>CM061753.1:243024115-243624115 GCA_030979885.1 Lolium multiflorum | reverse complement strand
ATGTGGTCTTGTTTATCGAGCTCAGTTTCGCTTGGGGACAAGCGAGGTCTAAGCTTGGGGGGAGTTGATACGTCCAATTTGCATCACTATTTTGTATCATAATTTGCTGTTATTCATTGATATATTTCATATTGGGACACAATACTTATGTTATTTCATCTATTTTGCATGTTTCATCATCATTGGAGGATCAAGCACCGGAGCCAGGATTCTGCTGGAAAAAGCACCGTCAGAACGCAATATTTCGGAAGATCAACTGTGGAAGGGAATTTCACGTAAATTCCTATTTTTCCAGATGACGGAGGGAGCCAGAAGGGGAAGAAGAGAGGGGCCACTGTGGGCCCAGACCATAGGGCGGCGCGGCCCATGGCCGGCCGCGCCACCCTATGCTCTGGGGGCCCCACAGCCTCTTTCGCCTCCTTTTCTTCGCGTACTCCTTCGTCCCGAAAACCTAAGCCACAGAGAGGACCTCACGAAGGGTTACAGCCGCCTCTGCGGGGCGGAGAACACCAGAGAGAAAAGAGCTCTCCGGCGGGCAGGAATCCGCCGGGGAAATTCCCTCCCGGAGGGGGAAATCGACGCCATCGCCATCGTCATCGAGCGGGACATCATCTCCATCATCATCATCATCATCTCCACCATCTACACCGCCATCACCACCGCTGCACCTCGTCATCGCTGTAGCAATTCGGGTTAAATCTTGATTGTTTGATAGGGGAAACTCTCCCGGTGTTATTCTATACTTGTTGTAGATGCTATTGAGTGAAACCATTGAACCAAGGTTTATGTTCAGATTGTTATTCATCATCATATCACCTCTGATTGTATTCCATATGATGTCTCGTGAGTAGTTCGTTTAGTTCTTGAGGACATGGGTGAAGTCTAAATGCTAGTAGTGAATTATGGTTGAGTAATATTCAATGTTATGATATTTAAGTTGTGGTGTCATTCTTCTAGTGGTGTCGTGTGAACGTCGACTACACGACACTTCACCATTTATGGGCCTAGGGGAGTGCATCTTGTATTCGGTTGCTAATTGCGGGGTTGCCGGAGCGACAGAAACCTAAGCCCCCGTTAGTATATCGATGCAGGAGGGATCGCAGGATCTCAGAGTTTAAGGCTGTGGTTAGATTTATCTTAATTACTTTCTTGTAGTTGCGGATGCTTGCAAGGGGTATAATCACAAGTATGTATTAGTCCTAGGAAGGGCGGTGCATTAGCATAGGTTCACCCACACAACACTTATCAAAACAATGAAGATTAATCAGTGTATGTAGCGAAAGCACTAGACTAAAATTCCCATGTGTCCTCGGGAACGTTTGGTCATTATAAGTAAACAAACCGGCTTGTCCTTTGTGCTAAAAAGGATTGGGCCACTCGCTGCAATTATTTCTCTCGCATTTTATTTACTTGTACTTTATTTATCTGCAATATCAAAACCCCCTGAATACTTGTCGTGAGCATTTACAGTGAATCCTTCATCGAAACTGCTTGTCAACACCTTCTGCTCCTCGTTGGGTTCGACACTCTTATTTATCGAAAGTACTACGATACACCCCCTATACTTGTGGGTCATCAACGAAACTGACCCGGTAGTTGATTGGAGGCTTTGGGTAGCTCTCCTCCTTGGGGAACTGGAGCGCGTTCTCCTTCTTGCTGAATCCCATCTTCTTCAGCATGTTGATATCTTGGCCTGAGATCTTGGATCTCTCCCACTCGGCGCTTCCCGGATCTGTGATGTCATCTTCGATTCTGGTGTCTTGTGTCTAGTCAAACGAGCGCGGGCGGCATCAACGGACCTAGCAGAGAAAGGGAGAAAAAGTGCTCGAGCGCTTGGAGTAATGGGAAAAAGGGAGAAGTTGCAGAGGAGAAGCAGAGATGCGGCGCGAGCGAAAGTGCTCAAGGAGGAAGACGATGGCTTTATATAGCGGTATGACGCACCGTCGCAACCGTTGGATTGGCAAGTAAGGATACAGATGGCAACCACGTGGACAAGGGGTAAAAATGTATTTTTACCGTGAAGTGAACAGACAGGAGATACGTATAAGTGCCAGAAAAAGCGGAGGACGTGTGTCCCCCACTTGCACGACGTGTCAACGATAGGAAAAATGGACCCACAAGGCAGTGAAAAGAGCGGTTCTCGCGTGTTTCCAATACAGAAATCGTGGCTATCATCAGCAATGACGTCATTGTGGAAAGAAAAATACTCGACTAAGAAGCCGGGCGAGAATATCGACAAGGCAAGATTATTTCGAGAGCCTTTGATCAAATACAAGTTTTTGCCCAAATGCTCGGGGGCTACTTTGGAAAAATAGAAAACTTCGATTATGATAAAATAGAAATGGCGAGAGCCTATGACCAAATGCAAGCATTTGTTCATAGCCTCGGGGGCTACTCCCATCGGGAGCGCTGGTCGCGCACCCGATAGATATAAAAATATCGAGAAGGATTATAAATATAGCGGCAGAGGATACTAATCTGTGGAGCCTACACCCAAGCACAAGTTCTTGGCTGTAGCCTCGGGGGCTACTCCCATCGGGAACGCTGTTCGCGTGCCCGATGAATTTTTATCAAAAGAAAGAAACATAAGTGAGTATATTTCGAGTTACACAGATAACTCTACAATATACTCCCATCGGGAGGACAAAATAAGTCATCAAATATGACTTGACAAAATGTGCTATTCCAACAGCCGAAAAGCACTCGACAATATATTCTCAGAGCGCTAAAAGTCGCGACAAAATCTCTGAATGCCGCAAAACTTTGCGAAGGTAAGACCCCAGATCCGTTCTGAGCGGCGTGGCACCGTCTCTGACGGCGGATTGCTACTTTTTCCGTATCAACAGATACGAAGAAAAATCCTAATGGACGCGTTAGGTACCCGATAAAATATGACTGGGACTCGACAGAATGGTAAGACCTTAAGCGGCACATGTCGAAGTTTACACCAGTATCCCGAGATCATGTCCGGGGACGTGATTTTGAAGTAGGTTTTTGCGGATTGCCACTAGAGCAGTTAACTAGTACCTGATCCGTCAGATGAACTAGCCCCAACTACCGTTATCCCTGTACAAAATAGTATTTGCATATTGAAAGATTATGTAATGAGTAAAATTGGAGATTTTCCCAGATTCTCCGATTCAAGAAAAATCTCGGGGGCTACTGACATAGGCATCCCCAATGGGCCTGCCAAAGATAGTACCCGGGGTTTACTGAAGGCCCAGGACTCGAAGAATAAGAAGACTCGGAAGCCCATTTAGTTAAGGAAAGATAGATTGTATTAGGAAATATAGAAACTTGTAATCTTACGGGTTGGGTACGAAACCCTCCCGAACTCTGTAACTTGTGTATTACGAAACCCTCGACTCCACCCTCTATAGAGTTGAGAACATGACGGCGCGAAAGCGCCCGTGCACTTTAAGACTGGCGAGCAAATGCGTTGTAGGCGCGAGTCGAGGCGACAACGGCGGCGGCGGCCCGCGGACCATCGAGTCACGCCGTCGAGAGGCGGTCCAGATGCACATGATCTCGCCGGCAGCGACGGCCGGAGTTGGCCGGAGTAAATCGGCGAAGGCGGCGGCGACACGGGAGTCGCGAGAGAGCGAGGGGGCTAGGGTTCGCGAGAGAGTGAAAGGGGAAGGGGACGGGTGCGTCCGACCGAGCCCACCATACGGCTCGGGTTAGGGTTAACCCGCTGGGCCACCCTGACAGGTGGGCCCAGGGGCAATTTGGACTTTCCACATAATCAAATAAACAGAAACTTTGAAAATGCATAGAAAACTATAAATAGCTCTAAAAAAATAATTAAAAATATGAAAACCACTCAGAATGAAATTCTCTATCATAATAATTATAAAATGGAATTTTTGTAGACAAACAGGATTAATCCCAAATATGATGATTAAATTAATCAATTAATTCACACTTTATATCTTTAACAATAAGAATAAGTCCATAAATACCTTTGGACCATAAAAACACCTTGACAACATTTCAAGGTTGTATTTTACCCTAAACAAAGTATCCCTAAATTATTCTTAGTATTAACCTCTCTCATAAAGTGATAAAAACACCGGAAGGGGGGGAACAAACCCTAAAAATAGAAAGCATGCATGATTGCTTCTTTAACCATTGCCCTTATCGGACAATGATGCTATTTTTCAGCAACAGAGGACAAGGGTCAGTCCACACCATCCAAGTGCAACACTTTGCAGTGTTCAGGCAAGTTCATCGCTTGCTCATGTCATTTGAGTATTTTTACCAAATTAGTTGCAAAGTACTATGTTTATCACTATTGCATAAAAAGTGAAACCACTATTTTCATAACTATGAATATGACTATGTGGTGGGCAATGGAACCATGGATTGTGTTGATATGGTGGAGGTTCCATTGCAAGGGTTTATATCCATCTAGGATTAAACAACAATTGTCGTCCAGTGATTCTTGTGCCGTAGAACTCGTGTTCACCATAAGATCCGGAGTGGGACGGAGTAGTCAAAAGTGTTTCCACCTCTCGTTCATCAACGGACGCGCTTTACCGTAGTACACTTGTAATCCAAGGGGCAAGCGGTGAGGCTGGGGAGTCCTAAGTCCCCACGGCATTGTCCGTAGTACACTTGTCAACCGAAGGAGCAAGCGGTGAGGCTGGGGAGTCCTAAGTCCCCACGGTATTGCGGTCTATGAGGGGTTGCAACGACCGGCGAAGGTATCAGGCCGTCGTGCCTGATAGTAGTCGAGGTCGGATGGTATCTTTGGATACGTTGGCCGGCGAGGACCCAAGGTCGGAATTGCAACAAAGGGTGGGTGTTCGAGGTAGCGGAGGAACATAATTGGCTAGACCTTATACCGGGCCTCACACCAAAGGAACTGTGGACGGGAAAGCTGCCCGGTTGGCACCAAGGTTAAGATCTCTTATGGGTAAAGCAACACACCTCTGCAGAGTGTAACGAACTGTGACCAGTCACTCCCTATTTTGGGATATGGAACTGCGAACGCTGCCGGAAAGGAACTCCATGAAGTTCTAGTCAACCGGTGAAGGCTGACAAACATAGTTCTTATTAATAAAAGCAACCTTTTAAAGAAATGGTTATCAAAATCTGCATGGTATCAGACTTTCTGGTCTGGTATCGTAGATTGTACATTAAACACCTCTTTCCTAATATGAACTTGTTGAGTACGCTTGTACTCATACCACTCTTAAATCCCTGCTTAGTCTGAATTGACTGGAGGAGGACAACGACGACCTTGAAGGAGCCGAAGTCATCGGCTATGATGAACCAGACCTCTCTGGAGGTGTTGAAGACGTAGACTATCTCATAGTCTACGGAACCGGGGAGGGTTCCAGCGAAGAGCAAGTTTAGACTTACCAGTAGTAGTAGTAGTAGAACCGAGCAGTACGAACTCATAGTACTTAACTGCTCGAGGAGAATAAATGTATAATCTTGTAAGGCTCTTATATTGTAAGTTAAGTTGGGTTCGCCTCGAACCCAGGAGTATCCCTCTTAGGACCCAAGAGGAGCTCCGAGATGATATGTACATGTTGCTTGTAATAATAAATGAATGAGTTATGGACCTGCTATGTTCTGTTGTACTACTCGAGGGATGTAATATTTGCGGATTGGTACTTCGTGAATGTTATATCAACGACTGGCATACTACAACATGAAGTGGTATGCAGGGTCACCACACGCTACCCCCTCAACTGGCGGCCGCTGTTTCGCCTGGAACAGAGCTCGCCGCCACCGTGGCACAACCGCCCCGCTCGCAAGGTGTTCGTCATATTGCCTCGATGGACAACGATGACGAGATGATGGTGCAGCTGTTCACAGAGGAGCAGAACGTTGAGGCTGTCCGGTGGCAACAGCAGTAGCTGATTCTGACGAGCATGATGCGCGTTCGCCATCCTTTCTTCGACGTGCCTCGGCGCGGTGGCTCAAAGCCAGGCAAGAGGAACATCAACCGGCATCGTCAAGCCGGCGCAATGCTTCTTGACGTCGACTACTTCAACGACGACGCGACTCATTCGCTGAAGAAATTTCGGTGCCGGTTTAGGATGAACAAGGCGTTGTTCTTGAAGATTGTCTATGGCGTCAGGGAGTACGACAACTACTTCATGGCCAAGCAAGATTGCACAGGTTTGTGGGGCTTCACCTCAATTCATAAATGCACTGCTGCAATGCGTTGTATTGCATACAGAGCTCCTCCAGATACAGCCAATGACTACCTATGGATGACAGAGTCGACATGTACAGAGACTCTCTACAAGTTTTGCCGAGCCGTCATAGCGGTGTTTGCTAAAGACTATTTGAGAGCACCAAGAGCAGATGATACAACTCGGACCCTGCAAAAAAAATGCAGCAAGAGGGTTTCCTGGGATGCTCGGAAGCATTGAATGTATGCATTGGAGCTAGCATAATTGCCCTATTGCTTGGCAGGGAATCTAGAAGAGGCATACTGGTGATTGCAGTGTCCTTCTTGAGGCAGTGGCAGACCATGACCTTTGGATTTGGCATGCATTTTTTGGCATGGCAGGAACAAACAATGATATTAACGTGTTGCGACGCTCTCCGGTGTTTCCAAGGCTAGCTGAGGGACAAGCTCCTGACGTGAACTTTGAGGTAAACGGCCACACATACAACAAGGGGTACTATCTAGCTGATGGTATCTACCCGACGTATGCTACATTTGTGAAGACAATTCCCTCTCCAGCAAACGAGATGGAAGCTTATTTTGCAACATGCCAGGAAGCAGCACGCAAGGATGTTGAGCATGTTTTCGGGGTGCTTCAACAGCGTTTCGCTATGTTAGGTACCCTGCTCTCATTTGGTCTGAGTCTCAGATGTGGGAGGTGATGAACGGCTGTGTGATCATGCACAACATGATCATTGAGAGCGAGCGCGATGAACCTGTGCAGGATGATCAACCACTTGCTGAGGTAGAGCATGTAACCCAAGAATTTGCCGTTTTTCTTTATATGCACAATAAAATTCGAGATGCAGATGTCCATGCACAACTTAAGGCGGATCTAGCTGCGCATTTGTGGACGAGGAGTTGAGCCGCCAACAATGCATGATTTTATTTCTTTTTGTTTGGTTGTATGAATAATTTAATTTCCATTTGTTTGTTTGATTGATTGTATGAATAATTTAATTACTATTTGTTTGGTTGCATGAATAATTTAAGCATTATTTGTGTGATTGTATGAATTATTGAATATAGTATGAATAAAATGTGATAGATATGTTGTTTCAAAATATTGTAAAAGAAAAAAAAAGTTTTGGGGGCCACCGTATGGGAGGCGCCGGTGTGGGAACAACGTCCCCAAATAGAGAATGCATTGCCGGCGTCCACTATACAGCAGTGCCGACGACCCTGCCGGCCACTATTTGGAGGCCGCCGGTGAAGATGCTCTAACTCACCTCACCATGTGTGTTTGTGTCAAGGATGTTGAAGTGGGACAAGCGGGATAAAAGCGTAGACAGTAAATGAAATAGTGGGCCTTAACTTCATTTGACTATTGTCGAAAAAACTTCATTTGACTTAGACTACTCATAGTGGGAGTAACTTCACTAGTAACTAAGTGTCCAACTCAGCAAATTTGCTTATGTGGCAGTGAGTTAATGAGGAGAGAGGAGGATGGAGTAACATAGCTAGTTACTGTAGCATCACACTTCTCAAGATACAATGAGTCTATAAGCTAATTAATGAAGATATCTATGATACTACTTTGATATTACGAACCACTATGAAGGTAGTAACATAGAGGGAGTGGCGTTTTGGCACCCGGGAGCATATGCTCCCGGTTTTTAAACTTCATTTCAAATGCACTTTTAAAATGTTGAAAAATTTGAACACAAAATTTAGTGGATACATCTCGAAACTCTACACGTTCACAAAGTGGTTCCACAGAAAACCGACATTTTGAGTGTCATCTGTAAAAAGACAAATTTTTCTGTAAAAAATGGTTGTGTACGAGACGTTTTGTTTATCTTTTTCGCACAAGTCACAAAAAATGTCGGTTTTTCGCAAGACTTGGTGTGCGCACGTAAAATGTTGATACGTAAGCGAACAAATTTTTGTTCGAATTTTTTGAACATTTCAAAATATTTTTCCGGTGGCAGGAGCATATGCTCCCATGTTCCGAATTGAATTTCCGGTAACATAGAGTAGTAACATGTGCATGTTACTACTCTATGTTACTTCCCACTATGACTAGTCTTACTTTTACATTTTTTGTCTTAATAAATTTTGATTTGACTATTCCATGGCCGGACATTCAGAGACATGGGAGGGCCCATCTGCAGGTGCGTTGACGGACCCAATCAACAGGCCGGGAATGACGGATCGGTGGATCTCACTGTCAGTAGGGAGCCTGGAGCTGATAATCTGGCTCGATCTGCGGTTACGTTAAGTCGTTAACTGCCTCAAAACTGTCGGCCCCGACGAAGTGACGATGCCCTGCAGTCGCGTTCGTCGTACGTCGTTGCCTTCTTCTTTTCCGAGGGGCTCGTGTGGCTACTCGGCAGCGAATCTCCGAGACGGACGACAACAAGTTAGCATCAATCAATAAGGATCCAATGATGGGCGATCGATCGGGGGGGGGGGACACAAAAGTTGACTGGGAAAAGGAGATCCATTACTTTGAAAAGGAGTAGTTGCTGCAGTCTGCAGATGAGTTTTCTGCATTCTCAGAGTGACTAGAGGGGGCTAGCTTGTTGCATCTGTCAAAGTGTCGGCCTATGATATTATTTTCTGCGGATAGGCGCGTGAATTCGGTGTAGCATTAGGGTGTAATTAAAAATTAGCCCTGCATGTTCTCCCTCATGGGGGAGTACAATGTACTAACCTGTGATGTGATGTTCATTGATCCAAGATAATAAGATGACTTGACGGTTGATGGAGAAAATAGAAGTTGTAAGTTTGTCTAATTTAAATGTATCTAAACACTTTTTTAGTATACATATACCTCTGAATTATTTGATTTAAAGGATTTCTAAAGAAATTTTGTAGGATTCTTACCCATCGATTTTTTTCCTATTGAGGTCATTTGATTCAAAGGATTAAACCTTCGAATTTTTTTATGGATTCTTTTCCTACACCAAAATCTCATAGGATTTCTGACAAGAGGTTAGACATCTTGAAAAATTCCGATGTGTCTATGACAACTAACACATGCACTTAATCTCTACTGAAATTTTCTACGTTTCTCCTGTGGTGCAATCAAACGGTTCTTGCAACTGATTCCTGCATTTTTCGTTCCTGTAATACATGGCATGCCATATAGTTCCTACGTTTTTTCTATGTCTACGCTTTAAAATGCTTTGAATTAAACAGACCGTTAGACATATCGCTGACATTGTTTTATGGAGGGAGGGGTATAAGGCTGCTCATAGTAGGGAGTAACTTTTAGTGCAAAAGCAGTACTAGCAGCGAGTGTTACTGACGAATGACAGTGTGCAGCGTGATACACGTCTGTAGCGAGGAAGCAGCAGGACGATTTTGAAATCTTGCTCAGGTTCCAGCGCTCCACGTGCGGCGCCTTGAATTGCACGCATGTGTTGGGTACACCTGCCTCATTGTGGTAATTTCGGAGCATTTGTACCATCGAGAAAAACCAACTTGATAAAGGATAATCGAAACCATAGAATCAGTCGATGGCACTGTGCATTCTCAGTAAATTACTGCATAGAAACGTGTATCCCAAGCTTACAATCACAGAGTTAGTCTGGCAAAGCTCAAAAGAACGCATGGGCTTAGCCCAGTTGGATTTGTCTATCTAAAGTTTTTTCACTTACATTTATCACAAAGGAAATGTACAAGTACATATGGATGTTTAACAAAAATGAATTAGTGCTAGGAGGAACTAGACACTAAATGATATAGTAGAAGCGGGACCTCGGCGTGAGAATTCCAGAAATTCGCTCCTGACAGGATTCGAACTCTGGTCGTTGGGGTGCACCACTGCGACCCCAACCACTAGGCTATGCCCACGTTCTCCATATGGATGTTTAACATGTCCGTATAAACTTTCATCCAATTATGTGATCATATGCGACCTGCACAAAAACGACAAATTTGAAGGACAAAAACTAATTTCTTTGTGAATACCTATACTTAGGGACACTTTTTTTTGCGATTTATTTGAACCCAAAAAACCTGAACTCATTTTCAACTAAATTTTGCATGTTCATAGAATGATAGAATTCATCTCTATTGATCGCAATCTGCTTCTATTGCAGATGATCACATCGATAGCCGTGTGTGATTAGAAACACAAAGCTGACGATTTTTCTCAAAATCCTCACATATGTGAACTTTTGAGTCCACTCGGTCACTTTAACTTTGTGAGGGCTCTAGTGACCATAATAATCCGTGTATTTCTTATCTCATTCTCTTCTTTAGTGGCATGATGTGCCCCTCATTCTCACCCTCTTCTTAAGCTTCAATCGTCGTCTAAATGTGGTTCTACCCTGTTTGCCATTGTGGTATTTTGCAAGAGAAAACCCCCCTATTTATATAATTTTTTTGTAAAACATAAATGCGGGCATCTACATCCATTGACGCACACATCCATCAATATAGCAAAGATATGTCCGTATAAAAAATCCAAAGTAACGTGCAATATATCCCAAAAAAGGATTCAAAAGATTGAAAACCAAGAATACACCAGGACTAGAGGTTACAACTCATGTGCCATCAATAATATTGTTAAGCCATATTGGTCCAGCTACCGTCTCCAAAAGTTGCACATAGCATTTATACGATCCCTTACTTTCATAACCTACATCCTTAAATAGTTCACACAAGAAAAGACTAATATAGTGAAAGTGGATAAGATGATGACCTTCCATGTTTGTTTGCATCAATTACCTATTGGGGAGGTATTTCAATGGATTGTTATTAACCTATATGATTATTGTGTATCAGTCTAGAGCTTTATCCTACCAGTGCTATTTTAGAGCAGCTTTAAGCTCCCTGGATTTGAGAGCATGTGGTTGCTCCAAACACGGCGTTGTTGGGTCCTACCTGAAGGCATCCCTAGAATTGAAGCGCTCTAGGAGGACGTATGCGGTTGCTTGAGATTTTGTGATGCCACCGGTCATGCACGTGGGTTTTGGAGCGACGCATGGCGCGTGCGTGTCGCTACCCATTGGGCTGTGATGTGGGTGTCATGCCTTCTTTCTCATGTGCTTTGGCGTTGTGGTGGACGCCTAAGTTGTCTCTCCCACGCTAGAAAAGAGCCGTCCAACCCTGCTCAAATCATTCCCTGAATCTTCCGTATGTGCCTGCCCTGCCACCGTCGTCCCTCCCCTGTTTGTCCAAATCCTCCCGACAAACCGGCCAACTCCACCAACGCGTGGGGGGGGGGGGGGCAAGATGCTCAAATCCTCCAGGCTCGATCCATGGCATTAGGTTCATGGGACTTCAAGCCCCTCCCAGACGAAAAGGTTAGGGACCATCTCTTCCCCATTTCTTTCCTGTTTATTGTTAGATCAATTTCACTTATTAAGCTTAGGCCAACAACGCGTAGGTCCTAGAGCTTTATCCTACCAGTGCTATTTTAGAATAGCTCTAAGCTCCTGCATTTCAGAGCATGTGGTTGCCCCAAACATAACGCTCATTGGGTCCTACCTGAAGGCATCCCTGGAATTGAAGCTCTCTAGGATGTACGTGGCTACTTGCGATTTTGCGATGGCACCGTCCTTGCACGTGGGTTTTGAAGCGACACATGGCGCGTGCGTGTCGCTACCCATTGGGCCGGGATGGTGGATGCCATGCCTTCTTGCTCATGTGCTTTGGTGTTGTGGGCAGCTAAGCTGCCTCTCTCACCCTGGAAAGGAGCCGTCCAACCCTGCTCAAATTATTCCCTGAATTTTCCATATGTGGTTGCGCTGCCACCGTCGTCCCTCCCTTGTTTGTCCATGGCCAAATCTTCCTTCGAACCGGCCAGCTCCACCAACGCGTGTGTGTGTGTGTGTGGGGGGGGGGGCAAGGCTGCTCCATCCATGGCATCAGGTTCATGGGACTCCAAGCCCCTCTCAAACGGAAAGGTTAGGGGCCATCTCGTCCCCATTTCTTTCATGTTTATTGTTAGATCAACTTCACTTATTAAGCTTAGGCCAACAAGGGGGTTGGTGGAATAGCCACGCTTGGCTATCGATTTTCAAGGATGAGGAGGTTTTTAGGCTCCTAGTCTAGGTGCATATAAACTTATTGTGAAAAATTCATAACAAATTAAATTCAAAATGTCAAAAAATGCAAAAAGAAATCGTGTGTAAATTCGGACATTTTATGTTTACACACATGTTTTCGTGAATTTTTTACCTGGGTTATATAAAGACAAAAAAATCACGCGAATTGTCATGTCGGAACATCGGTATTTACCTTTTTTTTTACATGGGACACAAAAATTAATCTTTTTTCCTAAAAACTTCTGTGTGAACATAAAATGTTCCGATATAGATGTGATTTTCCTTTTTGAATTCTTTAACATTTTAAGTACGTGTTTCCAAACAACGGATTCATACGCATCCATAACGGAATTAGATTATGACGGGTCTAACTTAATTTGGAACGGAGGGTATAGGTGTCTTTTAGTTAGGTAGCGTGACATGCATTTCTCATCTTGTTGATCCAGCGCGGCGTTTTATTCAAAAGCGAAGAGATAGATAGGTGCTGACACACTTGCTGATCCAGCAGCGTCCATACCATCATATGCAAAATCATATAGCTCCATGAACGTGCCATATGCACATTAATAAGATCAACCGCCACCCTCGTCATTCATGGATCGATATAGCTTAAAGAAACGTGACCTCACGATGGAGACAAACAATCGCAGCTTAAAAGGTTAAACCCCAGAGCCGAAAGTCCAGGTAACGTACGCCGACACAAGGCTAGCTGTACTCTACTCTGCGTCTCTGCCAGTATGCTGCTACGTATCCGATCGGCAACGTCAAAGCCTTGCGTGCTTATTGTTGGACACGTGGGCAAGGGCGCGTCACACGTGGCGTACACGAGGACATGTGTTCAGCGGTGTGCGCCAGAAATTTACCTGGCGAGAAGCAGAGTACAAGATGAACCTGCGTCCCGACAGTACTTGCAAGGGGTAGGTACAATCCCTATAAACTTTTCGATCTACTTGTTCGTTTTGAACTTGGTCCCTCAACTTCTTCAGAATTGTCCGCCAAGAATTCTAGGGAGGGAGTTAAAATGTGGGCATGCTGTGTAGTGAATGTAAACATGTATGTACTCGTGCGTGCCAAGTTTGAAACTAAACATAAGTATATGTTATAATTGTGCGAAAAAACAGAGTTTTTATTTTACTTTTGCAAAAAAACAAGTGTTTAAGTAAGAGTACAAGGACCAAGTTTTTACTGTGAAAAAATTTACCTAGTTCCATTTTCTCCTTTTTTGTGTAGGCCACATAAAATCTATTTTTTCATGATAATTTGCACGAGTAAGCATTAGGGTAATATGTACATGCATGTGTGATTTATTTCAATTTCTATGAAGTTCTAAAATCTGGCTTTTGTGAATTTTTGAAAATTAGGTCCACCTAGACGCGTGTTCTCCTGGGTAGTTTCGTTTGAATGCTGTTGTGTTATTTCGTGAAATGAAATAAAATAATACTGATAAGGTCGAAAATCGATAAGGCTGGCAACATGTAGGTTTACGATAAATACACCATTTATAAACCTAAGCTAAGGTTTCGTGGGAAAAACATATACATCTACTTATATAGGTAACTCCTATAAGGCACACAACCAAACCAATACGATAGCAGGTAGAGTGAACAAATATTTCACAACTGCGGATCAATAAAAAATACATTTGGCTCTAGAAGGTATCCCATAGATTTCTTTTATCAGCACTCCCCATCTGCCTCTAGGGCATTAAACTAGTTTTTGTTAGGGTTGAGTGAGCACTAATAACCCATCCTGGTGTTTTGCAAGTTTTATGCGATTATTGAGACATTTTGTTCCTTATATTGCTGTCCAAGATTCCCTTCCATCAGTTGAGTGGAAGAAATTAAGCGAGAATTTTCTCAATATACTTACTATGTATAAAAAAGGCAACGGAACGGGGTACTTTTCATAAGAAGTTTAGTTGTCGGTGCTCAAGGTAGCTTTCTTGTTCGAGAGTATCATAGTCCACGAGATTTATAGCTCCCGAAGTGACCTTTTTTATGGAGAATATATCGTAGGAAGTGTATTAATCAATAATCATATAGAATAAAAGAGCCAGAAGCCATGTACAACGTTGTTGAAATTAAAGGTTCCACTGTCAACAAGGGGTGACTGCTCCCCATCACAAGCCTACTCTCCTACCTGCCACCACAACGACACCGGATCCGGAAAGCCAAACTCACTAGAGAGGAGCAACCTAACTAATATCTACCGCTCCTCCTTGATACGGGTCTTCACCTCGCCAGCTGCCGGGCTGGCCCCATTGAAGACCACATCATTCCTGGGCCGCCACAAGCACCAGAACACGAGAATGATCATGGGCCAAAGGTCTAACTGAAGTGACCTAGGGCAAGGCCTAGACGCCCACCACTCTCTATCAAATTCGAGTCGGATGTCGGCGCTTAGTTCAGCTTCCCCCATCTTCACACGGCCCATTTTGAACTTCTTGAGCCATCACACAACCTAAGAGCAAGTGTTGGATCGTCCTGGGCTCTGATAGCAAATAGGGCAAGCTACGGGATGTGGGAGGCCTCGGCGCTAAAGTTTGTCAGTCGTTCAACACCAATTCTTTGCCACTAGCCACTCGAAGAAATTATAGTTGTACGAAAGTCTGGAATGCCAAATCTAGGTGTGGGCTCCTTCACCTTCCCCGTGAAGAAGGTGGAATACGCCGACTTAACTGAGAACACGCGCCATAGATGGAAGAGTTCCACCGGCATGGCTTCACCAAGGTCCGATCCATAGTCTCTGAGCCACTCACCAGCAAGGCCGACCTTGACCGTGCGTGTGTTGTCTCGCGGCGGTGCCCCCTGGGCCACTATGTTAGGCGTCAAGTAAAGCACTCTCGCCCCATTGAGCCACCGATCTTTCTAGAATATGGCAGGTTCCGTTGCCTAAAACCGTAGCCGTAGCCGATTCGAACAAAGCAATTGACTCATGGGGGAGCGGGAGGTTGAACTCAGCCCATGCCTTATTGGAAATGCGAAATATAGCCCTAAATATTTTCCACATGTACATATCATTGTTATTGTTTTACCTTTTTCTTAGCCGTGAGCCTAAAATGAAAAGCCAAGTGCCGGCCGGGTAAGCAGGAAAAACAACCCTCAAGGACACACAAGTGGAAAGTAAATAATAAATGAATAAAGGAGATCCTCTCCAAACGACCACCCCCTGAAAACCTGAGGTGGTTCCTGCAAATTGCAGACGCCCCACTAGTTCAGCGCCGACAACTGACGAGTTGAACACCACGGGCACCATTTCCTCCTCCATTTGCGGCTGTTGCCCTTCGTCCTCTTCCCCGTCTTCAAGTTCAACACACAACGCCGCACCGGCACCGGCACCGCCCATATATAGTAACAAACACTCACTGACTGACACCCGCGATTCACTGTGAATGTGGCATCGAGAGCTCACTCCCTGCCCTACCTAGTACCTACCAACCACCGTCCAGAGCCAGTCCCATCACTCTCACACCGCGAGCGCGTGCGTGCGCCGAGTGTCGGTGCTCTCCGGGGATGGGGATGGAGTACGAGCCGGTGCCGGTGCCAGGGCAGAAGAAGGTGGGCGGCGGGCGGACCGCCCTCAAGCTGCTGATGGCCGTGCTCCTCGCCGGCTTCGCGCTCAGGCTGCTCGCCGACCACTGCGCCTCCTACCGCCTGCCGCCCCCCGCCGCGCCGGAGGAGGCCTTGGCGTTCGCCGTCACGGCGCCGGAGCAGGACGCCGACGGTGTGGATGATACTCCTGCAACTCCCAACGGTGAGCGCGCGGGTGGTTCTTGGAAATGTCTCTCTGTTCCTTGGCAGTTCTATCTTCCTTTTTCTGCTTTGCTCTCTTTATTACTGCCGGCACATAGATGGTAATAAGACAGCTCGGGCTTTCAGTGGAGAATTAGCACTTGTGGCTGGCTCCAGTACAAGTTAAATTCTGGGGTTGGCATGTATCGATCGAATTTCTCGGATTTGCGGCATGAAAAGATGCCTTTTGCTGGTCAGTTACTGAAACTCATCCATTGATTGGAGCTCTTGGTCCAGCAAAACAAGAGAGAACAAATTCAGTGTGATTAGTGCAAACAGTAAAATTTGCTTGGGTGAAATGATCTAACTTTCCCAGCCCAGAAAGCTCTGCCATCATCTTTAGAAATCCCAACTTAATACTATATAGTTTACTGTTCTGGGGGCAGTGCGGATCTCGTCTCGTTACTTGAGCTTACTATTAATTTTGTTCTCTGTTGACAGTACTAGATGCATGTTTTACCTCAGTAGAGACAGTAGTCTCTCATCTGTAGCATCTACTACCTGCACTTATTCTAAGTATATTTCATTTTGGTGAAGATACTACCTGCTTGCTGTCAGAGATCAAGTTGTGATTGGTCCCTTAATCCCTTCCATTAATTTAGTATGAACTGTCGGTGTTGCCTTCTGAGCTGTGCCAAAACTGTACTGCTAAAAAGCTAGCAGTGCCTTGATTGACGATGATGTTCCCCTTTCTTTCTCTTGACAGGTGCAGCAAAGTGTGATCTCTTCCATGGGGAATGGGTCCCTGATTCGTCTGGTCCAGCTTTCACTAATGCAACCTGCCGGTTCATTGAGGTTCCACAGAACTGTATGTCAAACGGAAGGCCTGATGACGGCTATCTGCACTGGAAATGGAAGCCGTACGGCTGCGACGTGCTGCCACCGTTCGATGGCAAGGCGTTCTTGGAGAGCATGCGGGGCAAACACTGGGCGCTAGTCGGCGATTCCATCCTCCGCAATCACGCCCAATCCTTGGTCTGCCTTCTTGCTAAGGTATTTACATGGGATTTTTTAAGGGTGTTGCGTGATCAATTCTTTTTATTTTGCATTTTTTGGTAGTAGGATGAAATAATCATCATACATGTTATGGATAGTTTAACGTTTACCTTGTATGTTTCATTGCTGCGCAGTTTATTTGAGTCTGTGTATTTGTTTTAGTAGTATGCATGCATGGCTGAATGTATCAACCTTACAGAGAAGCATACAAAATTTCCCAAGAATTGAGTGTTTATTTATTATTCCCAACAAGAAGAATACTCTGTAGTTAGGGACGTGAAGTCTGCATATTAACATACTATAAGCTCCTCAGAGCTGTCCAATCCCTCTCTTTACATTTGTCACTGCAACTTTGATAGCCCTTGCAGATATTGAGTTTATCATCTGTTGACTGGACAGTTGACACTGTCTTTAACTGTATCTATTTTTCCAGCAAAGAAATAACTGTATCTATCTAATCTTGTACTTGATAAAAACATACCTATGTCTCAAAACGGGAGGTAAAAGATATAATTCAGTTAATTCTGGAGGATCTTTGATGGATTATGTTCTTGTTAAAGATGGTGGATCTGCTTACAATGTTTCATTTTAGTACCAGTGATAGCTCTAGTTTGTAAGTTCCATCTTGCTCTTTCCCACATTCAGATTTGCGTGGTATGTTATTCTGTATGTAGATGCTATCTCTATCTGTTCTGCTTGGTTGAGTTTCGTAGTAATAAGATATATCAGAAGCCAAAATATTTTAACAAGCAAATTATTCCTTTGCCTTTTCCAGGTTGAAGATCCTACTGATGCCTATCATGATGAAACCTGGCAATCTAGGAGATGGTACTTCCCTTCGCACAACTTCACACTCTCTCTTGTGTGGGCGCCGTATCTAGTCAAGTCTGAAATATTCGAGGATGAGAACGGGGTATCGTCTGCTGAGCCCCGGCTGCACTTTGACGCTCTTGACGCAAACTGGATAAGCAAATGGAGCAGCTTTGACTACGTCATCATATCGACAGGACAATGGTTTTTCAAGGTCGCAGTCTACATGGAGAAAGGAGCCGCGGTTGGCTGCCACTATTGCAAGGACAAGAGCCTGAAGGAGATAACCATCGAGCAATCCTTCCGCAGGTCTCTCAGGGAGGCCTTCAGGTTCATCACGACGTCGCCTCACAAGCCGGTGGTCTTCTACAGGACGTGGTCACCGTCGCATTTCGAGAACGGTGAATGGTTCAGCGGCGGTACCTGCGACAGGAAGGTGCCGTTCAAGCCGTGGCAGACTGGCGACAGGCAGCTGGACAACCTCATGTGGCGGATCGAGAGGGCGGAGTTCGCCAAGGCGGCCGGCGATGACGGGGCTAGCAACGCTGGCCGCCTGAAGCTGCTCGACACGTTTGAGATGTCGCTGCAGAGGCCTGATGCCCATGCCGGACCTTACAGAACGTTTCATCCTTTCGCCAAGGAGAATACGGGCAAAGTCCAGAATGACTGCCTGCATTGGTGCTTGCCTGGACCGATCGAGGCGTGGAACGATATCATCATGCAGATGCTACCAAAGGAGTAGCATGATCAGTCATCTAATTTTGACATGGCTCAGAATCTGGAGTATCTTCTGCTGGCATGCTTTCATGATGTCCAGCAGTCTTCTTAGGGTAATGAGGCTTGTGTGTGTGTGTTGTGAAGTGTAAAACAGTGTCAGCAGAAGTACTCTGCCAAGCTCTCTGGGTATAGACAGTTTGGAGCAAGTATACATAGTACAAGAATAATGCAAGAATTTTACACCGGAGTTGCTTCTATAAAGGCAAAGAGTGCAAAACTGGGACCAAGTTTTTAGCGCTTATCAGATTGTCATCTACCTCCTGTGTAGAGTCTGAATGTAGTGGTTAAATTCCGTAGCTTCAGATCAGTACAGTTTTGATGTGAGTTCTTTTTTTTAGATGGGAGTTTTGATGCAAGTTGGGTGCGAAGTTACCAACTGTAACATTCTCCTATGCTTTATCAGATCCATTGCTTAGGCACATATGCATGAAATCGTCTCAACTTAGTATGTGACTTCTCTCCAAAATCATGTCCTCGTCATGAACATGTGTTCATCAAACCAAACATTCCATCACAAATAAAAGCTTAATCAAAACCCTAAGCATGTGTTGTGATTTGTAAAACCGTGTTACCGGTTACGGCAGTACTGCGACAAGTGCTCTGCTTGGCTTGGCTTGTGCTTGAACTTCAAAATGCTGCCACACCAGTTTTTCTGGGCAGCTAAGCTTAAGCCGTTTCAGCATAAGCTCAAGCCAAAAAGAGCTTGCCCTTCCAGCCTCTAGCAGATAGTATTAAAAACCTAGCCCGTAAAAGTCCGGTCGGTATGCGGTCTTAGGTTGTTTTGAGGCCAAAACAGAAATCACATACGGGAGACTCGAAATTTTTTGGGCGGACAAAATAGAAATCGCATGCCCGATACCGGGGAAAAAAATCAGGGTGCCCTAAATCAGCTCATCCCACCGCTATATCAACGGGATGGAGGCCGATTTAGGGTACCAATATCTAATTGGCTCCGCCGCATCCTGGCCTTATCTACGGCAATCCCTCGCCGCGATCCATGGCACATGGCTTCACCTGTGGCTATGGGGTTCCAATGCGTGCTACATTCGTAGTTCTTCCTTTGGTGACGAAGAGGAATGGCGCCAGCTTGTACGGTCGGAGGGCACCCGCAAAGGCAGTAAGCATTGTGTCTCCAACTGGGACGGTTTTTGCAACCTCATGGCATCGTTCATCAAGGAGAACCGCGCCCTCCTAGAGGCAGGGAGCTCCCGCCCGCCTGATGCGGAGGCAGTGAGCTCTCGCTCGCCACCACCCCCACGACGCGGAGGTGAGGATTGGACCACATTCTTTCGGCAGTCTGCACCCGCGAAGCCAAGGTGGCGACAAGCAACAACACGGAGGGGAGGCACATGAGGGGCGTGATGTGGCGACACAATCCGCCTCTCCCTCGTCTCCAAGCACCTCATGTATATGCCGAGTAGGTTAGGGTTGGTTTGGCAATGATTGTGTGAAATACTAGGGTATAGTATGAACAACGTATGGTTGAGCTGATCGCCACAACGAGCTGAAGATTTTGTGTGAAATATGGCGCCAATGCATTTCTTAGAATTTCCAATCCAAGTGCCTATTTATAATTTCTATTATTTTTGGCCTATTTGTATTACTGCTGATGATTATTAATATATCAATGGAACTTCCACACACAAAAAAATCATACTGCAAAACTCGTTTCGCGGGGTGCACAAAGAAGTTTTGCTGTATGGCCGTTTCCAGGATCTGATAGAGATGCTCTTATATATACACATTTTGGACAAAGTATACATTAGTACTAAAATAATATAGAAGTCTTACACCTCAGTTACTTCTAAAAGCAAGCGGTGCAAAATCAGGACAAAGTTCTTACAGCTGTCAGATTGTAATAGATCTGCTGTGTAGATTCTGAATATAGATGTTAATTTCTATACAGATCAGAAATGATCATTTGTTAGACTACTATTTTAAAAGAACATTATGAAGCAGCTCTTTTATTATATGAACCCGCCAACATCTTGGTGTACTTACAACTCTAGAGCTTCACTTACAGGTTATAGGAAACACCGAGTTCCCTTAATTTGCAGACTTGAGAAAACATACAGCACGGAAGAACACAAAGCTGATCACTCTGCACCATGCAGGATTTCACTTCCAGCTTTCCTCTAGCTTTCACACAGGCGGGAGGTGAAGCACCTTTACCAACTACACCTCAATAAAAAGAAATTCATAAGAGAATGTTAGGATGTCAGCGAGTTGCAAGGATATTACAGTCATAAGATCACCTTGTGTATATGCGCCAGCATTCAATGAATCAATTTCAACTATCCATGGGGAGAAAAATGTATTGAGGACGTTTCATATTTCAATACTCCCATAGCATACAAAGAGAGGTTGTTTTCCTTTTTTTTATCTTAGGATCAAGCAGTTGATGATCAAGAACATACAGAAAATAGTTTTTATTTCTGTATTAGTGTATTGTGATAGGGTCTTTTTGTTTTGGCATAATTTGTTTTTGCTTGATTCATTGGCTGATATATTTTTGCTTCGTGCAGAGTTGGTTCAGAGAAGACCAGGGCAGCTAGTCAAAAAGCTCAGAGCAAGCGAGCCGCATCTGGATTCAAATACTTATGTGGTTAACCTCATGCCTTGTTCTAGTGTCTAATATCTGTGCTGGTTTAGCGGTAAATGGTCAACACTTATGGGTATATAAGTATCCTTAGTGAAGTCTATGTAATAGTAAATTTAGTAGAGAGCAGACTTTAGTCAGTGACTTGTTCTAGTGTCTACTTTATGTGCTCGTTAAGTGTTAAATGTTCAACAGTTATGGAATACATAAACATCTATTGATAAAGTGACTACAGTTTCAACATTTTGTAGACAATATTAGCATGATACATAGCAGAAGTTCATATATATAATAAGTAATTTAACCAAAGAATTAACCCTCTTATGTCTAACATGAGAGTTAAGCAAGACATTATAGTCTTAAAGATATGATGATACAATGTGTTAACTCAATTGGATATTTAGATAAGTGTATTAATATATTTTATTCGCAACAGGCTGATAAAAATATCGAATTGCTTACAGAAGGACAAACCTAGTTTGTTATTTTCCACTCTTCCTATTTCTTTATGCAAAGCGTTCACACATCACAAGATTCAAGTTTGACCAACAACTAGACCGATAAAGTGTGGATTATATGACACAAAGGTAATATCATTTGAAAACGATTTTCAATTCGAATTCAATGATACTATTTTTTGGTCAAATAAACGACATTTTATTAGTCCAATTGTCGGCCAAACTTGAATCATGAAATGCTAAACGCCTTACAAAAAGAAAATTGGGCAACATTTTTAGTAGACATTCAAGTCTACCTCATAGCTTGTTATACCATTGTGAGTATTGGTGTTCCTAAGCATTAGCACACTACTAAGTATACGAATGTGGATTTTCCACAACTAGTTGGGCTCACAACCTATGTTGCATGTAGTTTTTCTGAGTTCTCAAAAATAAATGATTGCAGGATATAGATTATGTTGTTATCTTGTTTGTTCACCTACAAAATTTCATCCAAGAATATGATAATTTGAGACCTGTGCAAAAACAAACAAGAGGCAAGTGAATAATATCTCATGCTATTCACATAAACACTCGTTTTTCTTGTGCAGTCCACAAATGGTCTTATTTATGGATGAAATTTTGTAGGTGCACAAGATTTACCATATCTTATATCCATAATTTTTTCACATCTCTTGAGAGTTCAGAAAAGCCACGTGCAACATGAGCTGCAAGTACAACTAGTTACACATTTTATCTTCTACAAATATATCAGCTCTCATCTATAGAAAGAATGACACATCGGAAGACGAGAGATAGAATCTTGTGATGGTAACCATGCATAAATTCTCAAGAACGATGATATCATAGTGCAGTGCCAGTGTTTACCCTAGTTTTTGTCCTCCAGATAACTTCTGCCTGGTATCATTTAAGGCAAACTAAGAACTGACTGCTACTTTTGCCCCGTGCTAACAAGTTTAGTGTTGTGATAGCATTGCGAAGTCATTAAGATTTTCTCACTATAATTGATTGAAATTGTGCCACTAGCCTAAGTATCACTTAGAATACAACATTAACCTCTACCTGAACTATTTTTCCCATGCACACATTACATGTAGGAACTCAAATGATTGGATGTTTTATCTCCGACTTGCCTATGAGATGCATATTTGCATACTTGTATTAACAAGGTATTTATTAGAATATATAATAACATAAGGTATTCTCTTTCCTTTTCCAGAACATGTGCTTTGAAAAGATGAGAGATACTTTATATTTTGTGCATTTAGTGATACGCTAATGCTCAAGGAAAAACATCATGGTGTAACAAAGCTAAAAGATAACTAGCATACCTATTGAAAACAAAACAAAAAAGCACATAACAAACTAGGCTGGCCTTTCTCGAAAAAACAGTTATTTTCCAGGTATTCCTCAACAAAACAGTTAATCCAAAATGGTTGCAGACGCAACAATAGACACAGTCTGCATTGGCATTGCAGAGCAATTAAGTATATTTTTTGTTCATAAAAGTATGATTTCTTTAAAACCCTAGAGAACAAAACAAGATTCATAGTCTAAAATACGTTCCTTCTATGCTCAGCCTTTAATAAACTAATTTGATGCCATCGCCAACTATATGTGATAAGATAACGAATATTCTAGACAAAACATTGGAAGGCACATCACCAAGAGGTCACAAGGAGCCATCTGCCACAACTGCTATTACGAACCTAATCCCTCCAAGCCTCAAAGACACGACTAAATATTCAATTTCTTCGTGTCTCCACACGGATGCTTTCAGATGCTCAAATTAAGAGGACGTTGAAATGATTTCGTTCAATTACTTGAAACAACCAAACCCAATATTCAAGGTTACTTGTTGAACACAAGGTACTACCAAGTAATAGTCCCAGAATGTATATAACACCCAAACCCGGCGCAAAATCTACTCTTTGCCAGTCCAATCTAGTCGAAACTAAACCTAGCGCCAACCGTCACATTCCCAATCACCAACAGTTACGAGCTCGAATCTAAACAAATCAAGAAGTAGATCAAACAAGAACCGTGCGATCTCACCATTCACTTCCTCTCCTCGTTGGCGTTGGCGTTGGCGTCCTTGAGGGCATTGGCGTCGCCGCGGGACGGGATGGGGTTGGAGCCCTTGACGAGCCAGCCGAGGGCGAAGAAGGCGGCGCCGGCGAGGATGGCGGTGCCCCAGGCGTGGGAGTACATCCGGCTGTACTGCCGCACCGCGTACCGCCACTGCTCCCGCAGCGTGGCCGCGTCCGGCGGCGCCCCGTCGGGCGGGTTAGGGTACCCGCCGCCTCCGCCGAACCCCCGGATTCGAGGGGCTCCCTCCGGCGGCGGCGGCTGAGGGGGCGGCGGCGGCGGGGGAGATGGCGAGGGCGTGGTGGGCTTCTCTTGGCTCGCCATTCCAGGACGGATCTCTCGGTGCTTCTGGCCCCCGAGGGTTGGGGAAGGCGGTCGGGTTGTCCGACGGCGACAGACGCAGCGTCGGCCGAGACGGACGTGGCGGCGCCGCCGAGGACAGGGAGAGGAACCGGAGAGAGTGCGCGTGCGGTGCGGTGAGTGGGGTGGGATTTAAGGACACGTGGGAGGGGAGTTTGGTGGGCTAGGTAACCGGGAGATAAACGGACATGGGATTTCCGTCTCCCGCCTGCTCCGTCTGATGGGACTAAACGGGGTAACAGGGAGATAGGAAGCGGGATAGGCGCTGCTGGACCCATCGTTTGGTCAACTAGATGATGCCCGCGCCTTGCAGCGCGATTCTTTCACACGATGGTAAAGCAAAAGATGAAAAATCTATTAAGTTGAATAATTGACAAATTATGTGCTCGTACATAGCAACACAATTTTGATGAGTCTAAGGTATCATCATTAATATATTGTAAAACAACTAAAGGTAATATATCAGATGACCTATATTCAAAAGAGTAAATTCTTATGCACTACATATGAAGAGGGTGATGACAAAAATGAGTAATCACACAAACATTTTCCGTATTTCATACTACAACTACATTGGACTCTTCGTATACGTCGTCATCATCTTTGTAGCATGTCGTCCTGAGAAAAGAAAATGCACTATGCTTAATATATACTGTACCAAAGAATTTTACAATAATCCAATAAGACTTGTGTAGAAATCAAATGTAAATCCTTACAAAGCGAAATTCAACTTGGTCCTGGTTGGTGAAGGAAATTATTTTACATCTCAAAATGAAAAGATAGGATCAACTACAAAGTGGTGTAGTGTAAACCTGAAATAAATTGGAAATCACTCTTTTTTAGCTTTATCTGAAAAATAAGAAAATATCTGTGAGAAAAGATGGAAAACGACATGGTCAGCAACATCAAAATTAAAAGCTGAGTGAATAAATAGATTAAGCTGATAGTTTTGTAACTATATATACCTTCATAAAAAATTATGATATGTTTGTTATTGTCTGCAAGGTGTCATGTAGCTGACTGGAATCGTAAAGTGTCTTTGTCCCAATCTGCACGCAAAAGAATAACTCGATTATTTTTGGAAACGAAAGCCTTTTTTAGTCTACATTGGAAAGGCTGCCAACGCAGAATGCAACAAAAAAAGGAGATACATGTATGCTCGGGTAAAGAAAATAACAAACTTGCTGCAGTAACCTTTTTAGTTGTAGAAAGCACTGTTGTAAGCGCCTTGATCTATGAGTCGACTATGAGAGCCGACATCCATGTTTCCTCGTCCATGGGGGAGAAATAAATTGCTGGAGTGAGTCGATCTCCATGTACATGATGGAGTGAGGAAAAAAGTGGAGAGTAGTGGTCGGGGGAGAATAGAAAGGAAGCCGGCCGCCCGCCTGCCTCATCTACACGCTCAGACCATTTAGGTTCTCCACTGGGAATTAATTGGAAGATGAACAGAAGCGTCACGCCGAGAAGGTGAAAAAGCAGCAGCTCCTAGCCCAAGCACTCTAGAAAAACTAATGACGCATTACAATATCAATTTTATTTAGTCATAAAATTTTATTTTCTGTGGTAGCAACTTTGTTGAGGTGATAAATGTTGCTTATGTCTTGGAAGCTGAACGAAAGGGGATGCATTGAACCTAATGTGCTCTGCAGGTTTTTTATGGGGCTGATGTGGCAGTTATGCTGATGTGGACATGTGTGGCGCGGTAGGATTGCTCAAGGTTGATTGATGATGTGGATAGGCCGCATGTGAAGAAAAATGGGATCACCTATTAAGAATAGAAAGATTTACTCTAACTAAGTCCATGGTATCAGCATGCGCGACGGAAATGGACGGCAGCATGCATGCAGCTGCGAGAATCTCTCTGTACAGCTATTTGCACCGCCTCACGCTACAATCTGGGATAGGTGGGACCAAACTGCTAATCTAGTTGTCGCTAATCAGGATCTAAAAACCGGGATTAATTGGTTTTGCTACTGGGATGGGAGGCGGGATTGACGGATTGTCCCATCCCACTTGCACCGTTAGGGCTAGGCTTCCATGCCGCGATGGGCTATAGAGCTATCGAGCATCAAAGGCCCACCGTTCTAGATAAATCCTATTCACCGCCTACTGCCACCAGCCCTTAACTGGGGCTCCGCACAAGACGTGCGATATTTTGGGCTGCCCCGTTTTCTTTCCTGCTATTAGGATTGGAATTGCTAGTTCTCAGCAACTTCGTGCTCAGTTAAATTCTACACCATTTTGATTTGTATCGTGATTCGTGCTAATCATGAGTTAAAATAGAGATTTGATGACATCATCTGGTTTAGTTCTCTGTCGACCGAGAAAGAGCCATGCCCATCACGATTCTGCTAGCCACATCGTAAGGTTGTTTCTTCCGGCATTTCTTAGCGTTTTCTTCTGGTTTGGGGGTTTTAAGCGGTTTTTCAGTTTTGATCGGGCAGCTTTTTTGAACTATTTAAAACATAGGCTTTTTAATTTTGAACTTTTTAAGGTTGAAAATCTTCAGATCTGTGCCTTTTTTAACTTCATCATTTTATAAATCTAAACTTTTTTCAAAGTCTGAACTTTCGAAATTTTGAACATTTAAAAAGAATCTAAATGGAAAGAAAAAGGAAATAATAGAATAATAAAAAATAAAGAACCGGAGCACCGATCTATTGTAGTTAATGCGAAAAGCGGAGCGAAGCAGGCGATAAATCAAAGAGACATGGGCCTATACCTGAGCATTTCTCGGGTCGGGCCGATCAAAGCCCGACGTGAAAAAACTTGGCCCAGGCCCGGCTCGGCCCGACCGTCGGGCCGGAAATCTTGGCCCAAGCCCGACCCATCACAGGTTTCGAGGGTACTCCTCGGCAATGCCCTATGTTTGGGGCTTAGGGTTGATGGAATCCTGTAGGCTGATGATGGCGCGTGATGCACACGTCCGTTGGGAACCCCAAGAGGAAGGTGTGATGCGCACGAGCAAGTTTTCCCTCGAAAGAAACCAAGGTTATCGAACCGTAGGAGATGAAGGCCACGTGAAGGTTGTTGCTGGAGGAGTGTAGTGCGGCGCAACACCAGGGATTCCGGCGCCAACGTGGAACCTGCACAACACAATCAAAATACTTTGCCCCAACTTAGTGAGGTTGTCAATCTCACCGTCTTGTTGAAAACAAAGGATTAAACGTATGGTGTGGAGAATGATGCTTGTTTGCGAAGAACAACAGAGAACAGAGATTGCAGTAGATTGTATTTCAGATGTAAAAGAAAGGACCGGGTCCACAGTTCACTAGTGGTGTCTCTCCAATAAGATAAATAGCATGCTGGGTGAACAAATTACAGGTGGGCAATTGACATAATAGAGATTCATATACATATCATGATGACTACTATGAGATTTAATCAGGGCATTACGACAAAGAACATAGACCGCCATCCAGCATGCATCTATGTCTAAAAAGTCCACCTTCGAGTTAGCATCCGCCCCCTCCGGTATTAAGTTGCAAACAACGAGACAATTGCATTAAGTATGGTGCGTAATGTAATCAACACAAATATCCTTAGACAAAGCATTGATGTTTTATCCCTAGTGGCAACAGCACATCCACAACCTTAGAACTTTCGTCCTGTGTTGACGTCGAAACCGCGGCGGCGAGTCAACACGGTAGAGCGGGAACAACTAGGGCTGCGGCTGGCCCGTCCCTGAGACGGCCCGCAAAGCCTCTGGTCGCGCGATGCAAATTGCAAGGCGTGCCACCTGACCTGGTCGGGAAGGTGTGGATGATGCCTCGCTTAGTTTCTGCAGGGCACACACGTACACGTTAAATACGAGCCTCGATCGGCTCTCAGGTTATCCTGTGAATCGGCTCATGGAGCCGATCCACCCATGATTCGTCCAAGGTGGCCGAATATATGGTGGTCCTGCTTGATCAAGATAAAGCATATGAGATCCACGATGATCTGGGGTTTTCACCGCATAATCGGATCATCCTACTCACGATTGGGCCTCGCGCTCACGCACGGTGACCGTAAACCAGCCCTAGACAAGGCCTAAAAACCAACACTAGGTTGATCCTCGGAACGTCCTGTCTAGGGGCAGCAAACTACACCCTACATGCCGCTGGATCCTCCAACCCTTTGTAAGGCCTAACTATTGCAGATATTAAACTAATCCTTGATGAATCAAGGAGCAATCGTAACGGATCAGATCTACTAGATAAAGATCAAGCGGGGTGCCGCCCCTGCCCCATGATGAGGTACAAGGACGGCTAGATGCGCAAGGGTTGCACTACGACATATGATCTGGAACAATGCTAACCCTAACACATCTATGATAACTACGTTGCTCGCCATCAAAAGGCTTCAGGAGCAACGCATGAACAACTAGGCAGAGCTCGTCTGCCTAGATCGCGAGATGCGATCTAGGCAGCATGGTGCTAGAGAAACCCTTGAGAGAAGGGGTTGGCGATGCGCCGAGATTGGTTTGTGGTGAACGTTGGTTGTTGTTTATTCCATA
Source organism: Lolium multiflorum (assembly GCA_030979885.1). Classification (NCBI taxonomy): domain Eukaryota; kingdom Viridiplantae; phylum Streptophyta; class Magnoliopsida; order Poales; family Poaceae; genus Lolium; species Lolium multiflorum. Next base: position 243,595,543 of record CM061753.1, on the reverse strand, counting down.
AACCCTAGGTACATATTTATAGTCCAGGGGACTTTCTAACGTAGGCGTGCACCAAACCGTGCACGGGTAAAACTCTAACTTCTAAACTAAGATGCGATCTAATATGTTACAGATACACGGGCGGTTTAGCCCAACTTGGTATAAAAGGCCGATTCACGTATTTCTTCCATGTACAATCTTCACGTCCATCTTGATCGCGGCCCACCTCGGACTCGGTCAAATTCGGTGATAACACATGCCCCCTGGTTTTGGAAATGACATTTCCAAAATCATTACGCTTTCCTTCGTCGGGTCACGTCGTGGCAGAGCAACCGTTGTAGTATCCTTCATCATGATGCCCTGCCTCCTCGCCTTCTCACGATTTGACGGTCGGCACCACGTCCTCGGAAACTGCTTGGGCATTAAACTCCCACTATATCCCCTTTATTTAACCGCTCCGTACAGTTTATTCCTGCATCTCCTTCGCATTAGCACCCCAAAAACCCTCCTGCGCCACCATGTCCTCTTCTTCCTCCGCCTCATCGGGCTTTCCCATCGAGTCCTCCTCTTCCCGCGAGCCGCCGGAATGGAACCCGGCGGAGGTCCACGCAGCCAACACTCGCCGCGCCATCGAGGCCGGGAATGAGCCCAGCCATGATTTCTCCATCTGGAGAGGACGACAAGTCCCCGATCGATGGGGAGAGCGATCTCCGCTTCCTGCCGACAGGAAGAGGTGGAAGAAAGCGAGGATGATCGCTTCCCCTGGGATGGGGCCACCTCCGAGGAGGTGAAGGAGGAGGAAGAGGAGGACGACGACGCGACTCCCCGACGAGCCGCCGGCCAAGCGCCATTGCCCCTGGCCAGGGAATCTGAGTGACCGACAGCGGCGGCCGACGACGAGGAGGAGGATGAGGACAATGAAGGTCTGCCGGCGGCCGTTGGAGCAGCGAAAGCCGGCCGGGAGCGCGCCAGCGCGATGACGGCGATGACGAGGCAGCAATGGCCCGTGATAGGGCCCTTAGCATAGGATCCGTAGAAGTAGACGGGGCAATGCACCCCCTTAGCACTCCCTTTTGAGGGCAATCAGCTCTACTATGTAAGAAATCTCTCCTATTAATGAAGAAACTTTTCCCCAATTTGATTTGCCGATTTCGTCTGAGTTCAATTGAGCCGATTCGCCCTATTTGCCAATGCGTAATGAGCCGATAGCACCGCATCGGTCCTTCAAAATTCGCCCTTCCCTTCTTCAACTGATGATTTTCTTTCCGGTAGATACTGTGGGATCTCCGAAGAGCCCTTAAAATTCCCGCTACCGTTTCCGGCGATCCTTTCCAGCGAGCGCTCATCATATTGCGAAGAAGGTTGCAACGAGAAATCAGCCGATGGTGCCCCAATCGGCTCCTCCATAGAACATCTACCAGGCCTGTCGCCCCCCAAGTCTTTAGCCAAGGCGAAAACAGAAACGAGGACGCGTAAATTAGCAGAATAAGCCTAGGCTTGATCATGCAGAGCCAGCCGATTTGCATATAAATCGGATTCCCAGAGCAGAGAGCCTTCAAGGTGAGCTGCCCCCGAGTTTCTTCAGTTCGCTTGCGCCCTCGGATCGGCTCCCTTCCTTTGGCGGATCTAATGCGATCCATCCTTGACCTGATCACAGTGACCCTCTGATCGTAACAGCTATTCCTCTTGAGTCGATGGCTGCGCATCGGCTACTTCTCAATTCTAAAGTCGATGCCCTTGCATCGGCTGTAAAATGTTTTAAAAATTTTAGGCCGATTTGTGTATCGGCCCCCATACTTAGTATTATCCACCTAGGTGCCCCCCCGAGCCGATTCTGTCAAGAGAATTGATGGTATCGGCTCGTCGGGTAGTCCCTGTTGGGTCAAACGTTGGTCCCAGGCAGAATAGATGGTGAGGATAATTTTGGCCGATTGCTGGAATCGGCCTCCACGTTGCTCGGTGAAGGTTTTGTAATATCCCTTCATCAATTTCGGAGGGCCGATCGCAAGGATCAGCCTCGCCACCTTTGCTTATTGACGTAGCTTTGCTACGCGTCCATGCCGGTGGATAAAACCAGCCCAATCTCCGATTTTATCACGTTGGAGCGCTTGCTGATGTCCACCTTGGGTGCAACGTATGATCGTGGAGGTCTACACTCCGCCGGACGAACGAGCACCATGTTCGTGCCAGCCGATGTTTCATCATCGGCTTTCCTTTGCTTGGGGCGCCATTCTTTTCTTTGCGGCAGCCCCTCTTCATCCAGGGTCCTCTGGACTTTTGCAGCCAAATCAGGTCGTGCCTTCCTTAGCGTATGCAAGTATAATCTTTCGGCTTCCTCCAGACCGCGTAATCGCTGAACCCTGCGCTTTTGTGAATGGCTGAGCCCATCAGGGCACCACCTTGGACGGTGGTACTGTCTTCTTCGTCTTCCCCCTCGTCTTCCGAATCCTCGAGATTTTCTAAACGAGGGGTCTCAGCACGTCTGCTTTGTGGTGGGAGAGGCCCTAAGCGCTCGAACACAGACACGTTGGCTGCCTCCTTCTTTTTCCGGTTGCATTCTGGGCAGTTGCCGATTGTTGGTAATCGGCTCATTCCTGAATCCCAGCAGTGTCTGAAGAAGGGGCAGTCCCAATGTCTGCCCGTGTCGTCTTGCTCCCTTGCGTGGCGCTCCTGTCGCTCCTCATCGTGATTATGCCGACGATGCCTTCTGTCGTTTCGCCGACGATCTCTTTCATCATCGTCGCCGTGTCGCCGTTGGTCATACCGACTCACATACTTGTTGAGGAGGTGATCAGAGAGGGGTCGTTGATATCTTATGTTCTTCACTTCTCCCTCTGTGACGTAGCGCTTGCCATCTTGACGGAGCCGATCGCATGGAGCGGCCTCCTCTGTGTCTTTGCTATTAGAGTAGCAGTCCTCATCCCCGCCCTTCTCAGAGTGGTGTCCAAGCTCTACCATGTTGATGCTGGCTGAGAAATCTGGCTGGCACCCTCCGAGGTGAGTAAACTCCACCATGTTGACGGCGGGAAGGGGTGTGTGTCGACCTTCATGGCGTACTGGTTAAAAATTAGTCGCCCATTCTCTATCGCCATTTGGATCTGCTGACGCCACACCCTGCAATCGTTAGTGGTGTGGGTGAACGTGTTATGCCACTTGCAGTATGGCTTTCCGTTCAGCTCTTGCATTGTAGGGACCTTGTGGCCTTCGGGTATCTTTATGTGCTTCTCCGCGAGTAAGAGATCGAAAATCTGCTCGGTTTTCGTCACGTCGAAGTCGAACCCTCTTGGAGGCCCTGGTGGCTTCACCCATTTGCAGGTTACTGGGCCTGCAGCTCGAGTCCACTCAGCCACCGCGACCTCTTGTTCTCCCGTAGCAACTTCATCTTCGCCTGCGTCAACCATGGTGACCACACGCTTGAATTTGTCCTGGTAGACATCTGGGTGGCGCTGTTCGTACGCTGACAGCTTGTACCATGTGTGCTAATGACGGGTAGTCCGCTTGGGAGGCCACGTCCTTGATCGATGATGATAGACCCACCACCGCTCGACTTCTTTTTCGCTTACGTGAACCGAATAGCATCGGTTCCTAACGGTCTGAAGCGCTGGATGTATTCGACACTGTTTCCCGCGCTTCGTTTGTGCTAGATCGGCAATGCCGCCCGGACGCCTCTGAGTGATATTGCTCATGGAACCGTTCTTCCACTGCTTCCAAGTCTGGACTGAGTTCGGTGGCAGCGACGTGTACCAACCGAAAGCCGATCCTGAGGGATGTGAGAAGTACCTCACGCGCAGCTCGTCTGACGCTGAGATCATGCCAGCCCAAATATCGGCTCACGTGTTCGATGGAGCTGGAACCATCCGACCCGCTGAACTTTGTGAAGTCCGGGAGCCGATATTTGGGTGGTAGCGGGATCAATTCGTACTCGTTGGGGTACGGCTTGGTATAGCCGATCGTCTTCCTTTTCGGCATCATGCCGAACTGATCTTCAGAATCGTACAAATCTGATCCGCGGTGATGGCTGAAGGTGCCGAACCCTGAAGATTCGTCGGAGTGGCGTACTTAACCAGCCATGCTTGTTTTTCTGGTTGAGCCAACTGCAGGAGCTGGGCTCGGGAGTTTTGTCGGGGTGGCGTATTTAGCTAGCCACGTTTGCTTCTCGGGTCTGCCTCCGACGTTCCTCCTGTTGAAGTCCCTGCTGTAGCGACCTGGTTCGAGGGTGCCTGCAGTCGGCACATATGCGCATGCGTATCCGTGCGGGATCTCCTTGGGCGCGTCATGTAGGAATTGGTAGTCACCGGGGTCACCACCAATCTTGTAGACGACATAGGCCGATGAGTTCGGCGCTTCGGGCGCTGCCAACGCGAACGGCAGCGGTGGACGGGACTGGAGTAGCAATTCCCCTTGGTGAGTCCCTAGGGCTGGTCCGACGGAGAGTACGATGGCTCATGATCTCCTGGATCACGCGCAGCGACGCGCTCCAACGTATTCACCAGGCTCTCGAATGGCGGTGCAGCGAATGAGCCACCATGAAGTTGATCTCCTGACGCAGCGACCTGGTGCGTTCTTCTGACGGGGTGGATAGGTCCACTCCATCAAGCGCGCCTTCAGGTGAGAACCCCTTCCATCTGATGCCATGGGAGCGGGTCCTGTGGAAAGAGCCGATGAGGTCGGCTTCGAGGAAGGCTTTGACCTCGTCATACTTCTTCTTGAGCTCGCCATTGAGCTCCTCGTAAGTGACCGGAGTTTCTTCCGCCATCTCCGATGTGGATGGCGAGGTGGTTGTCGTTGAAGATGTGGTCCCACCGGGCGTGCGAATGTGTTGACGTCGAAACCCACCGGCGGGCAGTGACTGGTCAACACGGTAGAGCCGGGAACAACTAGGGCTGCGGCTGGCCCTCCCTCGAGCGACGACCCGCAAAGCCTCCTGGTCGCGCGCCGATGCAAATTGCAAGGGCGTGCCACCTGACCTATACCTGGTCAGGAAGGTGTGGATGATGCCTCGCTTAGTTTCCTGCAGGCACACACGTACACGTTAAATACGAGCCTCGATCGGCTCTGGTTATCTGTGAATCGGCTCATGGAGCCGATCCACCCATGATTCGTCCAAGGTGGCCGAATATATGGTGGTCCTGCTTGATCAAGATAAAGCATATGAGATCCACGACGATCTGGGATTTTCACCGCGTAATCGGATCATCCTACTCACGATTGGGCCTCGCGCTCACGCACGGTGACCGTAAACCAGCCCTAGACAAGGCCTAAAAACCAACACTAGGTTGATCCTCGGAACGTCCTGTCTAGGGGCAGCAAACTACACCCTACATGCCGCTGGATCCTCCAACCCTTTGTAAGGCCTAACTATTGCAGATATTAAACTAATCCTTGATGAATCAAGGAGCAATCGTAACGGATCAGATCTACTAGATAAAGATCAAGCGGGGTGCCGCCCCTGCACCCATGATGAGGTACAAGGACGGCTAGATGCGCAAGGGTTGCACTACGACAGCATATGATACTGGGAACAATGCTAACCCTAACACATCTATGATAACTACGTTGCTCGCCATCAAAAAGGCTTCACGAGCAACGCATGAACAACTAGGCAGGCTCGTGCTGCCTAGATCGCGAATGCGATCTAGGCAGCATGGTGCTTACCGGAGAAACCCTTGAGACGAAGGGGTTGGCGATGCGCCGAGATTGGTTTGTGGTGAACGTTGGTTGTTGTTTATTCCATAAACCCTAGGTACAGATTTATAGTCCAGGGGACTTTCTAACGTAGGCGTGCACCAAACCGTGCACGGGTAAAACTCTAACTTCTAAACTAAGATGCGATCTAATATGTTACAGATACGGGCGGTTTAGCCCAACTTGGTATAAAAGGCCGATTCACGTATTTCTTCCATGTACAATCTTCACGTCCATCTTGATCGCGGCCCACCTCTGACTCGGTCAAATTCTGGTGATAACACACTGTCCCAGATTCAATGGAGGCATGAACCCACTATCGAGCATAAATACTCCCTCTTGGAGTTACAATTATCAACTTGGCCAGCCTCTACTAGCAACGGAGAGCATGCAAGAACATAAACAACACATATATGATAGATCAATTAATCAACTTGATATAGTATTCAATATTAATCGGATCCCACCAAACATATCATGTAGCATTACAAATAGATGATCTTGATCATGATAGGCAGCTCACAAGATCTAAACATGATAGCACAAGAGGAGAAGACAACCATCTAGCTACTGCTATGGACCCATAGTCCAAGGATGAACTACTCACGCATCATTCCGGAGGCGGGCATGGTGATGTAGAGCCCTCCGGTGATGATTCCCCTCTCCGGCAGGGTGGAGGATCTCCTGAATCCCGAGATGGGATTGGCGGTGGCGGCGTCTCTGGAACTTTTTCCGTATCGTGGCTCTCGGTACTAGGGTTTTCGCGACGGAGGGATTAAGTAGGCGAAGGGGCAGCCTCGGAGGGGTCCCGAGGGGCCCACACCATAGGGGGGCACGCCCTCCCCCTGGTTGCGCCGCCTTGTGGGGTGGGGCCCCCTTGGCCCCTCTCCGTCTCTCCTTCGGTGCTCTGGAACCTTCCGTGGAAAATAAGACCGTGGGCTTTTGTTTCGTCCAATTCCGAGAATATTTCCTGTAGGATTTCTGAAACCAAAAACAGACAGAAACTAGCGCTTCGGCATCTTGTTAATAGGTTAGTGCCGGAAAATGCATCAAAACATCATAAAGTGTGAACAAAACATGTAGGTATTGTCATAAAACTAGCATGGAACATAAGAAATTATAGATACGTTGGAGACGTATCAGTGACACGAGACTAGATTATAGGAAAGTCTTCGAGTCTGGATTATATCGGGTGCGCGTTCAGCGCTCCCGATGGGTGTAGCCCCCGAGTCTAGGTACGGATGCTTGCAACCGTGCGTAGACTAAATTCAATCTACCCGATGGTTTTAATTTTTCATCGAATGCTCCATATGGACTTGACACTTCTCATGACATCACTGATGACGTCTCCACTGCTGCAGTTTGATTTGACGGGACATGACCTAACGGGTCCATCCCACTTCTGCGCGGTTCTATTTTGGAAATGACCAGTACTTCTGTGCAGTTACCAAGGTGTCTCCTCGATTTCCGCGCTTAATGATGAAGAGAGATCCCTTTACTAAATCGAGGCCACCAACACGTGTCCACTCAATTCTCAAACTTCTTTTTACCTTATAATCTCAAAGGGTAAAATCTCCTCTTTCCATGCTTTCTCCTCGCATCCTTTCTTCCTCATTCATCCTCCTTGCTCACAGCCGCCGCCGCCGCTTTCTAAGCCTCCTTCAGATCTCGCGATGGTGAAAAAGAAGAATCTTACTCTCGCCGCCAGCGCCACGACCAGCGGCGCCGCCACCAAGGTTCCTCCAAACTCATCGAGGAGAGGCGCATCATACGCTCCTCCCCCAGCTCCGGTGGCGCCCGCACTGGAAAACTCCACGGCTGGGCCTATGCCCGGCGATTAGCCGATTTCTACCACCACAAAGCACGACGAGAAGAGTGCCCGAAGCCTCGGAATAATTTCTGCCAGCGAGTGGAACGTCATTCTCCCAGGTGCGACTTCGCGGCCCAATCCCCCTGCCGGTTTTACTGTGATGTTCTTATCCTTCTTGTATCGAGGTCTTTCGCTTCCTGCTCACAAATTTCTCCATCGCCTCCTTCGTGTGTATGAGATCCAACTGTGGAAGTTGACCCCCAATTCAATCCTTCATCTTGCCATCTTTATCCCCCTCTGTGAAGCATTCCTGGGCATCGAGCCCCATTTTGGTCTGTGGAAGAAAATTTTCTTTGTGAAGAGATACACCTGCAGTGGTGGGTCCTTCGTCATTGGCGGAGTTGGGTTCGTTGTCCGTAAAGAAGTTAACTACTTCAACTTCCCAATAAAAGAATCCGTTCAAGGATGGAGGTTGAAGTGGTTTTCTATTAGAGACTCATCAGCAATCGATACCCAGCTTCCCCAATTCTCCGATGTCCTGGAAGCCGAGCCTAAGAAGTCTTGGAAGAATATCCTTTCACCCGATGAAAAACCAGCAGTCGATAGATTATTCGAGAGATTCCTTCGGATCAAGGAATCCGATGGCCAAACTGACAAGGGATTAACTTGTCAATACTTACGTATTGTAGACTAGGGTTTAGTTGGAAGTAGAGGGCAAGTAGATCTTGAAGGTTTCAGCCGAAAAGTACTCGACGATTATGAAACTAGGGTTATGTTGACAATAGATTCGATCCCTTCTTTGTCCCTCGACCCCCCCCCTTATATAGGAGGTGGAGTCGAGGGATTCATAATACACAAATTACAGAGTCCGGGAGGGTTTCTAACCCGTCCCGTAAAATTACAAGTCTTTATCTTTCCTAATACAATTCCAACCTTTCTTAATACTAATTGGGCTTCCGAACTTCATATTCTTTGACTTGTGGGCCTTCAGCAAACCCCGGGTACCATCTTCGGCAGGCCCATTGGGGATGCCTATGTCAGTAGCCCCCGAGATTTTCCTGAATCGAAGAATCAGGGAAAATCTCCAACTTTACAATCATCCAGTAACTTTGTTGATTTCATTGCATATCCTTAGACACACAATTATATATTGTACAGGGATAATGGTAGTTGGGGCTAGTTCATCTGATGGATCAGGTACTAGTTAACTGCTCTAGTGGCAATCCGCAAAAACCTACTTCAAGATCACGTCCCTGGACATGATCTCGGGATACTGGTGTAAACTTCGACAGTGCCGCTTAAGGTCTTACCATTCTGTCGAGTCCCAGTCATGTTTTATCGGGTACCTAACGCGTCCGTTAGGATTTTTCTTTGTATCTGTTGATACGGAAAAAGTAGCAAACCGACGTCGAGACGGTGCCACGCCGCTCGAACGGATCCGGGGTCTTACCTTCGCAAAGTTTTGCGGCATTCAGAGATTATTCGTGACTTTAGCGCTCTGAGAATATATTGTCGAGTGCTTTTTTGGCTGTTGGAATAGCACATTTTATTGAGTCAACGGATGACTTATATTGCTTTCCCGATGGGAGTATATGTAGAGTTATTTGTATAACTCGAAATATGCTCACTTCTTCTTTCTTCTCTCTCTTTTTTTATAATTTCATCGGGCACGCGAACAGCGTTCCCGATGGGAGTAGCCCCGAGGCTACAGCCAAGGACTTGTACTTGGTTGTAGGCTCAACAAATTAGTACCTCATGTCGCTATATTGTTATTCTTTCTCGAGCTTTGCATATCTATCGGGTGCGCGACCAGCGCTCCCGATGGGAGTAGCCCCCGAGGCTATGAACAAATGCTTGTATTTGATCATAGGCTCTTGCCATTTCTATTTTGTCATACCCGAAATTTCCTTTTTCAAAAGTAGCCCCCGAGCATTTGATCAAAAACTTGTATTTGGTCAAAGGATTTCGAGATTATCAGTCGTTTTTTCCTGTCGCCAATTTTTACATCCCTGCTGACGATGTTTTTCCACTGGTAAAATGACATCAGTCTGACGTTGGCCACGACCTTTGTATTGGGAAGATGCGAGCAACGCTCTCTCTCTGTCTTGCGGGCCCAGAACCCTCATTAGTTTGACACGTCGTGCAAGTGGGGGACACACGTCCTCCGCTTTTACTGGCGCATGATGTCTACGGGTGCTTCTATTCTTGTAGACAGTGTTGGGCCTCCAAGAGCAGAGGTTTGTAGAACAGCAGCAAGTTTTCCCTTAAGTGGATCATCCAAGGTTTATCGAACTCAGGGAGGAAGAGGTCAAAGATATCCCTCTCAAGCAACCCCGCAACCACAAAGCAAGAAGTCTCTTGTGTCCCCAACACACAAATACACTTGTCGGATGTATAGGTGCACTAGTTCGGCGAAGAGATAGTGAAATACAAGTAATATGGATGTATATGAGTGGTAATAGCAATCTGAATAAAATATGGCAGCGAGTAAACATGCAACAAAACAGTAAACAAACGGAGATTCGATGATTGGAAGCAAGGCCTAGGGATCCTGCTTTCACTAGTGGACACTCTCAACAATGATCACATAATAGGACTACTCTACACCCTTTTGTTGGATGATGAACACCACTAATTGTGTAGGATTACACGAACCCTCAATGCCGGAGTTAACAAGCTCCACAACATTCGATATTCATATTTAAATAACCTTAGAGTGCAAGATAGATCAACACAATTACACCGAGAACTAACATAGCATGCACACTGTCACCATCACACTATGAAGGAGGCATAGATCACATCAATACTATCATAGCAATAGTTAACTTCATAATCTACAAGAGATTACAATCATAGCCTATGCCAAGTACTACACGATGCACACACTGTCACCATTACACCGTGCAGGAGGAATAGAGTACTTTAATAACATTACTAGAGTAGCACATAGATGATATTCAACTAGATCACATAAAGAGAGAGAACCACATAGCTACAGCGGAGCCCTCAGCCCGGGGTGAATTACTCCATCCTCATCATGGAGACGATGGTGGTGAAGATGGCGATGGAGACGGCGGTGGAGATGACTCCGGGGAATTCCCCGTCCGGCGGCGTGCCGGAACAGGTTCTGTCCCCGAATCTTGATTTCGCGATGGCGGCGGCTCGGAAGGTTTCTCGGGTTTCGTCGAACGGGTCGGTGTTTAGGTCAGGAAGGCATTTATAGGCGAAGGCGGAGTCGGAGGGGCCACGGGGCTCCCTCCCCATAGGCGCCCCCCCTTGGCCGCGCCGCCTGTGGGGTGGGGCCCTCCTGGCTCCCCTCTGGCCCTTCTTCGGTGCTCGGAAGCGTCCGAAAAATAGGATGTTGGGCGTTGATTTCGTCCGATTCCGAGAATATTTCCTTTCTAGGATTTCTGAAACCAAAAACAGAAAACAGCAACTGGCCCTTCGGCATCTCGTCAATAGGTTAGTTCCGGAACGCATAAATATGACATAAAGTATGCATAAAACATGTAGATATCATCAATAAAGTAGCATGGAACATAAGAAATTATAGATACGTTGGAGACGTATCAGCATCCCCAAGCTTTCCTGCTCGTCTCCTCGAGTAGGTAAACGATAACAATGATAATTTCTTAAGTGACATGCCATCATAATCTTGATCATACTATTGTAAGCATATGTAATGAATGCAGCGATCAAAAACAATGGTAATGACATGAGTAAACAAATGAATCATAAAGCAAAGACTTTTCATGAATAGTACTTTCAAGACAAGCATCAATAAGCCTTGCATAAAAGTTAGCTCGTAAAGCAATAATTCAAAGTAGAGGTATTGAAGCAACACAAAGGAAGATTAAGTTTCAGCGATTGCTTTCAACTTATAACATGTATATCTCATGGATATTGTCAATGTAAAGTAATATAACAAGTGCAATATGCAAGTATGTAGGAATCAATGCACAATTCACACAAGTGTTTGCTTCTTGCGGTGGAAAGAGATAGGTGAACTGACTCAACATAAAAGTAAAAGAAAGGTCCTTCAAAGAGGAAAGCATCGATTGCTATATTTGTGCTAGAGCTTTCATTTTGAAAACATAAAGAGAGCATAAAAATAAAGTTTCGAGAGGTGTTTGTTGTTGTCAACGAATGGTAGCGGGTACTCTAACCCCCTTGCCAGACAAACCTTCAAAGAGCGGCTCCCATTTTATTTTATTTTTGGGTGGCACTCCTTCCAACCTTTCTTTCACAAACCATGGCTAACCGAATCCTCGGGTGCCTTTTTATTTTAGTTTTATTATGATGACACTCCTCCCCACCTTTGCTTTCTCAAGCCATGGCTAACCGAATCCTTCGGGTGCCGTCCAACAATCACATACCATGGAGGAGTGTCTATTTTTGTTAATTAATTTGGGACTGGGAATCCCATTGCCAGCTCTTTTGCAAAATTATTGGATAAGCGGATGAAGCCACTAGTCCATTGGTGAAAGTTGCCCAACAAGATTGAAAGATAAACATACTTCCTCATGAGCTATAAAACATTGACACAAATAAGAGGTAATAACTTTTGAATTGTTTAAAGGTAGCACTCAAGCAATTTACTTTGGAATGGCGGATAAATACCATGTAGTAGGTAGGTATGGTGGACACAAATGGCATAGTGGTTGGCTCAAGGATTTGGATGCATGAGAAGTATTCCCTCTCGATACAAGGCTTAGGCTAGCAAGGTTATTTGAAACAAACACAAGGATGAACCGGTGCAGCAAAACTCACATAAAAGACATATTATAAACATTATAAGACTTTACACCATCTTCCTTGTTGTTCAACCCAATACTAGAAATTATCTAGACCTTAGAGAGACCAATTATGCAAACCAAATTTTAGCAAGCTCTATGTATTTCTTCATTAATAGGTGCAAAGTATATGATGCAAGAGCTTAAACATGAGCACAACAAATGCCAAGTATCAAATTATTCAAGACATTCTACCAATTACTACATGTAGCATTTCCCGTTTCCAGCCATATAACAATTAACGAAGCAGTTTCAACCTTCGCCATGAACATTAAAAGCTAAGAACACATGTGTTCATACGAACCAGCGGAGCGTGTCTCTCTCCCACACAAGCATTTATTCAAACAAAAACAAAAACAAACAGACGCTCCAAGTAAAGTACATAAGATGTGACCGAATAAAAATATAGTTTCAAGAGAAGAAACCTGATAAATTGTCGATGAAGAAGGGGATGCCTTGGCATCCCCAAGCTTAGACGCTTGAGTCTTCTTGAAATATGCAGGATGAACCACGGGGCATCCCCAAGCTTAGACTTTTCACTCTTCTTGATCGTAGTATATCATCCTCCTCTCTTGACTTGAAAACCCTCCACACCAAACTCAAAACAACTCATTAGAGGGTTAGTGCATAATCAAAAACTCACATGTTCAGAGGTGACACAATCGTTCTTAACACTTCTGGACATTGCACAAAGCTTCTGAAAGTTAATGGAACAAAGAAATCCATCCAACACAGAAAAAGAGGCAATGCGAAATAAAAGGCAGAATCTGTCAAAACAAAACAGTCCGTAAAGACGAATTTTAAAATGGCACCATGCTCAGATGAAAATGCTCAAATTGAATGAAAGTTGCGTACATATCTGAGGATCACTCACGTAAATTGGCATAATTTTCTGAGTTACCTACAGAGAACTAGGCCCATTCGTGACAAGAAATCTGTTTACGCATAATCCAAATCTAGTATGAACCTTACTATCAAAGACTTTACTTGGCACAACAATGCAACAAAACTAAGATAAGGAGAGGTTGCTACAGTAGTAACAACTTCCAAGACGCAAATACAAAATAAAAGTACTGTAGCAAAATAAACATATGGGTTATCTCCCAAGAAGTTCTTTCTTTATAGCCATTAAGATGGGCTCAGCAGTTTTAATGATGCACTCGCAAGAAATAAGAGTTGAGGCAAAAGAGATTATCAAGAAGCAAATTAAAAACACATTTAAGTCTAACCCACTTCCTATGGAATATTGTACACGAATGAATTCATGAAGAACAAAGTGACAAGCATAAGAGGATAAAACACGAGTAACTTCAAGATTCTCAACATAAAGAGGGGAAACTTAATATTATTAAGATGCCTATAACCATGTTTCCCTCTCTCATAATAACTTTCAGTAGCATCATTGATGAAATCCACAATATACCCGTCACTTAAAACATTCTTATCATGGTTCATGTGCATAGAAGTATCATTAATTTTGGCATAAGAAGAGTTCTTCTCATTAATAGTAATTGGAGCAAAATTACTATCAAGAATTTGAACATGGTAAACAAGTTGCATACTAAGGGAATGGTTTTTGGCAAGCCCATCATAACTATGACAAGTTTCATAAGGATAATTGTAACATATGTCATATACATCTCTATAGCAATTATCTAAACCAGAATATGTAATATCATCATTTTCACTAAAAGTAGAGGTCTCAAATATAGGATCTTCAAGCACAACATCCCCAAGCTTAGAGCTTTCAATATCATCGTTTAAGGGGACATGAATAATGCTATCATCATCACTTTCATAATCAGTACCAAAGAGATTTCCAATATCAAAGGTAGTGTGCTCATCCAAATCATGATCACTAATATGGGTAAAGGGTATATATAGGAAGATCATTGTATTCAGATTCATTATCATAATAATCATTAGGAGCAACATACTTACGGTTACCTAGCGTTATCTCATTCACGCGGGGATATGCCGTTACCTCTTTCTTTTTATTCTCCTTCTTCTTCTTCTTCTTCTTCTTCTTCGTTCCCTTCTTCTTCTTCTTCTTCTTCTTTTCCTTCTCCTCGTTCCTTCTTTAGGAGGAAGAGGCTTGAAGGGTGGCTTGTCCGCATAACCTGATTTATTTTAGAAACAATAGAAGAAACTTGGGAGGATCCCTCCTTTTCATTAATTAGTTGAAAACACACAGCGGTCCTATCATATTTTGGCAAGGTGTCATCTTCTAAAATATTTTGTATGTAAGTATTTGTGTGGCTATTATCAATGCAATAAGAAAAACACCCATGCAGGACATCATCAATATCAAGATCACTCATATGTAACAAAGAGATTTTTCTTGAGAGCTCTTCACACCACAAAAATAAAGTAAGTTCATCATGCTGATTAGGAGTAATTTCATCATCACAATACAAATTTGCAGCACTCATTGGGTTCAAATTATCATTGGAGGAGCATTGAAAATTAAAATGACCCACTTCATGGCAAACTTCACAAATAAAAGGATAGAGGGCACAAACTTTTTTACCAAGATCATCTAGAGTCCTAGCCCACTTTCTAGTTTTTTCATTAATATGGTGGATACAATATTCATCTTCGATTTGATTAATTCCACAAGGTCTATGCATTCCACAAAAATTAACATGCTTATAGGAAATAGCATTCTTAGGAGTTTGAGCATGCTTATTGCAATCATTAATAACAATTTCATCCTTCATACAAGCCTCTTTAAAAGGTTCATGATACTTATCAAAATTCTTCCTAGGCAATTCAAAATGAGAAGCAAAGGCTTTATAAAGATTTGCAGCAACTTGAGAGTCAAGACCATAAGTAGCACTCATATCTCGAAATTTATCAGTATCCATAAAAGTTTCAATGCATTCATAATCATAATTTATACGACTCTTCACCTTTGTTGTTCTCCCAATCTTCAGCGTTCTCTCTGAATCCGATTAAGAAGGTCCCATTTAAACTCTTCTTTATTGCGCGTGAATGATCCAGAACAAGTAGTATCCAGCAAGGTTTTATCCTGAAAAGAAAGTCTTGCATAGAAATTATCAATGATAACATTACCAGGAAGCTCATGATTGGGGCATTTGAGCATTAAGGACTTCAATCTCTCCCATGCTTGGGCAATACTTTCTCCATCATGAGGCCAGAAATTATATATACGGTTTCGATCTTTGTGAATTTCACTTGGAGGATAGAACTTGGAATAAAATAGAGGCACAATATCCTTCCAATCAAGAGAGCGCCCGTCCTTCAGCAGTTTATACCAATGCGCCGCTTCACCAGATAGCGACATAGCAAATAATTTCTTCCTAACTTCATCCATTGAAATTCCTGCACATTTGAATAACCCGCATAATTCATGCAAAAACAGTAAATGATCTTCAGGATGAACAGTTCCATCCCCTTCATAGCGGTTATCCATAACACGTTCAATAATTTTCATAGGTATTTTATACGGAATACTTTCAGCAGGTGGATTTAAAATATCAGAAGCATCATTAGAGTTATCGCATATGGGAGATAAAGCATTATCAGAGCAAAATATTTCTTCCAAAGCTGAGGAGCAAAAAAGATTTTTTTAAACTAGCTTCCCCAAGCTTAGACTTATCCATAGCATTAGCAGTGATTGCATTCATACTAATAACATTGCTACTAGCATGCAAATAAGGTTCCATAGATTTTTTAATTTTTGCATCAAACAATTCTAAATCAGGAAAAAGATTAAAAAGCTCACTAAATTTTTTGTTGTTTTCCATTATGCCTAACTAGTGAAAATAAAAACAAGAAACAAAAAGATGCAATTGCAGGATCTAAAGGAAATAGCTTCGAGTACTTACAACGGCGCCGGAAAATAGCTTAGTAGCCGAGATCCGGAGTGTGAGTACCTTTTACCTTTCCTCCCCGGCAACGGCGCCAGAAAATAGCTTGATGTCTACGGGTGCTTCTATTCTTGTAGACAGTGTTGGGCCTCCAAGAGCAGAGGTTTGTAGAACAGCAGCAAGTTTTCCCTTAAGTGGATCACCCAAGGTTTATCGAACTCAGGGAGGAAGAGGTCAAAGATATCCCTCTCAAGCAACCCTGCAACCACAAAGCAAGAAGTCTCTTGTGTCCCCAACACACCAAATACACTTGTCAGATGTATAGGTGCACTAGTTCGGCGAAGAGATAGTGAAATACAAGTAATATGGATGTATATGAGTGGTAATAGAAATCTGAATAAAATATGGCAGCGAGTAAACATGCAACAAAACAGTAAACAAACGGAGATTCGATGCTTGGAAGCAAGGCCTAGGGATCCTGCTTTCACTAGTGGACACTCTCAACAATGATCACATAATAGGACTACTCTACACCCTTTTGTTGGATGATGAACACCACTAATTGTGTAGGATTACACGAACCCTCAATGCCGGAGTTAACAAGCTCCACAACATTCGATATTCATATTTAAATAACCTTAGAGTGCAAGATAGATCAACACAATTACACCGAGAACTAACATAGCATGCACACTGTCACCATCACACTATGAAGGAGGCATAGATCACATCAATACTATCATAGCAATAGTTAACTTCATAATCTACAAGAGATTACAATCATAGCCTACGCCAAGTACTACACGATGCACACATTGTCACCATTACACCGTGCAGGAGGAATAGAGTACTTTAATAACATTACTAGAGTAGCACATAGATGATATTCAACTAGATCACATAAAGAGAGAGATGAACCACATAGCTACAGCGGAGCCCTCAGCCCCGGGGTGAATTACTCCCTCCTCATCATGGAGACAGCGATGGCGGTGAAGATGGCGGTGGAGACGGCGGTGGAGATGACTCCGGGGCAATTCCCCGTCCCGGCGGCGTGCCGGAACAGAGACTTCTGTCCCCCGAATCTTGATTTCGCGATGGCGGCGGCTCTGGAAGGTTTTCTCGGGTTTCGTCGAACGGGTCGGTGTTTTAGGTCAGGAAGGCATTTATAGGCGAAGAGGCGGAGTCGGAGGGGCCACGGGGCTCCCTCCCCATAGGGGCGGCCCCCCTTGGCCGCGCCGCCCTGTGGGGTGGGGCCCTCCGGCTCCCCTGGCCCTTCTTCGGTGCTCTGGAAGCGTCCGGAAAAATAGGATGTTGGTCGTTGATTTCGTCCGATTCCGAGAATATTTCCTTTCTAGGATTTGAAACCAAAAACAGCAGAAAACAACAACGGCCCTTCGGCATCTCGTCAATAGGTTAGTTCCGGAAAACGCATAAATATGACATAAAGTATTCATAAAACATGTAGATATCATCAATAAAGTAGCATGGAACATAAGAAATTATAGATACGTTGGAGACGTATCAGCGCACGCACTGTAGCGCCTGTTCCTTTCCTTCACAGTGAAAATACATTTCTACCCCTCCTCCACGTGTAGTGCATACATATCACAATTTTTCCATCCAACGGTGTGTTGTTTCGTCGATTCTCTATTTAAGGTCATCTTCTTCCTCCGTTCGTCCATTCGCTCAGGCCGCACCTCTGCTCTCCTCTGCAAAAATTCCCCATTGCAACCAGCACTTTCCGAGCTCAGCCACACTCACACTTCTCGCCTACACCACTGTTGATGCCACCGCGCGCTCGGCTCACCAGGCACAGCACTCCTGAGTCCAAGATGGCGACCGCGGATCTGGGGAGCATTGAGTGGGAGAGATCCAAGATCTCCACCCAAGATATCAACTTGCTGAAGAAGCTTGGGATCAGCAAGAAGCAGGACTCGATGCGCTTCCCCAAGGAGGAAAGCTATCCATCCCCTCCTATGGAATATCGGGTCAGTTTCGTCGACCACCTCATCCGCGGCCTTTCTTCCCCCATTCACGATTTCTTGCGTGGGTTGCTTTTTGTATACGGACTGCAACTTCACCATCTTACTCCTAACTCCATCCTCCACATCTCGATCTTTATCACTCTTTGCGAATCTTTCCTTGGAGTCCAGCCTAACTGGGCTTTATGGAAACGCATTTTTCTCCTTCGCCGTAATGGCTCTTCCAACGTTGCCTACAACATAGGCGGCGTTGTTATCTGCGTCCGCCCTGATGTCGAATACTTCGACGTCCAATTCCCTGACTCAGTTCAAGGGTGGCGCAAAAAATGGTTGTATATCCATGAAGAAAACCACGACTCAGTGGAGCACAACATTCCCCCTTTTGATGGAAACGCCAAAATCTGTCGCCGCCGGTCCTAGAATGCAGAGGCTAGCGACGAAGAAAAAGCGGCGACAGAGGCGCTAATGACACGCATCCATGAGCTTCAAAATACTCGTGGACAAGAATTGTCGGGTATTCAAATCACGGCGTATTTCCTAAGGATTAGGGTGCAGCCTCTACAGGCTCGCAAAAACCCCCTTTGGATGTATGCTGGCGACGATGATGTGGATCGCTTGTCGATAGATTTACCAGTCAAGGACTTGGAGAAGCTTGTCCGGAAAATCTCGTCGCTTAGCAAGAAAGACACCGTCCCGTCATCTTGCGGTGTAACACCATACAGCGCCACCAACGCACTCCCGCAGGTAATATATTTTTATCATCTGCTTGTGCATGCTCTCTCTTCTTCTTTTTTGTACTGCTATTTTTTCGACTGTTGTTCATACAATCTTTCGTCGATACTTTTTCTATCTTGTCCAGAACCACAAAACTGCGTCCCCTCTTCCTCCTCTTCCCGAAGGTGGAGAAGTCGAAGAACGGGCCGTTGTCACCGACGACAACCAGGGTACTTCTCGCCCTGAGAGTGAAATCGCGGGTTCTAAAATCCGCGACATCCTCCGAAAAAGACTCAGAGGCTTCCGCATCGGCACACTCTCCTCCTCGGCTGCTTCTCCAAGGAATAAGAGAAAAAGGGGCGAAGTTGCTGATTCCGGCACCTCCAAAGCCGGCGCATCTCATGCCGAAGAAGTTATTCCTGATGCTGGAAGGAAAACTTTCAATCCTTATGAAGATGCTCTTGTCAGCTCGTAAGTTCCTGCTGCTCTTTGTTGTTTGTTCTCGATATTTTTGCCTATATTGTTTCTTATCTTGTCATCTTATTTATGTAGTGGCGACGAGGATGAAGATCCACCTATTGACGCGACTGCTCGAACGAGTACGTCCCGTACTTTAGTTGTCTCTGAAGCTCAACCTGATGGGGACGAAACTTCGCCTCCTCAACAAGACACACAGCATCCAACTCCAGTTGCGAGCCCACGAGCCTCTTCACCAAAGAGAGCTAGGGTGGATCCAGCCAAGAAGCCGGCCATGCTAATTGGTTGTTCCACGACTCCTTTAATGGAGGAAGTAAGTTGTTTCTTTTTCCTGTACTGATTTCAATGCTTTGAACTCCCCTCTGTTTTTTGCTTGGTGATGTCGAGCTTTCGCTTCCTATATTGATTTTCTTTTCTATGATCTTCTCTTCAGCCTTTAATGAAGGAGTTTATCCGCCTCGGTACCCAATTTATCGGGTATCGTGATTATGCCGCCAAGCTTGAAGGTACTATTTTTATCTGCCTTTTCTTGATGAATATATTCCGTCGCTATTTTGTCACGATGTTTCACTTGTCGTTTATTATGCCAGAAACTCTTGCGGAATCCAACAAACGCGCTGACGCTCTTGCAATCAAGTTAGAGCAAAGCGAAAAAGCTCGCAAGAAGGCTGAAGCAGATGCTGCCACCGTCGAAGATCTTCGAAAAAGACTTCATGAGGCGGAAACTTCTTTGAGCGACAACATAGCTCACCAGTCTGCTCGCGAGAAAGAAATCCTTACTCGCTTGGAGTCGCAAAGTCGACGTTTTGTCAGTAAGTGCACATATCTTTGCTGTTTCTTCGGGTCATTTTGTTTTTCCTTGCTTGCTTTTCTTGACAAGCCTCTTTTTACTCATTTAGGGAAAACGCAACAGGATTATGAGATGGAAAGTCCTGAAGGTGATCACCTTCTCGACGCGCTGTCCCTTCTTGAGATCCATGGAGATGAAGCTCGTGAAGGTCTTGCTGAAGCCAGGACTGGTTTGTCGCGGCTTTTTCCATACTTCTTCAAGAAGAAGGAGGAACCCGCGACTTTTACTGCTCTCGCCAAGTACTTCAATTCTCAAGAAGATCTTGGGCTCCAACTTCGCCAAGAAGGGTTGAAAGTTGGTGTTGAAGGTACGATCGCCTTGGTTGCTGACAGCCAACAAGAAGTCGACTGGGCAAGAGTTGGCAACACGGAGGAGATGGAGACGAAGAGGTGGCAGTCGTTGATTAAGGCTGCCAAGCCCAACTCAAAGAAAATCCTCGCCTACCTCGGATACAAGCCAACTCCTGCTCCCAGTTCATCGAAGCCGGAGGTCAAGTAGACCACCTTGTCTTCTTTTTGTTTTACCTTTCTTTTGATGATGTGGCCATAGTAGTTTTGGCGACAACATAGCTTCAGTAGTTTATCAGGGACCTTCCTTCTGTAATATCTATGTAAACACTTTGAATATCAATGGAAATCTATTTTTACTTGATGATTGATGTCGAAACTTTTGTTTCCAGTTGATTTTTGATAACTACACTTCAACTCCTCGTCCCTCCGATGCTTTTCCTGCTTCATCCCATTCGAAGAAAACTCCAGACGCTGAAGGACTTGCTGAAGATTTCTCGGGTGCGGGTCCATCACGAGATTTGGAAGATCTTCGCCAGCAGCTTCAATCCATGAAGAAACAAGTACTCTTGGTGATGGAACAATCCCGAAAAGAAACCGAAAGGGAATAAATTGCACGTCGGCAATCTCAAGAAGCTACGGCTGCCAAAGAAGCTGCAATTGCTGAGGCTAACCAAGCCACTTCTCGAGAGAATTCAATGCTTCAACTGATGAATGACTCCAGCTCGGATATGACAGGTACGCTTCGTTACTTGGTCACACTTGATTCTTATCTTTGTTAGTTTTCCTTCCTTGCTGATTCCTCCATTGAAAACAGGTTCTTTTTTGGATACTGCTGCCGAAGATCAACGTGTTGAAGCTCGATCTAATGCGCTTCTCAAACTTGCATTGGAGTATGGTTCTAATTTTTGGGCGACGCCTGAACGTACCCGCCAAATCGTCAGATTTCAAGATCGCGTGATTCAGGTCCGCGATTTTCTCGACTTCTGCACAAGGACATTGTCCTTAGTTTATAGCACCATGTTCCCGCGCAATAAAATGCCAGAAACCCTTCCTGCTCTGATGGAGAAGTTTCGGATGCCCCTCGAATCCATGGCTTTGTGCGAGCCCAATTAACTGCTGGCGCAAGGTTTGCTATGATGATGATACAAATCTGCTACCCGAAGTTAGACATGAGTCGAATTGTTGCCAAGTGCCTGGCCAAGATGGCGAAAAGGAAGAGGAACGTCGGCAAAATTGATGACATTGTGACCCCTGTTGCAGAAGAAATGATGGATGAACTTCTTCGGATGGACGCTGAGTTCTTCGTGAAGGGTAGCTATGCTGAAC
Source organism: Lolium multiflorum (assembly GCA_030979885.1). Lineage (NCBI taxonomy): Eukaryota > Viridiplantae > Streptophyta > Magnoliopsida > Poales > Poaceae > Lolium > Lolium multiflorum. The sequence goes on along the minus strand of CM061753.1, from coordinate 243,573,801 downwards.
ATAGTACTCGTGCTACAAATAATGAGCGATTAACCATAGATGATATATTAGGCGGTGATTGAAGGTTTTTTCTTTATTTTGTCAGACCCATCTCGGTAATTTTTCCTTGTATATTGTAAACACAATCTATGTTGTACAGCTGCTGGATAAATTTTTCGCGTCAAGCCCCTGAGCTTGTTGGTGGTGATTTTCTCCATTGTGTATGCGAGGTTGAACCAAAGCACAATAAAGTATATTGAGTGTACTATATTTGCGGGTATTAGCCCCCGAGTCTTTTTTGTTGATCACTATTTTGTATCTTTATTTTGTTTTGCGAGGTGCTTCGCACCAAGGCGAAGTATTTGTGCGAGTTGTATTCGTCGACATTGTATGTGTATATTGTATCTTCTGGGTGCAAGCCCCCGAGCCTGTCGAAGAAAAGATGTATATCTCCACTATCTTTATTATATTGCAGCACCACGAGTCTGCCTCATTAAAAACCTTTTTCAGCTCCACTCGGTGCCCCGAAAAAGGAAAAGAGTGCGTCTGAAAACTCGCGGGCGTTTCAGTACATTGTATGTTTACAAGGAAGACTATATTTCAACTTCTAAGCGTAGAAACGCCTGAGCTGCGCCACGTTCCAAGGATTTGGCTCGGCGACTCCTGTCTTCTTGTCCTTGATTCTGTATGCTCCTCCTTCAATTACTTCTGTGACGATGTAAGGGCCAAGCCACGGTGACTCGAGTTTTTCATGGCTTTTTTGTGTTAGCCGAAGAAGAAAGTCACCTACTTGGAAGGATCGTGGTCGCAATTGTCGGCTGTGGTAGTTTTACAGATCTTGCTGGTACTTAGTGACCCGCGATAACACTTCGTCTCGAGCTTCATCCAGTGCATCGACATCATCCTATAATGCTTTCCTTGATGCCTCTTCGTTATATTCCGTTACTCTCGGAGAATCATGTTCTATTTCTATCGGCAGCACAGCCTCGGCTCCATGGACCAGAAAGAATGGAGTTTCCTGTGTCGCTGTATTTGGTGTAGTTCGAATACCCCATAACACACTGGGCAACTCCTTTGGCCAAGTGTGTCGAGCTTTCCCTAGCAGGCGTTTCTTGATTCCATTGCATATGGTACCGTTTGCTTTCTCGACTTGACCGTTGGTATGCGGGTGCGCAACGGAAGCGAAGTGTAGTTTTCTGCCTACCTCTGCACAATATGTCTTGAACTCATTGGATGTGAAGTTACTGCCATTGTCCGTAACGATGCTGTGGAGGACACCAAATCGAAAAACGATGCTTTTCACGAACTTGACTGACGCGTCCGGTGAATTTATCGGCTTTGCTTCTATCCACTTCGTGAACTTGTCGACAGCTACGAGCATATATTCGTATCCTCCTGGCGAAGCCTTGTGCAATTTTCCCACCATGTCAAGACCCCATTGAGCGAAAGGCCATGATAGTGGTATTGGCATAAGCTCTGCTGCCGGAGAATGAGGTTTTGCGGCAAACCTTTGGCACGCATCACAAGTGCGGACTATGTCCTTTGCGTCCTCGATTGCCATTAACCAATAAAACCCTGCTCTGAAAACTTTGGCTGCTATAGCTCGACTGCTTGCGTGGTGTCCACACACTCCTTCGTGTACATCCTTCAGAATTAACCTCCCTTGCTCAGGTGTGATGCATCGTTGTAATACTCCCGAGATACTTCGTTTATACAGCTCTCCTTTCACCACAGTAAAAGCTTTGGATCGCCTGATAACTTGCCTTGCTTCAACTGGATCGTCGGGTAATTCCTTTCTCAAAATATATGCTATGTACGCCTGCATCCATGGAATCTGTATCATCATTACTACTTCAGGTTCATCTTCTTCTGATGATATTTCTTTAGCCCCCGAGATTCTTTTCCTTCTCCTTCTTTTTGGTTTCGTCGGCTTTGTAGATCTCTCGGCTATTTCCTCCCAAAATACGCCTGATGGAATCGCGAGACATTGCGACCCGATGTTTGCAAGAACATCGGCTTCATCATTGCTCAACCTGCTGATGTGATTTACCTCGCATCCATCAAACAGCTTTTCTAGCTCGTTATACACTTCCTTGTATGCTATCATACTTTCATTGACTGCATCACATTGATTCATGACCTGCTGAGCTACCAATTGTGAGTCGCCAAAGATTTTTAGTCGGGTTGCGCACACAAGCTTCGCCATCTTCATCCCGTGTATGAGAGCTTCGTATTCTGCCTCATTGTTAGACGCGTTTGGGAACGTCATCCGTAAGACATACTTTAATTTGTCGCCTTCAGGTGATACTAGTATCACGCCTGCTCCAGCTCCCTCTAATCTCTTGGACCCGTCAAAATTCATAGTCCAGGTTCTCGACAAATCCGGGGGTCCCGTGTTCTGCAGCTCCATCCATTCCGCAATAAAATCAGGCAATATTTGCGACTTTATTGCCTTTCTTTTTTCATACGTGATGTCCCGAGGGGAAAGCTCTATTCCCCAAAGGGAGACACGACCCGTAGCTTTTGGATTGTTTAATATATTGGACAAAGGCGCTTCATTGACCACTATGATCGGATGCGCCAAAAAATAGTGTCGTAGTTTTCTTGCGGTTGTAAACACCCCATATGCTAGCTTCTGGTACTGCGGGTACCGTTGTTTGGAAGGCGATAAAACTTCGCTGACGAAGTATACCGGCCGTTGCACTCCATGGAGTTTTCCTTCTTCTTCTCTTTCAACCACAAGGACTGTGCTAACCACCTGAGGTGTGGCTGCAATGTATAACAGGAGAGGTTCCTTTTCCTTAGGCGCCACCAAGATTGGTGGTGTCGAGATTGTGCGCTTGAGATCCTCGAAAGCTCTGTCCGCTTCCTCGTTCCATTGAAATTTGTCGCCTTGTTTGATCAACGCGTAGAACGGTAATGCCTTTTCTCCTAGTCCTGGCGACGAATCTGCTCAAAGTTGCGACTCGCCCAGTCAACTGTTGTATTTCTTTCAACTTTGTTGGCTTCCTCATTGTTACGATGGCTTGGATTTTCTCTAGGTTGGCCTCGATCCCTCTTGCCGAAACTAAGAACCCGAGAAGTTCTCCCGCAGGAACACCAAAAGAGCACTTTGTCGGGTTCAACTTAAGGCAGAACTTGTCAAGGTTGTCGAAAGTTTCCTTCAAATCATCGATCAAGGTTGACCCCTTCTTTGTTGTTATGACGACATCGTCAATGTATACTTGTACATTTTTACCAATCTGTGTTGCAAGGCACTTCTGCATCATCCGCTGATATGTTGCTCCCGTGTTTTTCAGGCCAAAAGGCATTGTTCTATAACAGAACACACCATAAGGTGTTATGAACGCTGTCTTGACTTCATCATCTTCTTTTCATCTGATCTGGTTATAACCAGAATATGCGTCTAGGAAGGAAAGACGTTCACATCCTGCCGTGGAGTCGATGATTTGATCGATCCTTGGGAGGGGAAAGTGATCCTTTGGACAGTGTTTATTGAGACACGTAAAGTCGACACACATGCGAAGGACTTTCGTGTTTTTCTTTGGGACCATCACTGGGTTAGCAACCCACGTGGCTTCTGTATATATCTCTTTAATAAAACCAGCTTCTCTGAGTCGATCAATCTCTGAAAGCATGGCTTTGCGGTTTGGTTCCGAAAAACGCCGCAAAGGTTGTTTGATTGGTCTCGCTATTGGATCCAAGTTTAAGTGGTGCTCGGCAAGTTCCCTGGGTACTCCTGGCATGTCAGCTGGACACCATGCAAAGATTTTCCAGTGCTCACGGAGGAACTCGACGAGCGCGCTTTCCTATGCGAGGTCCATGTTTGTTGCAATGGACGTCGTTTTCTTTGGGTCTGTCGGGTGAATCTGCACCTCCTTGGAATCCTTAGTAGTGTTAAAGGTTGGCTCCCTGAGTGGTCTTCCTGCATCTGGCAACACATCATAATCAGTTGTGAGCCTTGACGCCATATATTCTGCTTGCATCCCGAAAGTTTCTGACAGTCGATGAAAATCCTTGTCGCATTTATCAGCTAATGCAAAACTTCCTTTGACTGTGATTGGTCCTTTAGGTCCAGGTAACCTCCATAACAGATATGTGTAGTGTGGTACCGCCATAAACCTGGCATATGCTAGTCGTCCCAACAAGGCGTGATATTGTGACGGGAAATCCACAACTTCAAACTCCAACCTTTCTATCCTGTAGTTTTCTCGGGTCCCAAACTGAACGTCGAGATTGATCTTCCCCAACGGATAACTCGGCTTCTCTGGCGTGATTCCATGGAAACGTGTGTCAGTTGGTTTTAGATTTGCTAGGGATATGTTCATCTTCCTTATTGTATCCGCATACATAAGGTTTAGACTGCTGCCTCCATCTATGAATACTCGAGACACGTCGAATCCTGCAATCACTGCTGGTAATATAAGTGCTGACTTCCCTGGTCGAGGAACTTACTGCGGGTGATCTGCAATTGTGAAGTCAATGTCCTGTCCCGACCAATTTAAGTACTCAATCGTTGGTGGAGGAATCTTCTCTGCCATAAACACTTGTCGCGAGATTACTTTCTGAGCCCTATTAGATGGCCTAGCTTTCTGAATCATCGAGACCGCGCCGTTGGAGTTAGGGTAACCATATGGAGGTGGGTGTGGTGTGATACGTCCAAAACGTATCTACTTTCCCGAACACTTTTGCTATTGTTTTGCCTCTAATTTGTGTATTTTGGATACAACTAACACGGACTAACGCTGTTTTCAGCAGAATTGCTCTGGTGTCTCGTTTTTGTGCAGAAATCCAACTTTCGGGAAAATCCTCGGAATTTATGCGGAAGGGCCTATTTTACCAGAATATTGACGGAGCCAGAAGGGCAAAGGAGGTGGAGGCCCGAGGGCCCCACACCACATGGCGGCGCGGCCCAGGGGGGCCGCGCCCATGTGGTGTGGCCCCCTCGGCCGGCCTCCGACGCCCCCCTTCGGACTACTTATTGGTTTCGACCTGAAAACGCACGAGAGTCGCCAGAAACCCTCCAAGAGCCGCCACATCGCGAAACTCCGTCGCGGGAGCCAGAAGTCTCCGTTCGGCACTCCGCCGGGACGGGGAATTGGAGGAGATCTTCACCGCCATCACCGCCAACGCCTCTCCATCGACCAGCCATGTTTCCCCCATCCATGTGTGAGTAATTCCCCCGCTGTAGGCTGAAGGGGATGGTAGGGATTGGATGAGATTGGTCATGTAATAGTCATAAGATTGTTAGGGCATAGTGCCTAGTATCCGTAGATGTCACTTTTATGATATTATTGCAACTTGTTATGCTTAATGCTTGTCACTAGGGCCCGAGTGCCATGATCTCAGATCTGAACATGTTATTGATTCATGAAGATATTCGTTGTTTATGATCTTACCTGCAAGTTGTATACACATGTCGTGTCCGGAACCAATGGCCCCGAAGTGACAGAAATCGGGACAACCGGAGGGGATGGTAGTGATGTGAGGATCACATGTGTTCACGGAGTGTTAATGCTTTGCTCCGGTACTCTATTAAAAGGAGTACCTTAATATCCAGTAGTTTCCCTAGAGGCCCGGCTGCCACCGGCTGGTAGGACAGAAGATGTTGTGCAAGTTTCTCATTGCGAGCACGTACGACTAAATATGGAACACATGCCTATTGATTGATTAGTACTTGGATACCGTTTTATTATTATCTGCAAATGCCCATGCTTTGATTGTTACATGAGTTTCTCTCATCCATGCAACGCCGTTAAATCCGTCCCTGTGCCTACAGTATTTTAATCCTGCTGTTTACTATAATCACTACTGCTGTCTTTATTTCATCTGCGATTATTTCACTATTTCTTGCCATAAAACTGTTACTCGATAAACTCTTGCGAGCAAGTCTGTTTCCAGGTGCAGCTGAATTGACAACTCCGCTGTTAAGGCTTACAAGTATTCTTTGTCTCCCTTGTGTCGAATCAATAAATTGGGTAATACTTCCCTCGAAGACTGTTGCGATCCCCTATACTTGTGGGTCATCAAGACTATTTTCTGGCGCCGTTGCCGGGGAGCATAGCTTTATTTGGAAGTTCACTTGGATTGATATTGTTCGCTGCAAATTCTCCATCATGGGTAAACCTCGCGATACTAAGATCGCCATATTACCATCCACTACAAGAAAAGGTACAACTCTTAGTACCTCTGCTGCTCTTGATTCACCATCTGTGATAAGTAAACTTGTTTCACCACCACAAGCTTCAAATGCTGGTACTTCTGCTGAATCTGAAAATTCTCTCATAATTGTGATGATGCTTCTGCTGTGCTTGATGATAGTGGTTCATTGGGATCTTTTCTAGATGCTACAATTGCTAAGTCTAGACAAATTGAAAATACTGAAACTCCTAATGAAAATGCTGCTACACCTGTTAATTCACCTGAGTCTGTTGAATATTCTAGTGATGATCTTGATGAAGATTATGTAGAGCTTGATGATGATTTTATTGAAAAATGCAATGCTACTACTGATGCAAGAAAAATTAAAAAGTTGCTTGCAGAACATGCTGTTAGATATAAACCATCTCCTGATCCTAAATTTGCCACATCTCCTATAAACATTAGGGATAAAGATTATGATTTTTCTCTTGATCTATCTCATATAGCTATTGTTGAGAAAACACCCTTTTGTGGTACTGAAAAAGAAAGTGCTGTTGAACACATGACTGAGTTATCTACTCTTAGTGGCGTGTTTTCTGATGATGTCAAGATGCGTACTTATTTTGTCGCTAAAGTTTTTCCTTTCTCATTAAAGGATGATGCTAAAACTTGGTATAATAATTTGCCTCCTGGTTCTATTAAAAGTCCAATTGACTTGCGTGATGTTTTCTTTCGAAAATACTTTCCTGCTAGTGCTCAACATGCTGCTTTGCAGAGAATTTATAATTTTGACCAGGAAGATGGAGAGAAATTGCCTGAGGCTTGGGCGAGATTTTGTTCTCTTATTAGAGCTCAGCCTGACCATGATTTGGAAAAGCATGATTTACTTGATATATTTTATAGTGGACTAACCATTGAGTCTAGGGCATACGGATAGTTGTGCTGGTTGTGTTTTCAGGAAAAGAACTCCAGACTGAAGAATTATTGGCTAAAATAGGCCGGAATCATGATGATTGGTCTACACCTGAACCAACCCCCGATAGTGAAGAAGAGGGGTATGATTAAATTAAATGATGAAGATATGAGGGAAGCCAAGAAGTCTCTTAAAGAGAAGGGTATTAAACCTGAAGATGTGAAGAATTTACCTCCTATAGAAGATATATGTGAGACAATTCCCCCTTCATCCATGATTGAGGTACACTCTCTTCAACACTTTACTAGGGAAGATATTCCGTATTCAAAATCTCCTGCTCAATGCTTAGATGAATTTGATAATTATATTGTTAAGCAAGAAAACTTTAATATGAGAGTAGAGAATCATTTAATGGAAAATTCCCGAGCTATTAGTGAATTGCATGGTATTGTGGAGAGAACCTCCAATGATGTTAAGATACTTGTTAAGCATTTTCAAATGGTTCAAACTCAAATTGATCAACTTACTAAAGTGCAAAATGACTTGTTGGGAAATAATTCTAAAGAAAAACATGCTTATGAAGTAACAACTAGAGGTGGTGTTTCTACCCAGGATCCTCTATATCCTGAAGGGCATCCCAAAAGAGTTGAACAAGATTCTCAACTAATTAAAACTAGTGCTCCATCTAAGAAAAAAAAAAGAAACATAAGAATGTTGTAGAATCCTCTGAACCTGTTAATGATCCTAATAGTATTTCTATTTCTGATGCTGAAACTGAAAGTGGTAATGAACATGAGAAAGATAATGATAAGAATGATACTCCTGATAAAGAAGAAATTGAAAAAGAACCTGAAAAGCCTACTAAAAATAAAAAGTACACTAAAGAAGATTTTATGAGAAACATGGTAATGAAAGAGAACCTTGGGTTCAAAAGCAAATGCCTTTTCCTGCTAAGAAACTAAAATCAAAGGAGGAGGAACATTATAATAAATTTTTGATTGGATGAAACCTTTATTTTTGCAAATCCCTTTGACTGATGCTATTAAATTGCCTCCTTATTCAAAGTATATGAAAGATATTGTTACTAACAAAAGGAAAATCCCCAATGAGGAAATTTCCACTATGCTCGCTAATTACTCCTTCAATGGTAAGATTCCAAAGAAGCTTGGAGACCCAGGTATACCTACTATTCCTTGTTCTATTAAGAATAATTATGTTAGAACTGCTCTATGTGATTTGGGAGCAGGTGTGAGTGTGATGCCTTTTTCTCTTTATAAGAGACTTGATTTAGATAAATTGATACCTACTGATATATCTTTGCAAATGGCTGATAAATCTACTGCTATTCATGTTGGTTTATGTGAAAATGTTCCTGTGCAAGTTACTCAGCATTGCTTGATATTAACTGATTTTGTTGTGTTGGAAATGCCTGAAGATGATAATATGTCCATTATTCTTGGAAGACCCTTTCTTAATACTGCAGGGGCTGTTATTGATTGCAATAAAGGCATGGTTACTTTCAATGTTGATGATAAGGAACACACTGTCTATTTTCCCAAGAGGATTGATAAAGTATGTGGAGTCAATACAATTTTTAATGTGAAAACTATCAAAGTGGGATCCATTGATTGTCCTATACATGAGCCTAAAGAAGAATATCAAACTCTTGTGATTGGATCCATATCAATTCAATATAAGGTAACATGATTGATTTGAGGTTTATTTCTTCTTATGTCATATAAAATTTATTTGGTAGCAAGACTTGATCAACCTTGTTAACAAGTATATTTTATTGCATAAAAGAGCTAAACAACACTTCTTTCTTTCTTTCTCCCTTCACCTATTTTACTTGCTGTAGCACTTTTGTTTTGCAATATGCTTTAGCTATTTAAGATTTTAGAAATCATTTTCCTGCGCAGTAATCATTAATTTAATACCCAAAAATGTGCATTTTTCGAAGTTCTCTAAAAATTACAAAAATTACACCGTTGGTCCTATTTTTCGACGAGGCACCTGGGAGCACCAGAGGATGACCTGTGGGGCACCAGGGGGTGCCACACCATAGGCCGGCGCGGCCAGCAAGGGGGCCGCGCCACCTGTGGTGTGGGCCACCCCTTGCCCCACTTCATCATCTCTTCCTCCCAGCATCTTCTCTCTCCCGAAAAAGCTCGTACCAAGTTTCTCTCACTCGTGTTTCTGCTCAAGAACTCGCGATTTTTCGATCTCCTTGCTCAGCCCAGATTTCTGTTTGAAATTTGGCACATTTACTCCTTGGTATGTGACTCCTTTGATTGTCCAATTAGAATTTCATTTGGTTGAGTATATCTTGAATATTTTGCTGCTGTAGATAACATGTTTAGTGAGCTTGCATGCTTGTTCTAAGTGGTAGAAATTAGTTTTGATGCATGTGTAGTACTCTAGCAAGTTCCTATAGTAGTTCCCTTCAATTACACACCTTGAAATCAAAATTTATAATGATTGTTGAAAATTTCAGAAAATGGAAGAAGGTGTGCCCCAATTGAACCAAGAAGAGTTGGAGGTACAGCAAGTCATGAGAGTTCATCGTGAAGAGGGAGTATACCCCTCTTATTACCCATGCACGGACTTTATGCGGAATGCAGGAATCCTGCAAGACGTTCAAACACTAATTTCCAATGCAGGATTGGGAGATTTTGCTGTTGGTGAACCTCACCAATATGCTAAACTAACGGTGTCGGTTGTGCAGGATTTCGAGTTTCACCGGTCTCAAACTGACCCCATGGTCCGGTATAAGATTTATAACAAAACTATCGACTTGCCTTTCAGTGATTTTTGTACAGCGATTAGAGTGCCGCGATGGGGATCTTGCGAGAAGATCAGGGGAACACCGCGGGAGCTCTCGAATCTTTATACAAGGATTTGTAATGGGAGGAGCTTCTCCAATGATGGTGGTAAGATTAGTAGCATTCAACATCCAGCCATCCGCTATTTTGCCTATTTCATTACAAAGTGCGTTCTTGCGAGAAGAACTGGAGGTAAATTATCTGTCCCAGACTTGGCTTTCTTAGCTGCTGCTTTGCAACAGGATAGGACTTATAATTTGGGTGCTTTAATAGCTTGTAGACTTGCTACTAACCGTGAGAAGGGAGGAATTTGTGGAGGTCTTATCGCCTCTCGCTTATTAGCTATGCATGGTGTAGGTCCTCACCATTTAGATATTCCGCTTTCTATAGAGAAACTTGATGTTTTCTCCATGATCAGGCATGAGTTTATTTCAGATGCATCTAATTTGAACAACCTGCATTATAGGATAACTTTGTATAAGAAAAGTTGGAGTATAACTAAGAAAATTGAAAAATTAGTACGCTTGCCTGCACCTGCTTTGTTTAACCTTGATGCCAGGGACGGGTGGTCGATCACAGAAAATGAGCTAAACGCATACATAGAAAGGGAAAGCCGTCGTGCAAGGGAAGATGTGGAGGAGGCCGAGGAGCATCCCGACTCTTCATCCGATGCAGCAAGCTCCTCATATCAACATCATGGTCATGTGGAGCCTCCACGATATTCTTCTGCGCAGGGGCCCTATTACCACTCCATGTATGATCCACCGGCGTGGAACTCCGACCCTCGTTGGGAATGAACTCCACTTAGGCCAAAAGCCTAAGCTTGGGGGAGGTATACCGGCATCACTCATTCTTTGCATATTATGGTTGCTGGATACTTGTACATACTTGTTTAGTCTCTAGAGTGGTTTTCTAATGAGAGGGAGATGATATTTGGGGAAGTGCTGTCCAAAAACAGATTCTGTGCTGTTACCAAAAAAATTCGTACGCACAGCCAGAACGTTATTTTGAGTTGCCAATTTTTGAGCATGTTCCCCAGGTTGTTATCTAACTTTCATTAGTTGAACACTTTTTGGTCTGAGCAATGGAAGATTTTTGTTAATTTCGATTTCTGTACTGCTGTCAGGATTTGGCAGATTTCTGTCATCCTGCTTTTCTGTGTTTCTGTTAGTTTGCATTCTTTTGTTTTCACTTTGTTTCTTTCCTAAAACACAAAAAGACCAAAAATATTTCTGTTGTTTCTCTTCACCATTTGTTTATTTGGTTCCTTGCTCTTAGTTTGCTTTATTTGCTATCGTTGGTTTGCTATGAGAAAACCCAAAAAGATTTTACTTTGTTTGCTTGTTTTCTTTCGTTCTTGTTTCTAATTCGAAAACACCAAAAATATTTGCTGTTCTTCTTTGGTTTGTAAAGTTCATCATGAGTTCAATGGTCTTCGGTGGCTGGAGCGTGGTTTTCATTTCATATTATCCAAGCTACACAAGTGAAAAGGCAATAATGACGATCTACGACAATCTGATTGTGGTGAGAGGCTGGTATGAACTCTATTTGCTTTCATTTTTGTACATATACTCATCCATATGAGCATGCTTAGTTGGTTCATGTGAGGTATATGTTATTTGAGAAAGTCTAGTAGTTCATGATCTCTCATGTTTAGTTCCAATTTATTAATATGAGTAGCATGTCGTGGATGTTTGCTTGCATTGTTTTATTCATAAGTAAGTATGGCATTGTGGTATCCTCCTCTGAATAATTCATTTATATCGACTTGGCACATGCTCACGCATGCATATGACTGAACAAAAAGTCAATTAAGCCTCGATGATTTATATTGCTTCAGAGTTCTTGTATCACTTTTATGCCTCCGTTAATTTATTTTGCCGCAAGCATGATTATGACAGTTATTGCTCTCTTGATTTGTCGCTCCCTAGTCTTTTGCTAGCCTTCACTTGTACTAGCGGGAACGCCGCTCGTGCTTCCAAACACCTGAAAACCAAGTTGTTCCAAAGTGTCCACCATAAATACCTATGCATGGCATTTCAAACCATTCCAAGTAAATTCTCATGCGCTACCTTTAAAACTTTCAAAATGCTTCTCAATTTGTGTTAATGTTTCATAGCTCATGAGGAAGTATGTGGTGTTTAGCTTTCAACCTTGTCATTTACTTTTGACGGACTCTCATATGGACTAGTGGCACATCCGCTTATCCTATAATTTTGCAAAAAGAGCTGGCAATGGGATTCCCAGTCCCAAATTAATTAACTTAAATAGACACTCCTCCATGGTTTGTGATTGTTGGACGGCACCCGAAGGATTCGGTTAGCCATGGCTTGTGTAAGCAAAGGTTGGGGGAGTGTCATCATCATAATTAAACTTAAATAAAAGGCACTCCTTCATGGTATGTGATTGTTGGCAGGCACCCGAGGATTCGGTTAGCCATGGTTTGTGAAAGAAAGGTTGGAAGGAGTGCCACCCAAAAATAATTCATGGGAGCCGCTCTTGTGAGTCCGGTTGATGAGGTAGTTAGTGTACCCATTACCATTCGTTGACAACAACAAACACCTCTCAAAATAATTTTACTCCTGCTTTACAAATAAAAAGCTCTAGCGCATGTTAATCCCTGCTTCCCTCTGCGAAGGGTCAATCTTTTACTTTTATGTTGTGTCTCCATTCTTTCTTTGAGCACTATCTTGAGAGCACAACTGTCATTCTTAGTATAATATGCTTGTCTCAAAATATGATTGATTGTGGTATAACTTTGATGCTTTTATCTTTGACAATCACTACTTCTAGTCTTTCTATGAACTCAAGAGGTGCCTCGGCATTTATGTTTTGCCGATCAAATACAGGCAAGCGAGATACCACTTTATCATATTCTCTTATGAACATTGCAATCCTGCTTATATACATGATTCATGGTGCTTATTATTAATTATTGGTACTTCTCCATGATTGACATAGCTGTTGGATGATCTTATTTGCATGTATCTCATTATGAACTGCTTAAGTGTTAGCCATAGCATGAGAATATATACATCATATGAGCAAATGTGTTCGTGAAAGTTCTTTTATCGCTCAGTTGTTAACTGAATTGCTTGAGGACAAGCAATAAGCTAAGCTTGGGGGGAGTTGATACGTCCAAAACGTATCTACTTTCCCGAACACTTTTGCTATTGTTTTGCCTCTAATTTGTGTATTTTGGATACAACTAACACGGACTAACGCTGTTTTCAGCAGAACTGCTCTTGTGTCTCGTTTTTGTGCAGAAATCCAACTTTCGGGAAAATCCTCGGAATTTATGCGGAAGGGCCTATTTTACCAGAATATTGACGGAGCCAGAAGGGCAAAGGAGGTGGAGGCCCGAGGGCCCCACACCACATGGCGGCGCGGCCCAGGGGCCCGCGCGGCCATGTGGTGTGGCCCCCTCCTCCGACGCCCCCCTTCGGACTACTTATTGGTTTCGACCTGAAAACGCAGGAGAAGTCGAAGTCGCCAGAAACCCTCCAGAGAGCCGCCACATCGCGAAACTCCGTCGCGGGAGCCAGAAGTCTCCGTTCGGCACTCCGCGGGACGGGGAATTGGAGGAGATCTTCACCGCCATCACCGCCAACGCCTCTCCATCGACCAGCCATGTTTCCCCCATCCATGTGTGAGTAATTCCCCCGCTGTAGGCTGAAGGGGATGGTAGGGATTGGATGAGATTGGTCATGTAATAGTCATAAGATTGTTAGGGCATAGTGCCTAGTATCCGTAGATGTCACTTTTATGATATTGTTGCAACTTGTTATGCTTAATGCTTGTCACTAGGGCCCGAGTGCCATGATCTCAGATCTGAACATGTTATTGATTCATGAAGATATTCGTTGTTTATGATCTTACAAGTTGTATACACATGTCGCTGTCCGGAACCAATGGCCGTGACAGAAATCGGGACAACCGGAGGGGATGGTAGTGATGTGAGGATCACATGTGTTCACGAGTGTTAATGCTTTGCTCCGGTACTCTATTAAAAGGAGTACCTTAATATCCAGTAGTTTCCCTAGAGGCCCGGCTGCCACCGGCTGGTAGGACAGAAGATGTTGTGCAAGTTTCTCATTGCGAGCACGTACGACTAAATATGGAACACATGCCTATTGATTGATTAGTACTTGGATACCGTTTTATTATTATCTGCAAATGCCCATGCTTTGATTGTTACATGAGTTTCTCTCATCCATGCAACGCCCGTTAAATCCGTCCATGTGCCTACAGTATTTTAATCTGCTGTTTACTATAATAACTACTTATCTTTATTTCACCATGTTATTTCACTATTTCCACTGCCATAAAACTGTTACTACGATAAACTCTTGCGAGCAAGTCTGTTTCCAGGTGCCGCTGAATTGACAACTCCGCTGTTAAGGCTTACAAGTATTCTTTGTCTCCCCTTGTGTCGAATCAATAAATTGGGTAATACTTCCCTCGAAGACTGTTGCGATCCCCTATACTTGTGGGTCATCATGGTGCTGCCGCTATTCTGAGTTGGTGCCGATTTTCGTCCGTAATTGCGGGAGGAGGTGGCAGGTGGATCTCACTCCTGGGCCCTTGGGGATTTCTATCTATTGCTTGAGCATTGGCCAGCCTGCGACCCTCAACATTGCTTGAAAATTGCGACAATCTTTCTGCAGATGTGATACGTCTCAAACGTATCTATAATTTCTTATGTTCCATGCTACTTTTATTACAATACTTGAATGTTTTATACATACTTTACAACATTATTATACATTTTCCGGCACTAACCTATTAACAAGATGCCGAAGTGCCTGTTTCTGCTGTTTTTGGTTTCAGAAATCCTAGTAAGGAAATATTCTCGAATTGGACGAAATCAACGCCCGGGGTCCTATTTTTACACGAAGCTTCCAAGACCGAAAGGATGGGCCACGAGGTGGCCAGACCATAGGGCGGCGCGACCCAGGCCCTGGCCGCCGGCGTGGTCCGGGCCTCGCGTCGCCCGAGCTACCCTTCCGCCTACAAATAGCCTTCGCGAAACCCCTGTACCGAGAGCCACGATACGGAAAACCTTCCGGAGACGCCGCCGTCGCGAATCCCATCTCGGGGGATTCGGGAGATCGCCTCCGGCACCCTGCCGGAGAGGGGGAATCATCACCGGAGGGGCTCTACATCATCATGCCCGCCTCGGATTGATGCGTGAGTAGTTCATCCTTGGACTATGGGTCCATAGCAGTAGCTAGATGGTTGTCTTCTCCGCTTGTGCTATCATTGTTTAGATCTTGTGAGCTGCCTAACATGATCAAGATCATCTATTTGTAATGCTACATGTTGTGTTTGCCGAGATCCGATGAATATAGAATATTATGTTAAGTTGATTATCAATCTATCATATATGTGTTGTTTATGTTCTTGCATGCTCTCCGTTGCTAGTAGAGGCTCTGGCCAAGTTGATACTTGTAACTCCAAGAGGGAGTAATTATGCTCGATAGTGGGTTCATGCCTCCATTGAATCTGGGATCGTGATAGTAGGTTCTAAGGTTGTGGATGTGCTATTGCTACTAGGGATAAAACATCGATGCTTTGTCTAAGGATATTTGTGTTGATTACATTACGCACCATACTTAATGCAATTATCTGTTGTTTACAACTTAATACTGGAAGGGGTTCGGATGATAACCTGAAGGTGGATTATTTAGGCATAGATTCATGTTGGATAGAGGTCTATGTACTTTGTCGTAATGCCCTGATTAAATCACATAGTAATCATCATTGATATGTATTGAATCTTTATTTGTCAATTTCCCGCCTGTAATTTGTTCACCCAGCATGTTAGTTATCTTATTGGAGAGACACCTCTAGTGAACTGTGGACCCCGGTCCATTCTTTTACATCTGAATACATTCTACTGTTTTTACTGTTCTTTGCAAACAAACACCATCTTCCACTCGATACGCTTAAACCTTTGTTTTCAGCAAGCCGGTGAGATTGACAACCTCATTGTTACGTTGGGGCAAAGTACTTTGATTGTGTTGTGCAGGTTCCACGTTGGCGCCGGTTTCACTGGTGTTGCGCCGCACTACATTCCTCCACCAACAACCTTCACGTGCTTCTTGGCTCCTACTGGTTCGATAACCTTGGTTTCTTACTGAGGGAAAACTTAATGTTGTGCGCATCACACATTCCTCTTGGGGTTCCCAACGTACGTGTCGACTACACGCAGCAAGACTATTTTCTGGCGGCTGCAGGGAGATCAAGACACGCCGCAAGGGAGTCTCCACTTCCAATCTCTTTACTTTGTTTTTGTCTTGCTTTACTTTATTTTATTTACTGTCTTGTTTGCTTCATATTAAAAACACAAATAAATTAGTTACTTTACTTATTGTCTTGTTTACTTGTTCTATATCAAAACACAAAAAAATTAGTTATTTGTCTTTACTTTATTTGCTTAGTTTACTTTATTACTATTAAAATGAGTAATCCTGAAGTTGAAGTTCGTTCTTTTAAACAACAAGGTGGAGAAAGTTTTAAAGATGCTTGGTACAGAATTAGTAATGCTCATCATAGGTGCATTAAGAAACACTCCACTATTATCCTTCTTAGGAACTTTTATGTTGGCTTATCTAGTTGTAATAGGTATGTTCTTGATACTCTTTCGGGAGGTAATTTCCTAGGTACTCCCGCTTTAGAAGCTAGTTGCATCATTGAGAGTCTAGTTGGAATACCACCTGTTAATGAAGTTAAAATTGAAATCTCTCTTGAGGATGTTATGAAAAAATTGGAAACCATAGAGAAAAAATTTCCAAGTATTGAAACTAAATTGGAAATGTTATTTGATAAAACTGATGAACTTGATAAATCCCTAGGAGGAATTGATGAAAGAATTAGTGTCCTAGGAACTTGTGTTGTCCATGATAATCAAACCAATAGGATTGATGAACTTGAAAAAGCTATGGGAACCTTGGGTTCAACTTTTTCTTCTCTCAAGTATAAGGAGAAAGCTTATGTGGGTAAAGAGCAAAAATTCATGTATGCCTCTAAGGTGTCTAAACAAAAGAATTATTATAGGCCTAAAATTGATAAAACCCCTAGCACCACCATAGGAAATTTAGATAATGGAGCATCTAAGGTACCCTCTGCAACAAGTTGTGTTTGTAAGAAAAATAATGATGTTGATGCTTCTTCTCTTGATGTTACTTGATTTGCACTTTCTGCGCCTAGCTGAAAGGCGTTAAAGAAAAGCACTTCTTGGGAGATAACCCATGTTTTATTTTATTTACTGTATTGTTGAGTCTTGGAAGTTGTTCACTACTGTAGCAACCTCTCCTTATCATGTTTTTGTGCCAAGTAAAGTTTCTATGTTAAAGTTGATATTATATTTGGGATTGCTGCGCAGAAACAGCATTGCTGTCTGTCACGAATCTCAGAGCTCTCTGTAAAAAATCGAAAAATCTGCAAATTTACGAGCGTGATCCTCATATATGTACGCAACTTTCATTAGTTTTGAGTTTTTCCATTTGAGCAAGTTAAGTGCCCCTGCGAGATTCATCTTTACGGACTGTTCTGTTTTTGACAGATTCTGTCTTTTATTTCGCATTGCCGCTTTTGCTATGTTGAATGAGTTTATTTGTTCCATTAACTTTCAGAAGCTTTGTGCAATGTCCAGAAGTGTTAAGAATGATTGTGTCACCTCTGAATATGTGAATTTTGGTTATGCACTAACCCTCTAATGAGTTTGCTTGAAGTTTGTGTGAAGGAAGTTTTCAAGGGTCAAGAGAAGAGGATGATATACTATGATCAAGAAGAGTGAAAGGTATAAGCTTGGGGATGCCTCGGTGGTTCATCCCTGCATATTTTAAGAAGACTCAAGCATCTAAGCTTGGGGATGCCCAAGGCATCCCCTTCTTCATCGACAACATTATCAGGTCACTTCTAGTGAAACTATATTTTTATTCCATCACATCTTATGTTCTTTACTTGGAGCGTCGGTTTGCTTTTATTTTTGTTTTGGTTTGAATAAAGTTGGATCCCACCATCCTTATATTGGAGATATTACGCTCCGCTTTTTCATATGGAACACTTGTGTTCTTAATTGTGCTTTAATGTTCATGGCGAAGGCTGAAATTGCTTCGTTAAATTGCTATTTGGTTGGAATCGGAAAATGCTGCATATGGTTTGGCAACTTGGCAATTGTTTGAGCTCTCATAGATCATGTTTAAGCTCTTGCATCATGTAGTTTAATCTATTAATGAAGAACTACCGTAGAGCTTGTTTAATTTGGTTTGAATGATTGGTCTCTCTAAGTCTAGATATTTTTGGGTAAAGTGTTTGAACAACAAGGAAGACAGTGTAGAGTCTTATAATGCTTGCAATATGTTCTTGTGTGAGTTTTGCTGTACCTGTTCATACTTGTGTTTGCTTCAAACAACCTTGCTAGCCCAAACCTTGTACTGAGAGGAAATGCTTCTCGTGCATCCAAACACCTTGAGCCAAAACCCATGCCATTTGTGTCCACCATATCTACCTACTATGTGGTATTTTTCTGCCATTCCAAAGTAAATTACTTGAGTGCTACCTTTAAAATTTCATTCCTTTACCTTTACAATATATAGCCCATGGGACAAATAGCTTAAAAACTATTGTGGTGATGAATATGTAGTTATGTGTCTTAATTCTTATAAGTTGCTTGTTGAGCGGTAACCATGTTTCTGGGGACGCCATCAACTTTACCTTTGTTGGATATCATGTGAGATGCTATGCATGTTCGTCTTGTCTGAAGTAAGTGCGATTTCATGATCAAATGGTTTGAGTATGCATATGTTAGAGAAGAACATTGGGCCGCTAACTAAAGCCATGTATCATGGTGGAAGTTTCAGTTTGGACATACAACCTCAATCTCTTATGAGAATATTATTTGTTGTTGAATGCTTAAGCATTAAAGGAGGAGTCCATTATCTGTTGTCTATGTTGTCCCGGTATGGATGTCTAAGTTGAGAATAATCAAAAGCGACAAATCGAATGCGTGCTTTCTCCTTAGACATTTGTACAGGCGGCATAGAGGTACCCCTTTGTGACACTTGGTTGAAACATATGTTATGCGATGATAATCCGTGTTTTCCGAGCTAAGTAGGACAAGGTGCGAGCACTATTAGTACTCTATGCATGAGACTTGCAACTTGTAGGAAGTATTATGCATAGCACATATGAATTATTACTACCGTTGACAAAATTGTTTCTATGTTTTCAAAACAAAAGCTCTAGCACAAAAATAGTAATCCATGCTTCCCTCTGCGAAGGGCCATTCTTTTACTTTATATTGAGTCAGTTTACCCACTTCTTTCTATCTTAGAAGCAAACACTTGTGTTAACTGTGTGCATTGATTCTTACATGTTTACTTATTGCACCTGTTATATTACTCTATGTTGACAAATATCCATGAGATATAAATGTTACAAGTTGAAAGCAATTGCTGAAACTTAATCATTCTTTGTGTTGCTTCAATTCATTCTACTTTGAATTTATTGCTTATGAGTTAGTTCTTATGCAAGTCTTATTGATATTTGTCTTGAAAGTACTATTCATGAAAAGTTTTGCTATATGATTCATTTGTTTAGTCATTATCTTTGTTAGCAATCTTTTGTTCAGATCACTCCATTCATCTCATATGCTTTACAATAATGTTGATCAAGATTATGTTGGTAGCATGTCACTTCAGAAATTATTTGTGTTATCGTTTACCTACTCGAGGGCGAGTAGGAACTAAGCTTGGGGATGCTTGATACGTCTTAAACGTATCTATAATTTCTTATGTTCCATGCGACTTTTATTACAATACTTGAAATTTTTATACATACTTTACAGCATTATTATACATTTTCACTAACCTATTAACAAGATGCCGAAGTGCCGTTGTTTTCTGCTGTTTTTGGTTTCAGAAATCCTAGTAAGGAAATATTCTCGGAATTGGACGAAATCAACGCCCAGGGTCCTATTTTTACACGAAGCTTCCAGAAGACCGAGGGGAAAGGAAGTGGGGCCACGAGGTGGCTAGACCATAGGCGGCGCGGCCCTGGCCCCGGCCACGCCGGCCTGTGGTGCCGGCTCCCTCGCGTCGCCCCGACCTACCCTTCCGCCTACAAATAGCCTTCGTCGCGAAACCCCCTGTACCGAGAGCCACGATACGGAAAACCTTCCAGAGACGCCGCCGCGAATCCCATCTCGGGGGATTCAGGAGATCGCCGGCACCCTGCCGGAGGGGAATCATCACCGGAGGGGCTCTACATCATCATGCCCGCCTCCGGATTGATATGTGAGTAGTTCATCCTTGGACTATGGGTCCATAGCAGTAGCTAGATGGTTGTCTTCTCCGCTTGTGCTATCATTGTTTAGATCTTGTGAGCTGCCTAACATGATCAAGATCATCTATTTGTAATGCTACATGTTGTGTTTGGCGGGATCCGATGAATATAGAATATTATGTTAAGTTGATTATCAATCTATCATATATGTGTTGTTTATGTTCTTGCATGCTCTCCGTTGCTAGTAGAGGCTCTGGCCAAGTTGATACTTGTAACTCCAAGAGGGAGTAATTATGCTCGATAGTGGGTTCATGCCTCCATTGAATCGGGATCGTGACAGAGTTCTAAGGTTGTGGATGTGTTGCTACTAGGGATAAAACATCGATGCTTTGTCTAAGGATATTTGTGTTGATTACATTACGCACCATACTTAATGCAATTATCCTTGTTTACAACTTAATAGAAAGGTTCGGAAATAACGAAGGTGGATTATTTAGGCATAGATGCATGCTGGATAGCGGTCTATGTACTTTGTCGTAATGCCCTGATTAAATCACATAGTAATCATCATTGATATGTATTGAATCTTTATTTGTCAATTGCCCGCCTGTAATTTGTTCACCCAGCATGTTAGTTATCTTATTGGAGAGACACCTCTAGTGAACTGTGGACTCCGGTCCATTCTTTTACATCTGAATACATTCTACTGTTTTTGTTCTTTGCAAACAAACACCATCTTCCACTCGATACGCTTAATCCTTTGTTTTCAGCAAGCCGGTGAGATTGACAACCTCCCTGTTACGTTGGGCAAAGTACTTTGATTGTGTTGTGCAGGTTCCACGTTGGCGCCGGTTTCACTGGTGTTGCGCCGCACTACATTCCTCCACCAACAACCTTCACGTGCTTCTTGGCTCCCTCGGTTCGATAACCTTGGTTTCTTGCTGAGGGAAACTTGCTGCGCATCACACCTTCCTCTTGGGGTTCCCAACGGACGTGTCGACTACACGCAGCAAGATGTCCTGACTGCCTCTTCCCATTATTGTCAAGATAAAAATGCATCTGACATGGCCC
Source organism: Lolium multiflorum (assembly GCA_030979885.1). NCBI lineage: Eukaryota > Viridiplantae > Streptophyta > Magnoliopsida > Poales > Poaceae > Lolium > Lolium multiflorum. Next base: position 243,552,585 of record CM061753.1, on the reverse strand, counting down.
GTTCATCATATCCTCGGGAGACACATATGGTCTCTGGAACCTTGGTCCACTATTTTGTCTATTACGAAAATCACCTCTGTTGTCGCCTTGCTGCTCGCTACTTCTTTGATAATCATCTCGACCGTTTCCTCCAGTATTTCCTCGGAAACCAGCCGATATTTGGCTAGGAGCGTCGTTACTATAGAACTGTTGAGAGAATCGTCTATTTTGAAAATTTCGACTACGGTCCTCCTCTGGCGATCTATGTCGCTTGTTGTGTATAGCATCTTCTCCGTCTGCCCATCTGTTTGCTATTTCCATCAGTGCTGATATTGTCCTTGGGTTTGTTCTCCCCAAGTCTTCGACGAAATCTGCTCGTCGAATTCCTGCCATGAACGCATCTATTTTTTTGATGATGTTCCACCTCTGTATGTATTTTCTCATTGACTCATCATGTTTCTGTCTACACGACCTCAACTCTTCTAATGACGCCGGTTTTTTGCAGGTGGATGATACGTCTCCAACGTATCGATAATTTCTTATGTTCCATGCTACTTTATTGATGATACCTACATGTTTTATGCACATTATATGTCATATTTATGCATTTTACGGAACTAACCTATTAACAAGATGCCGAAGAGCCATTGTTTTCTGCTGTTTTGGTTTCAGAAATCCTAGTAAGGAAATATTCTCGGAATTGGACGAAACTTTCGCCCAGGGTCCTATTTTTGCACGAAGCTTCAGAAGACCGAAGAGATAACGAAGTGGGGCCACGAGGCAGAGGGGACGGGGCGGCGCGGCCCAAGCCCTGGCCGCGCGGCCCTACCCCCTGGGCACCTCGTGTGGCCCCCGCGTTGACCTTTCGCCTGCCAAAGCCTCCGTCGCGAAACCCCATGTACCGAGAGTCACGATACGGAAAACCTTCCAGACGCCGCCGCCGCGAATCCCATCTCGGGGATTCAGGAGATCGCCTCCGGCACCCGCCAGGAGGGGATTCATCTCCCGGAGGACTCTACACCGCCATGGTCGCCTCCGGAGTGATGAGTGAGTAGTTCACCCCTGGACCATGGGTCCATAGCAGTAGCTAGATGGTCGTCTTCTCCTTGTTGTGCTTCATTGTTGGATCTTGTGAGCTGCCTAACATGATCAAGATCATCTATCGTAATTCTATATGTTGTGTTTGTCGGGATCCGATGGATAGAGAGTACTATGATTATGGTGATTATCAATCTATTGTTTATGATCTTGCATGCTCTCCGTTATTAGTAGAGGCTCTGGCCAAGTTTGTACTCTTAACTCCAAGAGGGAGTATTTATGCTCGATAGTGGGTTCATGCCTCCATTGAATCTGGGACAGTGAGAAAGTTCTAAGGTTGTGGATGTGCTGTTGCCACTAGGGATAAAACATTGATTCTATGTCCAAGGATGTAGTTGTTGATTACATTACGCACCATACTTAATGCAATTGTCTGTTGCTTTGCAACTTAATACTGAATGGGGTTCGGATGATAACCTGAAGGTGGACTTTTTAGGCATAGATGCAGTTGGATGGCGGTCTATGTATTTTGTCGTAATACCCAATTAAATCTCACTATATTTATCATATCATGTATATGCATTGTTATGCCTTTCTCTATTTGTCAATTGCCCGACTGTAATTTGTTCACCCAACATGCTTTTATCTTATGGGAGAGACACCTCTAGTGAGCTGTGGACCCGGGTCCTATTCTTTACATAGCATACAATCTACTGCAATTGTGTTTCTTGTTTTCTTTGCAAACATCTTCCACTCGTACGTTTAATCCTTTGTTGACAAGCCGGTGAGATTGACAACCTCACCGTTTCGTTGGGGCACGATACTTTGGTTTTGTTGTGCGGATTCCACGTTGGCGCGGAATCCCTGTTGTGTGCGCCTCACACATTTCGCCACCATCAACCTTCAACGTGCTTCTTGGCTCCTACTGGTTCGATTAAACCTTGGTTTCTTTCGAGGGAAAACTTGCTACGTGCGCATCATACCTTCCTCTTGGGGTTCCCAACGAACGTGTGAGTTACACGCCATCAAGCTCTTTTTCTGGCGCCGTTGCCGGGAGATCAAGACACGCCGCAAGGGGAGTCTCCACTTCTCAATCTCTTTACTTTGTTTTTGTCTTGCTTTATTTTATTTACTACTTTGTTTGCTGCACTAAATCAAAATACAAAAAAAATTAGTTGCTAATTTTACTTTATTTACTGTCTTGCTCACTATATCAAAAACACAAAAAAATTTACTTGTCTTTACTTTATTTTCCTAGTTTACTTTTTCTTATTTCATCATGCTTAATCCTAAGTTTACTTTGGAAGAGATACCGGTAGGACGAGGGTGTATCATTGGAAGAAATAATATAGAAGAATTTTTCAATCATGTTAGTATCGAAGATTTTGAAGATAGACACTTGGTAGAACTTGCACCTACCTATGAAATTGCTGCTGCTGCTTTAGTTCGCATGTTGGAAACTAAATTTGTTAATCTCAATCCTATAATCCAACACATGTTTCTTACACTTGGTGATATGGAAGAAGGGGAAAAGAAAGATTTTGTTTTAGAAACCCTTCTTAGAGAATTTGGCGGTCTAGCAAGAGAGGCTAGAAAGGTTTTTGCTAAATTTAATATGCTAGGTTCTCATACCAATTTTATTGGTCTCCTTGAAAAATGGACATGGATAGAATAAGGTACACTAATAACATTAATGATGGTGGAGAAATCAAAGCACCAATACCATGTAAACTCCTAGCTATGAATGATGCACTAGAAAATAACTATGCTTGGCTTGTTCTGAAAATTTGTTCGATGAGAGTAGCAAGCCCAAGACTAATGAAAAGGGAGACTCTAAAACTTATGTATCCAATATACTATGCTTGGTTGAGAAAACTCCCAACACCCAAGGTAATGATGTTGATGCTTCTACTCTCGATGTTACTTGATTTGCACTTTCGCGCCTAGCTGAAAGGCGTTAAAGAAAAGCGCTTATGGGAGACAACCCATGTTTTTACCTACAGCAATTTTTTGTTTTATTGAGTCTTGGAAGTTTTTACTACTGTAGCAACCTCTCCTTATCATGTTTTTGTGCCAAGTAAAGTTTCTATGTTAAAGTTGATGTTATATTTGGGATCGCTGCGCAGAAACAGCATTGCTGTCTGTCACGAATCTGGGCACAGTTCTCTGTAGAAAATTCGAAAAATCTGCCAATTTACGAGCGTGATCCTCAGATATGTACGCAACTTTCATTAGTTTTGAGTTTTTCCATTTGAGCAAGTCTGGTGCCAGCTTTAAATTCGTCTTTACGGACTGTTCTGTTTTTGACAGATTCTGCCTTTTATTTCGCATTGCCTCTTTTGCTATGTTGGATTTATTTCTTTGATCCATTAATGTCCAGTAGCATTATGCAATGTCCAGAAGTGAAAATAATGATTGTGTCACCTCTGAATGAGTGAATTATTAATTGTGCACTAACCCTCTAATGAGTTTGCTTGAAGTTTGGTGTGAAGTTTTCAAGGGTCAAGAGAGAGAATGATATACTATGATCAAGAGGAGTGAAAGCTCTAAGCTTGGGATGACCCGTGGTTCACCCCTGCATATTCTAAGAAGACTCAAGCGTCTAAGCTTGGGATGCCCAAGGCATCCCCTTCTTCATCGACAACATCATCAGGTTCCTCCTGAAACTATATTTTTATTCAGTCACATCTTGTGTTCTTTACTTGGAGCGTCGGTTTGTTTTTGTTTTTGTTTTTGTTTGAATAAATGGATCTAGCATTCACTTTGTGGGAGAGAGACACGCTCCGCTGTTGCATATGGACACATATGTCCTTAGGCTTTACTCATAATGTTCATGGCGAAGTTTCTTCTTCGTTAAATTGTTATATGGTTGGAATTGGAAAATGCTACATGTAGTAATTCTAAAATGTCTTGGATAATATGATACTTGGCAATTGTTGTGCTCATGTTTAAGCTCTTGCATCATATGCTTTGCACCCATTAATGAAGAAATACATAGAGCTTGCTAAAATTTGATTTGCATATTTGGTTTCTCTAAGGTCTAGATAATATCTAGTATTGAGTTTTGAACAACAAGGAAGACGGTGTAGAGTCTTATAATGTTTACAATATGTCTTTTATGTGAGTTTTGCTGCACTTGTTCATCTTTGAGTTTGCTTCAAATAACCTTGCTAGCCTAAACCTTGTATCGAGAGGGAATACTTCTCATGCATCCAAAATCCTTGAGCCAACTACTATGCCATTTGTGTCCACCATACCTACCTACTACATGGTATTTCTCCGCCATTCCAAAGTAAATTGCTTGAGTGCTACCTTTAAAATTCCATCATTCACCTTTGCAATATATAGCTCATGGGACAAAATAGCCTTAAAAACTATCGTAGTATTGAATATGTACTTATGCACTTTATCTTTTATTAAGTTGCTTGTTGTGCGATAACCATGCTTCGGGGAACGCCATCAACTATTGTTGAATATCATGTGAGTTGCTATGCATGTCCGTCTTGTCTGAAGGATCTATCATTTTAGTGGTTGGAGCATGCAAATTGTTAGAGAAGAACATTGGCCGCTAACTAAAGCCATGAATCATGGTTGAAGTTTCAGTTTTGGACATATATCCTCAATCTCATATGAGAATAATAATCATTGCTACATGCTTATGCATTTAAGAGAGTCCATTATCTGTTGTCCATGTTGTCCGGTATGGATGTCTAAGTTGAGAATAATCAAAAGCGAGAAATCCAAAATGCGAGCTTTCTCCTTAGACCTGTACAGGCGGCATGGAGGTACCCCTTTGTGACACTTGGTTAAAACATGGCATGCAAAGATCCGGTAGTCCAAGCTAAGTAGGACGAGGTGCGGACACTATTAGTATACTATGCATGAGGCTTGCAACTTGTAAGATATAATTTACATAACTCATATGCTTTATTACTACGTTGACAAAATTGTTTCATGTTTTCAAAATAAAAGCTCTAGCACAAATACAGCAATCGATGCTTTCCTCTTTGAAGGACCATTCTTTTACTTTTATTGTTGAGTCAGTTTACCTATCTCCTTCCACCTTAAGAAGCAAACACTTGTGTGAACTGTGCATTGATTCCTACATACTTGCATATTGCACTTGTTATATTACTTTATGTTGACAATATCCATGAGATATACATGTTATAAGTTGAAAGCAACCGCTGAAACTTAATCTTCCTTTGTGTTGCTTCAACACCTTTACTTTGATTTATTGCTTTATGAGTTAACTCTTATGCAAGACTTATTGATGCTTGTCTTGAAGTACTATTCATGAAAAGTCTTTGCTTTATGATTCAGTTGTTTACTCATGTCATTACCTTTGTTTTGATCGCTGCATTCATTACATATGTTTACAAATAGTATGATCAAGATTATGATGGCATGTCACTTCAGAAATTATCTTTGTTATCGTTTTACCTGCTCGGGAAGCAAACTTAGGGATGCTGATACGTCTCCAACGTATCGATAATTTCTTATGTTCCATGCTACTTTATTGATGATACCTACATGTTTTATGCACATTATATGTCATATTTATGCATTTTAGAACTAACCTATTAACAAGATGCGAAGAGCCGATTGCTTTTTCTGCTGTTTTTGGTTTCAGAAATCCTAGTAAGGAAATATTCTCGGAATTGAACGAAACTTTCGCCCAGGGTCCTATTTTGCCGAAGCTTCAGACCGAAGAGATAAAAGTGGGCCCACGAGGCAGCAGGGGACAGGCGGCGCGGCCCCAAGCCCGGCGCGCGGCCCTACCGGGCACCTCGTGTGGCCCCCGCGTTGACCTTTCGCCTACTTAAAGCCTCGTCGTGAAACCGATGCGAGAGCCACGATACGGAAAACCTTCCAGAGACGCCGCCGCGTCCCATCTCGGGGATTCGGAGATCGCCTCGGCACCCTGCCGGAGAGGGGATTCATCTCCCGAAGGACTCTACACCGCCATGGTCGCCTCCGAGATGAGTGAGTAGTTCACCCCTGGACCATGGGTCCATAGCAGTAGCTAGATGGTCGTCTTCTCCTTGTTGTGCTTCATTGTTGGATCTTGTGAGCTGCCTAACATGATCAAGATCATCTATCTGTAATTCTATATGTTGTGTTTGTCGGGATCCGATGGATAGAGTACTATGATTATGGTGATTATCAATCTATTGTTTATGTGTTGTTTATGATCTTGCATGCTCTCCGTTATTAGTAGAGGCTCTGGCCAAGTTTGTACTCTTAACTCCAAGAGGGAGTATTTATGCTCGATAGTGGGTTCATGCCTCCATTGAATCTGGGACAGTGAGAGAAAGTTCTAAGGTTGTGGATGTGCTGTTGCCACTAGGGATAAAACATTGATTCTATGTCCAAGGATGTAGTTGTTGATTACATTACGCACCATACTTAATGCAATTGTCTTTTGCTTAGCAACTTAATACGAATGGGGTTCGGATGATAACTGAAGGTGGACTTTTTAGGCATAGATGCAGTTGGATGGCGGTCTATGTATTTTGTCGTAATGCCCAATTAAATCTCACTATATTTATCATATCATGTATATGCATTGTTATGCCTTTCTCTATTTTTCAATTGCCCGTAATTTGTTCACCCAACATGTTTTTATCTTATGGGAGAGACACCTCTAGTGAACTGTGGACCCGGTCCTATTCTTTACATAGCATACAATCTACTGCAATTGTGTTTACTGTTTTCTTTGCAAACATCTTCCACTCGTCGTTTAATCCTTTGTTACGACAAGCCGTGAGATTGACAACCTCACTGTTCGTTGGGGCAAAGTACTTTGTTTTGTTTGTGCGATTCCACGTTGGCGCCGGAATCCCTGTTGTTGCGCCGCATCACATTTCGCCACCATCAACCTTCAACGTGCTTCTTGGCTCCTACTGGTTCGATTAAACCTTGGTTTCTTTCTGAGGGAAAACTTGCTACTGTGCGCATCATACCTTCCTCTTGGGGTTCCCAACGAACGTGTGAGTTACACGCCATCAGTGGATCGGAAATTCTTAATGAAGACATCCTCAAAACTATCCCAACTGTCGATGGAATCTGGGGGAAGTTTCTTTATCCAAGATCTTGCAGCTCCACTCAGATGTACTTGGATGCTCTGCATGGCCGTTGCCCTGGTTCCGCCTATCAACTTCACCGTCTCGAGGTAATCAACTAGCCAATCCTCGGGATCTTGTAGACCATCGAATTTTTTGAAATTTTCGGGTAACTTAAACCCTGACGGGACTCGAGTTTTTCGAACTCGTCTCGTGAAACACGGGAGTCCACACATATCTTCCTCGGCAACTTCTGGTGAATGCCGATGTTCCCTTCTGTCCTGTCGCGCTCTATCCACCCTTGCCTGAGCCGCTGAATCTCTTGCTCCACTCGCTCTTGGTGGATCTTGCACTACCGGGCTATTTTTCCTTGCCGTTCCTTCGGGAGGTGTGGATGCGAACGCTGTTCCCATGGCTCCAACTCCTGCCATTGCCATGTTAAACAACGCTTCTCTCGGATCCCCAGGAGGTGGTCTGGACGCGAGGATGAAAGCTTGTGTTGCCATGTACCCAGCTTCCGGTGTTTTAGGGATAATGTTTCCTCTTGTGTCGATTGACATAAAAGACATGTCGAGGTTTTGAATTATATTCTCCCTCTCTGCTTCAGGTATATTTTGCAGCCGAGATCTTGCTCTCCTCCGAGCTTCTCTGTGACTACCTCCCGAAGTTCCTGGCTGTCGGCTTAGATCTGCTCGTCGCCTGCTTGACACGGAAGCTGCCTCCTTTCTTCTATTTAATTCAGCTGTCTCTTTTTCCAATTCTGCTCATACGAGCGAGTCTATATTGATAAGCTTGCAGTTCTTCTGCCGTAGCAGTTGTGGTCATTGGTTCTGAACCGTCCATGGCTCTTGCAGCTCTGTCCCACGCTTCCTGCGGGAGCTGAACTCTTAAACGTGGAGTAGGCCCAACATATTTGGTGCCTAGACCTCTCCTGAGATCAGCGGGATCAACATATGGGTTTCCCACATTGTCGAAAGCCTCTGACGTCTCCGGCTCTGCTCGGTTTGTTTCCTCAATTGCATAGATCTGATGATACTTTGAATTTTGATTTTTGTCCGGATTGGTGACACCATCGCAAAGATTGGTGAAGACCTTTCCAATAACGACAGATCTGTCGATGAAATTGAAGCTGTCGACGCTTTCTGAATCGCTGCTTATATCAGAGTCCGCAGACGATTCGAAGGACATGTCGCTGAAGATCTTGGTGAGCTTTTCGCTTGCCACGGTGTTGATGAAGCGTGGCGACGAAATCTCCTCATCGCTTGATGAAAAGTCAGAGTCGATCGCTGATAATCCCGACGAGATCGGAACTTCGAGACGATACAATCCTTCTTTCTCAACGCAGAATCGGAATTGTCCGAACGTCACCTCCATGGGCTCCTCCAGATACGTATATGCATCCAAACGGGAGGGCGGGTGAGGAACAAAATCGACTAGATCAGTTTCGACATGTTTACCTCGATCCATCGCGTTGCTTGCTACCGACGAAGTCGACGATCTTGAACGTGCCATCGAGATCAGCTCCTTGTCGCCTCTAATTCCCACAGACGGCGCCAATTGACAAGGGATTAACTTGTCAATGCCTACGTATTGTAGACTAGGGTTTAGTTGGAGGTAGATGGCAAGTAGATCTCGAAGGTTTCAGCCGAAAAGTACTCGATGATTATGAAACTAGGGTTATGTTGACGATAGATTCGATCCCTTCTTTGTCCCTCGACCCCCCTTATATAGGAGGTGGAGTCGAGGGATTCATAATACACAAATTACAGAGTCCGGGAGGGTTTCTAACCCATCCCGTAAAATTACAAGTCTCTATCTTTCCTAATACAATTCCAACCTTTCTTAATACTAACTGGGCTTCCGAACTTCATATTCTTCGACTTGTGGGCCTTCAGCATACCCCGGGTACCATCTTCGGCAGGCCCATTGGGGATGCCTATGTCACAAACCATGATAGGTACCGAGGTAGCCGCTGTGTTCTTAAAACGTAGAGTCCAGCCAATCATGTCTAGGGCTCACCCGATGTGGTTGTATTCGGGTCCCAAGGATGAGACCAGAGTGAATGTTGCCGAGTTATCTGAGAAGGAACTGCTTGATGAAGTTAGGCGCCTAACTCTCTTTAGCCAAGAAGACTCAATCCCATTAATATCTCCCCAGCCGCCGTTCGACGCTGACCATCTACCAACCGAGGTAAATCTCTTCTTCGTGTTCTCATTAACCTGTTTCTTTCACTATCCACAATTTTTAGTATTCGTACTTGATTACTCCGACAGATCCCTACAGCTCCCGAACGTTTGCAAGACCTGTCGAATTATGTTTCTGAAAGAAGAGACTCTCCAGTCCCTGTAGAATCCCACACTGAAGGAAACATAAACTCAGAAGATGAACATGATGATCCAATGAATCCTGAAGCTTCTTTCATCGATCCTCAATCCCTTGCTGATGACATAAGTGATACAGCGGGGTCGATTCATGATGACGACGCTGATCGCGCTGCCTTTGTTGATGCAGCTGCGGAGAAGGCCGACACGCTGCCCTCAAAGAGATCATCCGGCGGCTTTGCCGATGAAGATGATCTTTATGATATGTAAGTCCTTACTACTTTCTCTAAAATTAGATTCTGATGATGACCATCTGTACTCGATTCTCACTTTATCAGCTTCTCACCCTTGCAGTGACGAGGGTTTCATCGAACCCCCTTCCAAGAAGGCTAAAACGAGCACCAGCAAGCCAAACCCTCCAGCCTCCGAGGCTTCGACTCCTGCTACAGCCCCAGTGGCTCAAATTTCAACAGCTTCTTCCCTTTCCAAAGGCAAAGAAATTCCTTCGACTGTCGCAGCTACAATTTCTCCTTCTAAGAAACCTGTAAGCCTTTTCTGCTTTAATAATATGTCCATCTCTGGTAGCTTCCGAGCGGGTCTTCATCAGATTATAAACTTGTTGATGATTAATTCTCTGTTTAATAATAGTCATATTTTCCTCCTTCCCCAGGATTTGCGAGTTGTTATCTCTTCTCTTGAGGCCTTCGCCTCCCAATATACTTCTCTTGAAAATGATAAAGCTCGGCTACAAAAGGAGGTCGAGTCTTCTTCTTCAAAGCTAGAAGGTGCGATTAAAATTGCTGCCGAGGCTCGCCAAAAGGCCAAATCCTTGAAGGATGAGCTCGAGAAGCTGAAGAAGAAGCTGAAGGACGAAGAAACGTCAAGGCTTGCTGCCGAAGCTCAAATGAATGAAAAGGATGATCTTCTCTGCCAATCTGTTTTGGCATTGCTCAGTAATTCTCATTTGGCTTTCTTTTCGATTTTCTCTTTACTGATTCAGTTTATATTTAGCAAATTCTTCCTTTTCGTTTCTTGCAGAAGATGCCGATATCCCTGTTGAAGCTTTGGATAAGCTCCCGAATAATTCTCCTGCAAACGCTTTGTCGCTGACGCTTGAGTCTCACAAGCTTGTTCAACCCTTCTCCGGAAGAGTAAAGGAGCCGTGGCGAGGATGCATGCGATGATCTTTCCCAAGATCGACCAGAACAAAACTCTGGGGCAGCTGATTGATGCTTTTGCCGTCAACACGAAGGAGGTTATCGAGGTATTAAAACATACTTCGCGCACCTATGGCGCCCTCCTAGCCTTTCAACTTATGATGGGTCACGGCTTCAAAGCTGATATCGAAGAAATGTCCAAGGAACTCCCGAAAGACCAAGATGGACGACTTGTTGACTTGGGTGAATTTAAAACCCCAGCGCTTAAGTGTGCTCGCCAGCTTCTTGAATTGGTCTCGGTAAAGAAATCATCTACTGGACCAAGCTTGTCGAAGCAGACCCAAGCTCCTTGACTTTATTTTTGTAATTCTTGCTTAGTTAAAACAATTTCCTGTCATAAGACCTTGTGGTTGTAACAACTTTTGTACTGGCAATGTTGCCAGTACCCTCCTGTGATAATACTTTTATTTGCACGCTCCCGATGGGAGTAAATTTCAATGTTGAACCCATATAATCCATCATGCTTCTTAATAACTTTTGCAGGTTTTTCCTGTGCCTTCATTTACCGCGATTCTTCGGGTGCCTCGTCTGAGAATGATCGACTCCAACGCATGAAAGATCGAATTGCTCAGATGGAAACGGATATGCGCAGTACTTATGCCTTGGCCGCTATTATCAGGAAGAAGAACGAGCTGGCGGCCGACGCAGAACATTATGCTCTTGCTGAATTGCATAAAGCCACAGAAAGTTTGAACTGTAAGTGCCCTTAACTTCCTGCTCCTTAACCTCTATAAAGGTATCTTCTCATCTTCCGTCGTTACTCCTTCCAGTCATAGCTCTGAACCTAGCCGAGGAAAACAAGCGTATCCATGAACGCATAAATGCGCTGACTCAACTATCATCTCTAGATGAGGTTTTCTGGAAGAATCAATCAAAGGCTTCCACTGTTGCGAAGTTCCAAGATCGGGTTCAATAGGTCCACCGATTCTTCGACAAGTGCTACAAAGTATTAAGAATAATCTGGAAGACAATGTTTCCTTTGAACGGGGTTCTTCCCACGTTGTTGACTTTAATGTCTGAGTTTGGTAACATCGAGAAGATCCGAAGGTTGATCCGTTCACAAGTGATTGCTGGGGCTCAATCTGCTTTTGCTCTTCTTTTGGCAAAACATCCAACCATAGATCTGATAGCCGTCGCAAATGCCGAAGGTGATGTAGATCATCTTTTCAACATAGATTTTATCCCTTCTTGCATTGTGGCCGATAAGTTAGAACATAACTCGAAGGTAGACGAAAAGATTGTAGAGGAGGAGTCCTGTGTAACATCCCAAGTTTTAACAATAATGAAATCAAGGAGAGATCAAGTACTCAATATTGGAACAAACAAAAACTTTTTATATGCATAGTGTGTCACATACAAGTTAATGCATATGAGTGATTTCCTTTGGTGTATTTGCCATGATGAGTGTTGATATGCTTATCACATGCTATTAAACCCTAATGTATGATCATTACACCACTCTTTGAGAAAAATAAAAGAAAAGCTAAGTGTGGTCCAAAACCCTCACATACACATGGGTCAAAAATGCAAACCATCACCAAAGGCCATCATGGCTTGATCTTTGGTTTCTAAAATGATTATACAACTCAAACAAACCTAAATGCATCAAAGAAATCAAATTTGAATCAAATTTGAACTCACAACCATCTCACATATGATGATGGTCACTTATGCAATTTATAACCTGATCCCCTCTTTACCCCTCTGGTTAAATCATTTCTTACACTAAACTTGATTAACCAAAGCAATGTCATCCAAGACCATGTTAAGATGATGAACTTTCATGTTGACCACCCTGGCTAGAGTTGACTAGGTTGACCAGAATAAGGGTGACAAGTGAGGACTTTATATCTATGTGAAGATCATGTCCAATTTGATCTTTTGCAAACAACCTTCATTTTGATCACCACCACCACCATTCTACTGCAAACAATATAGTATTCAAACCCACCAAAATTCACTGGAAAATTCCAAAGTAAAGTTCTTGCGGCCATTTGGTCGAGCACCTTGTGTGCATGAACCTGCCAACTCCATGCATTGTAAAATCCAGTGGTTTTTGACCTCCACCATCACCCCTAAGTCATCCCCAGTACCCCTCTGTACTCACCAAGCATTGACAAGCAGAATGGACAAGCAAAGGTACCCCTGATCATCACCAAAGTGACCAAGGCATGCCATGCCGTGGCATGGCATGACCTCAATCATGCCAACCCTGTCCCTGGCCTTCCCCACCATGCACCACCATGCCATCTAGTTGCTCCACCCCTCCCTGAGTCGAATGGACACGAGCCCCGCCCAAACGGTGCACCAGACGCGTCGGAACAGACACGCCCAGACACGCCCAGGACGTGCACGCGCACGCCAGAGCGTGCACGGGCACGCTCCAGAACGCGCCGGCCACGTCGACGCCCGAGCTGCTACGTTGACCCCAGCCCCTGCCTCCAGCGCCAAACGCTCCACGACGACGCCGTGAGCCGCCCAGACACCGCCATTGGCCCGCGGGAACGCCGTGCGCCACGCCCACGCCGACGACGTCCGCCACGGTACTGGCCGCTCCCGTCACGCGCTCGTCCTCTCCTCTGCCTCTTTTTCAACACCGTCAAGCGCTGCGTCACCGCCAGGACATCGCCTGCACGCCTGCGTCATCGCCAGTCCATCACCGCCGCTGTAGCAACGTCGCCATGGTCGCCACCTCCGCAGAGCCCCGGCCACCTCCAGACCCTATAAAAGGAGGCCTCCCCGCACCTAGCACTTCACACCAAACTTGCTCGCCTCCCTCTTCTGAAGCTCCTCGTCCCCTCGCCCTGCTCGATTAGCCACCACCGCCGCCCAATTTCACCGTCGGAGCCCGCAGAGGTGCTGAGAAGGGCGCCGTCGATCCAGGCCACCCCGGCGACGCCACTGCTACCAGGCGCCTCGCCGTCGTCGACAACCTCCCCACGCACACTGCCCGACCCCTGCAACGGCCTGGTACTCCCTCTGACCCCCTACCTGAGCCGCCGGAGCTCGACCTTCTCGCCGGAGACGACGACGAATGTCGTGCGTCCGATCACCCTCTAATCCTACGGCTCACCTTTCTCTGTACCGATTCGGGGTTTTAAACCCACTGACGCGTGGACCCCACGCTGTCAGGCGGCCCGCTGCGTGGACGCGCTGCTGGGCCGGCCCACTTTCCTCTCCCGCTGTGCAGCCCGTTTAGTTTCCCGCCTAAGCCCACGTATTCAAATTGAGATTTTCGAGTTTAATTAATTAGCCTCTGATGCTGTTTTCAAAAATTAATAGAATAAAATCCACTAAACCAAATTTGACAAATTTTATATATTTGGAAACCTTGTGAAAATATCTACAAAACTACACTGGTCCCAACCTTAGATTATTTGTCGAATTAATCTGAGAAAATAAACAAGGCAGGGCCTTTTTCCACTTCAATTAATTCTTAAAAATTGAATAAAAATGCTATTAAGTTAAAACCAACTCTCAAAAATCATATTCCAATATACCTATCAGAATATGTAAAAATATTGTATCATTGTTTGCATGATCATGTCCTTGTTTAAAAATTGGCCCTAAGGCTATTTAAAGTACTTTTCAAATGAGCCTATTTCTTATTAATGTGTATGAGAGCATCCCTCTCATTTAAATCTTGACCCCACCAAGTTAATATGAGGAAGACACTATGGTTATGTTAAACCCATATTAATTTAGTTGATAATATTCAACATTAATCAAGAATTATTAAAAGGCATGAGGTGGTGTACCTCATTTAAATCTTTTCCCCAAATAATGATTATGAAGAGGTTGACCTTGGTCCACCTAGGTCATATGATATTAATTGAGGAAATTAAATCTTAATCAAATTTAATGAGAGAGAATTATTTCTCTCAAGAAGTAAATAGCAACTTAAATTAATAGTTATAATGAGAGGAAATTATTTTTCTTAACAATAATAACTAAATCAACTCACATAATAAGCATGTGTTATGATAGCTTAGTAAGAGTGAATTCATATGTGTGCTTAGCTTAGTATTTGAGTTGTGTGGTGATTGTGTATTATACTCGTATTTAGACGCTAGTACCGAGGAGTACGCTGAGGAGGAGGAGGTCTACACTCAAGGAGAGGAAGACCACTTTGATCAGTACAACAATCAAGGCAAGCTAATACACTTGCAAGTGCAAAGCTCCCAAGAGCAAAGCACCCCACCATTTTAATTATCCTTATTAAGCCTATCCCAGTTTTACCACAAGTTATGCTTTCAAGTTTTACTACTTCATTATTATCAAGTTACTTTTTGATTCATGATTCCCTTGGTCTAGGGTAGAACAATATCATCAAAGCTAGTCTGTGGTAATCAAGCTAAGTTAGCACCCCTCATGACTAGTGGCTAGTGCTAAATTACTAAAATTGACTACTCTAGATGGGAACATGGTGATATGAGATGATGATGGTGAAATTATGAAAGGAATTTTGAAGGTGAATAAGACCAAGAGAAGATAGTGATTTTTGATTAAAAACTAATGTTGGTTTGGATGCGATACCTTTCCAATATTGAGTACCCCACAATACCTGATTATGGGTAAGGCTTAACTAGAAGTTTATGCATCTTAGTATGGGTTCCCTCTGAACACACATCATAGGGGTTATGCCGAGGCTGCCTCCGTTGTTGAGAAATGATGTGAATTGAGGTGAATTGTCCGGCCAAGCCCTGTGCAGTTCCCTGTGACAGTTGGTTTGGGAGGCCAAGCTCATGGGGAGAGGTGCTCATACTAGGGTTAGTAAATGGAAGGTTATGGTTGACGATCCGCGTACTGTGATACGATGATTCGGGGAAATCCCGACGGATGAAATCAAATGTTGTGGCACAAGTGTGCAACCTCTGCAGAGTGTAAACCTATTCGAATAGCCGTGTCCTGGTACGACGGTTGGAAAGGCCATCTAGTTTCCAGTATTAGAATCTGAAACTGTGAATAATGAATGATGAGTAATGGTGAATCACAACTGAGTTGTGGGAATGCCACTAATGTTCCCACTTGAGTTAGTTAGTTGAGGAATGGTCTGTATGAAGTGATTTCGAACTAAAATTAGCTTTATGCAAATAAAACTAGAGCTTAGTACCCTTTCATTTAAATAGATAGTGATTAATTTAGTATTAGTTTGCGAGTACTTAAAAGTACTCACGGCTGTGTCCCTGGCTATTCAAATGGCGAGAATATGAAGAAGAGCAGTATGAGGATGACGGTCAGCAGGACGTCTACAACAACTAGGAGTCCGACGTCAAGCGTTGGCCTGTGGAATAGATAGTCCCCTCCTATTACGCTTCGCTACTATGTTGTTCGTTGGTCAATAGATCAACTATTTGTGTAATATTGGATCATGTGATCCCCTTTTGTAAGACAATGATGGTTTGTAATGAATGATGACTTATGATATCAGCTGTTATGTCTCGCAACAACAATATTCCTG
This sequence comes from Lolium multiflorum, assembly GCA_030979885.1. Classification (NCBI taxonomy): domain Eukaryota; kingdom Viridiplantae; phylum Streptophyta; class Magnoliopsida; order Poales; family Poaceae; genus Lolium; species Lolium multiflorum. Next base: position 243,536,504 of record CM061753.1, on the reverse strand, counting down.
GGATTGCGATGAATGACATAATAGGCATCCGGACTTAAAAATCCGGGTGTTGACATCCTGAAAAAATCTTTATGCTTAAACAATGTAAACACTCGTTGCAGCCGAATATTCGGGTGTGCCTGACCCGATGGGAATTGTATATATGTGTAACCTTTTTAACTGCATGTAAATGCCGTTGGCTATTTTTATTAAGTGGAGTAAGTCTTAATTACCCGTTGCACATCTGTATTATGATGTATACGTATGTTTATCGGCAGCAAAATGTTTGAGTGATCAGCTCGTGTTGCAGGTTTTGCTAAACCTGTTGTATGTGTAACTTTTGCTTTCAACCGACGTATGACTTGACAGTAGCTCCCAAATAAATCGGTGGAACTAGACCTGCCAATGACTATGTCGCTCTTTAGTACTTCTGTAGTTTAAAGTACCGGACATAGGTCGTTTTTATATGTGTTTCATGATCCTTGCTATCTGCGGCTCTCTTATATTCTCGAGGCGTCTGTAGCAAAGGAGAAAAGCAAGATTCCCACCAACTTTGCCTCGTAGCACTCGTAATTTCAGAGGCTTTTAGAGTGCAATTTTGGGGGTATTTTCAATTAGACCAATGTTCGCTGTAGTATACGAACAAAGGTCTTTATAATCTTGTTCGGGTAACCCGAATTACTGCAATACTTCAGAAAAACGAAACTTGAGTCTTCCTTAATAAAATAAGCAAGAACTAAGGGGCTAAAATGGGCCCTTATTGAAAAGCGAAAAAACTAAAAATAACGACACCCATCCTTTTAAGCAAGAGGAGGGTTCTTCTTATCTTCGATCTTATCCATCGTGTCGATGGCTTTGGAGGCAGCACTGGCGTCATCAGGAGTGCTTGCGGCAAGTACTGTAGTTTTGCTTCCTTCAATAATGACCTTGCCACCAGCTACCGAAGGTTCTACTGTCGGAGCTTTCAGAGCGAGATCGTCCGGTTTCTTCTTTAGCTTCTTGATGCGTTCGTCCTCCTTATCATCGAGTGTTGCTGATTTAGAGGGGTAGTATCAATTTCTTTCTTCAATCCGAACTTGGCAGCAATCTTCTGAAACTCATGATCACAATTATCTGAGCGTGAAAAACTTCCATAGACTGTGATGTTTGTTCCATTGTTCCCAGGCATCTTGAGCTTGAGGTACGCATAATGTGGCACAACCATGAACTTGGCATAAGCTGATCTCCCGAGTATAGCATGGTACTGTGATTCCCAGTTTACTACTTCAAACTCGGTCTTTTCCTTCCTGAAGTTGTCGGGTTTCCCAAAGGCAACGTTCAAGTAAACTTTGCCAAGAGAGTACGCCGATAAAGTGGGGAGAATCTCGTGGAAGCAAGTATCTGTTTCTTCCAGCATCCTCATCGTAATTCCCATATTTTTAATTGTGTCGAGGAATATCAGATTTAATCCACTTCCACCGTCCATGAAGACCATGCTCATGTTGAATCCTCCAACTTGTGCTTCGACTACCAAGGCTGCGTGTCCTGGCTTTGGAATTGTCATCGGGTGGTCCGCTCTGCTGAACAGAACGCTCTGAGACGACCAGTCGATGTATTCAGGAATGTTGGCCATGATACTCTCCGCCAGGTTGATTTCCTGGGTAAGCTTCTTCATCTCCCTCCTCGAAACACCGGTTCTGTGGATCATGCTCATCTGCCCACGTGGTGGTGGAAAAGACTCGTTAGAGTTTCGAGGCTGAACCTGTTGAACTTGGTGCTGAGGTGGTGGTGGTGGTAGATTCGGCTGCTGCTGGATAAGCTTCTGCATCTCAATGAACTGTCGACAATCCCTGAGCAAATGACTTGATTTCTTCTTATCATCCTTAGGATCGAAATACGCGTGCAAGTAGCAAGGGGTGTTTATCTGCTCGGCAAAGGGTAACTCAGGGGTTCTCGGAGGCCGTGGTTTGTAGTTGCCACGGTTCCCAGAGTTACTCCGATTGTCGTCCTGTCAATCGTCTCGCCTATCGTCATATCGATCGTCTCGGCGATCAGAATATCCTGCGGCTACCAAGTTATTGTCATCGTAACTTCGGTCTTTCCTCTTCTTGCGATGATCCCTTCGGCCACCCGTGTCGTGCCTCGGCTGATCATCGTCTTCGTTGTCACTGCGTGATTGCGGCCTTCGTACGTTGTCCTCGCCATCAGCCCAACTGTTGGCGATTTCCATTAACTTAGTTATGGTCTTTGGCTTCTTGCACCCGAGCTCCTCTATGTAGGTTTCGTGTCGAATACCATCACTGAAGGCATCGATTGCTCTGTCGACGGAAACGTCTTCGGCAGCGTTCAAGAGCTTGGTGAACCTCCCGATGTATGTGCGCATCGAATCCTTTGGTTTTTGCTGGCAGTGCCGCAATTCGTCGATTCCGACAGGCCTTTTGTATGTCGCTTGGAAGTTTTTGACGAAGGCGTCTACCAAATCATCCCACGACTTAATGGACCCCTTCGGCAGGCCTCTCAACCAGGCTCGTGCCGAATCCTTGAGGTAGAGTTGTAAGCACTGCATTGCCGCTATTTGCTTTCCCTTGTGCAAGATCACAGTCTGCATGTAATCATCTATCCAAGACCTCGGCTCTTGCTGTCCATCGTACTTGGCGGCATCAGTGGGGGTAGGCTTGAACCTTTTGGGTGGCATAGTCTCGCGGATCTTGTAACTCAAACAGTCAGCTCCCCTCATCTCGCCATCGTACTCCTGGCTTTGTTTCTTCGGATTCATCGCTGTCGTACTCTTCCCTTGCAGCTCGTCGTCGCCTGGCTCTGTCGATTTGTGATTTTGTCTCGGGCGTTCCTTGAACGGTGCTTCGAGCCGCTGGCTTGGAGCGCAGATTTATCTTTCCGTGGAACTAGACTGTTTCCCAGGATTGCTAGGCTTTCCAAGGCACCCCGATGGGCTTGAGCCATGGGACCTTCGGGTGCTGGTTGCTGGTTGCTCGTTGATGAGGTACGGCGTAAGATTGGCGGTTTCTCCTTCGACAGTTTTTGGCCTCAACATACTCGCCGTGTCTGTGGTCATGAAGGACTTGGTTAAATTTGACGTTATTTCTCTAGCATCATCTTTCGAAAGTCGGGAAAGCCTTGATCGATGTTTTCCTGCACCTTGGCTGCTTCGAGACGCACTTCCCCGCGAGCCCCTCCGTCGTTCACTAGATTGATCTGCTGCAAGCAAACGCCGCTCGAGGGTGGCTTGCTCGTTCGACAGTCGCTGCCGATTCTTCTCCAAGATAGTGCGATAGGCATTAAGGGTCCCAACCGAAGTTCCGGCGGGGAGTGGCGTGTTGTTGAATATGGCCGCCCAGGCTGCTACCCATTCTTCCTCCGTGATGGTGTAATCGCTGTCGTTGTTACTAGCACTGTTTTCAAAGTTACGTCGTCTGCTAGAGCGGGGGTACGATCTCCTTCTTCTCCTCCGTTTGCCGCGTTGGTGGCGTAGATTTGATGATGAGCCGTCTTCCAGGTGGTCATCCTGACGGTGCTGTCGATACTTTCCTCTCCCAATGAATATCTGGTGCTGCAGATGAATGGTGTGTCACTCGATCCCAATCCGTGCCTGGTGTCGCAGTTCAAGCAGTAGTACGAGGTCATATCTGACGACTCAGAGTCATCGGGTCCGGTTGACATTGACGATACCGACCGAGGTGTCGATGGTGGAGACGAACTCGTCGAATCCGTTAAGCCGGCTGAAAGATCAATCGATGATGACATGATCGATCCTGCTGTCGATGGGGACGATTTCCTTGCTGATCTGGGGACGAACGGCTCCACCAGCCGAATAACTCCTTCTGCGTTGACGTTGTAGTGGACGCTTCCGAACTTCATGCCCAGGTTTCCTTGTAGACCTGAAAAAGTCGAGCGAGATGAGTCGCTGTGCGGGGTGAACTCGTAGGAGCCGAATCGAATCGGACTTTCCGAGCTTGGTGATGCCGGCGGTGTTGATGACGCTGCCGACGACATGGCCGGATCAGCCGATGACGAATCTTGTGCCAACAGGGTCCCCTAAGATGGCGCCAATTGTTGAGGGTACTCCTCGGCAATGCCCTCTGTTTGGGGCTTAGGGTTGATGGAATCCTGTAGGCTGACACGAGACATCGGTTATCAAACAAGCATGGAAAGCGATTTACCCAGGTTCGGGGCCCTCGATGAGGTAAAACCCTTACGTCCTGCCTGTCTGATCTTGATTATGAAAATATCAGGTTACAATGGGGTGCCGAAGGTTTCGGCTATGATCTCGTCGAGAGACTAAGTTCTGCGGGGACCTAGCTCTAGACTTATGGTGGCTATGATTGCTGAGATTGCGTGTGTCCTCGGCAGCCCCTCTCCTGGCCCTTATATTGGGAGCCAGGTCTCGAGAGATCTGTCTGGGTACGACTAGGTTTCAAAGAGTCCTAGTTCTAAACTTTCCTTTTATTCTTCATCTCCTTGTCTTGCTCTTCAAGAATCCCGCTTGCGAACCAACATTGAGGCCCACCTGGCTATCGGGTGTCTTCATGGGCCTCTGATTGGGCTGCAAGGGGTAGCGTGATAATAGTTACCCGAAGGGTAATGCCCACGTCAACAGGGAAAGCCTGTCGGGCCTCAGGCCTCGGGCCGGGCCGCTTCACTAAATCGCGCAAAATCAAGGCCCGGGCCTGGCCCGTCCTAGCCCCGGCCCAAAGGCATGGTCGGGTCAGGCTTGGCCCGGGAATTTTGGGCCAGGCCGGGTCGGGCTGCCTATGGCCAGGTCTACATGGGCCTAGCCCTGAGCGAGAAAGCAAGAATAAAAGAAAAGCCAAAAAAGTAGAGAAGGGGAAGAGAGAAAGAAGAGGACTTTAATGGTGTGTTTGGTAGCCTGGGGCAACTCAGAAAATCTCATCTCAACACAGATTTTTGGGGAAACTTGTTTTTGTTAGCCTGTGTCAACCCATCTGAACTATCCCACCTCGTACCGAAAAGGCTCCTCAGCCAGGCACGATTGTGAAGCTCAAATCGAGCTTCACAACTCAGCCTAGCTGAGTCCATCCTGCAAAATCGCAATGCGGACCCCTCCCCCTCCCCCACTCTTTCCCATTCATTTGCAACAACCGCAACCCTCGAGACTCCTTCGTCGGGCATCCTCCGCCTCTCCCGTCCCACCCTCCTACCGTGTTCCCAGCCTACCCGCGCCGCCGCCAGCAGGAGCAAGGGTTGCTGCCTCCGAGCAACAACAAGGGTCGCGCCTGCACCTTCCTTACGTCGCGACGGCCGACCTCCAGATCTCCCGTCATCCGAGCCCGAGGCCAGGCTCCTCCGTTGGCCACACTCGTCATCCCGCATGCCTCCTTCTGCCTCTCCCGTGGGTCGCCCTCCTATCGCGTCCCCAGCCACCTGGGCCGCCGCCGAGCAACAGCAACGGTCACGCCTCCGCCATGCATATCCATCTCGCGCCGGCCGCCCTCTGGCTCGATTGATTTTTTAATTTTATTTAGGGTCTTTTGTGTAAGAGTTTGAACCGGTCTGTAATTGCTTTTGTTTTGGGCCAATCTCAACCCATAAATGTTGCCAAGCAATGTATTGGTTCAGATTCTCTCAACACAAATGGGCTACCAAACAGGCCACAAAATCTCAAATCAGCTTGTATAAGATGAGATATCCTAAGTGGGAGAGTGAATTTGAGGTGACATAAGCTACCAAACACACCCTAAGTGGCGAGAGATATACAGGGCTCGCCAAAATACAATGATTTGGGAACATGTGTTGTTTCGGTGGGTGCCTCATCGACTGGTCTCATGGCATTGATATCATGAGGCTAATTCATCCTATAACCTCCATTGTGAATGCTCTAATGTTCTTGCAGTGCTCTAGAGGTGAGTAGCATCACAAAGTAAATGTGCCTCTGTTGCATCCTCATACTGACGTGGCCATCGTTTACGTTTTACTTGCATTTATTTTCTTCCCACAATATAACGATGGACTGTCACCCTTAACTAGTACTAGTATTACCTATAAAAACGGACAGGGATCTAAACTTTTTTTGAGAGAATTGCCGTGTTGCGTCACCATTTGTATAAAGCAGTAGTACATCAAATGCATACGCATAAAGTACCCCACGCACAAAATAAAATTAGAACCTGATCCCTCGAGCTCCTAATGTAGGATTTTAATTTGGATGAACAAGATCACACAAGCAAGAACTAGAACACCGTAGAAATTGTAAGGATCTAAAGATGCGGAAGCATACTGGAGACGGAAGCCATTACCGTAGATCGGATCGGCGATGACGGCTAGGGTTCAGTTTTTCAAAGCAACGACAAATGGTTTTGTCTCCAACTATTGACAAGATATAGGTGGATAGTGGTGCCGTGCATTGGACACGTGACTATTTATAGATAAATCTTAGGTGCTCTCTTTCTATTCTAACTCCGGTTGCGTGTTCGGTTAATTTGGTTAATTCGGTTTGCTTTATACAATTTTTTTAGTAAATACGGTTTCAGTACTTCGGTAAATATGGTTTCATATAAAAATACGGTACTGTTTTAGTAATAACCACAAAATATCGGTTTGGTTTCGGTGATAACCAAACTAACCAAAGCACATAAATTTTATGGACATATAATTCATATTATATGATGCGAAAATTTGCTACGGGACACTATTATTTATTTTCCGGTCTTTGCCAAAACACACCGTCAAAATGTATCTTTGCCCAGTACCATTATAATTCGCGGTACGTTTGCCAGAACACACCATATAACCCAAAACGGAAAGTTTGAGTTTTTTCTCCTTAGGATAATCATCCATGTCCGGTTTAGATTGGTTCTTTTGGTACTTTAAATTTTTGCCCAGCCGTCTTTAGCTTTAACGGGTTTTTTCATGACCCCTGTTAGTCTGTAGGTGTGAGTTTGTAATGCAGAAATTTACCCTTCGGTCATGATGTAGCCCCGCTCGCCAACGACACTACATCAAGGCCAACAAGTCCCCCAAGTGGACCAATGACACGGGCTCGAGCTAAAGCGATACATGACAAGGTGAACTCGCTCCTCACTACCCTCGACCTCGGTACTCCATTGGATGGAATGCTACCTCATGCCGAAACGCTTTGTGTTATTAGGTACGTGGAGCATCAAGACCCCGGAGAGGATGAAACGCCATGGTCAAGGGAAGGAGAGGAGCAGCTGGTCGAGAAGATGCCCAAGAAGCTGGACCCGAAGACAATCGAAGCGCACGAAGAAAGACGTGAAGCTGGCCGGCGCAGGACCCGGTCGACCGGCCTCACGACCGGACCGTCCGGCCCCAGGCCCGGTCAACCGGCCGCCAACCGGATATCCCCCGGTCAAGTCCGTGCATCGTACCGGGCGCCAACCGGAGGAGAATCTGCGAAGTTCCCGGTCGGCGACCGGTCGACCGGCCTCACAACCGGACGCCCCGGCGCCAGGCCCGGCCTGACCGGCCGCACGACCGGACGCCCGGCGCCAGGCTCGGTCTGACCGGCCCCAGGACCGGATCCGTCGGGATTTCACCAACAAACTGCTTAAGTTATCCTGTTTTCGTACCTTTTCGCCTTGCTGGCCATGTATGCCTATATAAGGACCCAGGACCCCTCCTTTACCCCTTAGACAAGATTTAGGCTTAAACATAACTTTGAGCTTTGTCTCCCTAGGGTTTCATCCCCTTTGTATCAAGGCACCCCATGTTGGATGATTGGATCTATGTGAGTGAGATTCTAGTGTAGCCCACTCTCTCTCCCTCACCGGTCTCCGTCCCCAACACCGATCTCTCACTCCGGGATTCTACCTCGAGTCTCTCCCGTGGTGATTCTATTGGCGTGGTCCATCGAGCCACGAGGGTAAGTATCGATTGTATCGGGTTGGTGTGCGTTGTGCTCTTCGCGTTCTTCGTGTTCTTCCACCTCTCCCTCTCTTTCCCCCTTTAAATCTTGGGTCATTCGCGAGATCGGACCACACACGGGGTCTTAGACCTCATCAGGGCACCCAGGACGTGAGACGGGAACGATGCGGGGAGAAGTGTCGTCGGGGACTACGTACGCCTGCTCGCCGGAGATGAGAACCAGAAACACACCGGCCGGCAAGATGGAGGACGGAGGTTCTTGAATCCAGCTAGGGCTCGTTGCTGATACATACAGGGGTTCGTCCCTTTAATTAGTCGCTATGTCTATGGAAGAAAACTGAAGTCTGGTTGGATAATTGTGAAGTTTAGTTGGTTTTTGTTTCTTTAGATTAGAAGCAAAACTAGTTTGATTCTCTATAATAATCTAGTAATTTCGCGACAAGAATATACGTATTTATGTTTTAGGCATTCGGTGTGTTTTGACAAACATACATCAAAATTATAATGGTACCCGGCAAAGACACGATTTAGTGTTGTGTTTTGGCAAAAATCAAAAAATAACGGTGTCCCGTAGCAAATTTTCCTTTTATAATTGAACGGAATATTTTTTGCCAGAGAAAGACAAAAAATACAAAAAAATACGGCCAAAATAAAAATGCAGCCAAGGTCTCAAGCCGAACTCACGACCAGTGCCAAGTAGAACAAACATCCACTCCTAAACCAAAACGCTGGGATGTCTTCTCTATGTAAACTGAAATTCAAAGGCTATATACTTTTTTTTTCCAGAAACGCACGAAAGCACGCCTTTTTTATATAGATAGGACAAGAACCAAATACAAATATTCACTTTTACAACTTCCCAGACACAGATCACTAGCATTAAAGGGAGAAAAACCTCACAACAAACCCACGAGCTTCCACATGTCCGCCTCTTCAACGATGGCATCAAACAAAAGCGCTTCCGTCCTTGACTTGTTCTTGAAGATCAGATTATTCCTCTCAATCCAAATAGATCAAAGCACTAGGAGAAAAAGAGAACGCGCTTGAGGCTGGAGTTTGGAGGGCCACATTTTGAGCACCCGCGGCCACCAAACAAGGAGCTCATCCACGGTAGACGGGGCAAGAGAGGACCGAGCTAGACCTCAAGACCTCAAATCAAATGCTTCTCGAAAAAGGGCATTGCAGAAAATGGCTATATACTCGTAGACTGTGAACTTCAGCTCGATCAGGAGAGGAAAAAATCTTCGCTACCTGTCCTACTCCGTTTCATTCAGTTTAGCCGAATTATTTCAGTTTTTAACCGAATTAACCGTTTTGCATATGGTTGGCTATTTTGTTAACTGTAACCTAACTTAAAATAGAAAAAATCATAATTTGGTTACGATTAGGGTTTTTTGATTCAGTTATGCACCGCCGAAATTCTAACCCATCACGGAATAGAGATTAGCTTCCAATCTCTACGCATATAGAGTTCACAATTAAAACAAATAGATGCTTATGCACATAAGTTTTATTGATCACTTAATTGTCCACCAAATAGAAAATTATTCCAACACCTTCTTGTCCAATCCATTGCATGCCGCCAATCTCCAACTACACATGTTTGCTTATGATAGGAAGAGGGAAAGAGCACCCACTGAACAAATAATCATGTAAGCACCATCAAACAAGATGCTTTTTACGCGAAAAGGAGCAAGTTTAATAGTAAAGGCAACCGCTGATTATAAGCTATTACCATGTCATCTATAACCAGCTCTGTCAACATGTATAATAGTTCGGTACAAATATGTACCATTTTATTAATATGTAGCCCACCTTATAGTCTCGTGAAGTGCTTAGAAGCAGATGTTGCAGCTAGCATTTGCATGAGAGTCCACTTCTCTTCTCTATTTTTCAAATAGTGAAAACATATTATCTAATCCTTACAACATGCTTACATCACTCTATTGTGCTTGTGCTTGCTCGAAGCGGTCTCATGATGCCAGAACATGAACCTTTATCTATGCAGCATGTCGGCTAATCCACGTGCCCCGCAGATCCCGGATCCACCTTTTAGGATGTCTAGACTAGCCTCACATACCAACATATATCTTTGTATGAGCACTTTGTCCTTACTCATGCGTACCCGGGATCAACTTTCCGGTTGGTCATCCATCCTCAAATCGCTCCAAGCCAAGCATGCTTAACCTCGGAGTTCTTTAGGGACGAGTTTCCGCAAAAGAAGTTACAATTCATTGATATAAGTATCCTATCAAACCTATTGAGCTCTAGGCCAGGATGAGACACCGAAAAAAAACTAAACAAGAAAGCGGAAATCCTCTTGTATGTCGTTCTTTCCTTACATTGATGCTCCTGAGGTCTGACCATCCAATCATCCATGAGCTCCTCAACGTTGGGAAAGCCGTCGTTGAGGTCGAGCTAGAACTTGAACCTCTATCTTATGAGGCGTCGTTGGCTCCACCCATGTGCTGCCTCTAGAAACCCGTTTGACAGTTCTGCCATCTTCCACCGCTGGATGGAGGAGAGAAGAACCCTAGGGATTGTCAGACATGAAACTTGAAGATGTGTCACCTTCCTTTTGCCAGTCGTGGGGAGAAAGAGGTTATACATTTTATGCGACTAAGTTCTAGAGATTGGACATCGAAATAGAAAGCTATCACGAGTGTCTAAACGGAGGTCAAGCTACATGTAGCCCTTTATTTTCAAATATTTAAAAATCATATTTTAAAAAAATCCAAAAAAAGTTTGGAAAAAATCGTAGGAATAGCCAACAAACGTGTAAATCTCAATACAAACTGATTTATATTTTAGGCAACACAAAAAATCAAATCTGACAAATAATATGGTGTTGAAATGTGCACTGTTTGCTATAAAACTTGTCACACTTTATCATTTTTTGTGTAGTCTAGAATACAAAATGGTTCATGTTAAGATTTTGCATGTATGTAGTACACATCATTGGCTACCTCTAGAATTTTGTTTTAATTTTAAAAAGCTTTAAAATACTACAAATTATAAGTGTTTGAAAATAAAAGGCTACCTATAGCTTAGCCTCAGTGTTAAGCTTCCCAAACTAAACTAATTATCATAAGGAAATGCAATAGGACTCCTTCCCGCATAAAAAAAGTACTCCTACTGTTCCCGGAATAGGACTGCATCTTTCCCAGGAGTCAGAGTCCGACTAGAATAGGAATTCGACGACGTAGCCGCCTACCAGATACACCATCTCATCAATATAAATACCCACGCGACGGCGTACAACGCATCGCACAACTTAAAGCTCGACGACCGGCCGTAAGGTAGTGTAACCAAGAATCAATATACGGCGATAGCAGAGCAATCTTTCAGAATGTCGGTGGAGGAGGCCGCCGCCAAGCGAGCAGAATTTGAGTCCGGCATTGCCGCCGACCCGGGGAACGAGAAGCTGTGGGCCCGCTTCGTGACGTTCGAGCTCAAGGACGGAGGCGGCGGCATCGAGGCCGACCGGGCAGTCTGCGAGCGAGCACTCGCCGCGCTCCCCGGCTCCGCCATTGAGAACTTCGTGTACTGGAGCTGGTCACTGGCAGAGCGCAGAGCCGGCGACGTCGACGGGCAGCGGCGGGTGCTCGAGCGATGGGTGCGTCGGCTCCCGCGCGGCGGCGGCGGCTTCGGCAAGCAGGGCTGGAATGAGTACCTGGCGTTCGAGGTGCGCGACGGCGGGGTGGAGCGCGTGCGCGCCGTCGGCGAGGGGCTCCTCGCCGCCTTCCCCATGGACCCGACCGCCTACCTGCTCTACATCAGGGCCCTGGCCGCTCTATCCCGACACGTGGAAGCCTTCGCGGTGGCGGAGCGCGGCGTCAAGGAGCTCTCCGGCTGGTGTCGTGGCCACGATGAGCGCATCTGGTGGTTCATGGCCAAGTACATCAAAAGCCTCAAGACGAAGCAGAGCACCGCGTGGGACGACAGTAATTTCTGGTAGTAATGGTTTCATGAAATTTGTCTCCATGTTTACTTTTGAGAAAAACATGACTGCTTCTGTATCTTGTAAGAATACGACTAGAAGCTATTACAGTAAAAGAACATTGACGAAAATGTATCATCGGCCTTTGCCTCATCACAGCGTGAAATCCAAACCTGCAATACTCTTTCTTCTTCACCAGCTCATATCTCCACCATTCAAAAATGACGCAATTCTCAACTTGCTGCTCGTTCCACCAAAGAATTTCAGCAGCGTATTCATAGCCCAACAAAGAAAGCTTAATAGATTTCTGTACGGATGCACAAAGAATAGAAATAGTGGAACATGAGTACACACCAAGAGTAATTTACATATAAACTTCTGCTCGTTCCAGCAAGAATTTCAGCTGCTTTTTCCTAGCCCATAAGTTTCCTTACATGTAACCGTGCGCGTGACTCTGATCAGTCCTGATGGTATCTACGACTTACTACAAATACTACTAGTAGATGATATCATAGTGCCCTGGCCTATACAGCAGCGTCACACAAGGAACTGAGGGCGCAGCATCTGATGACTCGAAGATGTGGGTGTTTGGCTCCGCAATCCTTGAAATGTCAACGTTGACAATTCGGAGGGGCACTTGTAGTACACCGGTGAGGGCGACAACATGGACTTCAAATGCATCTTTGTGCATTGGGATGACTTCCTCTCGACACCACTGCAATTTGAAAACAGACAAGGGGTTTGTGAGTGAGGAATTCACATCATTTTTTACAAACAAACTCACCTGCTGGTATAAGTAACACGATGTGCAAAGTTTACTCTTACTGTGAAGTTGCATCACACAAAAATCATAACCAGCAGACACAGAGACAAATACCCAGACCTAGTAAACACTCACCCCTTCAGGGTATGATGGATCAAGCTCAGGAATGGCATGCCGGAACTTTTCAACCTCAGTGCATATCTGAATCGCTGTCACCAGTCGAAGATATGATATGACTAGATCATAAAAATAGCTGGAGTCAGAAAATTAAAGTAAGGTAGCAACATAACTAAAGAGTGTGGTTGTCATTTCTCACTATTGGCAAACAGCTGATCATTTTGACTCTCCTGGAAAAGCCAGTCTTCATAGTCACTGCAAAAACATTTATAACATAAGTATGCAGCTTACTCCTCTAAAAAAAGTATGCAGCATAGTTAATTGTTGTAATAATCTCAATGTGAACCCACCTTACTGATAGAGTTTGTTTTCGGTCCATACATTTCAGTATGAAGTTCACAAAAGCCTGCATGGATTAGAAAATTATGAATATATGACTTGATTGCAATTGGTGGTTCTGATATGTAGGATTAAACAAATTGGTTAATGGAAACTATGCTAAGTCTTACATCATGACCATGATAATATGAACCAGGCAAATCAAGTCTTTGGAACTTCTCCAACAGTGGTTCAAGTGTCCCAATCAAACGTAGTTCCTCCTCATGAGGTACTTTCACAAGCAGCTCCTATAGACCCAACGGGAAAAAAAAATCAATGCAGATATGCACTGAGGCACCACAAACTTTAAGGTGGAGAACTGGAAAAAAATCAGCAACAAGAATGACTCAACAAGATATCAGCATACCAGATATGAATAAATGAATGATCTGTAGAAGCAACTCCCATCTCCAGCTACTTTCCGGTATTCAGAGTAATTAGCCAAAAGCTTCTGCAGAAGCCCAAAGAATAGGAGAGAACACATAGCAAACAAGTGAGTAAACAAAACAAGTACAAGTTTAATGGTTCACAAGTCGTACTTACATTTGATTTATCTTTCATACGATCGTATGCAAACTCAGACTCTAGAGATGATAAAGGCTCCTGCGCCAAGAAAATTTCAGTTAGTATACTACAGACACCAATGCAGTTTTCTCAAATTGCCATCTCTTAACATCCAGCATATGAGCATACTCAATAAGAAAATTAACCTTTTCATGAATTTTGGGGCCGCCATTCTGCGATGTCTGCAAAACCATAGAAAACTGAAGGTACAAAGAGGTTAACAAAGAACCAATGAGGGAAAGTTAATTGGACTATGCATTATAAAAAGAAACCGTCACTCACATCATCACATGGCGCATCCTCATGTCTCCAAAAAGAATGTCCAAGAATCTGAAAAGGGCACTATAGATGATAAGGGGTATGCATTTACGTGCGATCACATTTAAGCTCCACAAAACAACATAAGCGACAATTACTATCCTGCTTGGGATAAACAGGAATAAATCAAATCAAAATGACCATGGGATGGACTGCATGCCCACTGAATCCTTACTACATCAATCAAAACTCCATGGAGCAGTCACCAAGACACACCCTCTACTGTAATGCAGGCATTTTCAATAAAATGATATACACTGGCTATCCACACCAATTGCTCGATGTCTTTAATAACCAAATTTGGAGTATTGCACTGAAATCCAACAGGAATTGGTTGTCATTGACTAATGAAAAGGAAATATACATTTATATTATTACAATCCGGTCTAGCGGTTAAATTGGTACCAAAATCCATACGATTTTACAGATAGATCATATATGTGGGCTTAGTGCTAACTAGTTGCTAAACAGAAGCTGCATACCCAGTTGGTGCAGTACATTGCCACATTATGTTTTTAGGGTATTCCGCTATTGTAAAAATGCGATAAAAAGAAATGACGTATGACCATACAGCATTTAGCATTAGTAAAATTGCTACAGTCTAAGATCTCGATCCGGACTATGTACACTCCGAAATAGAAGGAATGCATAGATAGTATCTCTAGGTTTGCCCAACCCAAGCAAAAAAAATCTGTTATTAAGCAATACATAGGGATGCTTTAGCAGTATACAGAGCTTCAATTTGTTTCCGAATTCCACCTTATATCCCTAAAAGAGACAATCATATAGGACTTTAACAGCACCAAGATTTTACAGGCCTCAAAGGTGAAGCACATATGACTGATCTTGTAAATGAACAAGCACCATTGACATCCCAAACGAACTTAGCAAGAAATGAGGGAAACCATAAAGAGTAGCACAACTTATAATATCTGGTCTCGAGTCACACTTCGCGTTGGTATCAAAGAAATTGTGAATTAGAACATTCTAAACATGGGCATTACATATATTACCAAATTCTTAAAAGAAATCCCAAATCAGGATATCTGGCAGTTAAATTTGGTAATATATTCCACCCGATTTTACAGATATATCATAGCTGTGGGCTTACTGCTAACTAGTTTCCAAAAAGAAGCTGCATACGCAGCTGGTGTGGTACAAATAACTAAGTTCTGTGCAACGAATGAAAGAAACGAGTAACTAGTTTGGCTTCCAGAATTTTGTATATGCAATTAGTAGTATACTGGAAACTATTTTAGATTGTCTACATACAAGATTTATGACATGCATACAGCCCTGTACTTATATGAGCAATTTATTGATGTTTCTCACGGCATTTTCAGTTCAGGCTAGATCAAGAAAACTTTAGTTGCAAACTTTGCCTCTAGATGTTATTCTCCATACAGAGTCAACTAATTACAATTGGTTAGTACATTTAATTCTCTATGCTACCTAGCACTTACCTACAATTCTTATCTCTATCATCCTTTGGACAAACTTTGAGTTGGGATAGGTACTGCACTGGTTTTACTTCAGTAAGTCATTAAAAGCAGTCGTAAATACATGCGGGTTTTTATTTCATTTTAAAGAAGAGTTGTGAACAGTTTGCAAGATGGCTACTTTTAATTTCAGTTAGGACTGTAGTCACTGTTCATGTTTGTAGGAGATCCAGCACACTTTACATGAACATTGACTCGGTAAAAAAAAACTTGAGATTTTTTTTTTTGCTAATTAAGCTATGAGCATAAGGTTACGAATATGAACATTGTTTTTTTGTAGAAGTGCACAAAACAAGAAGAATCTGTAGCATAACTGAGCCACAAACAAAAGATTAGGAATTGGTGGAAAGAATCATATTATGTTCTGACAGTATTCCGCTATTGTAAAATCGTTGGACAACAAATGTTTACCATCTAAATTAGCAAGATTTGTGGGGCAAAAGTCTCAACTAGCAAGCTAAGGAATGTTCAGAGGTACAGACTATTCATGCTATTGCCAATCGTTATCTATGCCATAATTCTATTTTTATACAGACAGAAGATATTACACAACGATCAAATTCATACAAGGCCAAGAACTTTGAAGACCATAAAAAGAAATGACCTATGACCATATAGCATTTAGCATTACTACAATTGCTACAGTCTAAGATCTTGGCCCAGGCTATGTACACTCCAAAATAGAAGGAATGGATATATAGAATCCCTAGGTTTGCTCAAACCAAGCGAAAAATTCCGTTATTAAGCAGAACATATGGATGCAGAAGCAATATAAAACTTCAATTTGTTTTCCAATTCCACCTTATATCCCTGAAAGAGACAATAATATACGAGTTCAATAGCACCAAGATTTTTACAGGCCTCAAAGGTAAAGCAGATGTGACTGATCTTGTAAATGAACGGGTACCAGACATCCCAAATGAACTTAGCAAGAAATGTGGAGAACCATCACGAATATCATAACTTATAATTTCTGGTCTCGTTTCACATTACGTTTTGGTATCAAAGAGATGGTGAACTAGAACTAGTCACTGTTCATATTAGTGGTCATGATTGTAGGAGACCTAAAACATAAACATTGGTTTTTGTAAAAGTGCACCAAACAAGAAGAATATGTTGCATAACTGAGCAACAAACATAAGATTTAACAAATGACTTGGTGGAAAGAATCATATTATGTTTTTAGGGTACTCTGCTACTGTAAAAAATGTTGGACAGCAAAAGTCTACCATCTATATTAGCACGATTTGCGGGAAAATAAAATCTCAGGTAGCAAGCTAAGGAACGTTCAGATGTAAAGACAATTCATGTTATTGCCGATCATTATCTATGCCATGATTCAATTTTTATACAGAAAGCTAACACACAACGATAAAATTCATACAAGGCCAAAAGATAAATATGAACTGTGAAGACATAAAAAAGAAATGACGTCTGACCATATAGCATTTAGCATTAGTACAAATGCTACAGTCCAAGATCTCGACCCAGGCAATGTAGAAGGAATGCATATATAGTATCCCTAGATTTGCCCAAAACCAAACGAAAATTTCAGTTATCACGCAATACATAGGGATGCTTTAGAAGTATACAGAACTTCAGTTTGTTTTCGAATTCTACCTTATATCCCTAAAAGAGACAATCATATAGGACTTGAACAGCACTAAGATTTACAGGCCTCAAAGGTAAAACACATATGACTGATCTTGTAAATGAACAAGCACCATTGACATCCCAACTAAACTTATCAAGAAATGTGGGGGAAGCATCACGAATATGATAACTTGTAAGATTCCAAATTGCAAGATTCAATATTTCATATCTGAGGGATACTATTCAGAGAGAAGATATAAATCAAGAACGAACTAAGTTGAGCAGTATTACTGGAAACTTGTAACCATTGCAAGATTCGATATCTGAGACCACAAGAATTTTTTGGGGTGTGCTGTTAAAAGTGAAATTTTCCATCCAATCGCAAGTCCTGACCAAAGATCCAAACCATAGCATTTAGAGACTCGATCTTTCATAAGAAATCATCAAAATAGTCACAGGGACAATCCCAAATCAGGAAGTTAGGGCTTTCTTGAAGTACCTGGGCATGCGTCTCCTCAAAGAAAGCTGGGTCAGCGAAGAAGGTCCGGCAGTCGTAGGCGTCTGGAGAGCTCAGCGAAGTTGAGGCGCCGCCGCGTGTACGGTCGCTGAAGCCGCCCCAGGTGTCGCAGTCGTCGTCGTCGTCGGAGTCCGAGTCCGAGCCCCCGGTTGGGCTGCTCAAACGCCGCGGCCCTAAGAGGAAGGGGGCGGCGGTCTTGTCCGTGATCTTCGCGTCCTCGTCTTGGTCAGGTCCCCAGGCGGAGGACGAGGCGGCGCCAGTGGTGGGACCGCCACTCGAGTCTTCGTTGACGAAGATCGACTTCCCCGGCTGACCGGAGTGGTGCGCGCGGGGAGGAGAGGCAGCTGGGGAGTAGACCTCGGGCTCTTGGGGCGTGATGGAGGAGTTGGCCCCTCCGCCGCCGCAACTGGGGTCGTCGTCGGCGGCCGTCCATTTTGGCGGTTGGGAGAGGCGGGAAGGGGGAGGATGGATTCGGTGATTTAGGCCCCGGGGAGTTGGGGAAGGCGGTCGGCGACGGTCGGCTTGTCCGACGGTGACATACGCAGCGTCGGCCGAGATGGAGGCGGGATTGGAGACAGACATGGTGCTTCCGTGCCGTGCCTTGAAAAGAATATCAAAGACCCATTCACCGTTGTAGTCGAAACGGCCCATTTACTTATCTGCTGCCAGGATTCTGCCAACGACGGCTCTTGTATTTCTCGCGTTTCCTAACTCCCTCCTACAGTCCTACTTACTTACTAAAAAAATGGCTGATGGCTAAAATCATTCCAACACGTCCGGGACCAAGCAAAACAGATCCTACGTACGAGCGAGGAGAGAACACAGCATGGTATGAATTGTCACCTGCAGACGGCCGGCCGACGACTCCTCCACAGACCAAGCATGGCGGCAACGACCGATGCAGCACGCCGGCCTCCTCGCCTCGCTCTCGCGTCGCCAAAGTCACGCGAAGCCGACGCGCGGCTATAAGACCGGCTGCTTGTACTTATAAGGGAAGCGCTCAGCTTTTGGAACTGCTTGAATCTCGAGGGAGGGGAAAGGCTAGGCGGGAAGAAGGAATTTTTTTGGTTCAATCACTTAAGCCTCTCTAATCTATGTGTTGATGGAGTATACGGAAGGCTGAGATGTAGTGTGCCACGGATTGCTCACATGGAGGCTCAGCTAATTGTGCATGCCACGGATCTGTGTGTTGATGGAGGCTCAATCTAATTAATTGCCCGGGCTGTTCGGTTTCCTCACAGGTAGTTATGACGTGTGTTGGGTTTACCATGCATGGAATTATCTATTCAGGATCTGGAGAGGGCCCTCTAAAAAAAGGATCTGGAGATGGCTCACATACACCGTACCACAGCCCTTCGGTTGTTGCTATTAGATGGGAATTATTTATGCCACAACCAGACTTTGCTTGTATTTTCCAAAACAACAAGTTATACTTCCTGGTGTTCTTTTTTCTTCTTCTTCTTTTTAGGTCAAGTTCTTTGTTATATTGTGATCCAAATTCCAAGAAGAGGCTAACTTCTGACGAGTGGAGCGAGGCCCGTCGCCGGAGGCTTGGGCCGAGCGAAGCGAGTCTGAAGTTAGCCCCACCAGGCCCGGTGCACCAGGGGGTGCAAGCCCTGCGATCGTTGCCACCGTCTATATATTTTCCTGTAAGCGTCGCTAGGGTTTTATCGCATCATTGTACACCCACGGCGTTTGTAAACACCACCGAAATAGTGAAGTTTTGTTGGCTGGCGCCCGTGGTTTTTCCCTTGTGTGTTGCAAGGGTTTTCCACGTTAAAATCTCGTGTCCCCGGTGTTTTACTTTTCGTTCTTCGTTTATTGTGCATCTCGATTATAACAAGTGGTATCAGAGCCCGTGTTCTTTGGATCTAAGGTTTGCGAGATGTCGTCACTGAAGTTCGATCTACCGCAGCTGGACTACACCACGAGATTTGCTTTGTGGCAAGTGAAGATGAGGGCGATTCTCGCCCAATCTTCAGATCTGGATGAAGCGATCGATGCCTTCGGCGAGAAAGCGAAGGATACCTGGACCGATGCGGAGAAGCGGAAAGACCGTAAGGCTTTATCGTTGATTCAACTCCATCTGTCCAATAATATTCTGCAGGAAGTGTTGCAGGAGAAAACCACCGCCGAGTTATGGGTCAAACTAGAGGAGATCTGTTTGTCCAAGGATCTCACGGGCAGATGCAAGATGAAGCTGTTCTCGCATAAGTTGCAAGAGGGAGGTTCGGTTATGAATCACCTATCTTCCTGGAAAGAGATTGTTTCTGATTTGCGGTCTATAGAAGTTAAGTATGAGGATGAGGATTTAGGTCTTCTTCTTTTATGCTCGCTGCCTAATTCTTTCAGTAATTTTCGTGACACCATATTATTGAGCCGCGATAAACTAACTCTCGCGGAAGTTTATGATGCTCTCCAACAAAAGGAGAAAATGAAATCTATGGTGCAGGCTGAAAGTTCGTCCTCCAAGGCGGAGGCATTAGAGGTCCGTGGCAGGCCTGAGCAGCGAGATAACTACTACCACAACAACAGAGATAAGAGCAAGGGCGACAGAGGTCGCTCAAAGTCCAAAGGACGTGACAAGTTCTGCAGGTATTGTAAGAAATCTAGCCACAATATTGATGATTGTTGGAAGCTGCAGAACAAGGAGAAAAGGAACGGAACTTACCAACCGAAAAATAATGATGGTAATGGTAAGGCTGCCGTTGTCACCGGTAAGGGTGAGGCTGCTGTTGTTGCTGGTAATAATGGTAGTGATAGTTCTGATGGAGATTGCTTAGCTGTCTTGGCTGCATGTGTTTCACGTGATGATGAATGGATTCTTGATCTGCATGTTCGTTTCATATTTGCTGTAACAAAGATTGGTTCAGTTCTTATGAGTCTGTGCAGAGTGGAGATTTTGTGCGTGTGGGGAATGACAACCAGTGCAGCATTGTTGGCATTGGTTCTGTTCAGATCAAGACCCATGATGGGATGACACGCACGTTGACAGGAGTGAAACACATACCCTCCATGGCGAGGAATTTGATCTCTTTGAGTACCCTTGATTGTGACGGGTACAAGTACAAAGGTGGGAACAAACTTTTGAAGGTATCATCAGGTTCTCTCATTATTATGATTGGTGATATGAATTCTGCGAAATTATATGTCCTTAGAGGTAGCACTTTGCCTGGTATTGCTGCTGCTGTTAGTTCTGATGAATCTAGTAAGACTAACCTTTGGCATAAGCGTCTTGGACATATGAGTGAGCTTGGCATGGCAGAATTGACAAAGAGAGAGCTAATTGATGGCTGCGATTTTGGTAAGCTTGAGTTCTGTGAGCACTGCATCTTTGGTAAGCATAAAAGAGTAAAATTTAATGCTTCCGTTCATACCACCAAAGGCATTTTAGATTATGTACATGCTGATGTTTGGGGTCCGTCCCGTAGAACTTCTAATGGTGGTGCTAATTACATGCTTACTATAATTGATGATTACTCAAGGAAAGTGTGGCCATATTTCCTGAAACATAAATCTGATGTTTTTAATGCTTTTAAGAAGTGGAAAGTTATGGTAGAAACCCAAACTGAAAAGAAGGTTAAGATACTCCGTACTGACAATGGTATGGAATTTTGTTCAAATGAATTTGATGAGTTTTGCAGCAATGATGGGATGGTAAGACATCATACCATTCCGTACACCCCTCAACAGAATGGCGTGGCTGAACGCATGAACAGGACCATTATTTCGAGGGCTCGCTGCATGTTGTCTAATGCAAAAATGCATAGAGGTTTTTGGGCTGAAGCAGCCTCCACCGCATGTTATCTCATCAACAGGTCACCTTCTGTCCACTTGATAAGAAAACTCCAATTGAGGTATGGTCTGGTTCGCCTGCTGATTATTCAGATTTGAGAGTTTTTGGTTGCACTGCTTACGCTCATGTTGACAATGGAAAGTTGGAGCCAAGGGCTGTTAAGTGCATCTTCCTTGGTTATGGTTCAGGAGTTAAGGCATATAGATTATGGAATCCTGAAACTAAGAAAATCGTGTTGAGCAGGAATGTCGTTTTTAATGAGGCGGTTATGTTTAATGATAGCCCGTCTACTGATATTTCTGATGCTATTGATTCTCCTGATGTTTCTGATGATGAGCAGCACAGAATTGGCGTGCAGGTGGAGCACGCAAAGGAGAATGCAAATGTGGTTCCTGAAACCAACAATGATGATAATGATGTTCCACCTTCACCACCTTTTGTTCAGCAACAAGGACGGTCTATTGCTGCTGACCGTCCTAGGAGAAATATTGCACCTCCTACCCGATTAATTCAAGAATGTGATATTGTTGATTATGCTTTGAGTTGTGCTGAACAGGTGGAGCATGATATTGAACCAGCTACATATACTGAAGCCATTGCTTCGGTTGATAAAGAGAAGTGGGTAGGTGCGATGCAAGAAGAGATGCAATCGCTTGAGAAGAATGGCACATGGGATGTTGTGCACTTGCCTAAACAAAAGAAGGCTGTCCGCTGCAAGTGGATATTTAAAAGAAAGGAAGGTTTGTCTCCTAATGAGCCTCCACGGTTTAAGGCAAGGTTAGTAGCAAAAGGTTTCAGTCAAATTCCAGGTGTTGATTATAATGATGTATTCTCCCGGTTGTGAAGCATAGTTCTATTCGTGCTTTCTTTGGAATTGTTGCTATGCATGATCTTGAGCTTGAGCAGTTAGATGTAAAGACTGCTTTTCTGCATGGTGAGTTGGAGGAGGAGATATATATGGACCAACCTGAAGGTTATGTTGTGCCTGGTAAGGAGGATCTTGTTTGCAAATTAAAGAGGTCCCTTTATGGTCTGAAACAGTCGCCACGACAGTGGTATAAAAGGTTTGATTCATTTATGCTTACACATGGTTTTGAGAGATCTCAGTATGATAGTTGTGTGTATATCAAGTTTGTTAATGGATCACCTATTTATTTGCTGCTATATGTTGATGATATGTTGATTGCTGCCAAGAGCATGAAAGAGATCACTATTTTAAAGAATCAATTAAGTAGTGAGTTTGAGATGAAGGATCTTGGTCCTGCTAAGAAAATACTAGGCATGGAAATTAAAAGGGACAGAAAGTCTAGTTTGTTGTTTCTTAGTCAGGAAAAGTACATTGAGAAAGTTCTTCATCGTTTTAATATGCATGATGCAAAGTCAGTTACTACTCCTATTGCTTCTCATTTCAAGTTGTCAGCTTTGCAATGTCCTAGCTCTAAAGATGATATTGAGTACATGTCTCGAGTTCCCTATTCTAGTGCTGTTGGTTCCTTGATGTATGCCATGGTTTGTTCACGTCCTGATCTATCATATGCTATGAGTTTGGTCAGTCGATACATGGCTAATCCTGGTAAAGAACATTGGAAAGCTGTTCAGTGGATTTTCAGGTACCTTCGCGGCACATCAAAAGCTTGCTTGAGGTTTGGCAGGATTGGTGAGGGGCTCGCCGGATATGTGGATTCAGATTATCTTTGGCGATTTGGATCGAGAAGGTCCCTCACAGGTTATGTGTTCTTGTTGGTGGATGTCTGTTAGCTGAAGGCTACTTTGCGGATCTTGTTGCACAATCTACTACTGAGGCTGAGTACATGGCTATTGCTGAGGCAGGTAAAGAGGCTGTTTGGCTGAAAGGGTTATATGCTGAGCTTTGTGGAGATAATTCTTGCATTAAGTTGTTCAGTGACAGTCAAAGTGCTATTTATCTTACTAAAGATCAGATGTTCCATGAGAGGACAAAGCACATTGATATTAAGTACCACGCAATCAGAGATGTGGTTGCAAAAGGTAAAGTGAAGGTATGCAAGATTAGTACTCATGATAATCCTGCTGATATGATGACTAAGCCTGTCCCTGTGTCCAAGTTTGAGCTTTGTTCAAGCTTGGTTGGTATAATTGTCTAGCCCAAGTGGCTATTGGCGCCAGCAAGTGTTTTGTTTGTTGATTCAGGTGATTGTTGAAGTTCATGCTACAAGGAATTTGTCTCAAGGTGGAGTTTGTTATATTGTGATCCAAATTCCAAGAAGAGGCTAACTGAGCGGAGCGAGGCCCGTCGCCGGAGGCTTGGGCCGAGCGAGCGAGTCGAAGTTAGCCCACACCGAGGCCAGTGCACCTGGGTGCGGGGCGCCCCCGTGCGATCGTTGCCACCGTCTATATATTTTCCATAAGCCGTCGCTAGGGTTTTATCGCATCATTGTACACCCACGGCGTTTGTAAACACCACCGAAATAGTGAAGTTTTGCTGGCTGGCGCCCGTGGTTTTTCCCTTGTGTGTTGCAAGGGTTTTCCACGTTAAAATCTCGTGTCCCCTGCAGTGTTTTACTTTTCGTTCTTCGTTTATTGTGCATCTCGATTATAACATTCTTGATCCCTAGCAGTAGCTACTTAATCTGTTTTCAGGTTTTGGGACTGCTTGAATCTCAAGGGAGGGGAGAACGTAGGCCGAGAAGAAGGGAAACGTGCTGATGGAGTGGAGGCTCAGTTAATTGCTATTTTTTATGATGGGCTGTTTTTCCTCCCCAGAAATTAAATGTGTTCAAAGTCCAGGATTGCTCGGTTGTTGCTAGATGCTAGTTATTCCACACCTAGCCTTATTCAGGTTTAGTCGATTTAAATGTTTCTTTGTTTCTTTCTCTTCGTCCTCATGGCCGTGACAATGGTTAGCCAGATGTTCATCCCTATGAGGTTTTCCATCATCAATATATAAACAACAAATGAGCAACAATATAAAGAGATGTAGTCACGCGATTCTCGAACATTCACAACTCACAACAAATAAGCACCAATATATAAAGACTGCAGATAGCACCACAGCTCATGTGGCATTCAGCCATCCCCGCACAATCAAACACAAACAGAATCGCAAGTCTTAACTACTACAAAAAGAAATGGATGTTACAGGTCGACCACCACTCAACATTGCAAGGAGATGAAACAGTAATATATCACATAGCCAACCACATGTGGCTAGGACGGCAGCAGCAACACCACCGGAGCAAGAACAACTTCCCGTGTAGTGCCAGATTCCCAAGCAGCCGGGGGCAAGCTGTTCCGTGTAGGCCGGTCGGCGAGGGAGTTCGGCGGGACTGGCGAGTGTGCTCCACTCTCACCTATCTACCATCGTTGTCGCGACAAGGGTCGCCGCCCTCGAGCTGCTATTCTTCCCCAGCCGCAACTTGGTCACTCAACATGCTATCCACAGCCCACTTTCTTCCCAACCATCAGATCGAGCATCAACATTCCATATATCATACCTGCCAACAAAATCATTTATGTGGGTTGTTGTAACAAATGAGCAAAAAAAAAGCTATTCATGAATAAACTAATTCGTTTGACAAGACTAATCGACCCGTGTGAACAAATTTAATTTCTCTTAAGAAATCGAAAGAACATTCCATATATCAGACCTGCCACAAGTGCTAGGCAATCCAGTCAACAAAGCTGTGTAACAAATGAGGCTCTCATAGATCTTGTACTATTTCAGACTCATCTGAAGGTACTCATGCCTACTTTAGTTTGACTTCTCCCATGGTATCCCCTGCATGTCCTTCCCTTATCTTTACTCCAAGGCCAAAGTGACGTCCAACTGCTTAGCCTGCAATATATAAGTAAAACCTATTAGAACAAAAGAAGAAGTTTCCGCAATGCTCATTTGTTGTGAGGTTGTGACCCAATTACCATTTACCTTGGTGTCTTGAACAATCTTCTCTTCCTCCTCTTCACATAAGAAATCGAAACATACCATCGGTTAATTCCTCATCGGGTACATTCAACAAAAGAGCACTACAACATTTGAGGACAGTGACATGTATGTATATACCTTCAGATTTCTTCTTCAGAGTCAAGGCCATCTCATCTCTATTGGTCGATCATGTGGAAGACCCTTGTACCAAGATTAGAAGACACTAGAGGACTTATTGGTGTGCAAGAGTTCGAACTCCTCGAAGACCAGGTCGAAAAGGAACTGGGGGAACTTGTCGGCAGGGTCTCAGTGGACATGGTCACCTTCACGAACATGGGTCACCTTGTCGTCCTTGATGGCCTCATCGAGTGTACCCTGCCAAGAGAAAACAGAGCAAGGGGTTGGGCATATAGTTAAGCAATCCATCTTATGGGAAAATAGGAGCCAATCCACATGTGCTAATCCAAGTTAACAACACGAGCAAATAAAAATAAGTCACACCCCAAAGCTTGACATGACTCCGATGACCATACTCATCACATTGCAATCTCAAATATTAAGATATTTATAAGAAGAAAAAGAACCGAACTTTACCTGCCAAAGGGAAAACCTTCCTGCCATCGCCATCCTGCTCGAATTAGAGGTGCAGCAGCCATAGTTCCTCCTCCCGTCCTACTACAGGTGGTGACCATGCTAGCAGAGGAATCTCCGGCTGCCAGAACTGCTCAACGCCACTGCAATCAGGGCAGAAAAGGAGACCTCTTCCTCTTTATCTCCCCTCCTTTTTCCTTGCCACCACTTGAAATTAATGGCTGCATTATTGCATGCTTGTCTCTTGCAATGCATACTTGTATCGTTTCTGCAATTGAACTGACTGAACATCAGTACAAGATGGATACAAACAATAAAGTACCAATGATATTCATTACATGACAGAGCTGATAGTAGCCAGCAACTTTAAGATGATCAACTCCAGACATAGATAACAAATAATGACCACCTTTTGCTCTTCTAAACAAAGTATTGAACATTAAACATGGAACTACCAACAGTTCAACTGGATAAACATATAACATCTACCAACCCATGTTTAAGAAGTACACATCCTTCTCACTGCAAACCAATTATAATTGAGCATTTTCTTATTTATAGGAAAAGAAATGATTTCAAATAACAAAAGATACCAGACTTCATCTGGCTGTTGAATCCCTTGCTAAAATAAACAAAGGAGTATGGTCACGAACAATATTCAGAAAAATACATGGCCAGTTAGGTTATTGGAATGTACAGACAAGAGGACATTACGGGAAAGAGAGAGCTTCCACTTGTGCAACAACATATAGCTGGGGCGTGCCCATATGAAAGGAATGAAGACATATGTCAGCAATCTGCCCATTCCATCAACTAGAGAATTGCAACTAAAGGAAAGTCAACCTGAATGCCACCATGCCTACACAAGTAGAAATCAATCTCTGTCGGATGGAAAATCTTTGAATCAATAACAGTTCCACAGCGATAAGATAGAATCAAGATAAGCAAAAAAATAATAACCAGAGGGAGTATGTTCCCACTTCTATCAACAATACACTGATCATTTTGGTTATTAGCAATAAGCCTCATGCTTCTCCTGCAAGAAAATTCAGAATCAACCCTAGATCAGGCATATAAAACACGACTACAACAATTACTTTAACCAAAAATGTATATATCAATTCCTGCTCGCAATAGGCAATACAAAATCAGGCCCAAATTATATTTATCTAAGAGGCTGCTTTCCTACTACTTAAACACGTTAAATCTATAAGATAATGTGCATGTTTGATCACGTTTTAATATAACAGACCTCCTGATGATTTCTGTCATCAGGTCAAGAAAATACTACTAAACATCTTCGAGTACACATCAGGTTTGAATATTTACAAACAAAGATGCAGCGAGACTTGAGCGTGAACCAACACAACATGCAACATCACAACAAACACACTCATCCTTTCAGGACACCATTAAACTATAGCAAGAAACTACATCAGCTCCGCTTACTTTTTCATCCATTAAACCATCTTTGAAGGCTGGTCTTCACGTACTGGATATCCAACCTTGTCATTATGACCTATAGTGGAACAGGAACAAATAGTAAAGTGTATACGTGCCAAACAAAAACTCAAACATCCGAGGATTATAGAAAATTATTTTCAAAAGTACAAGACAAATATATAGAAACTTCTTTACAAGTGCAAGATCACTATCAACTTTAATCCAACTTTGACTACTAGAAACGAATTAAACCATTTTCCAAACATGTTTTTGATTCCAGATATCACAAGAAGATTATTTTTATTCTAAGACGGCCAAGCTTATTTTTCTTATATGTTCCAACGCTCCACAAAGTTTGTACCAAGGTGTTGCACAAAGTGTGTACCAAGTTCTTTGAGATTTCATAATAAGCTTCAGCGTCCCAAATTATCACAGCAACAATAGATAGATGGACTCTTTCAAATATGTCAGCACTTCCTATGAATAACCAGCAACCGAAATCAAAGGAGTTGAGCACATACATGTCTGTGCTCAGGCATCCTTATGATTCTCTCATCAATACATCGATACATGCCTATGCCTTTTATCTACTGTATACACATTCAATTCAGTGGGAGAAAAGATGTAATTTTTAGCCATCTTATATGGAGGAGGAGGAGGAGGAGGAGAGAGACCTCATAAGCCAGTACCATCTCGGAGTGGTGGCTGGCAGTAGAACCTTGATGGCGTGGTTGCCAGCAGTTTCGGTCGGACTGCCATCAGCAGCAGCAAGGGCAGGCGAACACCGGCTCGTCTTCCGTGCATCCCCGTCGCCATCCCAGCAACACAGTGAGCCCCTCCCAAAGTCCCGCAACACACGGTCTAGGCTTAACCGCAAGGCCTGCACAAGTTAGGCTCAGATGCATGTACAGATCTAATCTCTTTAAAAGTAAAAAATAGTACAAATGGTACATAATCACGTATATTATATTATACCAGAGAGAATTTCACGCACAAAACTAGAAGAAATGAATTGCACCCCATGACCCTGCTTGCCTATTCTAGTCAAAAAGAAAATTGAAGAGCAGCCTTGCTAATTGAACATCAATATACAAAAATGCATTACGTGTATGTGGCAGAAACATAACCAACCCTACGATTAAAAAAATAACACAACTAAGCAACACAGAACGCAACCATGCCACATATAGAGGGAACATGCACAAGAAAATACACACACAAACAGTGAGATACCTGAAATAGCAATCTGTTATGACTTACCGAGTTCCTAATTCATGAAAATAGAGATGTTGTATCAACTATCATCTTCAAGCAATTCAAAGTAATCATGTCTAATTCACACATTTATTATCTTAGATACAAAATGATAACAAGCTCAAAATCAATAAATGGATAACAAAAAAAGGAAATAGCAAATACTTGATGGAGTTTATCATCATGTTTATGACCTGGCCTAATTGGATCTAAGAGATGTTCAGAAGCTAAACATCAATGTAAAATAGGATGAAAAATTGGAAATCCTATGTAACTTTCAAGGCAAAGACGAAAATTAATATCCCCTCCCTAATCCAGTCAATAGCATCCATATTATTGCTAAGTGAAGAAGGAGCTTTTGCTTTTCTCTCTAATCCCTTTTGCATCTCCCATACTCAAAATATACACAACAAAATTAAAAGAGAAACAGAGAAATGCATTCCATACTTTATGGTTTGAAGTAACCGGTTAAACGTGCCCAGTCTCAGGTCATCTAGTATAAATTAGCAACCACACATGCAGCGAACTAGTAAAATTACACGAACTAACCAACAACGGCTGTTCTTGCAGCCTGCCAGCTTAACTTCCCTAGCTCTGATGCAACAAGCCAACGCACACAAATCACATCCATTGAATCATCAAACAAATTCTTCTTTTAGAGAACAATATGTCTCCTAACGATTTTTTTCTAGCTTCAGCAGATTTCATAGCTCCATTATTCAATACTGCTTTTTTACTTGGTTACCATGCATCATCTCCAGGCCTTGATAAATTCCCGCCATGCAGCATCAGGTAGTTGGTACTGAAATTAAGAGAACTGTCAAGCACACAACTTGCATCATCACAACAACCACACTCGTCCTTTTAGGACACCACAAAACTACAACAAGAAACTACATCAACTCTAATAATAAAAAGCATGCCAGAATGGCCGGATCCCTCCAGGCCACAACCACCTTCACTTACTTTTTCATCCAGCAGACCATCTTTAAAGGCTGGTCTCCACGAACTGGGAAACCAACATTGTCAGTATGATCTATAGTGGAACAAGAACAAATAGTTAGGTGTATATGTGCCAAACAAAAACTCAAATATCTGAGGATTATAGCAAATGATTTTCAAAACTACAAGATAGATATATAGCAACATTATTACAAGCACAATACTACTCTCAACTTTAATATAACTATGACTATTGTAAAAGAATTAAACCATTTTCCAAACATGTTAAATTTCAGATACCACGAGAAGATTGTTTTTATACAATGACGACCAGTTAAGTTTTCTTATATGTACCAATACTCCACAGCGTGTGTACAAAGTTCTTTGAAGTTTCAGAATACGCTTCAGCATCCCAAATTATCACAAGATGCAATTTTTCGCAAGATTAGATGGAGGAGGAGAGAGACCTCACAAGGCAGTAGCATCTCTGAGTGGTGGCCCGCAGTAGAAACAAAAGCGGCAGCAGCTCCGGCCAAACTGCCGACAGCAGCAGCCAGGGCAGGCGAAGACCGGCTCATCCTTCGTGCCTCCACGTCTCCCAGCAACACAGTGAGCCCCTCCCGTAGCCCACAGTCATCCATCGTCACCTGCGGCAGCCGTTCAATCTGTTGCCGTTGGTGATCCTGTAGAAGAACTCTGAACATTAAAATGAGGAAAGTCTGAACCTGTAGATTAATTGAACAGGAAGCAAATAAACTCCAAAAAATGGAGCGCCAATTCCTTGAAAAAATACTAAACAATTGACCACCTACGAAATGATTACAAACTGCAACATATATTGGAATTAGAATAGAGATAATTTGAGCAACAAACCAATGACTGGATTCTTCTACAATACGGTAATAAATATGTATAGGGGGGGGGGGGCAAAAATACACTCATACTACAACAGATTAGCAAGGAACTCCATACTAGAAGACCTAGTCTATCTGCTGCATATACATGTTGAGAGCACGTTTCAGTAGATAGGACGTGGTCATACTAGACTAATTTTTGTGTGAGCAAGCGTAGACTGTACAGTGTCAACAAACACAAATAGACTGCAACCTAGAGCTACTAGTAATTAGTTCACTACTTTGATTAATTAACAGATAAAAGAGCCGTTGAACCACTTGCTCATTGATGTGTGCACTCACAACCGGCAGCATAAGGAGCCAGAGACAAAATCAATGAACACAGACATTCAAATTTGGATTGTAAAATCCTCAGTGACATTTTACTGTCCTTTTAGATCGAGAATTTATTCCTTGCATGTCAGGGCTAATATATACTTGGAACATGCCTAAAATCATACACATCCCTTTCGGAGAAATGGGTGGTCATCCGTCAAGTGTTTTAACATGCAGCCCTGCATGCCCTGAAGAAATCATGGGCTGAACAACACTCGCTGATAGACTGAACCAAATTCAGGTGAATGTGACTTCCTCTACTAACTACACTTCAACGGGAGTAGCAAGAATGGATGGAGGAGCAGCAGGAGGAGAAGAGAGGCTTCACCGGCCTGCATCAACTTCGACTGTTGGCCGGCGGTAGGAGCAGGTCGCCGGCATCAGTTGGTTGAGGGCGGGGTTGCCAGAAGAAGACCCCGGCAGCAGCAGCTCCGGCAGATTTCCGGCAGAAGCAGGCGGTGCAGGCGGCCCCCGGCTCGTCCTCCGTGCCTCCCAGCCGCCATGCCGGCGCCGCGGCGAGCCCGCCCCACCGCCCGCGGTCACACGCCGTCACCTGAAGGAGCCGTTCCATCTGTGGCAGTGGGTGGTCGTGGAGGCGGCTTGTTGATGCAGTTGAGGAGGAGTGCCAGCCGGAGCTCGACGGAGCCACGCGGCGGCGCCGCTTTGGCGCATTCCTGCGGGTGTAGAGTTCGTCGTGGGGGCTGCGGATCGGCGGTTCTACGCCATGGAGACAATACAAGAGGGGGATTTACCGGCGTTGGGTGTTGTTTTAGACTTGCCAGATTTTCGTTCGCTCCAAAAACAACTTTCGCGGAAAAATGAATGCCTTAGCGTGATCAGTGCCCTGCCTTAATTACGTGGTGAAAATGTCAATCCAATCCAAGTATCGTAGGCGGTTCAACTTTCCATTAGTACTTTTTCAATTTCCTAAGTTGCATTCCGTCATCAATTCCCATTATGCGCCATGTGTGTCTATGGTTCGGTGGATGAGAAATTAGAGAGCTTTATATGGTGTACCACTTTATGCAAACACGAATTTTCAGCAGATTCCTTTTTGGTGATTTTGAACACATTTCATCAAAAGATGAGTTTTTTTTATTTTTTTTATACTAGGCTTCCCTGTGTTCTAAAATTTTGGTTTTGGCTGATTTATCAGTCGACGTATTTACCCACCTAGTATAGGCGTGTATGTCTTCTCAGAAATGAAAATGTATTTCATGTAGCTTTTTACGTGTGTATAGATACTTCATGGTATTACTTCATTCATGTTATTGTTACGTACCAAGCAATGCAAATAAATGACCATGCATGCATGTATCTCTTCTACCCACGCCTAGGCCATGCTAGGTTTTTTTTGGCACAATGTCCACTTATCACCTACTCCATGTACATATGGGTAAACTCTCTCCACATTTGTCGTGTCCTTCACTAAGCGCGCCCGGCACCGTTGACGAGTAATTAAAGGTCACACCCCCATCACCGACGGACTCTCCACCCACGTTCCCGACGAGACAACAAAAATCGATCTCATATCCTCAAGGGGACATGTTTGCTACGTCCCAACCGCGATGTGGAATACTCCGTCGGGAAGTGATTGTACGTACTAGGGCATGAACGAGTTAGGACGGTGGCGAGTGCCAACCGACCCACGACGAAAAACGGGGGCAAAAATAGGAAAACGAAGATATGTCTATATCGTTACCGAACGTGACCGTGAAGTCGTTCCGCGACTTATACATGTGAACGGAGGAAGTAACTAGGACTAGCATTCACGACTATACTCTCTCCGTTTCTATTCACCATGCGTTTAAGCTTTAGTTAAAGTCATTTAACAAAAAAAATGAACATCCATAAGTGCATATTTATATAATACAAAAATACATTTCAAGATTATTCTAACAGTACTAATTTCACATATTAGATATTAATATTTTTTTACTTTTTTGTCAAATTTTGTACATTTTCAAAACGCAGGATTAATTACATATGGAGAAGTAGTTTTTCTTTTCTTCTTTTTTGAGCTAGCGCAACGAGCTACTCGTGGTCATTGACTGTTGATGACTAGTACTACTCGCAGTACAAAAGAAGAGCTAGCAATTAATTTGTGTGAAAAAGAAAAGAAATTGCCTGTGATTGTGGGCGGCGGCACAATTTTCAGGGGGTTAATTATGGTCTGCAATTAATTACGGAAACCTCACGAAATCACAAAACGCATGATGAGTTGATGTGACCGAAGAAAAAGGGAAAATGAAAACCAACGGACACATTTTCTCTCCGCCGGCCACCCAACTCCCCTCTCACGCACCTCCCCCGCCCCAACCTCGCCGGCCACCCAACTCCGCATGCCGCCGCCGCTCGCCGGCGAAGCTCCGGCGCCGTCTTCCCGCTCAGTTCCTCGGCCTACGCGGCCCTCCCGAGCCCCAATCGCGCCGCCACGCAAACACAAGCTGCCCTCTTTCCGGCGGCCGGCGCGACCACGACCCTCCACGACGGCGGCCGGCACAGGAAGACGGGGACGGGCGGATGATGGACTGCTTCTCGCCTCCCCAAGCCTGCAGCGAACCCTAGCGCTGGTACTGCAGGCCGGTGTCGAGGACGACGACGCCCTCCTCGCGCGGTGCGGCTGGCCCTCGCCGTCGATTCAGCGGCCATGGGAGCCGCTGCTCGTCCACGGGCACCTCCAAGTCTGCCGCTCCACGCGAGCTCCGGCATCCCGCTCGACGGCGTCGTTGGGGGGGTCGCCCGACGCCATGGACGCGGCCGTCAGCGCCGGATGAGGCGCGTTCAGGACCTGCAGGAGCTCCCCACCAAAGCCCCACATCCAGACTGCCGTCCAGGAACACCTCTCGCCACCAAAGGTCGATAGTTTTCCCCTGTCCTGATCACTCGCTAGAATCGACACCATGCTCGCCACCCAATCCTGTATGAGGGCGTATTTGCCGAGCTGCTGCTGCTGCAGGATAGCATTGCTCTAGATATCTCTAGATTTTCATACTAGTGCTGCGTGGTTCAAATTTCCCTTGGATATACACCCGGAGATTCTTTTTCGCCCCTACAGGAAATTTACCTGGTTCTGCATGGATGTCCTTTGCAGGTTCCCTGGCAAGAATGCAAACCGGCCCACTAGTTCACCGCGTCCATGGCGTCAGGCGACCGCAGTGGGTGGCCTTCTTCTTTTTCGATTCCTTGGGCTTTGGTAAATTTCTGGTTCCTCTTCTTTGCCCTCTAGGTTCTTCGTGATAGCACGGCCATCTAGCTCTGCCTATGTGCGTTTCGGATGTTGTGGGTTTCATATGACAATTTGGGAAGAATGTGACGGTTTGATGGTAGTGGGTTTTGTTAGAATTGTTGCAATATCCTCTTCATATTTTTGGTGAAGAACACAACGGCTGAATGTGACTGCTTCAGTTAGTCTCTGTTTGCATTGTGTGATGGTTTCTTATGTGTGGTACGTCGGGATTCGGGTTTGGGGATATTTGCATTGCCTGATGTTATTCATCTGTGGTAGTTCAATATCACATCAATGAGCAGCCTACCTTTTCTGCGCCTCAATTGGTTTTTGTCCTATGTTGCTTTTGCATAGGATAATCCTTAAACTTTTTCCTGCTTGTTGTTGGCAATTGATTTTACAACTCACATCCAAAACAGCAAGACAAAGCAAGCGAAACATAGCAGTAATTCAAAATCTTGTTCCTTTTTGAGTTTGTGCAGTTGGTGAATCGCTTATATTTACCATGATGGCTTAAGAACCTAATTCTTGTTCATATTTTAGTATCTATTTCATGATGTTTGCTGTGTAATTATTCTTGTGATCACTATACTAACCCCCTTTCCTTTTTCTAACATGTGAGGTGCAGAAGTGTATGCGGTCATGTTACCGAGCTGCTGCCTTTTGGACCTGACCTGGACTACTAGTTCAACGAAGTAGTTAAATCTTTTGTGAGTCAAGACAATGCATTCACCTTAAAAGGATGGATTAATTCTGTTTTTGCATGTTTGAAATGCCTGTGATGCTGCTGCTTATCCCGAAAGACTGATATCTGCACCTAAGTTGCATGTGACTTGGAGACGGTGTGCAGCTCTAGTAATTTCTTGTGTTAATAAGAAAGAAATTAACATTCTGACCACTCGTAGCTCTAGCTTTAGATTTTTATCAAGTTTTTATTGAACTTGTTGTTTGGTTGACTTGATGAATGTGAAGCTTAAACCTGACTGGTATTAAATCTGGGCAGAACCTGGAGCTCTTTGGAGCTGATCCGGACCACTACCTGAACAAAGCAGTTTAATTTTTGTGAGTCAACACAAATGCTGTCACCTTAGAAGGATGGATTGATTCTGTTGTTGCCTTTTTGAAATGCTTGTGCTGCTGCTACTACTTAATATTATCTCAGGAAAGATGAATTATTTCTGCTGTTTTTAAGGATCGTCTGTCTTATATATGAGCTGAGCTACTGGCAAATAGGAGCTGTACATATTTGCTTAGGCTGTAGATGCATAATAATAGTTGTGCTCAATTGTTTGCAAAAGGAGTTAATTTTTTTAGTTTGAATTGAGTTTGTAGACAGTAGATAAATTCTTGCCTAGCTTGGAAATGACATCTACATGTACCCTGTATGTCTAGCTTGGAAATATATGCCTGACTTGAATGTTTATTAGCTTTAGTAATTCCTTCTTTAGTAAGAATTTTAGAATTTGATCAGTTCCTGACCACTTCCTTTATCTTTGTGTTTTCGAATCTAGGGAATAAGTGAATGCCGGATCTGGCCAGCTGGCAGCGACGGCCTTATTCTTCGACTTGGCGGGTTTAGGTGAGTTAGGACTCTGGTGGTGTGGTTGTCTTGGCGCTGTCTTTGATTTAGTATTATGTGGCGATCTCCAATGGACAATATTGTGTAGTTAGGAAATTTGATTAGATAGCATGTCTATATTCGGCTTGCTTACTGGGTGGTTTTTGTTATCTAGATGTAGCTACAGAACATGGTAAGAATGTATGCTTGCATTTGCTTTTACTGATCATTCAACTACCTGGCAGTTATGTACTTGATATCATTTGTCTTCTTATATGCCAAGTGCATGCATTCTGGTAATTGGACTGTATGTTTGGAGTGTTCAGTGGCATATCATGCATCAGGCTAGTCTGTCTGAGTGCCCATTTCATGGTGCATACGTAGGAAAAGCTGTAATGTACTCTGTATTTGGAATGTTTAGTGGTGAGCATTACTAGATTGGCATAAATTGGCTGCTTGTTGCCACACGCCGTGTGGTGTTTATATGGATCTCATGTGTTATACATGTTTGTGTTGAGCTGTACAAGTTTGATCAAGTTTAGTTGTGTGTATGTGCAGGCAGGGGAGGTTGTTGCAAGCTTCATCTTGTGCGGCTCTGGCAGGTGCACCGTGTCCCTCGCTGACTACATTTGACTAGCTGCTGCTCTCACGAGACTTAATGCCATTTCTTGTCCTTGATTTTCAGTTAAAGAGGAGAAGATCAAGACTTGAGTTAAGTAGCTGAATTAGGACCCGAAAACAGGTAGCGGTGGCCTTTTTCTATGCCTCCGTGGTTAGGTGAGTTTGTGGTTCTCCCCTTGTATCATATTAATGCTCCGTGTTGTGGTGTATGATTAGGGATTTGTGTTGGCACCGCCTCGTCATAGTATTCCGTGATGATCTCCAATGGAAATGGTAGGCTTACTACTGTGATAGTCATCACTCTTAGTGATGTTAGCATGCTCGCGAATTCCACTTATTATGCTTGTAAGTTTGTGGTTTCTGCGTTGTAGGCAATGGCAACCTGGACAATATCTGTAGCATTTTCTAGTCGAAAAGCAGCTGGGCATTGTTTGTGTACTAGTCGAAAGCAGAAGCTGTGGAAAGAGCACCGTCGCCGGATGGCTGCTTTGGCCTGCTGTGCTCCGGCGGTGCTGCTGGTCGCGTCCCTGTGTAATGCTACTGGTTTGATGAGTTGTTGGTGTGCACGAGTTTTTGTTGCATTCTTGTTGAATTATTGATCTGCCGAGTCTGAGTTGAATTATAGATATAAAAGATGTGCGTGTGTGTTTTGTGCTGACGCTGTAGATTCATTTCGAACACAGTGGATGCCGAACACTCGATGTGAGCAGCTGCGGATTATAGTTGTTTGTGGGTGTTAAATTGCGTTTGGGGATTATTATTTCTTATGTCTGCATGACGGTTGGCATTTACGAGCCAACTTTTTTTTTTTTTTTTTTTTTTTTTTTTCGATCGTCCTTTATTAAGCATCAACAGATACAACCAAAGGAATGTTAAAACCATCTGGTGGCCCTAGTAGCCACACTTGACGACCGCTAGCTAAACCTACAGAACCCCTAGCGAGGCGATGAGGCTCACCATTTGAGTTTCTGTCTTCATGTTTGAACACCACCTTCGCGAAGAGGGATGATGTCTCTTTGATCTCCCGAGTGATCATGCCATATATACCCATATACGGCTGTTGGATATTATTAATGACCTCAAGGCAGTCTGAGGCGATCACAAGGCGGGAGAGATTCAGATCTTGGGCTAGAGCAAGCGCCTCTCGACACGCTAGAGCCTCAAGGGTCGCCGGATGATCCTGGTCCGGTATAGTCGTTGCCGAGGCACCCAGGAACTCACCATGCTCACTACGGCACACAACCGCCACAGCCCCTCCTGGGCCGGATTTTGATGTCGCCGCATCAACATTCAGCTTGACAAACCCCTGCGGAGGTGGACGCCAGGAACCCGATATCACATGTCTTGCACCGCGGGGCAGCTTCGGGGTAGGGACCGCCATTGCAAGATCATCAATAAAGTTGCGGACAAATAAGAACGTGGATAGGGGGCTCTGCTGCTCGCCCTCATGTATCCACCGTCTGCGCGCATACCAGATAGCCCACAAAGTAACGACCATTTCCACAAAAGCAGCGTGATTAAGCGAGCCAATCATCGCAAAGATCCATTGCTTCGCCGATGGCTCCACAGTCGCACTTATGTGTTCCGTGATCTCCTCGCTGACTAGAGCCCACACGCACCTGGATGGGTTGCAGTCAATGAGGGAGTGCCTCCAGGAGTCCTCCTCGCCACAGATCGAGCAACTGTTTGTTTCTGCCATATTTCGACGATGACGGACATCTCCTGTCGGGAGGGATTGATGTGCCAGACGCCACAAGAAAACACGGAGCTTGGCCGGAACCTGCACTGACCACATCTTCTTCCATAGCTTTTCCTCCCCTACTACATTCGAGCCCCCCGGACGGTGCTCAATCCAGTCTTCCCTCCTCCTTTTAGTATGAACCAGGAGACGATAAACTGACCGCACAGATAGGACTCCTGAACGCTCATAATGCCACGCCCAGCTATCCTCGTGCCTTCTCGTGCTCAGCGGTATCTTGCATATTTGTTCAACATCAAACGGGAGGAACCACTCCTCCAAAGCTGGTCTGTTCCAGGACCTAGTGTCACCACTGATAAAAGCACTCACAAGGGATGGAGGGTTGTCTTTCTTGCATCCAAGCGGACGCAGCATAAAATCACAAGGTATCCAACCCTGGTTCCATGCATGAGTAGTAGTTCCTGATCCAATTCTACGGATCAGTCCTTGAATCAAAACGTCTCTCCCTTCAATTAGAGCTCGCCATATTTGAGAGGGATGAGAGCCAAGTGAAGCCTCAAGGATATTTGTAGAAGGAAAATACACAGCCTTGAGGATCCTTGCACTAAGTGTCTCTGGATTCATAAGTATGCGCCAAGCTTGCTTACCAAGTAGAGCCAAATTGAAGAGTTCTACATCTCGGAAACCCAGACCACCAGCCGATTTTGGAGAGCACATGACTTCCCATGAAACCCAGTGCGTCTTCCTCTTTCCATTCTTGCATCCCCACCAAAAATTCCGGATCAAAGAATTAATATGGTCGCATAAACCTTTTGGCAGCTTAAAACATGACATAGAAAATGTAGGAATGGCTTGAGCCACTGACTTGATTAGCACTTCTTTTCCTGCTGCCGAAAGTAGTTGTTCTAACCAGGCTTGGACCTGCTTCCAAACCCTATCCTTTAAATACTTAAAGGCTCCATTAAGCGATCTCCCAACATCCGAAGGCATACCCAGATATCTCTCATTCAGGGTCTCATTAGGTACTAGCAAGATACCTTTCACCGCCTCCCTTGTTGTCTCCGGGCATCCCTTACTAAAGAAGACCGATGATTTATCCAGGTTTACACGCTGCCCTGATGCTGCACAGTACTTGTCCAACAACAGTTTAACATCCTGAGCTCCCGCCTCATTAGCTTTAACAAACAGCAGGCTGTCATCTGCAAACAAGAGATGGTTCACTGCCGGGGCAGTGGGAGCCACCTGAATACCTTGTAAGTGCAATGACTGACGACTTTGTTTTAAGAGGCCCGAAAGGCCCTCTGCTGCTATCAAGAACAAATAAGGTGAAATTGGATCGCCTTGGCGAATCCCTCTGGATGGACTGAATTCCTCCAACGGCCGCCCGTTGAAGAGAACTGAGAAAGAAACCGATGAAACCATTCTCATAATCAACTGTACCCACCGGTTATGAAAACCCATACGACGCATGATGGCCTCAAGGTAGTTCCACTCGACCCTATCATATGCCTTGCGCATGTCCAATTTCAGCGCACAATGTTGATGCTTTTTTGCCCCATTGCTCTTCATAAAATGTAGACACTCATAAGCTGTGATAATGTTATCCGTAATCAACCTACCAGGCACGAATGCAGACTGCTCCTCTGAGATGATCTCTGGTAGTATAACCTTCAATCTATTCGCCAAAACCTTAGACGCGATTTTGTAAATGACATTACATAGACTGATGGGACGGAACTGACCCAGCTCTTCAGGTTGTGCAACCTTAGGGATCAGAACAATGAAAGTTTTGTTGATACTTTCTGGGCTATCTTCCCCACGCAGGATTTTCAAGACAGCCTTAGTCACTTCTTCCCCACACAGGTCCCAATGGCGCTGGAAAAAGTGTGCAGGGAAGCCATCTGGGCCTGGGGCCTTTGTTGGGTACATTTGGAACAGCGCAATCTTCACCTCGCTGCCATCAAACGGAGCAATCAGCTTTGAGTTCATCTCTGCTGTGACCGAGACCGGCACTGAAGCGAGGACCTCCTCCATACCGCTAGTCCCCTCTGAAGTGTACAAATTGCTGTAAAAATCCCGGGACAACGTCATGAGTTCTTCCTTTTCCTCCGAGAAAGAACCATCTGGTCTTGCCATACGAGTGATCTGATTCCTCTTCCTCCTGCGGCTAGCTCTCTGGTGAAAAAAGTGTGTATTCTTATCCCCCTCAGATAGCCACTGAACCCTGGACCGCTGCCTCCACATTATTTCTTCCCGGTAATAAAGTTCGGTGAGGCGTGCAACCACCTTTGTTTCTTCATATGATGGTCCAATTCGGAGTGGATCTGCCCGATAACGGTCCAAGTCACGCTTGAGTCTCTTAATCTCCCGATTCACATGGCCGAAAGTAGTAGAACCCCAATGAGACAGGGAGCTAGACACCGACCCCAACTTCTCCTGCAACTCTTGCATAGAATCGCAAGCTTCCCCGGCTGTCCAAATCCGCTGCAGCATCGGGTCAAATTCATTGTGGATTTCCCACATGGTTTCGTACCTAAAGATAGGCCGATCTCTCCCTTCCCTCGCCTGGTCCGGTTCCAGCTTCAACAAGATAGGAATATGATCCGAACAAGCCATTGGAGCGAGGTGTTGAACTTCAGCTAGGGGATAGCGCGCACTCCACGAGGAGGATGCTAACGCCCTGTCTAGTCTGGTGCGGCAGAAAGACCCCCCTGCCACTCGTTTCTCGAAAGTCCAGGGAATACCTGAATAACCAAGATCCGACAAGCCACAAACATCAACAGCTTCTCGGAAAGCCATGATCTGAGCATTGCTTCTTTCCACGATGCTCCTATGTTCCTCCCTAAGGAGTACTTCATTGAAATCGCCAATGCACAGCCACGGAAGCGCGTTAGACGATTTCAGAAATTTCAGTAAGTCCTACGTCTTGTGCCTCTCACTGACTTGAGCCTCCCCATAAACACATGTGATCCGCCATGGATCCATTGTCGGTGAAGATATTATAGCATCTATGTGATATTGGGAGTAAGGTAGAACTTCAATATTTATTCCGTCATTCCAGAAAATGCCTAGGCCACCGCTTCGACCATCGCTACCAACAGCAAAGGCATGATCAAAACCTAGAGACCGTGCTAGTCCTTCAACTCGAATCTTCGGCAACTGTGTTTCAAGGATACAGAGCACGGTTGGGGTAAATTCCTTCGCTACGTCACGAAGTTCCCGAACTGTCGCAGCTCCACCTGCACCGCGACAGTTTACACTTAGACAACTCATTGCGCTAGGCGGTCCTCCTCGGAGGCCGCCATGATGGTGTTCTTGAGTGCATGCATACTGAACGCTTGACGAACGAACAAGTTCGGTTCCACTTCAGTGAAGGCAACCTCATGCGCCGAGCCCCAAGCCGTCATCATCGTAATCTTGAGAGTGAGCATACTGAAAGTCTTCCTCCTAATAACCCCCGCT
This sequence comes from Lolium multiflorum, assembly GCA_030979885.1. Classification (NCBI taxonomy): domain Eukaryota; kingdom Viridiplantae; phylum Streptophyta; class Magnoliopsida; order Poales; family Poaceae; genus Lolium; species Lolium multiflorum. Next base: position 243,495,272 of record CM061753.1, on the reverse strand, counting down.
GCCTCAAGCCACTTGACCTGCAGCCAACGTTGCACTTCCTCCTTGGCGAGAACCCCATCGTTCAGTTCCACCCCATGGAGGTTCATATTCCGTAGCAACCCATCCACGTCAACTTCCTTGCTGCCTTTTCCTTCCCTCGCGCGCGAACACACAGTCGCCATGGCGATCGGTTACTCCCTTTCCGTTCCACCCCCCAAACTCCACCCTTCCCAAACCGATCTACCAGGTCTGGCAGCCAACAATGGTCGGCCCCAAGCAGCCCGAGCAGCCGGGCAGGACGGAGTGAGGAGGGGAACGTGAGATCGGTGGATTTCCGACGCCGGAGATGAAATCGCCGCCGCCGTCGCCAGACCCTAGGAAGACACTAGGTCATGATACCTCTTTCTCTCCTTCATTTACGAGCCAACTAAGCGGCCAAAAACGAGCTGGCTTCAATTGATGGATTCCACCGGGCCGGCGAGCATGTCTGTTTTCGTATATTAAAAAAAAGAAACCAGGAGTTGGAGTGCATGGAAAAGATGGAAACCTGAATTGTTGTATCGGCTACGTCGGGCCGCATCAGTTTTGAACCGAGCATTCAGATGATTAATAAAGTTGTATGTTAATTTGGTAGGTAGGAACCGAGCATGTACTTGTTGAAAGAGAAAAAGTAGCTAGAAATTGCAGTGTTTGAGATACTACCAAGTAGAAATTTGGTAGGTAGGAACTTGGTGAATGGGATCCGTCTCGTAATCCCAATCGATCGAGTATATGAGAAAAAAAAAGAAGAAAGAAAAGAGAGAACGGAATTCATAAGGAGAGAAGAGAGTGATTAATCCGCAGTCAGTCGCGGGAAGCGGGCGAGCGAGATAATTGAAGATGCGAACGTGAGCGTGATTAATTAATTGATAAGCGTGCGCGCGCGCGCGCCAATGATTCTCTCCCGTCTCGACGGATCGATCCCGTCTTTGGTGATCCGTCTCGGTGCGCATCCACGAGCGACCGACCGACCGTGCGGGGTTCAGCTACAAACTCTCAACGGTGACGGTTAGCCCGCGGGTGGTTCTTGGAAATCTTTCCGAGCAATTCACAAAAAAAAAAAAAGGAAATCTTTCCGAGCAGTCCAGCCGAGTCCGACAAGAGTCGGAATTCGACGACGCACCATCTCATCCTCAATGAATACCCACGCGACGGCGTACAACGCATCGCATAACTCAAAGCTCATATATTCACCGGCCAAGAATCAATATACGGCGATGGCAGATCAATCTTTCAGAATCACAGGTACGATGTCGGCAGAGGAGGCAGCAGCTGCCGCCGCCAAGCGAGCAGAATTCGAGTCCGGCGTTGCCGCCGACCCCGGGAACGAGAAGCTGTGGGGCCGGTTCGTCATGTTCGAGCTGAAGGACAGAGGCGGCGGCGGCATCGAGGCCGCCCGCGCCGTCTTCGAGCGAACACTCGTCGCGCTCCCCGACCCCGCCATAGAGAATTCAGTGTACTGGAGCTGGTCCATGGCGGAGGGCATGTTCGGCGACGTCGACGGGCAGCGTCGGGTGCTGGAACGGTGGGTACGTCGGCTCCCGCGGGGCGGCGGTGGCTTCGGCAAGCAGGGCTGGGACGACTACTTGAAGTTCGAGGTGCACAACGGCGGGGTGGAGCGCGTGCGCGCCGTCAGCGAGGGGCTCCTGGCGGCCTTCCCCATGGACCCGTTCGCATACGTGCTGTACGTCAGGGCCCTGGCCGCTCTATCCCGGCACATGGAAGCCTTCGACGTGACGGAGCGCGGCGTCAAGGAGCTGTCCGGCTGGTGTCGTGGACACGATGAGCTCATCTGGAGGTTTATGGCTGTGTATATGAAGAAGCTCAAGATGAAGCAGAGCACCTCGTGGGACGACAGCTGCTTATGGTAGTAGACGGTGGCACAATTTTGATCAAATTGTCTCCATGATTACTTTTGAGAAAATGAATGCTTATGTAACTTGTAGGATATAGCTAGTATTAATAATATGTTCTTAAAGAAATTACATCATCAGACTTTAACCTCATATATTCACCAGCATAGAAAAATGACTGCAATTGTAAACTTGCTGACAATTTCAGCAGCGTTTTCCTAGCTCAGAAAGAAAGCTTAGAGCATCCCCACTCGTTGGCGCTCCCCACGCCCAAATCCGGCGAATTTTTCGTCCGGATTGGAGGAAGATTTGGCGTGGGGAGTAGTAGTTTCCCAGCCGCGTGCCCAGGCGAAGTCGACGAGGCGAATTTGAAAACGGAAACTTGACAAACTACGGCTAAAAACGGGTGAATATAGACTAAATTTAATGATATTTATCATATAACGGGCGGAGTTCATACATAGAGGCCGAATCCACCAACGTTTGCGGCCCGCCGAGTTGTTGCGCGGAGGCGGAGGCGGCGGGCCGTCGTACGCGGCGAGCTCCCGCTCCCACCGGCGCAGGAAATACGAGTTCCACGCCGTGTAGTTGTCGGGGTGGTGGCGTGGCTCGGCGCGTCCTCGTCCGTCATTTTCATCCGCGCCTCCTCGATCTCGATGTCGAGGAGGTCGCCCGAGGGCGGCGGGATTGGCACGCCGCCACGGCTCAGCCGCCACCCGCCGCCGGGCGGCCTCGTGTCCGGCGGGCAGGGCCCGCCAGTGGAGGAGGTGCCCTCCACGCGTGGAGCGAGCGGCGGGGAAGCCGTTGTTGGCTGCGCCGTCGTCGTCGGACGCCATCGTCGGAGATGTAGAGGGAGAGTGGAGGGAGAGTGGATCACGGGGTACACCTCGCGGCGGCGGCGGCGTATATATGTGCGGCTGGCGCGGGGTTAAAATGCCGCGTGAGTGCGACGCGTCCGCGGCGAGCGGCGGCAGCCTTTAGTGCGCGCGGAAGACGATGCGTGCGCGGAAGACGACGACATTAACTCGCCGTGTGGACGGCGAATGCAGACCGGCGGCAGGCTTTACAGCGCGCGGAAGACGATGCGATGAGGACGACGATCGGTTTCTCTCGCCGACAAGTTGGGGCCACCAGACGCGCGGGAAGGTTCCTCGGTATTTCGCGCTTTCGTTTCGTCCGGAGTCCCGAGCGCTCCCCGGGGGCGGGGATGGCGTGGGATCGCCGGATGAAACTAGGCCCAAATCCGGACAACGAGGAACCGGGGGCGCGACTGGGCCGATTTACGCCGTCCGGATGTAAAAAACGCTCGCCGGGGGCCTGTTCGGGGGGACGAGTGGAGATGCTCTTACAGACTCTCTTTACGGATGCAGAAAGGATATGGAATAGAAACAGTGCAACATGTGTACACACCAAGAGTATTTTACATGTAACCGTGACTGTGATCAGCCTTGATCATACTAGTATATCTCATGCTATGGTATCTACGACTTGCTACAAACACTTCTTGTAGATGATATCGTAGTGCCCTGGCCTATACAGTAGTGTCACAGAAGGAGCTAAGGGCAAATCGTCTGGTGACTCGTAGATGATATGGGTGTTTGGCTCCTCGATCCCTGAGATGTCAACGATAACAATTCGGAGGGGCACATGCAATACATCGGTGAGCGCAACTAGATGGACTTCGTCTCCCTCTGCCCGCATTGGGATCACCTTCCGTCGGCACCACTGCAATCCAAAAACACAAGTCAGTACTTCACATCAATTTCCTACAAACAAAGTCCCCTTGCTGGTATAGGTCACATGATGTACAGATTGCTCCTACTATGCAGTTGCATCAGACAAAAAGCATAACGAGCACACAGCAAGACAGATACAAAGTTTATTGCTACTAAATTCTAGATCACAGAAAATGTAAACACTCACCCCTTCAATTTTGTACAAACAATTCACATGCTGTTATAAGTAACATGATGTGCCCAGTTTTCTCTTACTATGCAGTTGCATCATGCAAAAAAAGCATAACCAGCAGACAGCAAGACAAATCTCAAACTTTTTTACTACATTTTAGATCACACAAAAAGTAAACACTCACCTCTTCAGGGTATAATGGATCAAGATCGAGTATGACGTGGCGAAACTTTTCAACTTCAGTGCATATCTGGATTGATGCCACCAGTCGAAGATACGATATGACTACATAATAAAAATGGTCAGAGTCAAAAAAATTAAAGTAAGGTTGCAACATAACAAAGAAAGTGCTTCGTTTTCTCACTATTGGCAAAATTCTGCTCATTCTGACTCTCCTGGAAAATCCAATCTTCATAGTCACTGCAAGAACATTTCTAACATAAGTATGAACCATCATCAATTGTTGCAAAAATGTCAAATGTGAACCCACCTTACTGATAGAATTTGTTTGTGATCCATACAATCCAGTATCAAGTTCACAAAAGCCTGGACGGATTACAAAATGTTATTATGAGTATATGACTTGATTGCAATTGGTGGTTCTGATCTGTAGGATTAAACGAATTGGTTAATGAAACTATGCAAGAGGTCTTACGTTATGACCATCAGCATATGAACCAGGCAAATGAAGTCTTTGGAACTTCTCCAACAATGGTTCAAGTGTCCCAATTAAGCGCAGTTCCTCGTCAGGAGATACTTTCACGAGCTGCTCCTATAGACCCAATGGACAAAATGAAATCATCACAAGGCGCCACAAACTTTAAGGTGGACAACTGGAAGAAATTTAGCAACAAGAATGAGTCAACAAGATATCAGCATACCAAATATGAATATATGAACGATCTATACAAGCAACTCCCATCTCCTGATACTTTCCGGTATTCGGAGTAATTAGCCAAAAGCATCTGCAAAAGGCCACATAATATTGAGAACACATAGCAAACAAGTGAGTAAACAAAACAAGTAGAAATTTAATGAATCACATGTTGTATTTACATTAGCTTTATCTTTCATATCCTTGTATACCAACTCAGCCTCTAGAGATGATAAAGGCTCCTGCACCAAGAACATTTCAGTTAGTATATTAAAAACCAATGCAGTTTCCTCAAATTGCCATCTCTTAGCATCCAGCATATGAGCATACTCAATAAGAAAATTAACCTTTTCATGAATTGTGGGGCCACCATTTTCTGATGTCTATAAAACCATAGAAAATTGAAGGTACGAAGAGGTTAACAAAGAACCAATGAGGGATAGTTAATTAGACTAAACATTATAAAAAGAAGTGCTCACATGATCACAGGGCACATCCTCATATCTCCAAAAAGAATGATCAAGAATCTGAAAAGGGGACAATAGATGATAAGGGGTATGCATTTACGTGTGATCGCATTTAAGCTCCACAAAACAGCATAAGCGATAATAAATATCCTGCTTGGGATAAACAATAAATCAAATGAAAATGTCCATGGGATGCACCGCATGCCTACTGAATCCTTACTACATCAATCAAAACTTCATGGAGCAGTGACACATCCTCTACTGTAATGCAGGAAATTTCAATATACTGATCTACCCTGGCTATCCATACCCATTGCTCCATGTCAGATTTGGAGCATTGCACTGAAAATCAACAGGAATTGGTTGCCAATGACAAATGAAAAGAATAGTTATAGTATCGCAATCTGACATTTTCATTCCTGGAAACAAAAGGATATCTGGCAGTTAAATTTGGTACCATAATCCACCCGATTTTACCGATAGATAATAGATATGGGCTTACTGCTAACTAGTTGCTAAACAGAAGTTGCATACCCAGCTGCAGCAGTACGTTTCCCCATATAGCTTATGTTGTGACTTACTTATAAAAATAACTAAGTTTTGTTCAATGAGTAAAAGGAACAAGTAACTAGTTTGGCTTCCAGATTTATGAATATGCAATTAGTACTTTAGTAGTATGCTGGAAACTATTTTTGATTGTCTAGATACAAAATTTATGAAATGCATACAGCCCTGTACTTATATGAGCAATTTATTGATTTTTCTCGTGGCCTTTTCAGTTCAGGCTAGATCAAGAAAATTTTAGCTGCAAAATTTTGCCTCTAGATGATATTCTCCATACAGAGTTTGCAGGATGGCTAATTTTAGTTTGAGTAAGGACTGTAGTCACTGTTCATATTTGTAGTCATGATTGTAGGAGATCCAACACAACTTTATATGAACATGCATTCGGTAAAAAGGCAGAAACTTGAGAAACTAATCTTTTCTGCTAATTAAGCTATGAACATAAGGTTACAAATATATACATTGGTTTTTATAAAAGTGCACCAAACAAGAAGAATCTGTTGCATAACTGAGCAAAAAACTTAAGATTTAATAAAGGAATTGGTGGAAAGAATCGTATTATGTTTTTAGGGTACTCCGCTATTGTAAAAAAGTTGGACAGCAAATGTCTACCATCTAAATTAGCACAATTTGTGGGAAAAGAAAATCTCAACTACCAAGCTAAGGAACGTTCAGAGATACATACTATTCATGTCATTGCTGATTTGTGGGAAAAAAAATTGAACTGCCAAGCTAAGGAACGTTCAGAGGTACAGACTATTCATGTTATTTCCGATCATTATGTGCGCCATAATTCTATTTTTATACAGATAGATGTTACACAGTGATAAAATTTATACAAGGCCAAAAGATAATGCGAACTATGAAGACCATAAAAACAAATGATCTATGACCATAAATCATTTAGCATTAATACAATTGCTACAGTCTAAGATCTGGACCCAGGCTATGTACACTCAAAAGAGAAGGAATGCATAGAAAGAATCCCTAGGTTTGTTCCACCCAAGCGAAAATTTCCATTATGAAGCAATACATACGGATGCTTTAACAATATACAAAACTTCAATTTGTATTCAAGTTCCACCTTATATTCCTCAAAGAGACAAGCATATACAACTTTAACAGCACCAAGATTTTTACAGGCCTCGAAGGTGAAGCACATGTGATTGATCTTGTAAATGAACAAGCACCATTGACATCCCATATAAACTTAGCAAGAAATGTGCGGAACCATCACGAATATCATAACTTATAATATCTGGTCGGGAATCACACTTCCCTTTGGTATCAAAGAAATTGTGAATTAGAACATTCTAAACATGGGCGCTAATGCTATTACAAAATCATAACAAAAGTTCCAAATCAAACCCATTGCAAGATTCAATATTTCATCTGAAGGATACTATTCAGAGAGAGAAATATAAATCAATGAATTAAGTTCAACAGTATTACTGGAAAATCTGAGACCACAAGGATTTTTTGTGTTTGCTGTTAAAAGTGAGCAACAAACATAAGATTAGCAAAGGAATTGGTGGAAAGAATCATTTTAAGTTTTTATGGTATTCCGCTATTGTAAAAATGTTGGAGAACAAATGTCTGCCATCTAAAGTAGCAAGATTCGTGGGAAAAGAAAATGAGAACTAGAAAGCTAAGGAAGGTTTGGAGGTACAAACTATTCATGTTATTGCCAATCGTTATTTATGCCTTAATAAAACACAGCTAATATACAACGATAAAATTCATACAAGGCCAAAAGATAATGCAAACTATGAAGACCATAAAAAGAAATGATGTATTGCCACCTCTTAGCATCCAGCATATGAGCATACTCAATAAGAAAATTAACCTTTTCATGAATTGTGGGGCCACCATTTTCTGATGTCTGTAAAACCATAGAAAATTGAAGGTACGAAGAGGTTAACAAAGAACCAATGAGGGATAGTTAATTAGACTAAACATTATAAAAAGAAGTGCTCACATGATCACAGGGCACATCCTCATATCTCCAAAAAGAATGATCAAGAATCTGAAAAGGGGACAATAGATGATAAGGGGTATGCATTTACGTGTGATCGTATTTAAGCTCCACAAAACAACATAAGCGATAATAAATATCCTGCTTGGGATAAACAACATAAGCCATAATTCTATTTTTATACAGATAGATGTTACACAGTGATAAAATTTATACAAGGCCAAAAGATAATGCGAACTATGAAGACCATAAAAACAAATGATCTATGACCATAAAGCATTTAGCATTAATACAATTGCTACAGTCTAAGATCTGGACCCAGGCTATGTACACTCAAAAGAGAAGGAATGCATAGAAAGAATCCCTAGGTTTGTTCCACCCAAGCGAAAATTTCCATTATGAAGCAATACATACGGATGCTTTAACAATATACAAAACTTCAATTTGTATTCGAGTTCCACCTTATATTCCTCAAAGAGACAAGCATATACGACTTTAACAGCACCAAGATTTTTACAGGCCTCGAAGGTGAAGCACATGTGATTGATCTTGTAAATGAACAAGCACCATTGACATCCCATATAAACTTAGCAAGAAATGTGCGGAACCATCACGAATATCATAACTTATAATATCTGGTCGGGAATCACACTTCCCTTTGGTATCAAAGAAATTGTGAATTAGAACATTCTAAACATGGGCACTAATGCTATTACAAAATCATAACAAAAGTTCCAAATCAAACCCATTGCAAGATTCATCTGCCGGCCTCCCCAGCTCTGGCACTAATGAAATATTGAATCTTGAGAAACTAATCTTTTCTGCTAATTAAGCTATGAGCATAAGGTTACAAATATATACATTGGTTTTTATAAAAGTGCACCAAACAAGAAGAATCTGTTGCATAACTGAGCAAAAAACTTAAGATTTAACAAAGGAATTGGTGGAAAGAATCATATTAAGTTTTTAGGGTATTCCGCTATTGTAAAAATGTTGGAGAACAAATGTCTGCCATCTAAAGTAGCAAGATTCGTGGGAAAAGAAAATGAGAACTAGAAATCTAAGGAAGGTTTGGAGGTACAAACTATTCATGTTATTGCCAATCGTTATTTATGCCTTAATAAAACACAGCTAATATACAACGATAAAATTCATACAAGGCCAAAAGATAATGCAAACTATGAAGACCATAAAAAGAAATGATGTACGACCATATAGCATTTAGCATTAGTACAAATGCTACAGTCTAAGATCTCGACCCAGGCAATGTAGAAGGAATGCATGTTAGTGATCATGATTGTAGGAGATCTAAAACATAAACATTGGTTTTGTAAAAGTGCACCAAACAAGAAGAATATGTTGCATAACTGAGCAACAAACATAAGATTTAACAAATAAATTGGTGGAAAGAATCATATTATGTTTTTAGGGTACTCTGCTACTGTAAAAAATGTTGGACAGCAAATGTCTACCATCTATATTAGCACGATTTGCGGGAAAATAAAATCTCAGGTAGCAAGCTAAGGAACGTTCAGATGTACAGACAATTCATGTTATTGCCGATCATTATCTATGCCATGATTCAATTTTTATACAGAAAGCTAACACACAACGATAAAATTCATACAAGGCCAAAAGATAAATATGAACTGTGAAGACATAAAAAAGAAATGACGTCTGACCATCAGTTTGTTTTCGAAGTCTACCTTATATCCCTAAAAGAGACAATCGTATAGGACTTTAACAGCACTAAGATTTACAGGCCTCAAAGGTAAAGCACATATGACTGATCTTGTCCGACGGTGACAGACGCAGCGTCGGCCGAGATGCAGGATGGTGCCTTGAAAAGAACATCAAAGACCCATTCACCGTTGTAGTCGAAACGGCCCTGCTGCAAGGATTCTGCCAACGACGGCTGTAGTGTTTCTGGCGTTTCCTATCTCCCTCCTACTTTACTTACTGAAAAAGTGGCTGATGGCTAAAATCATTCCAACACGGCCGGGACCAAGCAAAACAGATCCTATGTACGAGCGAGGAGAGAACACAGCATGGTATGACTTGTCACCTCCGGACGGCCGGCCGGCCGACGACTCCTCCACATACGGGAAGCATGGCGGCGACCGATATATGCAGCACGCCGGCCTCCTCGCCTCGCTCTCGCGTCGCCAAAGTCCAAATTCACAAGTCACGCGAAGCCGACGCGCGGCTATGAGACCAACTGCTTATACTTATAAGTGAAGCACTCAGCTTTTGGAACGCTTGAATCTCGAGGGAGAGGAAAAGGCTAGGCGGGAACAAGGGAAATTTTCGGTTCCATAGCTCAAGCCTCTCTAGTCTATGTGCTGATGGAGTATACGACCGGCTGAGATGTAGTGTGCCACGGATTGCTGGCATGGAGGCTCAGCTAGTTGTGCATGCCACGGATCTGTATGTTGATGGACGCTCAGTCTGATTAATTAATTGCTGGGCTGTTCGGTTTCCTCATGGGTAGTTATGAATGATGTGTGTTGGGTTTACCATGCATGAAATTGTATACTACTCTATTCGGGATCTGGGGAGACCACACACGGCACCATATCTCTCCCTACAATTGCTCGGTTGTTGCTATTAGATGGGAATAATTTATTCCACAACCAGACTTTGCTTCTATTTTCCAAAACAACAAGTTATATACTACCTGGTGTGCTTTTCTTCTTCTTCTTTTCAGGTCAAGTTCTTGATCCCTAGCAGTAGCTACTTAATCTATTTTCAGGTTTTGGTACTGCTTGAATCTCAAGGGAGGACAAAACGTAGAGCGAGAAGAAGGGAAAAGTGTTGATGGAGCGGAGGCTCAGTTAATTGCTTTTTTAATGATGAGTTGTTTTTCCTCCCCAGAAACTAAATATGTTCAAGGTCCAGGATTGCTCGGTTGTTGCTTGATGCTACTTATTCCACACCCAGCCTTATTCATGTTTAGTCGATTTAAATGTTTCATCGTTTCTTTCTCTTCGTCTTCATGGTTGTGACATTGGTTAGCCACACGTTCATCCCTGTTCCATCATCACGCTTCACCACTCACAATGTGTCAAGCTAAACTCGTGTGTTATCCTGGGGGATACATATACGTGCGATTTCAGCTAGAATTGTGCCTGATGATTTTCGTTCAAACACACAACCACCAACCAAGCCTCCTACAACTATAATTAATCAACCATTAGTCACCAAAACATCAACACGTACCAAACTAGCAAAATGTAAGCATTTCCTTTGTGAAATCAAGCTAGTACTAACAAAACTAAAACTCAAGGTTAACTAGCAGTATTAACTAAAAAAATGTCAATGTAGTCACGCGATTCTCGAACATTCACAGCTCACAACAAATAAGCAACAATATATAAAGACTGCAGATAGCACCACAGCTCATGTGGCATTCAGCCATACCCGCACAATCAAACACAAAGAGAATCGCAAGTCTTAACCACTATAAAAAGAAATGGATGTTACAGGTCGACCACCAGTCAACATTGCAAGGAGATGAAACGGTAATTAAGCCAGCCACATGTGGCTACGACGATAGCAAGCAAGAACAACTTTCCGTGTAGTGCCAGCTCCCAAGAGGCCAGGGGCAAGCTGTCCCGTGTAGGGGTCAGCGAGGGAGTTCGGCAAGACTGGCGAGTGTGCTCCACTCTCACATATCTAGCATCATTGTTGCGACAAGGGTCGCCGCCCTCGAGCTTCTACTCCTCCCACTCTCACATATCTAGCATCATTGTTGCGACAAGGGTCGCCGCCCTCGAGCTTCTACTCCTCCCCAGCCACGAGCCCGCAACTTGGTCACTCAACATGTTATCCACAGCCCACTTTCTTCCCAGTCCATCAGCATTCCATATATCAGACCTGCCAACAAAATCATTTCAGTGGGTTGTTGTAACAAATGAGCAAAACTAATTGGTTTGACAAGACTAATCGGGAAGTGTGTACAAATTTAGTTTCTCTCAGGAAATCTAAAGAACATGAACGCCAGCCAACAGTGCTAGGCAATCCAGTCAACAAAGTTGTGCCACCCAGCATATTCACCAAGCTTAAGTCGTACTACATCAAAACAACTAGGCATACAAGTTATGTATGTTTTCAACACAAGGTCTGGTACATCTATAGACCAAACATAGGTAAGCCTAACAATTGCCACCCCAAACTATGCACCACGATAAGAGCATACCAAGCCACGGCTAAATAAACTGACACTATATTCAACACAATGTATCATCTCATACCCAAAAATCCTATTTTCATAACCTAAGCAACACCTGACAACTCATATTTCTTACCCAACTCCATCCAAACTATTTCTCATTTCCACAATAGCAGGTCAGCACCACTATGGCAGCATTTGTGTTCTTGCATACCATTTGTTGAAAACAAAGTACTGAACATTGAACATGGAACTACTAGAAACATGTGTGCAACCACTTCCACACCATTTTTACTCTCAGCAAAGGAGACATACCATGATAAGGACCTCTTGCCCACCACGAACAGGTAATGCACTCCCTTGGCTGCCGCCAGGCTTCAAGCATCCAGAACAAGCTCGCTGTTGTCCTGACATGAGAAAATGGGGGGTAACCATCTAAACAACATCCTAATAGACTAGAGTTGCAGGAGATAGAAAACATGTAGTACTTCCGGCTTATAAACTAAATTCCTTTGCAGTGAGAAGGTTCCTGAACATAGCACTATTCTTCTCAGTAAGGTTCAAGTTGGATTATCTATTACTATGGCTCTCTCCTGTTAAATCCTAAAAAATCAAATTGAATAACATAATTTCGATTTTGAAAATTGTACCAGGATAAGTATTAAGAGCAACTGTTAACTTTAGTTGTAGCCAACATAACATCAAGGAAGGACTGCAATTTGCAGGAAAACAGTGACCGCTATTATCAAAATTTACAACTGAAACAATTATAACTATTAGAAAGGCTGGATATAAATTTCAAAGATGAAACAACATCAACATTTCAGTTTTAGGATATAATTCAAACATAAGAACGGATGAGCTCAGGATCTCACCTTTTCCAGTCATTCTCGCAATCTAGCGAGGCTCTCATAGATCTTGTACTATTTCAGACTCATCTGAAGGTACTCATGCCTACTTTAGTTTCACTTCTCCCATGGTATCCCCTGCATGTCCTTCCCTCATCTTTACTCCAAGGCCAAAGTGACGTCCAACTGCTTATCCTGCAATATATAAGTAAAACCTATTAGAACAAAAAGAAGAAGTTTCCGCAATGCTCATTTGTTGTGATGTTGTGACCCAATTACCATTTACCTTGGTGTCTTGAACAATCTTCTCTTCCTCCTCTTCACATAAGAAATCGAAACATACCAGCGGTTAATTCCTCGCCGGGTACATTCAACAAAAGAGCACTACAACATTCGAGGACAGTGACATGTATGTATATACCTTCAGATTTCTTCTTCAGAGTCAAGGCCATCTCATCTCTGTTGGTCGATCATGTGGAAGACCTTGTACCAAGATTAGAAGACACTAGAGGACTTATTGGTGTGCGAGAGTTCGAACTCCTCGAAGACCAGGTCGAAAAGGAACTGGGGGAACTTGTCGGCAGGGTCCCAGTGGACATGGTCACCTTCACGAGCATGGGTCACCTTATCGTCCTTGATGGCCTCATCGAGTGTACCCTGCCAAGAGAAAACAGAGCAAGGGGTTGGGCATATAGTTAAGCAATCCATCTTATGGGAAAATAGGAGCCAATCCACATGTGCTAATCCAAGTTAACAACACGAGCAAATAAAACTAAGTCACACCCCAAAGCTTGACATGACTCCGATGACCATACTCATCACATTGCAATCTCAAATATTAAGATTTTTATAAGACGAAAAAGAACCGAACTTTACCTGCCAAAGGGAAAACCTTCCTGCCATCGCCATCCTGCTCGAATTAGAGGTGCAGCAGCCATAGTTCCTCATGCCGTCCTACTGCAGGTGGCGACCATGCTAGCAGAGGAATCTCCGGCCGCCAGAACCGCTCAACGCCACTGCAATCAGGGCAGAAAAGGAGACCTCTTCCTCTTTATCTCCCCTCCTTTTTCCTTGCCACCACTTGAAATTAATGGCTGCATTATTGCATGCTTGTCTCTTGCAATGCATACTTGTATCATTTCTGCAATTGAACTGACTGAACATCAGTACAAGATGGATACAAACAATAAAGTACCAATGATATTCATTACATGACAGAGCTGATAGTAGCCAGCAACTTTAAGATGATCAACTCCAGACAGAGATAACAAATAATGACCACCTTTTGCTCTTCTAAACAAAGTATTGAACATTAAACATGGAACTAACAACAGTTCAACTGGATAAACATATAACATCTACCAACCCATGTTTAAGAAGTACACATCCTTCTCACTGCAAACCAATTATAATTGAGCATTTTCTCATTTATAGGAAAATAAATGATTTCAAATAACAAAAGATACCAGACTTCATCTGGCTGTTGAATCCCTTGCTAAAATAAACAAAGGAGTATGGTCACGAACAATATTCGGAAAAATACATGGCCAGTTAGGTTATTGGAATGGACAGACAAGAGGACATTACGGGAAAGAGAGAGCTTCCACTTGTGCAACAACATATAGTTGGGTCGTGCCCATATGAAAGGAATGAAGACATATGTCAGCAATCTACCCATTCCATCAACTGGAGAATTGCAACTAAAGGAAAGTCAACCTTAATGCCACCATGTCTACACAAGTAGAAATCAATCTCTGTCGGATGGAAAATCTTTGAATCAATAATAGTTCCACAGCGATAAGATAGAATCAAGATAAGCAAAAAAAAAAATAACCAAAGGGAGTATGTTCCCACTTCTATCAGCAATACACTGATCATTTTGGTTATTAGCAATAAGCCTCATGCTTCTCCTGCAAGAAAATTCAGAATCAACCCTAGATCAGGCATATAAAACACGACTACAACAATTACTTTAACCAAAAATGTATATATCAGTTCTTGCTCGCAATAGGCAATACAAAATCAGGCCCAAATTATATTTATCTAAGAGGCTGCTTTCCTACTACTTAAACACGTTAAATCAATAAGATAATGTGCATGTTTGATCACGTTTTAATATAACAGACCTCCTGATGATTTCTGTCATCAGGTCAAGAAAATACTACACATCAGGTTTGAATATTTACAAACAAAGATGCAGCGAGACTTGAGCGTGAACCAACACAACATGCAACATCACAACAAACACACTCATCCTTTCAGGACACCATTAAACTACAGCAAGAAACTACATCAGCTCAGCTTACTTTTTCATCCATTAAACCATCTTTGAAGGCTGGTCTTCACGTACTGGAAATCCAACCTTGTCATTATGACCTATAGTGGAACAGGAACAAATAGTTAGGTGTATACGTGCCAAACAAAAACTCAAACATCCGAGGATTATAGAAAATGATTTTCAAAAGTACAAGACAAATATATAGAAACTTCTTTACAAGTGCAAGATCACTATCAACTTTAATCCAACTTTGACTACCAAGATTTTTACAGGCCTCAAAGGTAAAGCACATGTGACTGATCTTGTAAATGAACAGGTACCATTGACATCCCAAATGAACTTAGCAAGAAATGTGGAGAACCATCACCAATATCATAACTTATAATTTCTGGTCTCGTGTCACATTACGTTTTGGTATCAAAGAGATGGTGAACTAGAACTAGTCACTGTTCATATTAGTGGTCATGATTGTAGGAGATCTAAAACATAAACATTGGTTTTTGTAAAAGTGCACCAAACAAGAAGAATATGTTGCATAACTGAGCAACAAACATAAGATTTAACAAATGACTTGGTGGAAAGAATCATATTATGTTTTTAGGGTACTCTGCTACTGTAAAAAATGTTGGACAGCAAATGTCTACCATCTATATTAGCACGATTTGCGGGAAAATAAAATCTCAGGTAGCAAGCTAAGGAACGTTCAGATGTACAGACAATTCATGTTATTGCCGATCATTATCTATGCCATGATTCAATTTTTATACAGAAAGCTAACACACAACGATAAAATTCATACAAGGCCAAAAGATAAATATGAACTGTGAAGACATAAAAAAGAAATGACGTCTGACCATATAGCATTTAGCATTAGTACAAATGCTACAGTCCAAGATCTCGACCCAGGCAATGTAGAAGGAATGCATAGATAGTATCCCTAGATTTGCCCAAACCAAGCGAAAATTTCAGTTACCAAGCAATACATAGGGATGCTTTAGCAGTATACAGAAGTTCAGTTTGTTTTCGAAGTCTACCTTATATCCCTAAAAGAGACAATCGTATAGGACTTGAACAGCACTAAGATTTACAGGCCTCAAAGGTAAAGCACATATGACTGATCTTGTAAATGAACAAGCACCATTGGCATCCCAACTAAACTTATCAAGAAATGTGGGGGAAGCATCACGAATATTTTTTTTCGAGAATTACGGGGGGGAAAAAACCCCACCGCTTGTTATTATTACTCGAGGAGACTTGGCAGTCATACCATCCGTACAGAGAGTGAAAACAGGGGGTACAGGGGGATATAGAGGAGGAAATACAAAAAATTACATAGTAGCGGACAGGAGGAAACTACGAAGGGTGTCCAGCCGCCCACGGTCATGAATCTTGTATCTCCATCTCCAAGTAGCGAGATCGTCGCCAGCTCTGCGGAGCACAATAGAAGCCGAGGATGTCTTCGCGTTGAAGACAAGATCGTTCCGAGCCTTCCAAATAGACCAAAGGATCGTCGCAACGCCGGCATGCCATATGTGAGTAGGCGTCCCAGGGGGTGGTGGTAAGTCCCAAAAGGAGAACCTGTCGGCAGGGACCGTAACACCCAACCGCACCCACACCTCGGCGGCAAGCGAACAGTCGAAGAAGAGGTGCCTTCCCGTCTCGGTCGAGGGGCAGGCCGCGCACACATCGGAGGGGGCGCAGTTCTTGTAGAAGAGGTTGGATCGAGTGCTGAGCCTGTCAATGTCGGCGAGGTACGAGAAAACCCGCACCTTGGCAGGCAAGAGGAGGCCCCAGGAGGTGCAGGCGGACACATCCTTGGCATGTCGGGGGGAGAGCATGCGGTAGGCCTCCCTGGAGCTGAACGGGGGAGCAGAGGGGGAGTCGATGCAGCGGAGATCCTGTCCATCACCAAGGGCGACGGAGCCCACAAGGGTCGCGACGTCGCGAAGCTCCCGCTCGGCCGCACCACTCAGCCTGGGCTGGAGCGAGAAGCCAGACGAGATGACCGTGGCCACAGAGGCATGAGGCCTGGTGACGTGCGAGAAGAGCGCATGGTATTGGTCGGCAAGCGGCATGCCAGGAAGCCACTTGTCGAGCCAGAAGGCCGTAGAGGTGCCACTCACCACGGAAACCCGGGTGATGGCGCGGTACAGCGGGAGACATTCCCGCACAATTTTGTCGATGAAGGAGGGAGATGAAGTCGCGTCGCCGAGATCCTGTCTAGAGTGCTGCCGGAACCAATCTTTCCAAGGTAGGGGGTCAGTTTGGTGGAGTTTATGGACAAAGTTAAGAAGAAGACACCTGTTCTGCCGGTGGAGGTCCTTAACGCCGAAGCCGCCCTCCTGTTTAGACAACAAAACTTTATCCCAAGCAATTAGACAACGAGCCCCCGAGCAAGTATCCTTGCCAGTCCAGAAGAAAGCGCGGCGCCTTTTATCTATACTTTCGAGCACACCCTGTGGAAGCAAATACGAGCACATATAGTAGGTTGCAAGATTATTTAGCACAGCATTACATAACACAAGGCGCCCGCCCGAGGAGAGGAGGAGAGCACGCCATCCAGAGAGACGACGATCAAAGGAGAGGATAAGGGGAGCGTAGGCAGAGATGGGAAGCTTAGTAGGAGAAAGAGGCAGGCCTAGGTAAGGCTGAGGGAAGGAGGAGATCGGGCACCCAAGAGTAGATGCGATGCAGATTTCGTCGGTGGGGGGGACATGCATAGGGATGAAGCAAGATTTATGGAAGTTGATAGCTAACCCAGTTGCGTCAGCGAAATCATCCAGAACCTCCTTGAGACAGGACCCGGCTCCGGGAATCGCCTTACAAATAATGAGAGTATCGTCGGCATATTGCAGGACGGGGCACGGGGTAGTAGGGGAGAGGGGTGAAAAAGCCTGTTGTCAGAAAAAGCTTTGCGGATGAGGCGTTGAAGGACATCCGCAACAATAATGAAGAGATACGGGGAGAGCGGGTCGCCCTGCCGGAGGCCGTTGCGGCATCGAATCCAATCGCCAGGCACCCCGTTAAGGAGCACAGCAGTGTGACCTGTAGATAGGATACGAGCCATCCACTCACACCATTTCTCTTCAAAACCTCGGGCCCTGAGGATTGCAAGGAGGCTGACCCAGTTAACGGAGTCGAAGGCTTTTTTGAAGTCGATTTTGAACACAATCGTGGGAGCCTTTCTCAGGTGGCAACACCGAATGATATCGGCAGCGTAGACAATGTTCTCCGAGATGCGACGACCAGAGAGGAAGCCCGTTTGGTCAGCGTCAACGAGAGAGTGGATGGCAGACTGGAGTCGAGTGGTGAGGACCTTAGTGATAGCTTTCACAATACAATTTTGCAAGGAGATTGGCCGGAACTGCGATGGGGTGTTGGCACCATCAGACTTGGGGAGGAGGACAAGGAAGGCACGGTTGATACGCGTTAAATCAATGGAGCCGTCGAAAAAGGAGTCAAATACTGCGAACACGTCTGCAGAAACCGTATCCCAGAAGGTATGAAAGAAAGAAGGACCGAACCCATCCGGCCCAGGACTGGAAAGCTTGTTCATGGCGACGAAAGCCCGATGGATCTCTTCTCGAGAGAAGGGAGCACAAAGAGCGGGAGAGAGCGGGATGGCGTTGGGGTACAACGACTCCAGACTGAAACGCCAGGTCGTTGGCGCAACCGTACCAAGCAGGCTAACATAGTAGCCCTTAAGCAAACTCGCTTTTTCGGCGTGGGTAGTGACCGAGATACCCTCCACCTCCAAGGCAGGGATAGAGTTGCGACGAAGCCGGCAAGTGGCAGAGGCGTGAAAAAACTTGGTGTTTTCATCGCCGTCCAGGGCGAACCGCACCTTCGCTCTAAGCCTCCAGTAGAGGGCTCTCTCTTTAATAGCGAGGTGAAGGGCATCCATGGTAAGGGAGCGAAGGTGATTTTCCGAGAAGGAGAGGGGGCGATCTTCTTCTAACAGATCAAGGAGGGTGATGAGCAGGCGACAATCCTTTTCACGTTGAAGGGAGGGGGAAGAGCGCTTCGCCCAAGCTTTGCAGCGAAACCGGCATTGACGGAGGCGCGCAACAATTTGAGATGTAGGGTCAGATCTGGATGTACCTCCCCAAGAGGTACGAATAAGATTCTTGAAGCTGGCGTGAAGGCTCCAAGCGGTGTCGTACCGGAAGTAGCCACGTTTTGGGATCAGGGTAGAGATGGTGGCAATAAGGGGAACGTGGTCGGATGTGTCCCGAGCTAGCGAGGAGAGGGTGGAGGAGGGAAAAACCAGGTTCCACGCGTGGTTAATAAAAACGCGGTCCAACCTAACCAGGGTGGGGACATCGCGCCGATTGGACCAGGTGTAGTTCCTGTCCGTCAGAGGGAGCTCAAAGAGACAAAGGTTGTTAATAGCGTCGTTGAACATAGTCGCCTCGGAGAGGGAGAAGTTGTCATTATTACGGTCCGCGGGGTCTCTGGTGAGATTGAAATCGCCAGCGATGATCCACGGAACATCATGGCCAGGGTCGTGACTGGCAAGCAGCTCAAGGAACAACGCCTTATCGGCCCTGTCACATGGAGCGTAAACGTTTGAGAAGCGGATAGAAGTGCCATCGTCGACGAAAGCAAGGTCGAGCGAAAGGACGTGTCGGGAGGCAAAATCAGATGTAAGGCTGAAGAGGTTTTGATCCCAGGCGGAAACAAGCCCACCGGAGGTGCCGACAGCATCAACCGCACGGTGAGACCGAATAGAAGGAGGGAGGAAGGACGCGGCTTTAGCAGCCGTTAACTCCCCGAGTTTTGACTCCTGAAGCGCAAGCAAGCTAGGCCTAGCAGTAGACAAGTCAGCAAAGACGCTGATGCACTTGTCCTCATCCCCTAACCCACGCACGTTCCAGGATTCCGTAACAAAACGCATGTGGGAACTCATAAAGAGAACCGAGGGACACCAAATAACAAAAAACGAGCATGCTGATTCAGATTAGAGGGAGACGTTACAAGGCAAGGTTGCCCAGGAAACATAAAAATAAAAAAAGGGGGCGGAGCTCCAGTAGGATTGCTAACGATCGTACAGGAGCTAGAACAGCAGCTCAGACTAATGATTCTCGCAGAGCGAGGGGACGGCAGCGCGCGTATGGCCCCGGTGCCCTCCACGCAGGAAGGACCCCAAGGGGGAGAACGAACGCGACGACGCCGGAGCATCATCCAGAACCAGAGGGCACCTCAGCCGCAACAGCAATGGCGTCGGGGTCGACGCCACAGGCTGCAGCAAGCGCCCTCAGGCGCGGAAGGGGGATAGGACCCGGGCTGGCATCAGCAGCAAAGCCTGCCGCGGTCGCCGCCGCCTGCAGACGAGGAGAGCCGCCGGAGAGGTCGAACCGGGAGGCCTTCACCGCCTTGGCTTTGGTCAGCATGGTGACGAAGCTTGCCGGCTCCTTGGAGGCCAGCCGAGAGCTGCGGCGGGCCTTGAACGCCGAGTCGACCTCTCTCTTGCGACGCACACGCTGTTTGCGCGCCGCATCTTCATGATCCTCACCGCCAACGGGGAAGGGGTCGTCGCTGGCCTGGACAAGGCTGCCAGCAGCAGGGGCACACGGGCTTCCCATGGGAGCGTCATCGACGAGGGGAGAGGCCGGCGCAGCAAGCGTGTCATACCACTGAAGAAGAAGAAGGGGTTTAGGGCTCGGGTCCACGTGGGCAGAGAAGTTAGAAGTGGAAGCAGACAGGGAGTTTGGAGCGGGAGGCACCTGGTCAGCGTCGAGGCCAGCCTCAGGCAGATGGGCGGCGAGACGGCGCGAAAGAATGCGGTCCCACATCTCCGCCGGTGCTGCGTGCAACGCAGCCATGGGGGTGGGAGTGCCAAAACCCGGGGGCACGCCGTCAATGTCATCGAGGGCAGAAGCCCGCGCCAACCCAGCCTGACGGCGGGCCACCACCCGCCTCCAAAGCTCAAGAGCAGGGGAGGAAGCACCCGCTCCAGAGGATAGAGGGGGCGGCGAGGGCGGCATCCCATGCATCGAACCCTCGTCGATGGCATCACGAATATGATAACTTGTAAGATTCCAAATTGCAAGATTCAATATTTCATATCTGAGGGATACTATTCAGAGAGAAGATATAAATCAAGAACGAACTAAGTTGAGCAGTATTACTGGAAACTTGTAACCATTGCAAGATTCGATATCTGAGACCACAAGAATTTTTTGGGGTGTGCTGTTAAAAGTGAAGTTTTCCAAGCCAATCGCGCAAGTCCTGAGCAAAGATCCAAACCATACCATTTAGAGACTCGATCTTCCATAAGAAATCATCAAAATAGTCACAGGGACAATCCCAAATCAGGAAGTTAGGGTTTCTTGCAGTACCTCGTGATGCGCCTCCTCTTGGAAAGGTGGGTCAGCGAAGAAGGTCCGGCAGTCGTAGGCGTCTGGAGAGCTCAGCGAAGTTGAGGCGCCGCCGCGTGTACGGTCGCTGAAGCCGCCCCAGGTGTCGCAGTCGTCGTCGTCGTCGGAGTCCGAGTCCGAGCCCCCGGTTGGGCTACTCAGACGCCGCGGCCCTAAGAGGAAGGGGGCGGCGGTCTTGTCCGTGATCTTCACGTCCTCGTCTTGGTCAGGTCCCCAGGCGGAGGGCGAGGCGGCGCCAATGGTGGGACCGCCACTCGAGTCTTCGTTGACGAAGATCGATTTCCCCGGCTGACCGGAGTGGTGCGCGCGGGGAGGAGAGGCAGCTGGGGAGTAGACTTCGGGCTCTTGGGGCGTGATGGAGGAGTTGACCCCTCCGCCGCCGCAACTGGGGTCGTCGGCGTGAGGAGAAGGGCGGCGGCCGTCCATTTTGGCGGTTGGGAGAGGCGGGAAGGGGGAGGATGGATTCGGTGATTTAGGCCCCGGGGAGTTGGGGAAGGCGGTCGGCGACGGTCGGCTTGTCCGACGGTGACATACGCAGCGTCGGCCGAGATGGAGGCGGGATTGGAGACGGACGTGGTGCTTCCGTGCCGTGCCTTGAAAAGAATATCAAAGACCCATTCACCGTTGTAGTCGAAACGGCCCATTTACTTACCTGCTGCCAGGATTCTGCCAACGACGGCTCTTGTATTTCTCGCGTTTCCTAACTCCCTCCTACAGTCCTACTTACTTACTAAAAAAATGGCTGATGGCTAAAATCATTCCAACACGTCCGGGACCAAGCAAAACAGATCCTACGTACGAGCGAGGAGAGAACACAGCATGGTATGAATTGTCACCTGCAGACGGCCGGCCGACGACTCCTCCACAGACCAAGCATGGCGGCAACGACCGATGCAGCACGCCGGCCTCCTCGCCTCGCTCTCGCGTCGCCAAAGTCACAAGTCACGCGAAGCCGATGCGCGGCTATAAGACCGGCTGCTTGTACTTATAAGGGAAGCGCTCAGCTTTTGGAACTGCTTGAATCTCGAGGGAGGGGAAAGGCTAGGCGGGAAGAAGGAATTTTTTTGGTTCAATCACTTAAGCCTCTCTAATCTATGTGTTGATGGAGTATACGGAAGGCTGAGATGTAGTGTGCCACGGATTGCTCACATGGAGGCTCAGCTAATTGTGCATGCCACGGATCTGTGTGTTGATGGAGGCTCAATCTAATTAATTGCCGGGGCTGTTCGGTTTCCTCACAGGTAGTTATGACGTGTGTTGGGTTTACCATGCATGGAATTATCTATTCAGGATCTGGAGAGGGCCCTCTAAAAAAAGGATCTGGAGATGGCTCACATACACCGTACCACAGCCCTTCGGTTGTTGCTATTAGATGGGAATTATTTATGCCACAACCAGACTTTGCTTGTATTTTCCAAAACAACAAGTTATACTTCCTGGTGTTCTTTTTTCTTCTTCTTCTTTTTAGGTCAAGTTCTTGATCCCTAGCAGTAGCTACTTAATCTGTTTTCAGGTTTTGGGACTGCTTGAATCTCAAGGGAGGGGAGAACGTAGGCCGAGAAGAAGGGAAACGTGCTGATGGAGTGGAGGCTCAGTTAATTGCTATTTTTTATGATGGGCTGTTTTTCCTCCCCAGAAATTAAATGTGTTCAAAGTCCAGGATTGCTCGGTTGTTGCTAGATGCTAGTTATTCCACACCTAGCCTTATTCAGGTTTAGTCGATTTAAATGTTTCTTTGTTTCTTTCTCTTCGTCCTCATGGCCGTGACAATGGTTAGCCAGATGTTCATCCCTATGAGGTTTTCCATCATCAATATATAAACAACAAATGAGCAACAATATAAAGAGATGTAGTCACGCGATTCTCGAACATTCACAACTCACAACAAATAAGCACCAATATATAAAGACTGCAGATAGCACCACAGCTCATGTGGCATTCAGCCATCCCCGCACAATCAAACACAAACAGAATCGCAAGTCTTAACTACTACAAAAAGAAATGGATGTTACAGGTCGACCACCACTCAACATTGCAAGGAGATGAAACAGTAATATATCACATAGCCAACCACATGTGGCTAGGACGGCAGCAGCAACACCACCGGAGCAAGAACAACTTCCCGTGTAGTGCCAGATTCCCAAGCAGCCGGGGGCAAGCTGTTCCGTGTAGGCCGGTCGGCGAGGGAGTTCGGCGGGACTGGCGAGTGTGCTCCACTCTCACCTATCTACCATCGTTGTCGCGACAAGGGTCGCCGCCCTCGAGCTGCTATTCTTCCCCAGCCGCAACTTGGTCACTCAACATGCTATCCACAGCCCACTTTCTTCCCAACCATCAGATCGAGCATCCATTCCATATATCATACCTGCCAACAAAATCATTTATGTGGGTTGTTGTAACAAATGAGCAAAAAAAAAGCTATTCATGAATAAACTAATTCGTTTGACAAGACTAATCGACCCGTGTGAACAAATTTAATTTCTCTTAAGAAATCGAAAGAACATTCCATATATCAGACCTGCCACAAGTGCTAGGCAATCCAGTCAACAAAGCTGTGTAACAAATGAGGCTCTCATAGATCTTGTACTATTTCAGACTCATCTGAAGGTACTCATGCCTACTTTAGTTTGACTTCTCCCATGGTATCCCCTGCATGTCCTTCCCTTATCTTTACTCCAAGGCCAAAGTGACGTCCAACTGCTTAGCATGCAATATATAAGTAAAACCTATTAGAACAAAAGAAGAAGTTTCCGCAATGCTCATTTGTTGTGAGGTTGTGACCCAATTACCATTTACCTTGGTGTCTTGAACAATCTTCTCTTCCTCCTCTTCACATAAGAAATCGAAACATACCATCGGTTAATTCCTCATCGGGTACATTCAACAAAAGAGCACTACAACATTTGAGGACAGTGACATGTATGTATATACCTTCAGATTTCTTCTTCAGAGTCAAGGCCATCTCATCTCTATTGGTCGATCATGTGGAAGACCCTTGTACCAAGATTAGAAGACACTAGAGGACTTATTGGTGTGCAAGAGTTCGAACTCCTCGAAGACCAGGTCGAAAAGGAACTGGGGGAACTTGTCGGCAGGGTCTCAGTGGACATGGTCACCTTCACGAACATGGGTCACCTTGTCGTCCTTGATGGCCTCATCGAGTGTACCCTGCCAAGAGAAAACAGAGCAAGGGGTTGGGCATATAGTTAAGCAATCCATCTTATGGGAAAATAGGAGCCAATCCACATGTGCTAATCCAAGTTAACAACACGAGCAAATAAAAATAAGTCACACCCCAAAGCTTGACATGACTCCGATGACCATACTCATCACATTGCAATCTCAAATATTAAGATATTTATAAGAAGAAAAAGAACCGAACTTTACCTGCCAAAGGGAAAACCTTCCTGCCATCGCCATCCTGCTCGAATTAGAGGTGCAGCAGCCATAGTTCCTCCTCCCGTCCTACTACAGGTGGTGACCATGCTAGCAGAGGAATCTCCGGCTGCCAGAACTGCTCAACGCCACTGCAATCAGGGCAGAAAAGGAGACCTCTTCCTCTTTATCTCCCCTCCTTTTTCCTTGCCACCACTTGAAATTAATGGCTGCATTATTGCATGCTTGTCTCTTGCAATGCATACTTGTATCGTTTCTGCAATTGAACTGACTGAACATCAGTACAAGATGGATACAAACAATAAAGTACCAATGATATTCATTACATGACAGAGCTGATAGTAGCCAGCAACTTTAAGATGATCAACTCCAGACATAGATAACAAATAATGACCACCTTTTGCTCTTCTAAACAAAGTATTGAACATTAAACATGGAACTACCAACAGTTCAACTGGATAAACATATAACATCTACCAACCCATGTTTAAGAAGTACACATCCTTCTCACTGCAAACCAATTATAATTGAGCATTTTCTTATTTATAGGAAAAGAAATGATTTCAAATAACAAAAGATACCAGACTTCATCTGGCTGTTGAATCCCTTGCTAAAATAAACAAAGGAGTATGGTCACGAACAATATTCAGAAAAATACATGGCCAGTTAGGTTATTGGAATGTACAGACAAGAGGACATTACGGGAAAGAGAGAGCTTCCACTTGTGCAACAACATATAGCTGGGGCGTGCCCATATGAAAGGAATGAAGACATATGTCAGCAATCTGCCCATTCCATCAACTGGAGAATTGCAACTAAAGGAAAGTCAACCTGAATGCCACCATGCCTACACAAGTAGAAATCAATCTCTGTCGGATGGAAAATCTTTGAATCAATAACAGTTCCACAGCGATAAGATAGAATCAAGATAAGCAAAAAAATAATAACCAGAGGGAGTATGTTCCCACTTCTATCAACAATACACTGATCATTTTGGTTATTAGCAATAAGCCTCATGCTTCTCCTGCAAGAAAATTCAGAATCAACCCTAGATCAGGCATATAAAACACGACTACAACAATTACTTTAACCAAAAATGTATATATCAATTCCTGCTCGCAATAGGCAATACAAAATCAGGCCCAAATTATATTTATCTAAGAGGCTGCTTTCCTACTACTTAAACACGTTAAATCTATAAGATAATGTGCATGTTTGATCACGTTTTAATATAACAGACCTCCTGATGATTTCTGTCATCAGGTCAAGAAAATACTACTAAACATCTTCGAGTACACATCAGGTTTGAATATTTACAAACAAAGATGCAGCGAGACTTGAGCGTGAACCAACACAACATGCAACATCACAACAAACACACTCATCCTTTCAGGACACCATTAAACTATAGCAAGAAACTACATCAGCTCCGCTTACTTTTTCATCCATTAAACCATCTTTGAAGGCTGGTCTTCACGTACTGGATATCCAACCTTGTCATTATGACCTATAGTGGAACAGGAACAAATAGTAAAGTGTATACGTGCCAAACAAAAACTCAAACATCCGAGGATTATAGAAAATTATTTTCAAAAGTACAAGACAAATATATAGAAACTTCTTTACAAGTGCAAGATCACTATCAACTTTAATCCAACTTTGACTACTAGAAACGAATTAAACCATTTTCCAAACATGTTTTTGATTCCAGATATCACAAGAAGATTATTTTTATTCTAAGACAGCCAAGCTTATTTTTCTTATATGTTCCAACGCTCCACAAAGTTTGTACCAAGGTGTTGCACAAAGTGTGTACCAAGTTCTTTGAGATTTCATAATAAGCTTCAGCGTCCCAAATTATCACAGCAACAATAGATAGATGGACTCTTTCAAATATGTCAGCACTTCCTATGAATAACCAGCAACCGAAATCAAAGGAGTTGAGCACATACATGTCTGTGCTCAGGCATCCTTATGATTCTCTCATCAATACATCGATACATGCCTATGCCTTTTATCTACTGTATACACATTCAATTCAGTGGGAGAAAAGATGTAATTTTTAGCCATCTTATATGGAGGAGGAGGAGGAGGAGGAGAGAGACCTCATAAGCCAGTACCATCTCGGAGTGGTGGCTGGCAGTAGAACCTTGATGGCGTGGTTGCCAGCAGTTTCGGTCGGACTGCCATCAGCAGCAGCAAGGGCAGGCGAACACCGGCTCGTCTTCCGTGCATCCCCGTCGCCATCCCAGCAACACAGTGAGCCCCTCCCAAAGTCCCGCAACACACGGTCTAGGCTTAACCGCAAGGCCTGCACAAGTTAGGCTCAGATGCATGTACAGATCTAATCTCTTTAAAAGTAAAAAATAGTACAAATGGTACATAATCACGTATATTATATTATACCAGAGAGAATTTCACGCACAAAACTAGAAGAAATGAATTGCACCCCATGACCCTGCTTGCCTATTCTAGTCAAAAAGAAAATTGAAGAGCAGCCTTGCTAATTGAACATCAATATACAAAAATGTATTACGTGTATGTGGCAGAAACATAACCAACCCTACGATTAAAAAAATAACACAACTAAGCAACACAGAACGCAACCATGCCACATATAGAGGGAACATGCACAAGAAAATACACACACAAACAGTGAGATACCTGAAATAGCAATCTGTTATGACTTACCGAGTTCCTAATTCATGAAAATAGAGATGTTGTATCAACTATCATCTTCAAGCAATTCAAAGTAATCATGTCTAATTCACACATTTATTATCTTAGATACAAAATGATAACAAGCTCAAAATCAATAAATGGATAACAAAAAAAGGAAATAGCAAATACTTGATGGAGTTTATCATCATGTTTATGACCTGGCCTAATTGGATCTAAGAGATGTTCAGAAGCTAAACATCAATGTAAAATAGGATGAAAAATTGGAAATCCTATGTAACTTTCAAGGCAAAGACGAAAATTAATATCCCCTCCCTAATCCAGTCAATAGCATCCATATTATTGCTAAGTGAAGAAGGAGCTTTTGCTTTTCTCTCTAATCCCTTTTGCATCTCCCATACTCAAAATATACACAACAAAATTAAAAGAGAAACAGAGAAATGCATTCCATACTTTATGGTTTGAAGTAACCGGTTAAACGTGCCCAGTCTCAGGTCATCTAGTATAAATTAGCAACCACACATGCAGCGAACTAGTAAAATTACACGAACTAACCAACAACGGCTGTTCTTGCAGCCTGCCAGCTTAACTTCCCTAGCTCTGATGCAACAAGCCAACGCACACAAATCACATCCATTGAATCATCAAACAAATTCTTCTTTTAGAGAACAATATGTCTCCTAACGATTTTTTTCTAGCTTCAGCAGATTTCATAGCTCCATTATTCAATACTGCTTTTTTACTTGGTTACCATGCATCATCTCCAGGCCTTGATAAATTCCCGCCATGCAGCATCAGGTAGTTGGTACTGAAATTAAGAGAACTGTCAAGCACACAACTTGCATCATCACAACAACCACACTCGTCCTTTTAGGACACCACAAAACTACAACAAGAAACTACATCAACTCTAATAATAAAAAGCATGCCAGAATGGCCGGATCCCTCCAGGCCACAACCACCTTCACTTACTTTTTCATCCAGCAGACCATCTTTAAAGGCTGGTCTCCACGAACTGGGAAACCAACATTGTCAGTATGATCTATAGTGGAACAAGAACAAATAGTTAGGTGTATATGTGCCAAACAAAAACTCAAATATCTGAGGATTATAGCAAATGATTTTCAAAACTACAAGATAGATATATAGCAACATTATTACAAGCACAATACTACTCTCAACTTTAATATAACTATGACTATTGTAAAAGAATTAAACCATTTTCCAAACATGTTAAATTTCAGATACCACGAGAAGATTGTTTTTATACAATGACGACCAGTTAAGTTTTCTTATATGTACCAATACTCCACAGCGTGTGTACAAAGTTCTTTGAAGTTTCAGAATACGCTTCAGCATCCCAAATTATCACAACAACAACAACAGATAGATGAACGCTCCGAAATATATCAGCATTTCCTATGAATAATCAGCAACCAAATCAAAGGGGCTGAGCACATGCATGTCTATGCACACACATCCTTATGCTTCTCTCATCAATACATCGATACAAGCCTATGATTTTATCTACTGTATACACATTCAATTCAATAGGAGAAAAGATGCAATTTTTCGCAAGATTAGATGGAGGAGGAGAGAGACCTCACAAGGCAGTAGCATCTCTGAGTGGTGGCCTGCAGTAGAAACAAAAGCGGCAGCAGCTCCGGCCAAACTGCCGACAGCAGCAGCCAGGGCAGGCGAAGACCGGCTCATCCTTCGTGCCTCCACGTCTCCCAGCAACACAGTGAGCCCCTCCCGTAGCCCACAGTCATCCATCGTCACCTGCGGCAGCCGTTCAATCTGTTGCCGTTGGTGATCCTGTAGAAGAACTCTGAACATTAAAATGAGGAAAGTCTGAACCTGTAGATTAATTGAACAGGAAGCAAATAAACTCCAAAAAATGGAGCGCCAATTCCTTGAAAAAATACTAAACAATTGACCACCTACGAAATGATTACAAACTGCAACATATATTGGAATTAGAATAGAGAGAATTTGAGCAACAAACCAATGACTGGATTCTTCTACAATACGGTAATAAATATGTATGGGGGGGGGGGGCAAAAATACACTCATACTACAACAGATTAGCAAGGAACTCCATACTAGAAGACCTAGTCTATCTGCTGCATATACATGTTGAGAGCACGTTTCAGTAGATAGGACGTGGTCATACTAGACTAATTTTTGTGTGAGCAAGCGTAGACTGTAGAGTGTCAACAAACACAAATAGACTGCAACCTAGATCTACTAGTAATTAGTTCACTACTTTGATTATTAACAGATAAAAGAGCCGTTGAACCACTTGCTCATTGATGCGTGCACTCACAACCGGCAGCCTAAGGAGCCAGGGACAAAATCAATGAACACAGGCATTCAAATTTGGATTGTAAAATCCTCAGTGACATTTTACTGTCCTTTTAGATCGAGAATTTATTCCATGCATGTCAGGGCTAACATATACTTGGAACATGCCTAAAATCATACACATCCCTTTCAGGGAAATGGGTGTTCATGCGTCAAGTGTTTTAACATGTAGCCCTGACATGCCCTGAAGAAATCATGGGCTGAACAACACTCGCTAGTAGACTGAACCAAATTCAGGTGAATGTGACTTCCTCTACTAACTACACGTTCAACGGGAGAAAAGCTAAAAAAAAATATAGCAAGAATGGATGGAGGAGCAGCAGGAGGAGAAGTGAGGCTTCACCGGCCTGCATCAACTTCGACTGTTGGCCGGCGGTAGGAGCAGGTGGCAGAAGCTCCGGAGGGATTACCGGCAGCAACCGGTAGTGCAGGCGGCCCCCGGCTCGTCCTCCGTGCCTCCCCGCCACCATGCCGGAGCCGCGGCGAGCCCGTCCCACCGCCCGCGGTCAGACGCCGTCACCTAAGGAGCCGTTCCATATGTGGCATTGGATGGTCGTGGAGGCGGCCTGGAGATGCAGTTGAGGAGGAGTGCCGGCCGGAGCTCGACGGAGCCACGCGGCGGCGCCGCTTTGGCGCATTCCTGCGGGTGTAGAGTTCGTCGTGGGGGCTGCGGATCGGCGGTTCTACGCCATGGAGACAGTACAAGAGGGGGATTTGGCGCCGCTGCCGTGGTCGGCGGCGAGAGGGCTCGCCCGAATCGGCCGGGATTTGCCGGCGTTGGAAGGGGAACAGGGAGAGAGGTGGTGAGTCGCTGTGTTGGGTGGGGTGGTGCTCGCTGTTGTTTTGGACTTTGCCAGATTTTCTTTCGCTCCAAAAACAACTCCCGCGGAAAAATGAATCGCCCTCAGCGTGATGTGTGCCCTGCCTTAATTACGCGGTGAATATGTCAATCCAATCCAATTACCAATTGCATTGTAGGCGGTTCAACTTTCCATAGTAATTTTTCAATTTCCTAAGTTCGATTCCGTCATCAATTCCCGTTCTACATGCGTGTCTATGGTTCTATGATTCCAATAAATCCCACCTGCCTAGTTTGGATGTGAAATTAGAGAGCTATATATGCTACTTTGTGCAAAACACGATTTTTCAGCAGATTCTTTTTGTGGTGATTTTGAACATATTTCATCAAAACATGAGTATTTTGGCTTTGGCGGATTTATCAATCGACGTATTTACCCACGTAGTATAGGCGTGCATGGCTTCTCAGAAATGAAAATATCTTTCATGTAGCCTTTTAGGTGTGTATAGATACTTCATGTTGTTTTACGTGCCAAGGGATGCAAGTAAATGACCATGCATGCATGTATCTCTTTCTAACCACGCCTAGGCCCTGCTAGGTTTTTTTGGGCACAATGTCCACTTAGACTACTCATAGTGCAAATAACTTCACTAGTAACTAAGTGTCCAACTCAGCAAATTTGCTTATGTGACAGTGAGTTAATGAGGAGAGATGAGGATGGAGTAACATAGCTAGTTGCTGTAACATCACACTTCCCAAGATACAATGAGTCTACAAGTTAATTAATAAAGACATCTATGTTACTACTTTGATGTTACTAACCACTATGAAGTGCATGTTACTACTCTATGTTACTTCCCACTATGACTAGTCTTATCACCTACACTTGCACTACATGTACATATGGATAAAACTCTCTCCACATTTGTCGCGTCCTCCACTAAGTGTGCCCGGCACCGTTGAAGACTAATTAAAGGTTGCACTCCCATCACCAACGGACTCAACTCCCCCTAGTTACACAACGACGTACCTAGAAGTAGAACTTGCGTCCCCGACAAGACAACAAAAATCGCGATCTCATATCCTCGAGGGGACATGTTGACTACGCCCCAACTGCGATGCGGAATACTCCGTCGGGAAATGATTGTACGTACTAGGGCATGAACGAGTTAGGACGGTGGCTCGAAGTGGGAGTTCAACCCCATCAGTCTAAAATATTCCTCCACGAGAAGTCGTCTTCGCGAAAGAGGTACACTTTAGAGTTGTATCTTGGATTTTCCTCTTCGAACCACACTTATATACACATATAAGTCCCCGATGTTTTAGGCGACCCTTCCTCTCCCTGTTTTATGTGAAACCCTCTTTCATGGGACTCATGACATATGCACCTAGAGTTCCTTCATAAGTGGTTACAAGTGACTCCTCGCTTTGTTTGTGTAGGTGTAGGTCTTAGGAACATGAAAACCTCAAAAGGGAGTCCAAGTCCCTCAACAGTTTCATATATGGCCTCGAAGTGGGAATTTTGTACTATAAGTACGAAATCTTCCTCCAAGGTAGTTATGTTTGCAAATGAGGTGGCACTTCATATTTGTGTATTAATTGTATATCCTCTTTATATACCACCTTTATATGCTATATTAGAACCCCATGCAAGAGGGTGAGGGTTTTCGGCCATTCCTCTCCCGGTTTCATGCAGAACTGTGTTCTTTGGGCCCCGTGACATCTACCTCGATATTTCGTTCCAAACGGGTGATTTCATATGAGTTTTCTCTTTAAAACACTCTTATATACCCATATAGGGACAACATAAATAGAAATAGAGGGTCTCTCACCCTTCCTCGCTCGACTAAAGGCAAAACCATGTTTTGTAGTCCCGCAACGTCTACCCCTAGCTTTCATTTGAAAGTGGTGATGATATTATACTTGTTGTGTTAACATAGGCCCTATTTCATGGGACCCATGTTGTATCCTTAGCTTTAATTCAAAAATGGTGATTCCATGTTAATTCATTTTTGTTGGCGTTGGAATATGTCATAGGGAGATGGGAAACCCAAAAAAGAAGTGAGTTCTTACAAGAGTTGGGTCGATGGCCCCGAAGTGGGCTCTTCGCACTACAAGTCGGAGATCTTTCTCCGGGATAATCATGTTTGTGAAGCAAGTGGCACTTGAGATTTGTGTATTGGCTTTTTCTTTTTTAACCACCCTCATATACCCATGCTAGGACTACATGAACAAGTTGAAGATTTGCCCACCCTTCCTCTAGCGAGTTCAGGCGAATCCCTATTTGCTAGCCCCCGCAAAGTCGACCTGTAGCTTTCCTTCGAAAATGGTGATTGCACATGACTTTTATTTGGTTGTGTTAGAATATGTTTATAGCAACATGAAAACCGAAAATAGGCCAAATTTTTATAAGAGTCGGGTTGTTGGCCTCAAAGTGAGAGTTTTGTACAATATAGTCATATTTGTGAAGCAAGTGCCACACTTTTGAGTTGTGTAATGGCTTTTACTCTCTACACCACACTCTTACTCCCATATTACGAGCCCATGCAAGAGTGGGAGGGTTTCCGAACCTCCCTCACACGATTTAGGCAACACCATGTTCCATGGGCCTCGGCTCGTCTACCCCCTAGTTTTCCAATGCAAGTGGTTATTTCATGTGATTTTCTCTCTATTTGTTTTAGGATATGCCCCTCTAGAGTTTGTGTACTATTTTTTATATTTAATTAAAAGTTTACAAGACCCCTTTATACCAATATCAGGACCCCATGCAAGAGATAAATGGTTTCCGACCACTTCTCGCGATTTCGCCAAAATCTTGATGTCCGCGGTACTTCCCCACGATCATGTACATGTTGATGCCTAGGTTCTGGTTGCCCAGTTTCTTCCCAGGTCCCAGCATCAACGCCAGGTGTTTCTCGCCCAACCCAACATATTCCCAGTGTCACAACTAGGTATTGCTCGCCCAACAGATCGCCGGGCCACTGAACCCAGAAGCAGCTCGCCATTCTTATAAGTTGGACCTAGCCGCCTCCAGCGCCACACCTAGTCGCCTCCCGCAGAGAACCTTGTAAGTTCCCACAACAACGACACCTTAGCCGCAGCGGCACCTCGCCAGACCCAGCAGCGGCACCTCAACCGTAGTGTAGGCGACGATGAGTGGGAGGGAAGGGAGAGAGGACGCTGGCGAGTGTCAACCGACACACGACGGGAAACGGGAGAAAAATAGGAAAACGAGGATATGTCCATATCGTTACCGAACGCGACCGTGAAGTCGTTCCGCAACTTATACATGTGAACTGAGGGAGTAACTAGGACTAGCATTCACGACTGTACTCTCTCCATTTTTATTCACCATGCGTTTTAGCTTTATTTAAATCACACAAAAATACATTTCAGGATTATTCTAACAGTACTAATTTTACATATTAGATATTAATATGTTTTTACATTTTTGTCAAATTTTGTACATTTTCAAAACGAAGGAAAATGACGTATGGAGAAGTACTTTTTATTTTCTTCTATTTTGAGCAATCGCAAGGAGCTATACTCGTGGTCATTGACTGTTGATGACTAGTACTACTCGGAACACAAAAGAAGAGCTAGCAATTAATTTGTGTGAAAAAGAAAAGAAATTGCCTGTGATTGTGGGCGGCGGCACAATTTTCTTGGGTTAGTTATGGCCTGCAGTTTAATTAAGAAAGCACAAAATGCATGATGACCAAAGAAAAAGGAAAAAAGAAACCAACGGACGCGCCTCCTCCTCCCACCCAACTCCCCTCTCACGCACCTCCCCCGCCCACCCATTCCGCCGCCGCTCGCCGGCGAAGCTCCGGCGCCGTCTCGCCGCTCGGTTCCTCGGCCTAAGCGGCCGTCCCGAGCCCCAATCGCGCCGCACGCAAACCCAAGCTGCCCCCTTTCCGTCGGCCGGCGCGACCGCGACCCTCCACAACGGCAGCCGGCGCAGGAAGTCGGGGATGCGCCGAGGACGGACTGCTGCTCTCCTCCCCGAGCCTGGAGCGAACCCTAGCTCTGGGACTGCAGGCCGGCGTCGAGGACGACGACGCCCGCCTTGCGCGGTGCGGCTGGCCCTCGCCGTCGATTCAGCGGCCATGGGAGCCGCTGCTCGTCCGCGGGAACCTCCAAGTCTGCCGCCGCACGCGAGCTCCGGCACCCCGCTCGCCGGCGTCCTTGGGGGGTCGCCCGACGCCATGGACGCGGCCGTCAGCGCCGGATGAGGCGCGTTCAGGACCTGCAGGGGCTCCCCACCAAAGCCCCACATCCAGACTGCCGTCCAGGAACACCTCTCGCCACCCAAAGGTCGATAATTTTCCCCTGTCCTAACCTCTCGCTAGAATCGACACCATGCTCGCCACCAATCTTGTATCAGGGCGTATTTGCTGAGCTGCTGCTGCAGGATTGCATTGCTCTAGATATCTCTAGATTTTCATACTAGTGCTGCGTGGTTCAAATTTCCCTTGGATATACACCCGGAGATTCTTTTTCGCCCCTACAGGAAATTTACCTGGTTCTGCATGGATGTCCTTTGCAGGTTACCTGGCAAGAATGCAAACCAGCCCACGAGTTCACCGCGTCCATGGCGTCAGGCGACCGCAGCGGGTGGCCTTCTTCTTCGACTCTGTGGGCTTTGGTAAATTTCTGGTTCCTCTTCTTTGCCCTCTAGGTTCTTCGTGATAGCACGGCCATCTAGCTCTGTCTATGTGCGTTTCGGATGTTGTGGGTTTCATATGATAATTTGGGAAGAATATGATGGTTTGATGGTAGTTGGTTTTGTTAGAATTGTTGCAATATCCTCTTCATATTTTTGGTGAAGAACACAACGGCTGAATGAATGCTTCAGTTAGTCCCTGTTTGCATTGTGTGATGGTTTCTTATGTGCGGTAAGTCGGGATTCGGGTTTGTCATATTTGCATTGCCTGATGTTATTCATCTGTGGTAGTTCAATATCACATCAATGACCAGCCTACCTTTTCTGCGCCTCAATTGATTTTTGTCCTATGTTGCTTTTGCATAGTATAATCCTGAAACTTTTTCCTGCTTGTTGTTGGCAATTGATTTTACAACTCACATCCAAAATAGCAAGAAAAAGCAACCGAAACATAGCAGTAATTCAAAATCTTGTTCCTTTTTGAGTTTGTGCAGTTGGTGAATCGCTTATATTTACCATGATGGCTTAAGAACCTAATTCTTGTTCATATTTTAGTATCTGGTTATTTGCGCAACTCTGTATATGTATATTTGATTTCCATTTATTTTGGAAGTGTATGCGGTCATGGTACCGAGCTGCTGCTTCTTGGAGCTGATCTGGACTACTAGTTCAACGAAGTAGTTAAATCTTTTGTGAGTCAAGACAATGCATTCACCTTAAAAGGATGGATTGATTTTGTTTTTGCCTGTTTGAAATGCCTGTGATGTTGCTGCTTATCTCGAAAGACTGATATCTGCACCCAAGTTGCTTGTGACTTGGAGATGGTGTGCAGCTCTAGTAATTTCTTGTGTTAATAAGAAATAAATTAACATTCTGACCACTCGTAGCTCTAGCTTTAGATTTTTATCAAGTTTTTATTGAACTTGTTGTTTGGTCGACTTGATGAATGTGAACCTTAAACCTGACTGGTATTAAATCTGGGCAGAACCTGGAGCTCTTTGGAGCTGATCTGAACCACTACTTGAACAAAGAAGTTTAATTTTTGTGAGTCAACACAAATGCTGCCACCATATAAGGGTGAATTGATTCTGTGGTTGCCTTTTTGAAATGCTTGTGCTGCTGCTACTACTTAATATTTTCTCGAGAAAGGTGAATCAATACTGCTGTTTTTATGGATCGTCTGTCTTATATATGAGCTGAGCTACTGGCAAATAAGAGCTGTACATATTTGCTTAGGCTGTAGATGCTTAATAATAGTTTGCAAAAGGAGTTTGCTTTTTCCAGTTAGAATTGAGTTTGTAGCCAGTAGAGAAATTCTTGCCTAGCTACAGGTACCCTGTGTGTCTAGATTGGAATTTTTTGCCCGACTTGAATGTTTGTTAGCTTTAGTAATTCCTTCTTTAGTAAGAATTTTAGAATTGGATCAGTTCCTGACCACTTCCTTGATCTTTGTGTTTCCGAATCAAGGGAATAAGTGGATGTGGAGCTGGCTTGGAGGTAGTCATGGCTGGCCGCCGGATCCGGCCAGCTGGCAGCGGCGGCCTTCTTCTTCGACTTGGCGGGTTTATGTGCATCTCATGTTCCTCTCTTGTCTCTTCTTATTTAGGACACTGGTGGTGTGGTTGATTTAGTATTATGTGGTTATCTCGAATGGACACGATTGTGTAGTTAGGAAATTTGATTACATAGCAATATAGCATGTCTCTGTATTCGGCTTGCTTGGTGGTTTTTGTTATCTAGCTGTAGCTACGGAACATGGTGATAACAGAATGATATGTACCCTTGATTCTGACATGTAAACATGTTCTTTGCCTCCACTGAATATGTTTGTATTTGCTCATACTGATAATCCAACTAATGAACTGGCAGTTATGTACTTAATATCATTTGGCTTCTTATATGCCATGCATTTTGGTAATTGGACTGTATGTTTGGAGTGTTCAGTGGCATATCATGCATCAGGCTAGGCTGTCTGAGTGCCCATTTCATGGTGCATACGTAGGAAAAGCTCTATCGTGTGTGTGCGTGTGTGTGAGATAGAGAGAGACTTGATCTTTGCCGTGTGGTGTTTTCATGGATCTATGAGCACGGTTTGTTTGTGTGAGTTGTACAATTTTTTTTCTAAAGTTTACTGGTTTGTATGTGCAGGGGAGGGTGACGCCTGTGTGCACATTATAGCCATCACTATTAGTGATGTTAGCATGCCTGCGAATTCCACTTCTGCTTGTAAGTTTCTGGTTTCTGTCTTGTAGGCAATGACAACCTGGACAATATCTGTAGCATTTTCTAGAGATATTGTAACATCCAGGAGCTGGTCATTGTTTTGGTACAAGTCGAAAGCAGAAGCTGTTAATGTCATTCCTTGTCCTTTATTTTCAGTTAAAGAAGAGAAGATCAAGACTTGAGTTAACTAGCTTAATTAGGACCCC
Organism: Lolium multiflorum; assembly: GCA_030979885.1. Taxonomy (NCBI): domain Eukaryota; kingdom Viridiplantae; phylum Streptophyta; class Magnoliopsida; order Poales; family Poaceae; genus Lolium; species Lolium multiflorum. Next base: position 243,457,600 of record CM061753.1, on the reverse strand, counting down.
AAAACAGGTAGCGTCCCTATGTAATTGCTACTGATCTGATGAGTTGTTGGTGTGCACGGCTTTTGATCGGACGCTAGAAAAAGCAAGAAAAGAAATGGTTGTTGCTCCTCAGAAAACGCGTATTATAAGTCTCATTGGCCCTCGTCGATGGGACCTTCAGTGTATTTTGTGATGGAAGTTTGTGAAAGAAGAGTTTTTGTTGCATTCTTGTTGGATTATTAAACTGATGAGTCTGAGTTGAATTATAGATATAGAAGTTGTTTGTGCTGATGGTGTAGATTCATTTGGAACTATCAGAAAGTGGATGCCGAAGACTCGAGGTTAGAAGCGTTTGCGTCGTACAGTAATTGTTTGGGGTTATATCTTGTTTCCGCATCATGAGAGCTTGGCATTTACGAGCGAATTAAGCAGCCAAAAACGAGTTGGCTTCATTCGATGGATTCCACCGGCCGGCGAGCATGTCTCTGTCCGAGAGGAAGAAAAGAAACCTGGAGTCGGAGTGCATGGAAAAGATGGTAACCTGAAGTGTTGGATCGGCTCCGTCGGGCCGCAGGAACGCCAGAATCGGTTTTGGACCGAGGATTTAGATGATTAATAAAGTTGTAGTGCATGTTAATTTGGTACTAGGTAGGAATTCGAAAGATACGTACATACTTTGGTCAAAGAGAAAATTAGCTAGAAATTGCAGAGTGGTTGAGGTACTACTAGCTGTAAATAATACGAGTAGAACTGTCTCTTAATCCCAATCGATCGAGTATACTAGTACTATGAGAAGAAAAAGAGAAGAGGGGTTGGAATTCATAAAGAGGAGGTGATTAATCCGCAGACAGTCGCGGGAAGCGAGCGAGAGAATTAATGCGCGCGGCGGCTAGGAGAGCAGGCCAGTTGAAGATGCGAACGTGAGCGTGATTAATTAATAAGCGCGCGCCAATGATGGATTCTCTCCCGTCGCGTGAATTTGGTGCGAGAGAGGCTTGTTCGATTCCTGCGCCCGCGCCGCGTGGATAAAGCTACATCATTGGAGCCCCCCGCGAGCGCGCGTGAGGGGAGATGGGCACGTGGTTGGATGAGGATCGACACGCGCGCGACCCAGGCACGCAGGAGGAGCTCATCGAGCTAGCGCCGCGTCATGTGCATCTCAATCGACCGACCGTGGTAATTCCTAAAACGGCTGTAGAAACGGCGCGTGTGAGGGTTCTTCCAAATGCCGCAAATCTTTCCGAGTACGTAGTCCGAGTCCGACAAGAATAGGAATTCGACGACGCACCGGCCTACCAGAACCACCATCTCATCAATATAAATACCCACGCGACGGCGTACTACGGCCCTAAGATAGCCTATAATCAAGACAAGATACGGCGATGGCAGATCTTTCAGAGTCACAGGTACGATGTCGGCAGAGGAGGCAGCAGCTGCCGCCGCCAAGCGAGCAGAATTCGAGTCCGGCGTTGCCGCCGACCCCGGGAACGAGAAGCTGTGGGGCCGGTTCGTCATGTTCGAGCTGAAGGACAGAGGCGGCGGCGGCATCGAGGCCGCCCGCGCCGTCTTCGAGCGAACACTCGTCGCGCTCCCCGACCCCGCCATAGAGAATTCAGTGTACTGGAGCTGGTCCATGGCGGAGGACATGTTCGGCGACGTCGACGGGAAGCGTCGGGTGCTGGAACGGTGGGTACGTCGGCTCCCGCGGGGCGGCGGCGGCTTCGGCAAGCAGGGCTGGGATGACTACTTGAAGTTCGAGGTGCACAACGGCGGGGTGGAGCGCGTGCGCGCCGTCGGCGAGGGGCTGCTCGCGGCCTTCCCCATGGACCCGTTCGCATACGTGCTGTACGTCAGGGCCCTGGCCGCTCTATCCCGGCACATGGAAGCCTTCGACGTGGCGGAGCGCGGCATCAAGGAGCTGTCCGGCTGGTGTCGTGGACACGATGAGCTCATCTGGAGGTTTATGGCTGTGTATATGAAGAAGCTCAAGATGAAGCAGAGCACCTCGTGGGACGGCAGCTGTTTATGGTAGTAGACGGTGGCACAATCTTGATCAAATTGTCTCCATGATTACTTTTGAGAAAATGAATGCTTCTGTAACTCGTAAGATATAGCTATTAATAATATGTTATTAAAGAAATTACATCATCAGACTTTAACCTCATATATTTTTGAAGAAAAGGCAAAAGATTTGCCTTAATTCATTGATAAAGAAGAAAGTGCCCGATTTTTAGGAGAAAATCGGGCGAAAACCAACAACGCACACTGAGCACCTCGGCCAACCTGGCTACCCACACAAAGCACACACGCCATCGAGAAGAAAGCCATCGTTGAGGATGCCATCGAGCGTCATCGTCGTCACTCCTCCACGAGCCAGCGATTCCGACTTCGCCTTAGACAACCACCACCGAGACCTTCGCCGCAAATGACATCGGAGCCCAAGTGGGCCTATGCCAAACAATCGACCCCCCAAGCACGTCGAGGAGGAGGCAGCTCCGACTCCAACCGTGACCTTCATAGGAGAAAGTTGCACGCCTTGCACCAACGCTCGCACCAAACAAGTGGCATCGTTGCCACAAGTCGCCTCGCAGCTCCGACTTCACCATCATGGTAGGGGTGACGATACCGCAACTCCGATCCGCTCACCATTGTCATCGTTGCCACGCAGCCCACGACGCCAACATCAACCATCTTCCACGGGTCCCTCCGACCTAAGCAGCTCCAAATCGATGCCCTCAAGAGGGGAGACGACGCAAGGGCGCCGCCATCGACCGATCATGTCGGATCTAGGGATTACCCTGGAGCATACCAGACAGGATGACAAACAACACCTCGGCGATGTCTTCAAGAAGGGAGCGGCGCCCGAAGCCGTCGCCATCGCCGGCCTCGGCCAGCTGCCGGCCGGCCAGCCACCGAGGACAAGGCGTTAGCCCGGAACATGTCGCGCCATCCTGCATCGTGCTCAAGGCCAGACCGCCTCCATCCCTCAACCCCCATCTCCACCACGGCCACCACACCCACCCGCGCTGGGCAGCACCCGTCCACCGCGCCCACCCGCCGCCGCCCACCGCCCCGGGGACGCCGCCCCCGCCCGCCCCGATGCCACCGGCCGTCCCCCCGCGGCGCCTCCGCCGCGCCGGCCCGCGCGGGGCCCGCCGGAGGCCCGCGCCCGCGCCGCACCGTCACCAACGGCAGCCTCGCACGGCCGCCGCGCGTCACCGCAGACAGCCGCGCCCGCCGCCCATCGCCGCCGCGCCCGCCGACCGTCGTCGTGCCCGCCGCCCGAGTCTGCCTGGAACAGCCGCCGACGCTGCCGAAACAGCCCGCGCGCGCCGCCGCCGCTCCATGCCGAGCTCCCGCTGCAGACCAGGGAACTCGCGCCCCGCCGCTGCAGGCACCACCACTCAACGCACGCCCCTGCCTCCACGCCTTGACGCCGAGCCGCGAGCCGGCGTCGCCGCCGCCGCCGCTCAGGCCAGCCTCAGCCCGCGCATCCGCCAGAGCATAGAAAAATGACTGCAATTGTAAACTTGCTGACAATTTCAGCAGCGTTTTCCTAGCTCAGAAAGAAAGCTTACAGACTCTCTTTACGGATGCAGAAAGGATATGGAATAGAAACAGTGCAACATGTGTACACACCAAGAGTATTTTACATGTAACCGTGACTGTGATCAGCCTTGATCATACTAGTATATCTCATGCTATGGTATATCTACGACTTGCTACAAACACTTCTTGTAGATGATATCGTAGTGCCCTGGCCTATACAGTAGTGTCACAGAAGGAGTTAAGGGCAAATCGTCTGGTGACTCGTAGATGATATGGGTGTTTGGCTCCTCGATCCCTGAGATGTCAACGATAACAATTCGGAGGGGCACATGCAATACATCGGTGAGCGCAACTAGATGGATTTCGTCTCCCTCTGCCCGCATTGGGATCACCTTCCGTCGGCACCACTGCAATCCAAAAACACAAGTCAGGACTTCACATCAATTTCCTACAAACAAAGTCCCCTTGCTGGTATAGGTCACATGATGTACAGATTGCTCCTACTATGCAGTTGCATCAGACAAAAAGCATAACGAGCACACAGCAAGACAGATACAAAGTTTGTTGCTACTAAATTCTAGATCACAGAAAATGTAAACACTCACCCCTTCAATTTTGTACAAACAATTCACATGCTGTTACAAGTAACATGATGTGCCCAGTTTTCTCTTACTATGCAGTTGCATCATGCAAAAAAGCATAACCAGCAGACAACAAGACAAATATCAAACTTTTTTACTACATTTTAGATCACACAAAAAGTAAGCACTCACCCCTTCAGGGTATAATGGATCAAGATCGAGTATGACGTGGCGAAACTTTTCAACTTCAGTGCATATCTGGATTGATGCCACCAGTCGAAGATACGATATGACTACATAATAAAAATGGTCAGAGTTAAAAAAATTAAAGTAAGGTTGCAACATAACTAAGAAAGTGCTTGCGTTTTCTCACTATTGGCAAAATTCTGCTCATTCTGACTCTCCTGGAAAATCCAATCTTCATAGTCACTGCAAGAACATTTCTAACATAAGTATGAACCATCATCAATTGTTGCAAAAATGTCAAATGTGAACCCACCTTACTGATAGAATTTGTTTGTGATCCATACAATCCAGTATCAAGTTCACAAAAGCCTGGACGGATTACAAAATGTTATTATGAGTATATGACTTGATTGCAATTGGTGGTTCTGATCTGTAGGATTAAACGAATTGGTTAATGAAACTATGCAAGAGGTCTTACGTTATGACCATCAGCATATGAACCAGGCAAATGAAGTCTTTGGAACTTCTCCAACAGCGGTTCAAGTGTCCCAATTAAGCGCAGTTCCTCGTCAGGAGATACTTTCACGAGCTGCTCCTATAGACCCAATGGACAAAATGAAATCATCACAAGGCGCCACAAACTTTAAGGTGGACAACTGGAAGAAATTTAGCAACAAGAATGAGTCAACAAGATATCAGCATACCAAATATGAATATATGAACGATCTATACAAGCAACTCCCATCTCCTGATACTTTCCGGTATTCGGAGTAATTAGCCAAAAGCATCTGCGAAAGGCCACATAATATTGAGAACACATAGCAAACAAGTGAGTAAACAAAACAAGTAGAAATTTGATGAATCACATGTTGTATTTACATTAGCTTTATCTTTCATATCCTTGTATACCAACTCAGCCTCTAGAGATGATAAAGGCTCCTGCACCAAGAACATTTCAGTTAGTATATTAAAAACCAATGCAGTTTCCTCAAATTGCCATCTCTTAGCATCCAGCATATGAGCATACTCAATAAGAAAATTAACCTTTTCATGAATTGTGGGGCCACCATTTTCTGATGTCTGTAAAACCATAGAAAATTGAAGGTACGAAGAGGTTAACAAAGAACCAATGAGGGATAGTTAATTAGACTAAACATAATAAAAAGAAGTGCTCACATGATCACAGGGCACATCCTCATATCTCCAAAAAGAATGATCAAGAATCTGAAAAGGGGACAATAGATGATAAGGGGTATGCATTTACGTGTGATCGCATTTAAGCTCCACAAAACAACATAAGCGATAATAAATATCTTGCTTGGGATAAACAATAAATCAAATGAAAATGTCCATGGGATGCACCGCATGCCTACTAAATCCTTACTACATCAATCAAAACTTAATGGAGCAGTGACACATCCTCTACTGTAATGCAGGAAATTTCAATATACTGATCTACCCTGGCTATCCATACCCATTGCTCCATGTCTTTAATAAACAGATTTGGAGCATTGCACTGAAAATCAACAGGAATTGGTTGCCAATGACAAATGAAAAGAATAGTTATAGTATCACAATCTGACATTTTCATTCCTGGAAACAAAAGGATATCTGGCAGTTAAATTTGGTACCATAATCCACCCGATTTTACCGATAGATAATAGATATGGGCTTACTGCTAACTAGTTGCTAAACAGAAGTTGCATACCCAGCTGCAGCAGTACGTTTCCCCATATAGCTTATGTTGTGACTTACTTATAAAAATAACTAAGTTTTTTTCAATGAGTAAAAGGAACAAGTAACTAGTTTGGCTTCCAGATTTATGAATATGCAATTAGTACTTTAGTAGTATGCTGGAAACTATTTTTGATTGTCTAGATACAAAATTTATGAAATGCATACAGCCCTGTACTTATATGAGCAATTTATTGATTTTCTCGTGGCCTTTTCAGTTCAGGCTAGATCAAGAAAATTTTAGCTGCAAAATTTTGCCTCTAGATGATATTCTCCATACAGAGTTTGCAGGATGGCTAATTTTAGTTTGAGTAAGGACTGTATTCATTGTTCATATTTGTAGTCGTGATTGTAGGAGATCCAACACAACTTTATATGAACATGCATTCGGTAAAAAGGCAGAAACTTGAGAAACTAATCTTTTCTGCTAATTAAGCTATGAGCATAAGGTTACAAATATATACATTGGTTTTTATAAAAGTGCACCAAACAAGAAAATTCTGTTGCATAACTGAGCAAAAAACTTAAGATTTAATAAAGGAATTGGTGGAAAGAATCATATTATGTTTTTAGGGTACTCCGCTATTGTAAAAAAGTTGGACAGCAAATGTCTACCATCTAAATTAGCACAATTTGTGGGAAAAGAAAATCTCAACTACCAAGCTAAGGAACGTTCAGAGATACATACTATTCATGTCATTGCTGATTTGTGGGAAAAAAAATTGAACTGCCAAGCTAAGGAACGTTCAGAGGTACAGACTATTCATGTTATTTCCGATCATTATGTGCGCCATAATTCTACTTTTATACAGATAGATGTTACACAGTGATAAAATTTATACAAGGCCAAAAGATAATGCGAACTATGAAGACCATAAAAACAAATGATCTATGACCATAAAGCATTTAGCATTAATACAATTGCTACAGTCTAAGATCTGGACCCAGGCTATGTACACTCAAAAGAGAAGGAATGCATAGAAAGAATCCCTAGGTTTGTTCCACCCAAGCGAAAATTTCCATTATGAAGCAATACATACGGATGCTTTAACAATATACAAAACTTCAATTTGTATTCGAGTTCCACCTTATATTCCTCAAAGAGACAAGCATATACGACTTTAACAGCACCAAGATTTTTACAGGCCTCGAAGGTGAAGCACATGTGATTGATCTTGTAAATGAACAAGCACCATTGACATCCCATATAAACTTAGCAAGAAATGTGCGGAACCATCACGAATATCATAACTTATAATATCTGGTCGGGAATCACACTTCCCTTTGGTATCAAAGAAATTGTGAATTAGAACATTCTAAACATGGGCACTAATGCTATTACAAAATCATAACAAAAGTTCCAAATCAAACCCATTGCAAGATTCATCTGCCGGCCTCCCCAGCTCTGGCACTAATGAAATATTGAATCTTGAGAAACTAATCTTTTCTGCTAATTAAGCTATGAGCATAAGGTTACAAATATAAACATTGGTTTTTGTAAAAGTGCACCAAACAAGAAGAATATGTTGCATAACTGAGCAACAAACATAAGATTTAACAAATGACTTGGTGGAAAGAATCATATTATGTTTTTAGGGTACTCTGCTACTGTAAAAAATGTGGGACAGCAAATGTCTACCATCTATATTAGCACGATTTGCGGGAAAATAAAATCTCAAGTAGCAAGCTAAGGAACATTCAGATCTACAGACAATTCATGTTACTGCCAATCATTTTCTATGCCATGATTCAATTTTTATACAGAAAGCTAACACACAACGATAAAATTCATACAAGGCCAAAAGATAAATATGAACTGTGAAGACATAAAAAAGAAATGACGTCTGACCATATAGCATTTAGCATTAGTACAAATGCTACAGTCTAAGATCTCGACCCATGCAATGTAGAAGGAATGCATATATAGTATCCCTAGATTTGCCCAAAACCAAACGAAAATTTCAGTTATCACGCAATACATAGGGATGCTTTAGAAGTATACAGAAGTTCAGTTTGTTTTCGAATTCTACCTTATATCCCTAAAAGAGACAATCATATAGGACTTGAACAGCACTAAGATTTACAGGCCTCAAAGGTAAAGCACATATGACTGATCTTGTAAATGAACAAGCACCATTGACATCCCAAATGAACTTAGCAAGAAATGTGGGGGAAGCATCACGGATATCATAACTTGTAAGATTCCAAATTGCAAGATTCAATATTTCATATCTGAGGGATACTATTCAGAGAGATGATATAAATCAAGAACGAACTAAGTTGAGCAGTATTGCTGGAAACTTGTAACCATTGCAAGATTCGATATCTGAGACCACAAGAATTTTTTGGGGTGTGCTGTTAAAAGTGAAAATTTCCATCCAATCGCAAGTCCTGACCAAAGATCCAAACCATAGCATTTAGAGAATCGATCTTTCATAAGAAATCATCAAAATAGTCACAGGGACAACCCCAAATCAGGAAGTTAGGGTTTCTTGCAGTACCTCGTGATGCGCCTCTTCTTGGAAAGCTGGGTCAGCGAAGAAGGTCCGGCAGTCGTAGGCGTCTGGAGAGCTCAGCGAAGTTGAGGCGCCGCCGCATGTATGGTCGCTGAAGCCGCCCCAGGTGTCGCAGTCGTCGTCGTCGGAGTCCGAGTCCGAGCCCCCGGTTGGGCTGCTCAAACGCCGCGGGCCTAAGAGGAAGGGGGCGGCGTTCTTGTCCGTGATCTTGGATTCTTGGTCTTCTACAGGTCCCCAGGCAGAGGACGAGGCGGCGCCAATGGTGGGACTTCCACTGGGGTCCTCGTTGACGAAGATCGACTTCCCCGGCTGACCGGAGTGGTGCGCGCGGGGAGGAGAGGCAGCTGGGGAGTAGACCTCGGGCTCTTGGGGCGTGATGGAGGGGTTGGCCCCTCCGCCGCCGCAAGTGGGGTCGTCGGCGTGAGGAGAATGGCGGCGGCCGTCCATTTTGGCGGTTGGGAGAGGCGGGAAGGGGGAAGGTGGTGGCCTGGTGGGTGAGGATGGATTCGGGCCAGGGGGAAGAAGGTGAAGGGGGAAGGAGGCAGGGATTTGTGAAAGGATTGTGCTGCTCTGTTTCTGCGGATGACGGAGGACGGCCCAGCTCTTTTTTAACAAGGGTCCGAAAATTTCATTCTTTCTAGCAGTCGGCCCAGCTATATGGCTTCCTTTCTTGAGAGATACCCTCTCTCTCTGGATTTTCTAAAATCTTTTTAAAATATTAGGCCGTAGCCCTAAGTTAAATTAATAACGTCATAGCAGCATTTCCACCGGCAGCCCCCAAATAGGCGCCGTCAGGGGCGCCGGCACTGCGTATGGGGGCGCCGGCATAGCATCTTCTATTTGGGGACGCTGCTCCCACACCGGCGCCCACAGTACGCCAGTCCCGATAGATTTTGAAATTTAAATTCAAATTTGCAAAACGATATTTATACAAAGTTTGAATGAAATTTGTACAAATTTAAAGCGATTTGAAACTAAAAACTAAAAAAAACAACTAGCGGCGCTGGGAGTCGAAGGCGCTGAAGTCCAAGTCGTCGCCGCTGGATGACCCGAAGGACCAACTGTCGACGTCGTCAGCCTCCTCCTCCTTTGGCGCCGGCAGCTCAGATGGTCCGGCGAGGTCGATGTAGGATGTGATGGTAGTCTTCATCGACGGAGTGGCCGAGGATGAAGTTCTGGCCGGGGAACTCCTCCTTGTCGCCGTCGCCACGGAGGGCCGCCTGCGCCTCGGCCTCCTTCTCCCACCATTGCTTCTTCGCCGGCGGAAGTGGTGGCGAGGCGTCTCCTCCTTGACGCGGGAGCGGCGGCCCGACCCCGTCGTCCGACGAGCCGGAGCAAAGGACGCGTGCCTCGCCTCGTCGCGGATGACGACGCCTCCGGAAGGAGGCGCGTGCGCGCGATGGCAGATGATCCGGTGCGTGAGGTTCCGAACTCCGCGGTCCTTTCCAGCGCCCTCTGCAGGGTAGGCGGCGGCGCCATGTTCGCCGCCTGCGGGAAGTATAGCGGCTCCCGTTGCCCGCGGACGCGCGGACGAAAGCCGTACTGGCGGAGTGTGTCATCGAGGAAGCGGCCGTACCACCAAGCACGGTAACCGATGTTGTTGAAGCGGCCACCCGAGGGGTTGTCCGTCCGCGCGAGCTCAACGGCGCGCTCGCGTTCGAAGCACCCTTCCCACGACGGGGTTTCGAGGGCGTTCTCCGGCAGGCTCCTCTCCTCCGGCGTCATCTCGACCCGTCGTTCCCTGGAGAGGCAGTGGCGGCAGCGGCACGGCGAAGCACTGTTGGAGATGTGTCAGTCGTGCGGCAACTTGTACTGTACTGGCACGGGGATGCGGTGCCAGTATAGTACGTCGGCCTCGTCGAATGTTAGCTGCGTCGAGCGGAGCATGCCGCCGCTGCTGATGGGTTCGTTGCATGGAAAACAAAAAAAATTCTACCGTGAACATGAACAAAAACCAAGATCCAATCTAGGAAGAAGCAAGATCTAATCTACCAAGATCGAAGCAACGAGAAGATTGCGAGACTAACCCTAGAAGATTCCAAAGCCTACGAGATTAGATCTCGTTGTTGATATAGTCCATCGTTCCGTGCTGTAATCCGGCAGCACTTCCGTACTCGGTCGTGCGAACGGTGTCGATGAAGCCCGTCCTCTCCCCATTCTAGCGGGCAGTGGAGGTGTGGTAGATCCCCTCGGAATCCCAACAGCACGACGGCGTGGTGGTGGTGGTGGAGGAGAAAAACTGCACGGCTTCTAAGCCGGAGCAGTAATATGGAGGAGAGAGGGGCGGCCAGGGTTTGGTGTGAGGGGTGTATTGGCCGGCCACCCCCTCCCCTCTTTATATAGGAGGAGGGGTCGGCCTAGGGTTTCCCCCTGGCCCCACCTCTTCCTTGGCCGGCGCATGGGGGGATTTCTTCCCCCCAAGCCTTTCCCTTTATCTCTTAATTTAAACACTTTAAATTGGAGATAGATTTTATCTCTAGATTTAAACCATTTAAATTAGAGATAGATCTTATCTCTAGGGGTGGGCCGGCCTGGGCCTACATGTCATAGTGGGCAGGACCCACCATGCCATGTGGAGCCTATGTGGCCCCTCCCGGGGTGGTGGGCCCACTGGTGACCCTCTAGTACATTCTAGAACCTTCTAGAAGCTCCGGTCAAAACACCGAAACTTTCCTGAACCCCGGAAAGTGACTTCCCATATATGAATCTTATTCTCCGGACCATTTCGGACCTCCTCGTGATGTCCTGGATCCCATCCGAGACTCCGAACAAACTTCGTCTCCATCTCATATTCCGAATCTACTTATGCGACATCAAACCTTAAGCACGTCACCCTACGGTTCGTGAACTATGCAGACATGGTCGAGACTCCTCTCGGACCAATAACCAATAGCGGGATCTGGAGATCCATAATGGCACCCACATATTCAGCAATAACTTAGTGATCGATTGAACCATTTACATACAATACCGACTCCCTTTGTCACGCGATACTTTACTTGCCCGAGGTTCGATCATCGGTATCTCCATACCTAGTTCAACCTCGTTACCGACAAGTACTCTTTACTCGTACCGTGATATGTCATCTCTTGTGACCCAGTCACATGCTTGCAAGCTAATTAGACGACATTCCACCGAGAGGGCCCAGAGTATATCTATCCGTCATCGGGATGGAGAAATCCCACTCTTGATCCATATGCCTCAACTCACACTTTCCGAATACTTAATCCCATCTTTATAACCTCCCATTTACGCAATGGCGTTTGATGTAATCAAAGCATCCCTCCGGTGTAAGTGATTTACATGATCTCATGGTCGAAGGACTAGGTAACTATGTATCGAAAGCTTATAGCAAGTTGAACTTAATGACTTGATCTTATGCTATGCTCATTTGGGTGTATGTCCATTATATCATTCATCCAATGACATAACCTTGTTATTAATAACATCCAATGTTCATGATCACGAAACCATGATCATCTATTAATCAACAAGCTAGTTATACAAGAGGCTTACTAGGGACTCCTTGTTGTTTACATAACACACATGTATCAATGTTTCGGTTAATACAATTATAGCATGGTATGCAAACATTTATCATAAACACAAAGATATTATAATAACCACTTTATTATTGCCTCTTGGGCATATCTCCAACACTGCGGCCTGGTCATTGTGCGCCATCGCGTCGGCGGGGTACATGGGTGGTGGTTTGCGCGGAGGTTGAGGATGGCGGAGGCTAGGGTTGGACGGCGGGGAAAAGCAAAAAGTGCGCGTCGGTGGGGTTTTAAGGGAGGTGGCAGACACGCATTCAAGGCGCGTGGGTAAGGTAGGTGGACGCCGCGTGGCCAGTCGCCGCCCTCGCCATTTTGGTTTCCACGCGGGAGGCCATTAGCGCCGATGACCAACCTCCCCACGTCGTTTCCGATGTGAACCGCCGCGTCCTCTTGCTGACAAGGTGCCCCCACCCGTGAAAACCGTCGTTCCGCGAGGCGCCAGCGCGCCCGATTCGCGCCCTTGGCCAAGGGGCCGGCACGGGGTTGCCGGCGATTCTATTGGGCTCGAAAATTGGCCGGCGCCATTTGGGGCGCGCCGGTGCAAGCCCATTTTCGCTCCCGGCCCCCAAATTGCCATCGGGGCCGCTATCGGGGCGATCTTCGCCGGCGCCCCCCAACTAGTCGCCGGCAGGGGCGCTGGCACTGTCGTATGGGGGACGCCGGCACAGCATCCTCCATTTGGGGGAGCTGCTCCCACACCGGCGCGCCTCATATGACAACCCCAATAGATAATTTGAATTTGAAAACTCAAACACAAGCATAGAAATTCAAATAAGTTTACGAATATGAAGTTTGGGCCAACACACAACCACCAAATTCGAATATGTTTTCAAATATGAAGTTTGGGCCAACACACGGCCACCAGATCGCCGTCTCCGGCGCAAAAAAACGGCTTCCAAGCCAGATGATCACATGAAGGAGGTCACGGGCGGCTCAACCTCGACGACTTCTGTCAACACCCGGATTTTTAAGTCCAGATGCCTATTATGCCATACATCGCAATCGCAGGAATATTGTTTTTGCGAGGCATAATAGATTGATATCACAACACATCATTCATTTCAAACCATAATCGTCTTACAAATAAAGGATCACATGATCTAGTCTTAATACAACATAGTGGATATAAGGATCCAATTACAAAACACATAGCGGAAGCGAAGTAGCGGTTGCGGTCCATCTGTTCCATAGGCAACTGTTGATGTCAGGAGTAGTCCTAGTTATCGTAGACGTCTTGTTGTCCATCATCCTGGTACTGGTTCTCCTCTTCATAGTCTGGCCATTTGAATAGCCAGGGACAAAGCCATGAGTACTTTAAAGTACTCGCAAACTAATACTAGTGTAAGCACTATCAACTATAGTAATAGGTTCTAAGCTCTAGGTTTATTTGCATAAAGCCAGTTTTATTTCATAAGCACTTTAGTAATAAAAGACTCTTCATTTGCCTAACTTACTCAAGTGGGAACATTAGTGTCATTCCCACAACTTTGTTGTGATCAATTCAAATTCACCTTTCAAGTTCAAATCACAAGTCACCCTTCACATGTCATATTTTTGAAAATTTGTCTGATGACGGAACAGTATGGCCTTTCCAACCGTCCATAACCGTGGACGCGGCTATTCGAATAGTTTTACACTGTGCAGAGGTTGTACACTTGTGCCACAACATTTGATTTCCTCCGTCAGGGATAGCCCTGAATAATCATACTCGGTATGCGGATCATCAACCATAACCTTTCACTTACATATCCTAGTATAGGCACCTCTCCCCATGAGCTTGGCCTCCCAGTGAAGACAAACCGTCAGCCTGGGAACTGCACGGGGCTTGGGCCGGACATTCACCTCATTTCACGGTATTTCACACCATTTCACTTTCAACGGAGACAGCCTTGGCATAACCCCTATGACGCTTGTTTAGAGGGAACCCATACTAAGATACATAAACTTCCAGTTAAGCCCTACCCATAATCAGGTATTGTGGGGGTACTCAAAAATTGGAATGGTATCGCATCCGAACCCAACCATCAATTTTTATCAAATTCATCATGTCATTCAAGTCACATTCACCTTCAAAATCTTTCAAAGTCATTTCATTTCACAATGTTCCCATCTAGAGTAGTCAATTTTATTTGTTTAGCACTAGCCACTAGTCATGAGGGGTGCTAACTAGCTTTGATTGCTCTAGGCTAAGTTTGATGATCTTGTTCTACTCTAGACCAAGTGAATCATGAATCAAAAGGTAAATTTTGATAAACCAAAAGCAATAAAACTTGTAAAGTAAAAAACTTGGGATGGGATCATTAAGCATAAAGTAAAATGTGGTGGTGCCTTGCTCTTGTAGAGCTTTGCACTTAGCAAGAATATTAGCTTGCCTTGGTTGGTGTATTGATCAAAGTGGTCTTCTTCTCCTTGGAAGTAGACCTCCTCCTCCTCTTGGTACTCCTCGGTACTAGCGTCTAAAAACGGATACGGAGTACACAATCACCAAACAAATCTTAGAAGCTAGACTAAGCACACACATGAGTCACAAAAGCTAGGCTAGCATCACAACATTATTATTATGTTGGTTGACTTTGTTTTCTTCTTAAGAAAAATAATTTCCTCTCATTACAAATTTTAATTAGGGTTTCTATTTAATTCTTTGGAGAAATAATTTCCTCTCATCGAATCTTGTTAAGATTTAATCTCTTCAAATAATAAGATATGACCTAGGTTGACCAAGGTCAACTTCCTCATAAACATTATTTTGGAAAATGATTTAAATGATGCAATTTAATACTAACATAGTAGTGATTTAATGTCACCAATAATTCAATATGAGATTATATAGACCAGGGTCACTACCTCATGTTGAGTTACTTGAGACAAGATTTAAATGAGAGAATATCTCCCATATGCAATAAATAATTTTTGGATAATTTAAATGGACTAGAATTAGCCATAGAGCCATTATTTAATCTAGACCATGATCATCCAAACAACTATGTCATATTTTTACATATTCAGATAGACAATATGAAATGTGATTTTTGAGAGTTGGATTCAACTCAAAAGCATTTTTGGTTGATTTTTAATAAATGTTTGAAGTTTGAAAAGTCTCTGCCTTGTTATTTTTATCACATTAATTCTACAACGAATCTAGGGTTGATACCAGTGAGGTTGGATAGAGCATTTCATAAGCTTTCCAACAATACCAAATTCATATAATTTGGCCCAGTGGATTTGAAGATATTCAATTTCTAGCTAAGCACCAGTATTGAATTTGACTGAAAAGATTTAAATCGAATTCAAATTTTTGGGCCTAGGCGGGAAAGGAACATGGGCCAGGTGAGGGGAAAAGAACTGGGCCGGCCCGGCTGCTGCCCAGGCCTGCGTGCATGGCGCATGCACGTGGCCAGCGCGCGGGGAGCACAGGGCGTCGGATCGAGATCCAACGGCTCTGGGTCGTCGTCTACCTCGCGCACCAGTGAGCTTGCGGGGGCGATTTCTCTCACCTCGGAGCTCGGATGACGGCGAGGTTGGGCTTGTTCGACGGGGATTTTCAAGGGCTTCAATGTGGTATAGGGGTTGGTGGCTGTGGTGGTGAAAAATGGCGCAGCTTTGGGGATGCCGCCGGGTGCCCGTCGGCGAGCTTCTTGCGCCGTGAAGCGGCAAGGAGGGAGGAGGAGAGGCTCTAGGAGGGAGAGATGGATGCGGCTAGGCGCTGTGGTGTTGTCCAAGGGCAGGGGCATGTCTTATATAGGCTCCAGAGAGGGGGAACGCGTCATGGCGGGCGACGTCGTCGGGCGCGTCGTGTGCAGGCGTCTCCAGCATGGCTACTGCGTCAGATGGTGAGGTAAGAGGTAGGGGAGGACGTGTGTACAGTGGCTAACTCGCTGGCGTCGTGTGCAGGGTGCACGAGGACAATGCCGATGTCAGCGTCCTTGCGGGCGTCGCGTCGTGTCGCCGTCCTGGCGCGCGAGAGGGTCAACGATCATGTCTGGCAGGTGTGCGGGAGGGAGAGGGTACTGGTGACGCAGGGTGACGTGCTGGAATGCGGTGTGCATGCGAGGAGACGGTGGTGGCCACGGGTGGTGAGCGTGTGACCACGGCACGAGTTGTTTTGGTCCAAGTCTTGCTCTCCTCGACCACTGGCTGGTACAAGCAGGTGTAGGAGGTCCATGCCAAGTGTGATGACATGGTGAGAGAGAGGGAAAAGACCAGAGGCAGGTGAGTGCATGGTGGTGACCGTGTGGGTGGCATGGTGATGGCATTGGGTGTGTGTGGTGCATTTTCTTTGTCTAAGAGGTCATGGCATGCTTGAGTGTGGTGAAACCAGGGTAAGTGACAAGGTGGGCATGGTGAGAGGGGTCTAAGGCTTGCACATTGGATCCTAGCAAAAGTGTGTGTGACATAGGCCATGGCATTTGTGTGTCTTTGTGTCATTGTGGTCTTGTCTATGCTTGATGATGTCAAAAGAGAGTTGTTGGAGGTACCAAGTGCACTATAGATGAGCCCAAAGAGAGAGAGGGTGAGAGGTACATAGTTGGTGGAATAGTGTTTGTACCTCTATGTAACAAATTGATTCTTATGTAAAAAACTCATTTGTGTGCGAGTTTTGCTACGTTTCTTCATAGATGGGTGCTAAATGATATTGGGCAGCCACTCATGGCATTGGTTTGAATTTTGGGGTTGATTTGTGAAGATTCTAAAATTTGTGGGAATCTAGAATTTGTTTCAAAGTGGCATTTTGGCTTGACTATTTTGAGCAATGGTCAACGATCTGGTCAAACTGGTCAACACCAAAGTTGTTCATCTTGAAGAGGTCTTGGATGAGGTGAAAATAAATGGGAGGGTTTGGTTTAGAAAACTCTTAATCCAGGGGCTCAAAGAGGGTAAGATGTTAAAATTCTCACATGTGACCATTATCACATGTAACTAGGTTTTTGATTTTTCTTTGATTTGAATTTGGTTTTGTTGATGCAAAAGGGATCCTTTTGAGTTTAAAAGAGTTTCCAAACCATTGGCACAAGTTTACATGGCCTAGGTTAAAGATTTTCATAAATGGCCATAAGCATATGCATGTGTTGACTTGGTTATTTTTCTATTTCTTTTTCCTTTCTCTTTTCTTGATCATTGGATCATATATTATGGTTTAGCATCATGGCTAGGAAAACACACAAGCATCATGGCAATAGCACAAGAATTAAACAAGGGTACTATGCATAGCACATGTATTAATAAAAAGTTTTTGTTGGTTCTGAATTTTTGGAAAAAAGGAAATTCATTTTATTATTTGTTTGAAAATTTGGGATGTTACAAACCCTTCCCCCTTAAACAAATCTCGTCCCGAGATTTTAGGAAAAGTTAGGTTCCTAAGAGAGATTGGGCAATTGGATTAACAGAAAAACATACTTGGCATGGCCTAAGGTGCTTCCTGGCATCAAGATCTTCGATTCTTGAGACATTTTCTCCATGTCGGCCATCAAGATCTTCGATTCTTGAGACATTTTCGCCAACGATAGCTGCATCGCTTCATTGGTGGCCTTCATGGCAGCGGCGTGAGCTTCCATCTTCGCCGCCTCCACCCTCTCCCTCTCCAACTCGATCTTCATGTCTTGCTTGTCGAGGATTGCCTTCCACACGACGGCGGCCTGATCTGCCGCTTCCTTGTTCTCCACCGAGAATGATGTGATCATCTTCTCGATTGAGGCGTCCATGGCTGCCAATACCGGCACCGCATTCCTCTCAGCCTTGGCCTTGTTGTTGCCAATGGGGCGCCCGGTGGAGGCGCCGGCTGGATCGACCGACCCATCTTCCCCATCCTTCAATAGAGTGTGGAGGAGGTCGTCTCATTTCTTGCAACCTTGGAGCTTGTTGTAGCAATGCATGAAGGGGAACTCTTTATCCTCGTGTTGGTGCTTGTACATTTCAAGAGTTTGGAGCATCTAACAATACATGATGCAAAACAATATATGGAACAATTTGAATTGTCAAATAGATATGAAAATAGATGGATCATCAAATAGATATGTAACAAGATCAATCATAATTTCATATGTAACAAGATGGATCATCATTTCATATGTAACAAGTGTGTCATCATTTCATATGTAACAATATGGATCATCATTTCATATGTAACAAGATGGATCATCATTTCATATGTAACAAGATGGATCATCAAATAGATATGTAACAAGATGGACCATCAAATAAGACGGGTGTAGATCATACCCAATCCACCATCGTCTTGTCGCTCTCCTTCCATGCCTTTATCTTCTCATAGTAGCCATGGAACTTGCTACACGCGGCCTTGATCAAGTTCCAACGGTGAGATAGGACACCCTCGTTCCGGCTCATCTCCATGTTAGCGTACTCACCATAGTTCTTCTTCTCGTTGAAGCAATCGAGGATGCGCTTGTAGTACTGGCCCCCCGGTTTGGTTTGCGTCGGTGATGGGGCAAAAGCTCACTTGCTTCCACGCCTCGATGAGGCATTCATCCTCCAAATACCTCCACCTCGGAACACGAGTGCCGGCGGAACTCCGGTGTCGGCGTCGATCAGCTCCTCCTGGACTTCCTCCTCACATTCGTCCTCGTCGGTCGCTTCTTCATACTCGTCGACGGTGGGTTCGTAGGCATGGCCGCGTATGATGCCATTCAGGATCTCCTCCTCGGCGACAATCTACGCATAAAGTTACCAACTTTCAGTCGCCGACAGTGTCTATGGTGCACACAACACATAAAAAGTAAGGAAACGCACCTCGTCCTCGCCCATGGACACGCCGGACGCGCTGCCGAACACCTGGTGGGTGTGCCTGCCATCGTCGGCGAAGAGGTGGCGGGGAAGGCCGGTGCCGTCTGTCACGTGGCCCTCGGTGCAGCGCAGGTCAGGCGACGAGTTCAGGTCGGGGAAGCGGAAGGTGCCGCTGCCCCCTTGCCGTTGAATCCGGCGAGAACGGAGCGTTGTTGTTGATGGTCATGTCGATGTCCCCTTACTCGGGGGAGTAGCAGGCGCGATCGTCCATCTGCGACAGCCGCATCTGCGAGATCGACGGCGCGTCCGTGTTGTACCCCGCATAGTAACCCGGCGACGACGGTGAGCTCGAGATGTTGTTGAGGCCGCCGCCCAAGCTCAGACACGCTTCCGCAGAGGCCGCCACTTTTGTTGCGTCGAGGGCGGCGATGCGGCGCCTTCTGCGGTCGGCCGTGATGAAGGAGCGGCGTTCCATCTCCTTGTCCCACTCCTCCTGCGACATGGTCGCCGGCTTCTCCTTCGGTGCGACGGTGCGCGCCTTCGTCGGCGGCTTCGTTGCCTTCACCGCAGCGTTTCTCTTCGGTGACATGGCGCTGCGGCGAGGGTTTTCGGGTTTGAGTCTGGATGGGAGATGGAGCGGCTAGCGGGATAAATGAGCGGCGGAGGGGACGGGCTTTTGGGGGATAATATGTATATTTTGTCATTGTGTGGCTGACAGGCGACTCCCACGCCCAAAATTTTCAGCCTCGCAAGGCGCCAGCGCGCCCGATTCGCGCCCTTGGCCAAGGGGCCGGCACGGGGTTGCCGGCGCTTCTATTGGGCTCGAAAAATCGCCGGCGCCGTTTGGGGCGCGCCGATGCGAGCCCATTTTCGCTCCCGGCCCCCAAATCGCTATCGGGGGCGTCGGTGGAGATGCTCTAACAGCAAGTACATGGTGTTGAACGAACAACTTACATGTTTCAAAGCCATAAGCAAGAAAATGTAAACAAAGAGTATAGCTTGGGCTTCAAGGCCACCGACCGCCGACATGAACCGAGGATGGAGACTACACCGTGAAGACAAGCACACCACCGGAGAAAGATCTTTTCTTTGTCACCTTCCAATGTGACACCGTTGATGTGTATTCCGTTTCCACCTCCGAAGAAGGCCCCTACCTTCTCGCCCTTGCTCGTAGGGCGCCGTACCGTCGAGAGGAAGAGCAGCTCACCCGAGAGCACGGAAACACAACATAGGCTAGGTCGACGAGGAAGAAAGGCTTGAGCACGACGACCACCTCTGCATGCAAGCTGCCCACGAAAGGCTTCGCCGGCCACCACACCAACCAATTGGCAAGACGCAAGCTTTTGGACCAAGTCACCATAGAAGACACTGCAAGAAGATAGCAACCGCACCACCGTGAAGGAAAACGACCGAACATGCCACCATAGCTCCTCCGTAGACGCCACAGGCAGACCAGATCGCACGCAACACCGACCCTCTTCCACAGACCTAAGGCGGCGCCTCCAACGAGGAAAACGACGCCATAGCGCCGCCAATGCCCAATCCGAGGGACTTGGGGTTTTCACTCGAGTAAGGGAAGAAAGGGAAAGGGATGTACCTCAACGTAGCCCCCAAGGAGGAAAGCGGCGTCATAGATGTCGTCGGCGGCCATGGATTTCTCCCAAACAGAGCCCTCGCCCCACCACCTCGAGAGGGCTCTAGATCCGGAGGAATCGAAGTCAAGGTGGGGGGTCGCGTGCGCGGTGCGGAGTCGCCGTCTCCAGATATGGCGGATGTCGGCGGGGTGATGATGACCTACAAGTATAGGGGGTGTATCGTAGTACTTTCGATAGATAAGAGTGTCGAACCGAACGAGGAGCAGAAGGTGTTGACGAGCAGTTTTGATCGAGGATTCACTGTAAACACTAGCAAACATATTTGCAGGGGTATATGGTATTGCAGATAAATAAAGTACGAGTAAATAAAATGCAGTAATAATAATTGAAGCATGTGACCCAATCCTTTTTATAGCAAAGGACAAGCCGGTTGTTGTACTTGTGATGAAAAAACGTTCCTGACGACACACGGGAATTTCGTCAAGTGCTTTCGCTGGGATCCGATCATCCTTATGTAATCCTACATGTTGTGTTTGCTGGGATCCGATGAATATTATATTGTATACTATGTTGAGGTCGATTATATATTCATGTCATATGTTATTTGTGATCTTGCATGCTCTTCGTTGCTAGTAGATACTCTGGCCAAGTAGATGCTTGTGACTCCAAGAGGGGGTAGATACTCTGGCCAAGTAGGTTCATGCCTCTAGTAATCTAGGAGAGTGACAATAAATTCTAAGATTGTAGATGTGTTATAGCTACTAGGGAGAAAACAACAATGTTTTATCCGAGGGAAATTCTATTGTTTACTTTACACACATTGCTTAATGCGATAATTGCTTGCAACTTAAAAGGGGTTCGGACGATAACCGGAAGGTGGATTATTAGTCATAGACGCAGTTGGATTACGGTCTAGGTATTATGTTGTAATACCCAATCAAATCTCATAGTAATCATCTTGTCATGTATGGTCGATATTCTATCAATTGCCTAGCTGTAATTTGTTCACCCAACATGCTATTTATCTTCATGGAGAGACACATCTAGTGAACTGTGGACCCCGATCCTTTCCTTTACACTGATAAATTCATCTACTGCAATCCTGCTCTTTTACTTACTGCAAATCTTTGTTCTCTTTAATTACTGCAAACATTTCTTCCACTCGATACGTCTAATCCTTGGTGTTCAGCAAACCGTTGAAATTGAAAACCTCACTGTAAGTTGGGGCAAAGTACTTTGGTTGTGTTGTGTGCAGGTTCCACGTTGTTGCTGACGCCGGTAGTGCGCCCTGCCACTAGTCAGCTAGCAACACCTTCAGAAGTCACGCCTTTATCCTACTGGTCGATTAAACCTTGGTATCATACTGAGAGAAAACTTGTTGCTGTGCTCATCACACCTTCCTCTTGGGGTTTCCCAACCGCTTCCACAACAACGCTCAACAAGATTGTCTGGCGCCATCACCGGAGTACCATCGAAATCGTCCATGAATACCTCCACAATTTCTTCACATAAACCATGAAAGACAGTAGACATGCATCTTTGAAATGTAGCAAGAGCATTAAACAAACCAAAAGGCATACTTCTATAAGCATAAGTTCCATAAGGACAAGTAAAAGTGGTTTTCTCTTGATCTTGCTTTTTAACAACAATTTGAGAAAACCCAGAATAACCATCAAGGAAACAAAAATGATATTTCTTAGACAACCTTTCTAACATTTGATCAATAAAAGGTAAAGGATAATGATATTTCTTAGTAACTTTATTAACTTTTCTATAATCAATGCACATCCTATAACCAACTACTACTCTTTGAGGCATAAGTTCATTTTTCTCATTAGGCCCAACAATAATTCCTCCTTTCTTAGGGACACAACGGCACATGACTAACCCATCTACTATCAGCAATAGGATAAATAATACCAGCATCAAGAAGTTTCAATACCTCATTTCTTACCACATCCTTCATCTTGGGAATTAAACGACGTTGATGTTCAACAACTGGCTTTGCATCCAGTTCCATATTAATAGCATGCTGACATATAGTAGGAGAAATCCCCTTCAAATCATCAAGAGTGTATCCCATAGCTCCTCGGTGCTTCTTCAGTACTCCCAATAATCTTTCCTCTTCTTGTCCTATAAGTTTAGAACTAATAATAATAGGATATATCTTCTTATCATCAAAATAAGCATATTTAAGATCATCCGGTAAAGGTTTTTAATCAAAAACAGGATCCTTCTTGGGTGGTAGCATGGTACCTAAATCTGCCACAGGTAAATCGTGCTTAAGCATCTCCGGTTGACGAAGAAAAATCTCGTCAATTTCCTTTATTTCCTCCATAAAGACCTCACTTTCGTGATCCTCCATATATTGCTGCAAAGCATTGTTAGGAGTAACAACAATAGAAGCAAGTTGTTCAACTCTAAAATCTTCATTAGGCAATTCAGTTTTATAAGGAGCTTTAGCAAACTTAGAAAAATAAAACTCATAAGACTCTCCATCAAATTTAGTAAGAATTTTCTCCTTTTTTGCAATCTATAATAGCACCACAAGTATGCAAGAAAGGTCCACCAAAAATTATAGGACAAGTCTTACTAGCAGCTGAACCAAGTACTAGAAAATCAGGAGGATATTTAATCTTACCACATAAAACTTCCACATCTCTAACAATACCAATCGGAGAGATGGTCTCTCTATTAGCAAGCTGAATAACCACATCAATTTCTTCAAGTTCACAAGAACCAATTTCATGCATAATTTCCATGTAAAGCTCATAAGGAATAGCACTAGAACTTGCACCAATATCACATAAACCATAGGGATTTCTATTTTCGTGCCCTCGGGTCCTTAGTTGTGCTCTGTTTTCCCCAACCGCTTAGTTTTTCCTCAGTTTTGCCCAGTCCCTTATCTGATACCCTCACAAGGAGCTCGGACGGGAGGAATCCCGTTTAGTTGACCGTTGGTTGGTGCTGGCAAGTGGGGCCGCTGTTGGTGCCCCGCAGTGGACACGTCTCCACTTATCCAGATCATCGTGGGACCCACAACTTGTCCATGTTAGTGCGCTGGACCCACAGCTTACCCAGGTGACCGTTGCAAAATGGGAGCACAAGCTAGCCCCGCACCCGTGCCCGTGCCATTGCTTCCCCTTTCTTTCCCCGCGCCCCATTGTTCTTCTTCTCCGCCAGCGGCAGCCCTTCTCCGGCAGACAGGTGATGTCTAGTTTCTCTTCGACCTCCCGTTCTTCATGGCCGCAATATGGACCCGTGCCTTTGACAAGATGCCATGACTGCCCACGCCAGGAGACTCTGAAGCGATTGATCTATAAGACGGACGACAACGGCAATCGTGGATGTGTGTTCCTTGCATGCGAGAGCTTGCCATATAAAGAGGGGGATAATGTTAGGTCTCGCTCCAATTGCTCTGTTTTCTCTCGATTTTCTTGTTATTCCCTCGAATTTGGGATTTAGGGTTCACGTTGTTGTTTTCAGATCCGGAAGAAATGCAGCCATTTCGAGTGGATCGATGTGTACGTTCAGAGGCTTCAATTGCATGAATCAATTGGCGCTATTAGGGAGCGCAATTTGGGAGTGGGGACTTGCTATAGAGAATGCGGTGGAGAGAGGAGCCATTCCGATTATGCCTAGTGCTCCCAATGCAGAACTGGTGGAAGTGAAGGGAGAACTGAAGAAAATGAACAAGCAGTTAAGGCAGCTGATCGAGTTGAAGAACAAAGCTAATCTGATGGCTGGTTGTTTTTTTTGTTGTATAATTGCGATCGAATTCTTATCATTGCTCATCCGGCACTATAAGTTGTTACAAGGGGTCCCTTGTTCCAAATCCATTATTCAGTTACATGTACTTGTAGTTGTTTTCAAAGTTAGTGTGTGCATTCACCGAAATTACCAAAAAAAAAGTGTTAGGGAATATAGGAATGCTAAAGATAGTTGATAATTGTTAGTGGGGTGACAAATAATGCATTCACCGAAATCCCACAAATATGTATGTCTCATGTTTATAACAAAATTATACCACTTTTGGTACGTTTGAAATAACCAAAACTATATCCCAAACTATGTTCCCTAAAAGAAAAGGAATGCTAAAGAAAGTTGATAATTGTTAAAGGGGTGATAAATAATCCATTCACCGAAATCCCCCAAATATGCCAAATATGTATGTCTCATGTTTCTACCAAAATTATACCACTTTTGGGCCGTTTCAAATTACCAAAACTATATTCCCTAAAAGAAAAGGAATGCTAAAGATAGTTGATAATTGTTAGAGGGGTTATAAATAATCCATTCACCGAAATCCCTCAAATATGTATGCCTCATGTCTATACCAAAATTATAACACTTTTGGGCTGTTTCAAATTACCAAAACTATATCCCAAACTATATTCCCTAAAAGAAAAGGAATGCTAAAGAGAGTTGATAATTGTTAGAGGGGTGACAAATAATGCATTCACCGAAATCCGCAAATATGTATGTCTCTTGTTTACACCAAAATTATACCAATTTTTAGTTTAACATTTTTAGATCGTGGAAATAATGGATAAATAGAGGGAATATAGTTACGTGGCAAACTTGTTATTGCACATAAATAGAGGGGTGGCATTGTCCACCGACAGAGAGAGAGGGGTGGCCATGAAGAGAGAGAGAGGGGTGGTGTAGTTGCCTATTCGACGGTGCCTCGGAGGAGGGATCCTCACGAGGGGGAGAAGAAGTAGGGGCCATAGGGCGGAGAGTCCTCGGGACGGTGGTACGCGATTTACCCAGCTTCGGAACACCTTCTCGAAGACAGGGCCTACTGCTCCTTGTTTGGAATTATCTAGGCGCTTTCGGGTTGTTACAATGAGTTGTGGTTGTGCCTCTAGGGCTCCCAGGATCCGGCTTATAAAGGCGCTCGGATCTAGGGTTTACACGGAGAGTCCTAGCCGGAATACAAGATGCCTAACTATAGAATATTACATTGCCGTGCACGTCAAGGATCCACCTTTCCTTATGCGCCGTATTGGATCCGGATACTTCATGGGCCTTCACAGATCCGACTATCTTCATATGGCGGTTAAGATCCAGCTCTTGTTATCTCGGCTGGACTTCATCCAACTTGATCTACAGCAACTGGGCCGCCCGATGGGCCGTATGCCACCATCACCGTCTATGGGCCACCCGGGCTTGCCGGATCCAGGCCATGCTGTCGATATACCCATAAAGTATACCCACAATAGTAGCCCCCGAAGTTCTCCGAGATTCATCATTCCTCCGACTTCACTCACCTCGGATCCTAAGAGAATCTTGAAGAGCTTCCATACTTTCCTCGTTTCCGACTTCATTCAACCGGAAATCATTTGTTCTTCTGTAACGGCAATGTAGCAGATTTTTCGCCCATACAGCGCACAACTTCCTCTTTTCCCGCGATAAATTTTCGGAGAGGCGAATTGATGACCCACAAGTATAGGGGATCGCAACAGTCTTCGAGGGAAGTAAAACCCAATTTATTGATTCGACACAAGGGGAGCCAAAGAATATTTGTAAGCCTTAACAACGGAGTTGTCAATTCAGCTGCACTGGAAACAGACTTGCTCGCAAGAGTTTATCGTAGCAACAGCTTTATAGCGTAGTAGTGAAATATAAGCAGCAGTGTAATAAAGACAGTAGTAGTGATTTTAGTAAACAACAGGATTAAAATACTGTAGGCACAGGGATGAATGAACAGGCGTTGCATGGATAAGAGAACTCATGTAACAATCAAGGCAGGGCATTTGCAGATAATAATAAAACGGTATCCAAGTACTAAACAATCCATAGGCATGTGTTCCATATATAGTCGTACGTGCTCGCAATGAGAAACTTGCACAACATCTTTTGTCCTACCGGTGGCAGCCGGGCCTCTAGGGAAACTACTGGCAATTAAGGTACTCCTTTTAATAGAGTACCGGAGCAAAGCATTAACACTCCGTGAACACATGTGATCCTCACATCACCGCCTTCCCCTCCGGTTGTCCCAATTTCTGTCACTTTGGGGCCTCGGGTTCCGGACAACAACATGTGTATACAACTTGCAAGTAAGATCATAAAACAATGAATATCAACATGAATCAATAACATGTTTAGATCTGAAATCATGGCACTCGGGCCCTAGTGACAAGCATTAAGCATAACAAGTTGCAACAATATCATAAAAGTACCAACTACGGATACTAGGCACTATGCCCTAACAATCTTATGACTATTACATGATCAATCTCATCCAATCCCTACCATCCCCTTCAGCCTACGGGGGAATTACTCACACATGGATGGGGGAATCATGGATGGTCGATGGAGAGGCGTCGGTGGTGATGATGGCGATGATCTCCTCCAATTCCCCGTCCGCGAGTGCCGAACGGAGTTTCTGGTCCCGAGATGGAGTTTCGCGATGGCGGCGGAGTTCGGGACGTCTTGGAAATATGGTCGAACCCCTGCGTTTTTAGGTCGAAACCCTTAAGTAGTCGAAAGGGGGCGTCGGAGGCTGGCGGCGCGCCACCATAGGCCGGCGGCCCAGGGCCCACCGCGCCGCCTTGTGGGGTGGGCGCCTCGTGGGCCCCCTGCTTCTGGTCTTCTAGCTCCGTCCATCTTCTGTGAAAATATGCCCATTGGAATTAATCCCGGGATTTTCCGAAAGTTGAGTTTCTGCACAAAAACAAGACACCACAAATTCTGCGTTAGTCCGTGTTAGTTGTATCCAAAATACACAAATTAGAGGCAAAACAATAGCAAAAGTGTTCGGGAAAGTAGATACGTTTTGGACGTATCAACTCCCCCAAGCTTAGCTTATTGCTTGTCCTCAAGCAATTCAGTTAACAACTGAGTGCGATAAAAGAACTTTCACGAACACATTTGCCCATATGATTTAAATATTCTCATGATATGAACGAGTACTGAGGCAATTCATAATAAGATACATGCAAATAAAGTCATCTAATAGCTGTGTTAATCATGAAAGAGATACCAACAAACTAATAACAAGCATCATGAAACATTTCCATAAGCAGGATTGCAATGTTCATAAAAAGATATGATAGAGTGGTATCTCGCTTGCCTGTATTTGTACAGCAAAACATAAATGCCCAGGCACCTCTGAATTTCATGGAAAGACTAGAAGTAAAGATTATCAAAGATAAAAGCATCAAAGCTATACCACAGCTGATCATATTTTGGGACAAGCATATTATACTAAGAATGACAGTTATGCTCTCAAAAAGGTGTTCAAAGAAAGGATGGTGACTCAACATAAAAGTAAAAGATTGACCCTTCGCAGAGGGAAGCAGGGATTAACATGTGCTAGAGCTTTTCATTTTTTTAAAGACTGAAGTAAAATTGTTTTGAGAGGTGTTTGTTGTTGTCAACGAATGATAGTGGGCACTCTAACTACCTCGTCAACCAGACTTTCAAGGGCGGCTCCCATGAAGGATGTTATCTCTACCAGCAAGGTAGATCATCCCTCTTCTCTTTTGTTTACACATGCATTTTAGTTTCATTATGGATGACACTCCCCAACCTTTGCTTACACAAGCCATGGCTAACCGAATCCTCGGGTGCCTTCCAACATTCACATACCATGGAGGAGTGTCTATTTGCAAATTAAGTTGCTTACGATAAATCAGGGCAAAACATGTGAAGAGAATTATTGATGAAAGTTAATTAATTGGGGCTGGGAACCCCGTTGCCAGCTCTTTTTGCAAAATTATTGGATAAGCGGATGTGCCACTAGTCCATTGGTGAAAGTCTGTCAGAATTAAATGACAAGGTTGAAAGATAAACACCACATACTTCCTCATGAGCTATAATACATCAACACAAATTGAGAAGTATTTTGAAGGTTTAAAGTTAGCACATGAGAATTTACTTGGAATGGTTTGAAATGCCATGCATAGGTATTTATGGTGGACACTTTGGAATAACTTGGTTTTTAGGTGTTTTGAAGCACGAGCAGCGTTCCTGCTCAGTACAAGTGAAGGCTAGCAATAGACTGGAAGCGACAATCAAGAGAGCAATAATGTCATAATCATGCTTGCGACAAAATAAAATTAACGGGGGCATAAAAGTGATACAAGAACTCTGAGGCAAAGTAAATCATCGAGGCTTGATTGACTTTTGTTCAGTCATATGCATGCGTGAGCATGTGCCAAGTCGATTGAAGTGAATTATTCAGAGGAGGAAACCACAATGTCATACCTACCTATGAATAAAACAATGCAAGCAGATATTCATGACATGCTACTCATTATTAATAAATTGGAACTAAACATGAGAGATCATGAACTACTAGACTTTCATTAAATGACATATACCTCACATGAACCAACTAAGCATGCTCACATGGATGAGTATATGTACAAAAATGAAAACAAATAGAGTTCATATCAGCCTCTCACCAGAGTCGAGTTGTCGTAGATCGTCATTATTGCCTTTCACTTGTGTAGCTTGAATAATAATATGGAATGAAAACCAAGCTCCAGCCACCGGAGACCGCTGAACTCCCTAATAAATTTACAAAACAGAAGAAGAACAACAAATATTTTTGGTGTTTTCGAATTGGAAATAAGAACAAAAGGAAACAAGCAAACAAAGCAAAATCTTTTTGGATTTTCTCATAGCAAACCAACGATGGCAAATAAGGTAAAATAGAAGCAAGAAACCAAAATAAACAAATGGTAAAGAGAAACAACAGAAATATTTTTGGTCTTTTTGTGTTTTAGGAAAGAAACAAAGCAAAAACAAGAGAATGAAAACTAAAAGAAACACAGAAAAGCAAGATGGCAGAAATCTGCCAAAACTTGACAGCAGTACAGTAATCGTTTTTTACGAAAATTTTCCGCTACTCAGCTCGAAAAGTGTTCAACTAATGAAAGTTAGATAACAACCTGGGGAACATGCACAAAAATTGGCTTCGCAAAATAGCGTTCTGGCTGTTTTTGAGAATTTTTTGGTATCAGTCTAGAATCTGTTTTCAAACAGCACTTCCCCAAATATCATCTCCCTCTTATTAGAAATCACCTTAAAGAGCTAAACAAGTATGTTCAATTATCTGGCAATTGTAATATGCAATGAATGAGTGATTCCGGCATACCTCCCCCCAAGCTTAGGCTTTTGGCCTAAGTGGAGGTCAATCTCACGGTCCCCATGAGGTGGCACCTCCGTAGTATGACGAAGAAGGATCTTGTTCTGGGTATGTGCTGGAAGAGGCACCAGGATACGTGACGGTGTACCCGTAGGAGGGCTCGGCGTCCTCGGAGTCATGCCGCTGGTGGAAACCATGTATCCTCAGCTGCTCATCCACCTCCTCCTTAGAGCGCGACCACGGTTTCCTGTGAACACTGAACAAATCGGCCTGCGGCAAAGGGATTTCCCTCTCATCCCCGTCAATAAACAACATTTTATAAACAATATTTTCTAAACTAGAGTCAGTTGTGACAAATTGGTGACTCTTCATAGCAGCAATATCAAGCCTTATAGGAGTTAATTTCTCATCAGTAGGATCAAGAGGAAGATCTAGATGTGCCATAATACGCGACGCAATAATTCCTCCATAGATAGGTCCCCTACTAGATAGGCGACGAGCAATAAGAGCACCAAGATGATAAGATGTGCTACCAGTTAATGCAGCAACAAGAAAAGCAAGATGATAACTAGAAATGTTGCTAGTGTTCTCCCTACCAAGAATGCTAGTAGCAAGATAGTAAGCGAAATATCTAATGGCAGGAAGTTGAATGTTTCTTATCTTGCCGCGCTGAATGGTGCGGCTATCATCATTGGTAACTTCTCGATAGAGCTCCGTCAAAGCCTTGGGGCTTTTCTCGATCTTCTTCGCTATACCTACAAGAGCAATATCCAATGCAACAAAAAAATCCTTCAACTTCATAGTAATAGGCCTATCATAAATCCTGAATGTAACTGATGGTGTGAAGTGTGTGTTGTTGAACTTAAAGCTTTCAACAAAGATTTTAGTTAGCATGTAGTATTGGCTCCTCTCATCTTCCATATAGGTAGATAAGCCCACATTGTTGATGAGGAATAAGAAGTCATCAAGCAACCCTGCATTACGCAAAAAGTCATAGCATGGAAATGATGAAGCATTAGGAACTCCATTATCCTCTTCAACTTCGAAGCTCGGTGCGATGACATCCTCATTATAGGATCGTCTAATTCGAGTGGCTGCCCTTGAGGGCCTCCCCGTGCCTGTCGTCTCTCTTTCGAACACTTCTCCAAAGTTGTGGTTGTCCGTTTTCCTTTTCTGAAATTTTTCAACAATCATTATAAAATTTGATTTCGAGACATATAATTGAGGGAAACTACTATAGGAACTTGCTAGAGTATTAAACATGCATCAAAACTCATTTCTATAACTTGAATCAAGCATGCAAGCTCACTTAACATGTCACCTACAGCAGCAAATTTCTCAAGATATACTCAACCAAACAAAAATATGATTGGATAATCGAAGGAGTAACATACCGGAGAGCAAATGTGCCAAATTTCAGACAGAAATCTGGGCTGAGCAAGGAGATCGAAAAATCCTGAGCTCTTGAGCAAAAACGCGAGTGAGAGAAAGTTGGTACGAGTTTTTTCGGGAGATAGAGTAGAATGGGAGGAAGAGATGAGTTAGTGGGGCAAGGAGGGGCCCACACCACAGGTGGCGCGCCCCTCCTTGGCGCGCCGGCACATGGGGCAGCCCTGGGTGCCCCACTCAGCCCTGTGCTTCCAGGTAGCTCTTCGAAAAATAAGACCAACGGTATAATTTTTGAAATTTTTTGAAAACTTTGAAAAATGCACATTTCTAGGTGTTAAAATTATTATTACAGGGCAGAAAAAAGATTTTGAAATCTCTAAACAATTAAAGAACTATGCAAAACAAATAGTGCTACAGCGAGTAAAACAAGTGGAGGAAGAAAGAAATGTTGTTTAGCTCCTCTATGCATTTAAAATATACTTGTTAACAAGGTTGATCAAGTCTTGCTACCAAATAAATTTTACATGACATAAGAAGAAATAAACCTCAAATCAATCATGTTACCTTATATTGAATTGATATGGATCCAATCACAAGAGTTTGATATTCTTCTTTATGCTCATATATTGGACAATCAATAGTTCCCACCTTGATAGTTCTCAAATTAAAAATTGTATTAACTCCATATACTTTATCAATCCTCTTGGGAAAATAGACAATATGTTCCTTGTCATCAACATTGAAAGTAACTTTTCCTTTATTGCAATCAATAACAGCCCCTGCAGTATTAAGAAAGGGTCTTCCAAGAATAATAGACATATTATCATCTTCAGGCATTTCCAACACAACAAAATCAGTAATTATTAAGCAATTTTGAGTAACTTGAACAGGAACATCTTCACATACACCAACAGGAACAACAGTAGATTTATCATCCATTTGCAAAGATATATCGGTTGGTATCAACTTATCTAAATCAAGTCTCTTGTAAAGAGAGAAAGGCATCACACTAACTCCTGCTCCCAAATCACATAGAGCAGTTCTAACATAATTATTCTTGATGGAACAAGGGATAGTTGGTATACCTGGGTCTCCCACTTCTTTGGAACCTTGCCATTGAAAGAGTAATTAGCGAGCATAGTGGAAATCTCCTCATTAGGAATTTTCCTTTTGTTAGAGACAATATCTTTCATATACTTTGAATAAGGAGGCAATTGAATAGCATCCGTCAAGGGATTTGCAAAAACAAAGGTTTCATCCAATCACAAAATTTATTATAGTGTTCCTCCTCCTTTGATTTTAGTTTCTTAGCAGGAAAAGGCATTTGCTTTTGAACCCAAGGTTCTCTTTCATTACCATGTTTCTTAGCAATAAAATCTTCTTTAGTGTACTTTTTATTTTTAGCATGCTTTTCAGGTTCATTCTCAATCTCTTCTTTATCAGAAACATCATTCTTATCATTATCTTTATCATGTTCATTACCACTTTCAGTTTCAGCATCAGAAATAGAAATACTATTAGGATCATTAACAGGTTCAGAGGATTCTACAATAGTTTTATGTTTCTTCTTCTTTTCCTTAGAAGGAGCACTAGTTTCTTTAGTTCGTTGAGAATCTTGTTCAACTCTTTTGGGATGCCCTTCAGGATATAGAGGATCCTGGGTAGAAACACCACCTCTAGTTGTTACTTCATAAGCATGTTTTTCTTTATGAGTATTTTCTAACAAGTCACTTTGCACTTTAGTAAGTTGATCAATTTGAGTTTGAATCATATGAAAATGTTTAACAAGCATCTTAACATCATTGGAGGTTCTCTCCATAATATCATGCAATTTACTAATAGCTTGAGAGTTTTCCATTAGATGATTCTCTACTCTCATATTAAAGTTATTTTGCTTAACAACATAATTATCAAATTCATCTAAACATTGATCGGGAGGTTTTGAATAAGGAATATCTCCTCTATCGAAGCGTTGAAGAGAATGTACCTCAATCGTGGATGAAGGGGGAATTATCTTACATAGATCTTCTATAAGAGGTAAATTCTTCACATCTTCAGATTTAATACCTTTCTCCATAAGAGATTTCTTGGCTTCCCTCATATCTTCATCATTTAATTCAATCATACCTCTCTTCTTCAATACTGGTGTTGGGGTTGGTTCAGGTGTAGTCCAATCATCATGATTTTGGCTTATTTTAGCCAATAATTCTTCAGCTTCGTCTGGAGTTCTTTTCCTGAAAACACAACTAGCACAACTATCCAGGTATGCCCTAGACTCAATGGTTAGTCCACTATAAAATATATCAAGTAAGTCAAGCTTTTCCAAATCATGTCCAGCCCGAGCTCTAATAAGAGAGCAAAATCTTGCCCAAGCTTCAGGCAATTTCTCTCCATCTTCTTGATCAAAACTATAAATTCTCTGCAGAGCAATATGTTGAGCACTAGCAGGAAACTATTTTCGAAAGAAAACATCAAGCAAACAACTTGGACTATCAATAGAATCAGGAGGCAAACTATTATACCAAATCTTAGAATCATCCTTTAATGAGAAAGGAAAAATTTTAGCAACAAAATAAGTACGCATCTTAACATCATCAGAAAACAAGCTACTTAAAGTAGAAAGCTCATTCATGTGCTCTACAACACTTTCTTTTTCACAAAAAGGTGTTTTCTCAACAATAGATATATGAGATAAATCAAGAGAGAAATCATAATCCTTGTCCTTAATGTTTATAGGAGATGTGGCAAATTTAGGATCAGGAGACAGTTTATATCTAACAGCATGTTGTGCAATAAGCTTTTTAAGGTTACTTGTACTAGTAGTAGCATTGCATTTATCAATAAAATCATCATCAAGTTCCACATAATCTTCATCAAGGTCATCAGACTCATGTGAATTAACAGGCGTAACAGTATTTTCATCAGGAGTTTCAGTATTTTCAATTTGTCTAGACCTAGCAATTGTAGCATCTAGAAAAGGACCTAATGAACCATTTTCATCAAGCGCAGTAGAAGCATCATCAAAATTATCAAAGGAATTTTCAGATTCAGCAGAAGTACCAACAAGTGAAGCTTGTGGTGGTGAAACAAGTTGACTTATCACAGATGGTGAATCAAGAGCAGCAGAGGTACTAAGAGTTGTACCTTTTCTTGTAGTGGATGGTAATATGGCGACTTTAGCATCGCGAGTTTTACCCATGATGGAGGATTTGCAGCGAACAATATCAATTCAGGTGAACTTGCAAATAAAGCTATGCTCCCCGGCGCCAAAAAATAGTCTTGATGACCCACAAGTATAGGGGATCGCAACAGTCTTCGAGGAAGTAAAACCCAATTTATTGATTCGACACAAGGGCCAAAGAATATTTGTAAGCCTTAACATCGGAGTTGTCAATTCAGCTGCACCTGGAAACAGACTTGCTCGCAAGAGTTTATCAGTAGCAACAGTTTTATAGCAGTAGCAGTAGTGAAATATAAGCAACAGTGTAATAAAGATATTAGTAATGATTTTAGTAAACAGCAGGATTAAAATACTGTAGGCACAAGGATGGATGAACGGGCGTTGCATGGATAAGAGAACTCATGTAACAATCAAGGCAGGCATTTGCAGATAATAATAAAATGGTATCCAAGTACTAAACAATCCATAGGCATGTGTTCCGTATATAGTCGTACGTGCTCGCAATGAGAAACTTGCACAACATCTTTTGTCCTACCAGCCGGTGGCAGCCGGGCCTCTAGGGAAACTACTGGCAATTAAGGTACTCCTTTTAATAGAGTACCGGAGCAAAGCATTAACACTCCGTGAACACATGTGATCCTCACATCACCGCCTTCCCCTCCGGTTGTCCAATTTCTGTCACTTTGGGGCCTCGGGTTCGGACAACAACATGTGTATACAACTTGCAGGTAAGATCATAAAACAATGAATATCAACATGAATCAATAACATGTTCAGATCTGAAATCATGGCACTCGGGCCCTAGTGACAAGCATTAAGCATAACAAGTTGCAACAATATCATAAAAGTACCAACTACGGATACTAGGCACTATGCCCTAACAATCTTATGACTATTACATGATCAATCTCATCCAATCCCTACCATCCCCTTCAGCCTACAGCGGGGAATTACTCACACATGGATGGGGGAATCATGGATGGTCGATGGAGAGGCGTCGGTGGTGATGATGGCGATGATCTCCTCCAATTCCCCGTCCGGCGGAGTGCCGAACGGAGTTTCTGGTCCCGAGATGGAGTTTCGCGATGGCGGCGGAGTTCGGACGTCTTCTGAAATATGGTCGAACCCCGGCGTTTTTAGGTTGAAACCCTTAAGTAGTCGAAAGGGGCGTCGGAGGCTGGCCGAGGCGCCGCCACCATAGGCCGGCGCGGCCAGGGGCCCGCGCGCCTTGTGGGGTGGGAGCCTCGTGGCCCCCATCCTTCTGGTCTTCTGCTCCGTCCATCTTCGTGAAAATAGGCCCATTGGAATTAATCCCGGGGATTTTCCTGAAAGTTGAGTTTGTGCACAAAAACAAGACACCAGTGCAATTCTGCTGAAAACAGCGTTAGTCCGTGTTAGTTGTATCCAAAATACACAAATTAGAGGCAAAACAATAGCAAAAGTGTTCGGGAAAGTAGATATGTTTTGGACGTATCACGAATCTTCAGCCGGAATTTTCGGAGGTGCACATTTAGGTTACCACTGCGTCGTTTTACCGCTTTTAACCTAAGACACGTGGCGTCCATCCAACGGTGCGACCGTTGCGTTCCCACCGTCGGATCCGGCTCACGAATCTCCGCGCGGGGTCTATAAATACCCTCCGCGTCCGGTAACTTTTCATTCGTTTCACCGCACTTCCACTTCGTCTTCTTCCTCGAGACAGCGCCACCCCGCAGATCTAAACTCCGGCGAGCTCCTCCGCAAAAAGCTTCGTCCGCCGCCGCTTCAGTACCGCTCTCGACCCAAGATTCGCGCGGTTGAACGAGAAATCTCGTCCGCCGCCGAATCGTGGTCATCCGGAGCCGCTCGCTCCAAGTCCGACGACCTCGACCTCGACCTTGCTAGCGCAACGGGGAGCCGCCACGCCATTGCCAGTAAGCTCGCCGGACCCGTAGAAGAAGACTTAGCTAGCTTAGTTTAGTTCCGGCTACTCAGATTGTTTCACCACATGCATGCAGCCGGAAGCATGTCCACTAATTCACCTAAGTGTATTGATAGTTCTCTGAATAGTCCGGAACCAAGCTCAAAAGAACCAAGTTTTCCGGAACCATTAGCTTTCCTACCGCCACATATTTCATGAAAGACTATGTCACCCCCAAGCCGGATCCGGACGAACGCGTCCTTACGAAAGCCTGGGTGGAGCGCGGCCTGTCGCTCCCCTGTTCCGAATTCTTCCTCTCCGTCCTCACCACCTACGGCCTCCAGCCTCATAACATATGTCCCAACTCCTACCTCCTCCTCTTAAACTTCGTGACGCTTTGCGAAGGGCATCTCGGAATTCGCCCTGACATTCGTATGTGGCAATTCTTTTTCCGCGTCAAAAAGGAGACGAAGGATAACGCGATGGTAAATTGCGGAAGCATGACCTTCATGCTCCGCCCCGGAAGAATGTATCCGCCTCACTCTTCCCACGAGTCTATCCGGCATTGGAACACCAGCTGGTTCTATGTAAAGAATATCGAAGTTCCGAAGGTCCACCAGGGGCTTCCGAAGTTTATCAACAAGCCTCCGGAAGAATTAGACAGATGGAGCCTCATCCCCGCGCTCGCACAATACCCAGAGCTGAATAAAGCAGCGTGGAGGATTTCCAGGTTAGTCCACGATGGGCTAGCCGGAACTGACTTGACTCTCAGTTGGTTCTCTCGCCGGATCCAACCCCTGAAATATAACCCGCGACTGATCTGCGAGTACACCAGGGTGGAAGATAAACTCCGAGTCACCTGCGACAATATGCCGGCGGATTCTCTGAAAAGGAGGATCAAGACGCTTGTGAAGATTACCCGAGGCCAGCCAGTCCCGGAGATAGTAATGGACATCAAGACCAACAACCAGTGTCCTCTGGTACGTGCTCGTGTCTCAACATTTTAAATTCTCAATTTTGAAGTGTGTTTAACTTACTTTTACCTCTCCAGCTCAATACTTCGGCGGAGGAGGATTTCAGAGATGTGCTCCGAGTACCTATGAGCGTCGAAGGGGCGGAGGAGGATCCGGAGGAAGACGACGAAGAGGAGGAGAAAGCTCCCAAGAAAGCTGCTCCCCGAATCACCAAGCGTCCCCGCGCCAAGGTTTCCGGCTCTGAAGACGGTGCCAGCGGCGAGGCCTCCGCCAAAAAGGCCAAGATTATCAAGCCACCTCCGCTCGACTCGAAGAAGGCGGAGCGTGAACGCCTCAAACTGCTAGCAAACGCAGGGAAAGGATCGCGCCCCCTAATTCCCGGAGCCACGTAAGTATCCGAGAGCATCTCACTGTTACCGTGTAAGCTTTGTTACTTATATTTTTTCCTTTGCTCGTCGCTGGAGTCAAAAGGCCCCAGCTTCTCGGGTTAATACCCAGAAGCAAATAACAAAGTATTTGAAAGTGTCACCAGTTGTTCCTCCAATCACACCAACACCCCCAGCACCTCACACCCCACTTCTCACTCGCCTCCGCATGAAGCCCAACACTCCCCTGACCCAGCTGCCCAAGCTCCACCGGAAATTATTCCTATGAGCAGCGAGAGGGGAGGCGGAAGCTCATCCGCTGCGAGAAGAGCATCTCCAGAAGAACCTCAAGACAAGGCCCCGAAAGAGGCAGAGGTGAACTCCCAAGATAAGGCTGAAGCTCCAGCTCATGATGCCGTAACCTTTCCGGCCAACTTTGGGGATCCGACAAATCTGTACTCCACTCCAAAGGCATATTCGCATAAATTTTTTCCACAAGCTGACGGACGCGGAGAAATGGGATCAGGAGCAGGACCTCCTGAACGCCATGATGAGCAATGCTTGGGGCAAGGCGGATGTTGAATCTTCCAAGATTCAACTCCATAAAAAGGAAATCAATGACTTCTTCGACCAGCTCCTCGTCAAGCGCAAGGTAAACCGATATTACCAGTAGCCCCCAAGTATCTAGGTGGAAACTAGCAATAGTTAGTGCTTTGATACTTAAAGTATTATCAACTGAAAAAGTGTCGTGGTAGCCCCCAAGCGTCATGGCGGAAATTTTCCGGCAAAGTTGCTTCGAAATAATCTACACACAGAATATGAATGCCTCCATAAACTAATCCGGACTCTGACTTTTTCAGGAGCAGCAGGCGCTGCACTATGAACTGAACAAGAACATCTCGCTGCAGCGCCGCGTGACCTTGAGCCAGGCGGAAGATATCCAGGCTGGCAAAGAAAGAATTGCAGAGTTGGAACAACAACTGGCGGAAGCCCAAGGTATGCTTCCGACCTAGTCTATCGTTATTCCAAAATCCGACTTTGAATTTATCTTGATTTAGCTTTTAACAGGTGCATGTTCCTCCCTCGCCACCACATCCTCCGAGCTCGAGAGCCTGTGCTCCACCTATCAAGATGTGGAAACCAAATTTGCGGAGGCGGACAAGAAGCGGAAGCAGGCGAAGAAGCAACTGGCGGAGAAGAAATCTGAACTTCTTCAGAAAGAGGCGGACTTTGTACTGAAGCGCAAGGCTGACAGCGACACACTGCAAAAGCTTCAGAATGAAGTCCATGGGCTCTGAAACTACATGATTACCGCGGAAAAAGACTGGGACCTTTTCAACGCCGATGTCATGGGTAAGAATCCGGAAACCAAAGAATCAAATGAATTCGCCAAACTCAACTGATTATGATGAAGAACGCCGAAACCAGGTCCCCCGTGACGATCTTATCCGGCTTGCCGGAGACGATTGTAAAGAACTGATCTCTGCGAGCCAGAAGATCTGCCACAACTTGAACCTCAAAGATAGCAGAACCTGCGACGTCAATGATCTGATCAAGAAGATGGATGTTCTGCCAGAGCTGGTTGTGGATCTTCAAGCCTCTTCTGCCAGGGGCGCCGCCCAGATGTCACTGCCCATGTGTTTGGCGCGGTCTTCGGATATGGATATTGATCTTGCCACCACCGGGGTTCCTATGAACACCGATGTGAATGCTTTGCTAGATGCATGCAGTGGCTATGATACTGGGATCGCACGCCGCATTCGCCACGACGAATTCTACGACAAGGTTGTCCTTCCTGCTGATGAAATCCTCTCGAGGCGGAATATGCCAAAGAGCGAGAAGCGGAGGCGCGACCTGTCAGATCCTGCGACGAGGGCCAAATTACATGGACCAGCTCGAAGGACAAGTCCAAAGACGGCGCCACTTCTCCGACAGAAGGAGCCGAAGATGATGATGATGAAGATGTTGTTTCGTCTCCGGGTAAAGAAGTGGAAGGTGATACGTCTCCAACGTATCTATAATTTCTTATGTTCCATGCTAGTTTTATGACAATAGCTACATGTTTTGTTCACACTTTATGATGTTTTGATGCATTTTCCGGCACTAACCTATTAACAAGATGCCGAAGCCGGTTCTTTTCTGCTGTTTTTGGTTTTAGAAATCCTACACAGGAAATATTCTCGGAATTGGACGAAACTAAAGCCCACGGTCTTATTTTTCCACGGAGCTTCCAGAAGACCGAAGAGGAGACGGAGAGGGGCCACGAGGCGCCCTAACCATAGGGCGGCGCGGCCAGCATTGGGCCCGCGCCACCCTATGGTGTGGGCCCTCGAGCCTCCTCCGACTCGCCCTTCCGCCTACTTAAACTCTCCGTCGCGAAAACCCTAGTACCGAGAGCCACGATACGAGAAAAGTTCCAGAGACGCCGCCACCGCCAATCCCATCTCGGAGAGGGGAATCATCACCGGAGGGCTCTACGTCACCATGCCCGCCTCCGGATGATGCGTGAGTAGTTCATCCTTGGACTATGGGTCCATAGCAGTAGCTAGATGGTTGTCTTCTCCTCTTGTGCTATCATGTTTAGATCTTGTGAGCTGCCTAACATGATCAAGATCATCTATTTGTAATGCTACATGTTTTGTTTGGTGGGATCCGGTGAATATGGAATACTATGTCAAGTTGATTATTGATCTATCATATATGTGTTGTTTATGTTCTTGCATGCTCTCCGTTGCTAGTAGAGGCTCGGCCAAGTTGATACTTGTAACTCCAAGAGTGAGTATTTATGCTCGATAGTGGGTCCATGCCTCCATTGAATCTGGGACAGTGAAAAGTTCTAAGGTTGTGGATGTGATGTTGCCACTAGGGATAAAACATCGATGCTTTGTCTAAGGATATTTGTGTTGATTACATTACGCACCATACTTAATGCAATTGTCTGTTGTTTGCAACTTAATACTGGAAGGGGTGCGGATGCTAACCCGAAGGTGGAATTTTTAGGCATAGATGCATGCTGGATGGCGGTCTATGTTCTTTGTCGTAATGCCCTGATTAAATCTCATATTGATCATCATGATATGTATATGAATCTTTATTTGTCAATTGCCCACCTGTAATTTGTTCACCCACATGCTATTTATCTTATTGGAGAGACACCACTAGTGAACCTGTGGACCCCGGTCCATTCTTTTACATCTGAAATACAATCTACTGCAATCTCTGTTCTCTGTTGTTCTTCGCAAACAAACATAATTCTCCACACCATACGTTTAATCCTTTGTTTTCAGCAAGCCGGTGAGATTGACAACCTCACTGTTACGTTGGGGCAAAATATCTTGATTATGTTGTGCAGGTTCCACGTTGGCACCGGAATCCCTGGTGCTTGCGCCGCACTCTCCTTCACCAACAACCTTCACGTGGCCTTCATCTCCTCTGTTTCGAAACCTTGGTTTCATACGAGGAAACTTGCTGCTATACGCATCACACCTTCCACTTGGGGTTCCCAACGGACGTGTGCTTCACGCGTTATCAAACTAAATTTCTGGCGCCGTTGCCGGGGAGATCAAGACACGCTGCAAGGGAGTCTCTCACATCCAATCTCTTTACTTTGTTTATTGTCTTGCTTTGCTTTATTTTATTTTCTGTCTTGTTTGCTTTATATCAAAAACACAAAAAATTAGTTGCTTTACTTTACTTTATTTTTTGTCTTGTTTGCTTTATATCAAAAACACAAAAAAATTAGTTGCCTTACTTTATTTCATTTGTCTTGTTTGCTTTATATCAAAAACACAAAAAAATTAGTTACTTGCATTTACTTCATCAAGTTTAGTTTTGTTTGTTTCATCATGCTTCATCCTAAGTTTACTTTGAAAGATATATCGGTAGGTAGTGGGTCTATTATTGTAAAAGATAATATAGAAGAATTTTTCACTCATGTTAGTAAGACTGAAGATTTTGAAGATAGATCCTTGGTAGAACTTGCTCCTGATTATGAAATTGCTACTGCCTCTTTAGTGCACATGTTGG
This sequence comes from Lolium multiflorum, assembly GCA_030979885.1. Classification (NCBI taxonomy): domain Eukaryota; kingdom Viridiplantae; phylum Streptophyta; class Magnoliopsida; order Poales; family Poaceae; genus Lolium; species Lolium multiflorum. Next base: position 243,416,230 of record CM061753.1, on the reverse strand, counting down.
AAGCTAGATTTGTTAATCTTAATCCAATAATGCAACATATGTTTCTTACACTCGGTGATATGGAAGAAGGAGAAAAGAAAAATTTTGTTCTAGAAACCCTTCTTAGAGAATTTGGTGATGTAGCTAGAGAAGCTAGGAAAGTCTTTATTCGATATAAGATGCTAGGCTTGTGTACCAATTTTGCAAATATCCTTGAAAGAAGGGAAAAAGATAGGCTAAGATACACTAATAAATCCAATTGTGAGGGGGAGATTAAAATACCAATACCTTATAAACTCATAGGAATGCATGAGGCATTAGAAAAGAATTTTGATTGGATTGTTCCTGAAAATTTATTTGAGGAGGATAGTAAGCCTAAAGGTAATGAAAAAGGAGTTTCTTACATAGATAAGATACAATGCATAGTTGAGAAAACTCCAAACAATACTGTTGATGCTTCTTCTCTTGATGTTACTTGATTTGCGCCTAGCTGAAAGGCGTTAAAGAAAAGCACTTCTTGGGAGATAACCCATGGTTTTATTTTTACTACTGTTTTGTTGAGTCTTGGAAGTTGTTACTACTGTAGCAACCTCTCCTTATCATGTTTTTGTGCCAAGTAAAGTCTCTAATAGAAGGTTGATACTAGATTTGGATTTCTGCACAGAAACAGATTTGCTGTCTGTCACGAATTCGCGTCCTTCTCTCTGTAGAAGAATCAAAAAATTCTGCCAATTTACGTGCGTGATCCTCAGATATGTACGCAACTTTCATTAGTTATGAGTTTTTCCATCTGAGCAAGTTAAGTGCCTCAGAAAAATTCGTCTTTACGGACTGTTCTGTTTTGACAGATTCTGCCTTTTATTTCGCATTACCTCTTTTGCTATGTTGAATGGATTTCTTTATTCCATTAACTTTCAGTAGTCTTGGGTAATGTCCAGAAGTGTTAAGAATGATTATGTCACCTCTGAATATGTGAATTTTTGATTATGCACTAACTCTCTAATGAGTTTGCTTAAAGTTTGGTGTGGAGGAAGTTTTCAAGGGTCAAGAGAAGAGGATGATACAACATGATCAAGAAGAGTGAAAAGTCTAAGCTTGGGGATGCCCCCGTGGTTCATCCCTGCATATTTCAAGAAGACTCAAGCATCTAAGCTTGGGGATGCCCAAGACATCCCCTTCTTCATCGACAACTTATCAGGTCACTTCTAGTGAAACTATATTTTTATTCCGTCACATCTTATGTTCTTTACTTGGAGCGTATTTTTGCTTTTGTTTTTGTTTTTGTTTGAATAAAGTCAGATCCTAGCAATCCTTGTATTGGAGATATACACGCTCCGCTTTTTCATATCGAACACTTGCGTTCTTAGTTATGCTTTAATGTTCATGGCGAAGGCTGAAAACTGCTTCGTTGATTGCTATTTGGTTGGAATCAGAAAATGCTTCATATGGTCTTGAATAATTTGATACTTGGCAATTGTTTTGAGCCCTCATAGATCATGTTTAAGCTCTTGCATCATGTAGTTTAAATCTATTAGTGGAGAACTACCGTAGAGCTTGTTGAAATTTGGTTTGCATGATTGATCTCTCTAAGGTCTAGATATTTTCTGGTAAAAGTGTTTGAACAACAAGGAAGACATTGTAGAGTCTTATAATGCTTGCAATATGTTCTTGTGTAAGTTTTGTTGTACCTGTTCATACTTGTGTTTGCTTCAAACAACATTGCTAGCCAAAGCCTTGTACTGAGAGGAAATGCTTCTCGTGCATCCAAACACCTTGAGCCAAAACCCATGTCATTTCTGTCCACCATAACTACCTACTATGTGGTATTTTTCTGCCATTCCAAAGTAAATTACTTGAGTGCTACCTTTAAAATTTCATTCCTTTGTCTTTACAATACATAGCTCATGGGAAAATAGCTTAAAAACTATTGTGGTGATGAATATGTTGCTATGTATCTTAGTTCTTATAAGTTGCTTGTTGAGCGGTAACCATGTTTCTGGGGACGCCATCAACTTTTTACACCTTTGTTGAATATCATGTGAGTTGCTATGTGATGACCCACAATGCTTCCTTTAACTTACTAGTCCAATTTTTTTAGATTTATTAACAGTCTTTTGCAAGATAGATTTAATTTCTCTATTTGATAATTCTACTTGCCCACTAGTTTGAGGATGATAAGCTGAAGCAATTCTATGATTAATACCATATCTAGCAAGAGTTTTTCTAAAACCACCATGAATAAAGTGAGAACCTCCATCAGTCATAATATATCTAGGTACTCCAAATCTAGGAAAAATAACATCTAAAAGCATTTTTAAAGAGGTCTCACCATCAGCACTTTTTGTAGGTATGGCTTCTACCCATTTAGTAACATAATCAACAGCGACAAGTATATGAGTGTTACCTTCTGAAGAAGGGAAAGGACCCATGAAGTCAAATCCCCAACAATCAAATGGTTCAATAAGAAGAGTATAATTCATAGGCATTTCATTGCGTCTAGAGATATTACCAACTCTTTGACATTCATCACAAGATAAAATAAACTTCCTTGCATCTTTGAAAAGCGTTGGCCAATAAAAACCTGATTGTAGAACCTTTTGTGCGGTTCTATCTCCGGCGTTATGTCCTCCATAAACACTACCATGACACTTACTCAATATCTCTTGTTGTTCATATTCTGGGACACATCTTTGCATAATACCATCCACTCCTTCTTTATATAAGTGTGGGTCATCCAAAAAATAATGCCTCAAATCATAAAAGAATTTCCTCCTTTGCTGTGCTGAAAAGGTTGGAGGCAAGTATTTTGAAACAATAAGCATAATCAGCATACCAAGGACTATCTCACGAGCTCACCTTTATTACAGCCAATTGTTCATTTGGAAAACTATCATTAACAGGAACATGATCATAAGCAATATTTTCCAATCTAGATAAATTATCAGCAACAGGATTATCAGCACCTTTCCTATCTACAATATGTAAATCAAATTCTTGCAAAAGAAGCACCCATCTAATAAGCCTTGGCTTAGCATCTTTCTTTTCCATAAGGTACCTAATTGCACATGATCAGTATGAATTGTGACTTTTGAATCAACAATATAGGATCTAAACTTGTCACATGCAAAAACTACGGCTAATAACTCTTTCTCAGTTGTAGCATAATTTCTTTGAGCAACATCTAGAGTTTTACTAGCATAATCAATAACATTCAATTTTTTATCTACTCGCTGTCCAAGGACACACCTACAGCAAAATCACTAGCATCACACATAATTTCAAAAGGTAGATTCCAATCAGGAGGTTCAACTACAGGAGCAGTTGTTAAGGCTTTCTTTAGAGTTTCAAAGGCTTCCTTACAATCATCATCAAAAACAAAGGGTACATCTTTTTGAAGAAGATTAGTAAGAGGCTTTGAAATTTAGAGAAATCTTTAATAAATCTCCTATAAAAACCAGCATGACCAAGAATACTACGAATACCTTTAACATCCCTAGGATAGGGCATATTCTCAATTGCTTCAACTTTAGCTCTATCAACTTCAATACCTCTCTCAAAAAAATTTATGTCCCAATACAATTCCTTCATTAACCATAAAGTGGCATTTCTCCCAATTAAGAACAAGGTTAGTTTCTTCACATCTCTCAAAACTTTATCAAGGTTTCAAGCAATTATCAAAAGAATTCCCATAGACAGAAAAATCATCCATGAATACCTCAACAATCTTTTCACAAAAGCCATGAAAAATAGCACATGCATCTTTGAAAAGTAGCAGGAGCATTACATAAACCAAAAGGCATACGCCTATAAGCATAAGTTCCATAGGGACAAGTGAAAGTGGTTTTCTCTTGATCTTTAGCTCTAACAACAATTTGTGAAAACCCAGAATAACCATCAAGAAAGCAGAAATGAGTATGTTTAGACAACCTTTCTAACATTTGATCAATAAAAGGTAGAGGGTAATGATATTTCTTAGTAACTTTATTAACTTTTCGATAATCAATGCACATTCTATACCCTACAACTACTCTTTGAGGAATGAGCTCATCATTATCATTAGGTACAATAGTTATTCCTCCTTTCTTAGGAACACAATGCACAGGACTAACCCATCTACTATCAGCAATAGGATATATAATACCTGTTTTAAGAAGTTTTAATACCTCATTCCTTACCACATCCTTCATCTTAGGGATTAGACGACGCTGATGTTCAACAACAGGTTTTGCATCATCTTCCATGTTGATGGCATGTTGGCAAATAGCGGGAGAAATCCCCTTCAAGTCATCAAGAGTGTAGCCAATAGCTCCTCGGTGTTTCTTCAATATTTCCAATAACCTTTCTTCTTCAAAATCTGAAAGCTTAGCACTAATAATAACAAGATATGTTTTCTTATCATCAATATAAGCATACTTAAGATTATCAGGTAATGGTTTCAAATCAAATACAGGATCTTCCTTTGGTGGTGGTGTTATACCTAGATCTTCAACCGGTAAGTCATGTTTAAGAATAGGTTGACGAAGGAAAATTTCATCAAGCTCATCCCTTTCTTCCCTAAAGACTTCACTCTCACTATCCTCCAAATGTTGCTTGCAAAGGATTATTAGGAGCAAGAGCAATAGATGCACACTGTTCAACTCTAAAATCATCATTAGGCAAATCAGCTTTATAAGGAGTTTTGGCAAATTTAGAGAAGTTAAACTCATAAGATTCACCAGCAAATTTAGTAACAATTTTCTCTTTCTTGCAATATATAACAGCTCCACAAGTATTTAGAAAAGATCTACCAAAAATAATAGGACAAGACTTACTAGCAGCAGAACCAAGTACCAAAAAGTCAGCAGGATATTTAATCTTACCACATAGAACTTCCACATCTCGAACAATACCAATAGGAGAGATAGTTTCTCTATTAGCTAGCCGAATAACCACATCAATATCTTCAAGTTCACAAGAACCAATTTCATGCATGATTTCCATGTAGAGATCATAAGGAATGGCACTAATACTTGCACCAATGTCGCATAAACCATAATAACAATGATCACCAATTCTAACAGAGAGCACAGGAACACTGGCTTTCCTAGACTTATTAGGATGCGAAACAATATTAGAAGCATCTGATATGACCATCTTCTACATTTTCAGTCACAAGATCTTTAACTATTGCAACAGCAGGTTCAACCTTTATTTGCTCCTCAGGTTCTATAGGTTTCTTTGCACTTTTATTAACTACACTAGTTATAACAGAATACTCCTTCATTTTAGCAGGGAAAGGAGTTTTTTCAATATAAGCTTCAGGAAGAACATGATCAACAGTTTTAATTTCAATACATTTACCTATAGGTAAATCAGTTTATCTTTATAAGGTTCATGATACTTATCAAAATTCTTCCTAGGCAATTTGAAATGAGAGGCAAAAGCTTTATAAATATTTGCAACAACTTGAGAGTCAAGACCATAAGTAGCACTCATATTACGAAATTTATCAGTATCCATAAAAGTTTCAATGCATTCATAATCATAATTTATACCTGACACTATACCTTTGTCATTCTCCCATCCTTCAGTATTTTCTTGGATCCGATCAAGAAGGTCCCATTTAAACTCTTCTTTATTGCGTGTGAATGATCCAGAACAAGTAGTATCCAACAAGGTTTTATCTTGAAAAGAAAGTCTTGCATAGAAATTATCAATGATGATATTACCAGGAAGCTCATGAATGGGGCATTTGAGAATTAAAGACTTCAATCTCCCCATGCTTGGGCAATACTCTCTCCATCATGAGGCCAGAAATTATATATGCGGTTTCGGTCTTTGTGAATTTCACTTGGAGGATAGAATTTAGAGTAAAATAGAGGCACAATATCCTTCCAATCAAGAGAATGCCCATCCTTCAGCAGTTTATACCAATGCGCCGCTTTACCAGATAGCGACATAAAAATAATTTCTTCCTAACTTCATCCATTGAAATACCTGCACACTTGAATAACCCGCATAATTCATGTAAAAACAGTAAATGATCTCCAGGATGAACAGTTACATCCCCTTCATAGCGGTTATCCACAACACGTTCAATAATCTTCATAGGTATTTTATACGGAATTACTTCCTCACCTGGCGTCTCATCCACTACCGTTGCAGTAGTAGTAGATTTTCCAAATAGAAATTCAAGAGAGGATCTCTCCATAATGACTTATAGCAACAGGCAGAAACAAAATCAGCACATAAAAATTTTCCTTACCAATTCCACTTACCAATAGCGCTTCACTCCCCGGCAACGGCGCCAGAAATAGTCTTGATGACCCACAAGTATAGGGGGTGTATCGTAGTACTTTCGATAAATAAGAGTGTCAAACCCAACGAGGAGCGGAAGGTGTTGACAAGCGGTTTTGATGAAGGATTCACCGTAAATGCTCACGGACAATTTTTCGGGGGGTTTTGATATAGCAGATAAATAAAGTACAAGTAAGTAAAATGTGAGAGTAATAATTGCAGCGAGTGGCCCAATCCTTTTTAGCAGAAAGGACAAGCCGGTTTGTTTACTTATAATGACCAAACGTTCTTGAGGACACACGGGGATTTATTCTAGTGCTTTCGCTTCATATAGCTGATTAATCTTCATTGTTTTGATAAGTGTTGTGTGGGTGAACCTATGCTAATGCACCGCCCTTCCTAGGACTAATACATACTTGTGATTATACCCCTTGCAAACATCCGCAAATACAAGAAAGTAATTAAGATAAATCTAACCACAGCCTTAAACTCTGAGATCCTGCTATCCCTCCTGCATCGATATACCAACGGGGTTTAGGTTGTTGTCACTCCAGCAACCCCACAATTAGCAAACGAATACAAGATGTACCCCCCTATGCCCATAAAGGTGAAGTATCATGTAGTCGACGCTCACATGACACCACTAGAAGAATAACACCACAACTTAAATATCAAACCATTAAATATTACTCAACATAGTTCACTACTAACATTTAGACTTCACCCATGTCCTCAAGAACTAAACGAACTACTCACGAGACATCATATGGAACATGATCAGAGGTGATATAATGATGAATAACAATCTGAACATAAACCTTGATCCAATGGTTTCACTCAATAGCATCAATAACAAGTAGTAATCAATACCGAGAGAGTTTCCCCTATGAAATACTCAAGATTTAACCCTAGATGTTACAGCGGAGACGAGGTGCAGCGGTGGAGATGGCGGTGTCGATGATGGAGATGATGATGATGATGATCCCAATGAAGTCCAGCTCGATGACGGTGATGATGGCGACGATTTCCCCTCGGGAGGAATTTCCGGCGATTCCTGCCCGCAGGAGCTCTTTTCTCTCTGGTGTTTCTCCGCCCCGCAGAGGCGGCTGTGTCTATTCTCGCTTATCCCCCGTGCCTTAGGTTTTCGAGATGATGAAGTACGCGAAGGAGAGAAGGCCGAAGGGGGTCGTGGGCCCCCTCCCCACATGGCGGCGCGGCCAGGGCTGGGCCCGCGCCGGCCTATGGGGGGCCCTCCCGCGTCTCCTCTGGCTGGCTCATTCTTCGGAAAAATAAGATCTTCGGTATAATTTCCGTCAATTGTTGATCTTCGGAAATATGGTATCCCGGTGCTTTTTCCAGCAATTCGACTCCGGTGAATAATTCTCCAATAATCATGAAACATGCAAAATAAGTGAAATAACATAAGTATCATCTCTAAATATGAAATATATCAATGAATAATAGTAGATTATGATATAAAATAGTGATGCAAAATGGACGTATCACTATGCATGTTCGTCTTGTCTGAAGTAAGGGTGATTTATCATGATCAAATGGTTTGAGTATGCATATTGTTAGAGAAGAACATTGGGCCGCCAACCAAAGCCATGTATCATGGTGGAAGTTTCAGTTTGGACATTAATCCTCAATCTCTTATGAGAATATTATGTTGTTGAATGCTTAAGCATTAAGAGGAGTCCATTATATGTTTTCTATGTTGTCCCGGTATGGATGTCCTTAGTTGAGATCTATCAAAAAATGAGAAATCAAATGCGATTTATCTCCTTGGACCTTTGTACAGGCGGCATAGAGGTACCCCTTTGTGACACTTGGTTCAAACATATATTATGCAATGATAATCCATGTAAATCCAAGCTAATTAGGACAAGGTGCGGGCACTATTGGTATTCGATGCATGAGGCTTGCAACTTGTAGGAAGTTTTATGCATAACACATATGAATTATTACTACCGTTGAAAAAATTGTTTCTATGTTTTCAAAATAAAAGCTCTAGCACAAAAATAGTAATCCATGCTTCCCTCTGCGAAGGGCCTTTCTTTTACTTTATGTTGAGTCAGTTTACCTACTTCTTTCTATCTTAGATTCTTACATGTTTACTTATTGCACTTGTTATATGATACGTCTCAAACGTATCTACAATTTCTTATGTTCCATGCTACTTTTATTACAATACTTGAATGTTTTATACATACTTTACAGCATTATTATACATTTTCCGGCACTAACCTATTAACAAGATGCCGAAGTGCCAGTTCTTTTTCTGCTGTTTTTGGTTTCGAAATCCTAGTAAGGAAATATTCTCAGAATTGGACGAAATCAACGCCCAGGGGCCTATTTTTACACGAAGCTTCCGAGACCGAAAGGGAGACGAGAGTGGGGCCACGAGGTGGCCACACACCGAGGCGGCACGGCCTGGCCCTTGGCCGCGCGGCCTGTTGTGTGGGCCCCCGTGCCCCACCTACCCTTCCGCCTACAAATAGCCTTCGTCGCGAAACCCCACTGTAGAGCCACGATACGGAAAACCTTCCAGACGCGCCGTCGCGAATCCCATCTCGGGGGATTCGGAGATCGCCTCCGGCACCCTGCCGGAGAGGGAATCATCACCGGAGGGGCTCTACATCATCATGCCCGCCTCCGGATTGATGCGTGAGTAGTTCATCCTTGGACTATGGGTCCATAGCGGTAGCTAGATGGTTGTCTTCTCCGCTTGTGCTATCATTGTTTAGATCTTGTGAGCTGCCTAACATGATCAAGATTATCTATTTGTAATGCTACATGTTGTGTTTGGCGGGATCCGATGAATATAGAATATTATGTTAAGTTGATTATCAATCTATCATATATGTGTTGTTTATGTTCTTGCATGCTCTCCGTTAGTAGAGGCTCTGGCCAAGTTGATACTTGTAACTCCAAGAGGGAGTAATTATGCTCGATAGTGGGTTCATGCCTCCATTTAATCTGGGACAGTGACAGAAAGTTCTAAGGTTGTGGATGTGCGTTGCTACTAGGGATAAAACATTGATGCTTTGTCTAAGGATATTTGTGTTGATTACATTACGCACCATACTTAATGCAATTATCTGTTGTTTACAACTTAATACGGAAGGGGTTCGGATGATAACCTGAAGGTGGATTATTTAGGCATAGATGCATGCTGGATAGCGGTCTATGTACTTTGTCGTAATGCCCTGATTAAATCACATAGTAATCATCGTTGATATGTATTGAATCTTTATTTGTCAATTGCCTTGTAATTTGTTCATCCAGCATGTTAGTTATCTTATTGGAGAGACACCTCTAGTGAACTGTGGACCCCGGTCCATTCTTTTACATCTGAATACATTCTACTTTTTTGTTCTTTGCAAACAAACACCATCTTCCACTCGATACGCTTAATCCTTTGTTTTCAGCAAGCCGGTGAGATTGACAACCTCACTGTTACGTTGGGGCAAAGTACTTTGATTGTGTTGTGCAGGTTCCACGTTGGCGCCGGTTTCGGTGTTGCGCCGCACTACATTCCTCCACCAACAACCTTCACGTGCTTCTCCTCTGGTTCGATAACCTTGGTTTCTTTCTGAGGGAAAACTTGCCGCTGTGCGCATCACACCTTCCTCTTGGGGTTCCCAACGGACGTGTACATCTACGCGCATCAAGCACTTTTTCTGGCGCCGTTGCCGGGGAGATCAAGACACGCTCCAAGGGGAGTCTCCACTTCCAATCTCTTTACTTTGTTTTTGTCTTGCTTTACTTTATTTTATTTACTGTCTTGTTTGCTTCATATTAAAAACACAAAAAAATTAGTTGCTTTACTTTCTGTCTTGTTTACTAGTTCTATATCAAAACACACAAAAATTAGTTACTTGCATTTAATTTATTTTGTTATCATGTCTAGTCCTGTACTTGTTTTTATTTTCACTAGTTAGGCTTAATGGAAAATAACAAAAAATAGAGATCTTTATGAACTTTATCTTGAATTAGGACATGAGGTGTTTGAAGAGAAAATTAAAAAACCTATGGTGATTTATATGCATGCTAATGGCAATGTTATTAGTATGAACTCTTTGAACACTATTATTGCTAATGCTATGGAAGAATTTAAGCTTGGGGAAGCGGGTTGTGATATTTTTGGTCCCCCAAGCATGGAGGAGAAAATTTACTTTGATGATACTTTACCTCCTATATATGATGCTTGCAAAAATGAATATGATATTTTCAGTCCACCTACTATTGAGGAGAAAGTTAATTATGATTACAATATGCCTCCTATGTATGATGATTATGGTGATGAGAATAATAACTGATAGCTATTTTATTGAATTTGCTCCCACTACAACTAATAAAATTGATTATGCTTATGTGGAGAGTAATAATTTTATGCATGTAGCTCATTACAAGAATGTTGTATGTGATAGTTATATTGTTGAGTTTGTTCATGATGGTACTGAAAGTTATTATGAGAGAGGGAAACATGGTTATATGCATCTTAATAATATTAAGTTTCCCCTCTTTATCTTGAGAATCTTGAAGTTACTCGTGTTTTGTCTTTCTATGCTTGTCACTTTGTTCTTCATGAATTTATTTGTGTACAAGATTCCTTTTCATAGGAAGTGGGTTAGAATTAAATGTGTTTTGGATTTGCTTCTTGATGCTCTCTTTTGCTTCATCTCTTGATAATACTTGATTTGCACTTTCTGCGGAAAGGCGTTAAAGAAAAGCACTTCTTGGGAGATAACCCATGTTTCATTTTATTTACTGTATTGTTAAGTCTTGGAAGTTGTTTACTACTGTAGCAACCTCTCCTTATCATGTTTTTGTGCCAAGTAAAGTTTTTATGTTAAAGTTGATGATAGATTTGGATCGCTGCGCAGAAACAGCATTGCTGTCTGTCACGAATTCTCGCAGAAGTCTCTGTAAAAAAATCGAAAAATCTGCAAATTTACGAGCGTGATCCTCATATATGTACGCAACTTTCATTAGTTTTGAGTTTTTCCATTTGAGCAAGTTAAGTGCCCCTGCCAGATTCATCTTTACGGACTGTTCTGTTTTTGACAGATTCTGTCTTTTATTTAGCATTGCCGCTTTTGCTATGTTGAATGAGTTTTTTGTTCCATTAACTTTCAGAAGCTTTGTGCAATGACCAGAAGTGTTTAGAATGATTGTGTCACCTCTGAATATTTGAATTTTTGGTTATACACTAACCCTCTAATGAGTTTGCTTGAAGTTTGTGTGAAGGAAGTTTTCAAGGGTCAAGAGAAGAGGATGATATACTATGATCAAGAAGAGTGAAAGGTCTAAGCTTGGGGATGCCCCGATGGTTCATCCCTGCATATTTTAAGAAGACTCAAGCATCTAAGCTTGGGGATGCCCAAGGCATCCCCTTCTTCATCGACAACATTATCGGGTCACTTCTAGTGAAACTATATTTTTATTCCATCACATCCTATGTTCTTTACTTGGAGCGTCGGTTTGTTTTTATTTTTGTTTTGTTTTGAATAAAGTTGGATCCCACCATTCTTATATTGGAGATATTACGCTCCGCTTTTTCATATGGAACACTTGTGTTCTTAATTGTGCTTTAATGTTCATGGCGAAGTCTGAAATTGCTTCGTTAAATTGCTATTTGGTTGGAATTGGAAAATGCTGCATATGGTTTGGTAAATTTGGCAATTGTTTGAGCTCTCATAGATCATGTTTAAGCTCTTGCATCATGTAGTTTAATCTATTAATGAAGAACTACCGTAGAGCTTGTTTAATTTGGTTTGCATGATTGGTCTCTCTAAGTCTAGATATTTTCGGGTAAAGTGTTTGAACAACAAGGAAGACAGTGTAGAGCCTTATAATGCTTGCAATATGTTTTTGTGTGAGTTTTGTTGTACCTGTTCATACTTGTTTATGCTTCAAACAACCTTGCTAGCCCAAACCTTGTACTGAGAGGAAATGCTTCTCGTGCATCCAAACACCTTGAGCCAAAAACCCATGCCATTTGTGTCCACCATATCTACCTACTATGTGGTATTTTTCTGCCATTCCAAAGTAAATTACTTGAGTGCTACCTTTAAAATTTCATTCCTTTACCTTTACAATATATAGCTCATGGGACAAATAGCTTAAAAACTATTGTGGTGATGAATATGTAGTTATGTGTTTTAATTCTTATAAGTTGCTTGTTGAGCGGTAACCATGTTTCTGGGGACGCCATTAACTCTTTATCTTTGTTGGATATCATGTGAGATGATATGCATGTTCGTCTTGTCTGAAGTAAGTGCGATTTCATGATCAAATGGTTTGAGTATGCATATGTTAGAGAAGAACATTGGGCCGCTAACTAAAGCCATGTATCATGGTGGAAGTTTCAGTTTGGACATACAACCTCAATCTCTTATGAGAATATTAATCTGTTGTTGAATGCTTAAGCATTAAAAGAGGAGTCCATTATCTGTTGTCTTTGTTGTCCCGGTATGGATGTCTAAGTTGAGAATAATCAAAAGCGAGAAATCCAATGCGTGCTTTCTCCTTAGACACTTGTACATGCGGCATAGAGGTACCCCTTTGTGACACTTGGTTGAAACATATGTTATGCGATGATAATCCGTGTCTTCCGAGCTAAGTAGGACAAGGTGCGAGCACTATTAGTACTCTATGCATGAGACATGCAACTTGTAGGAAGTATTATGCATAGCACATATGAATTATTACTACCGTTGACAAAATTGTTTCTATGTTTTCAAAACAAAAGCTCTAGCACAAAAATAGTAATCAATGCTTCCTGCGAAGGGCCAATCTTTTACTTTATGTTGAGTCAGGTTACCCACTTCTTTCTATCTTAGAAGCAAACACTTGTGTTAACTGTGTGCATTGATTCTTACATGCTTACTTATTGCTGTTATACTACTCTATGTTGACAAATATCCATGAGATATACATGTTACAAGTTGAAAGCATTCGCTGAAACTTAATCATCCTTTGTGTTGCTTCAATTCATTCTACTTTGAATTTATTGCTTATGAGTTAGCTCTTATGCAAGTCTTGTTGATACTTGTTTGAAAGTATTATTCATGAAAAGTTTTGCTATATGATTCATTTGTTTAGTCATTATCTTTGTTAGCAATCTTTTGTTCAGATCACTCCATTCATCTCATATGCTTTACAATAATGTTGATCAAGATTATGTTGGTAGCATGTCACTTCAGAAATTATTTGTGTTATCGTTTACCTACTCGAGGACGAGTAGGAACTAAGCTTGGGGAGCTTGATACGTCTCAAACGTATCTATAATTTCTTATGTTCCATGCTACTTTTATTACAATAATTGAATGTTTTATACATACTTTACAGCATTATTATACATTTTCCGGCACTAACCTATTAACAAGATGCCGAAGTGCCGTTCTGTTTTCTGCTGTTTTTGGTTTCAGAAATCCTAGTAAGGAAATATTCTCGGAATTGGACGAAATCAACGCCCAGGGGCCTATTTTTACACGAAGCTTCCAGAAGACCGAAAGGGAGACGAAGTGGGGCCACGAGGTGGCCACACACCAGGGCGGCGTGGCCTGGCCCTTGGCCACGCGGCCCTGTTGTGTGGGCCCCCCGTGACGCCCTTTGACCTACCCTTCCGCCTACAAATAGCCTTCGTCGCGAGTACCGAGAGCCACGATACGGAAAACCTTCCGAGACGCTGCCGTCGCGAATCCCATCTCGGGGGATTCGGGAGATCGCCTCGCACCCTGCCGGAGAGGGGAATCATCACCTGAGGGGCTCTACATCATCATGCCCGCCTCCGATTGATGCGTGAGTAGTTCATCCTTGGACTATGGGTCCATAGCAGTAGCTAGATGGTTGTCTTCTCCGCTTGTGCTATCATTGTTTAGATCTTGTGAGCTGCCTAACATGATCAAGATCATCTATTTGTAATGCTACATGTTGTGTTTGGCGGGATCCGATGAATATAGAACATTATGTTAAGTTGATTATCAATCTATCATATATGTGTTGTTTATGTTCTTGCATGCTCTCCGTTGCTAGTAGAGGCTCTGGCCTAGTTGATACTTGTAACTCCAAGAGGGAGTAATTATGCTCGATAGTGGGTTCATGCCTCCATTTAATCTGGGACAGTGACAGAAAGTTCTAAGGTTGTGGATGTGCTGTTACTACTAGGGATAAAACATTGATGCTTTGTCTAAGGATATTTGTGTTGATTACATTACACCATACTTAATGCAATTATATGTTGTTTACAACTTAATACCGGAAGGGGTTCGGATGATAACCTGATGGATTTTACATAGATGCATGCTGGATAGTGGTCTATGTACTTTGTCGTAATGCCTGATTAAATCACATAGTAATCATCGTTGATATGTATTGAATCTTTATTTGTCAATTGCCCGCCTTGTAATTTGTTCACCCAGCATGTTAGTTATCTTATTGGAGAGACACCTCTAGTGAACTGTGGACCCCGGTCCATTCTTTTACATCTGAATACATTCTACTTGTTTTTACTGTTCTTTGCAAACAAACACCATCTTCCACTCGTACGCTTAATCCTTTGTTTTCAACAAGCCGGTGAGATTGACAACCTCACTTTACGTTGGGGTAAAGTACTTTGATTGTGTTGTGCGGGTTCCACGTTGGCGCGGTTTCACTGGTGTTGCGCCGCACTACATTCCTCCACCAACAACCTTCACATGCTTCTTGGCTCCTACTGGTTCGATAACCTTTGTTTCTTTCGAGGAAAACTTGCTTGTGCGCATCACCTTCCTCTTGGGGTTCCCAACGGACGTGTACATCTACGCGCATCATTATATTACTTTATGTTGACAATTATCCATGAGATATGCATGTTACAAGTTGAAAGCAATTGCTGAAACTTAATCATCCTTTGTGTTGCTTCGAAACCTCTTACTTTGAATCTATTTCTTTATGAGTTAGCTCTTATGCAAGTCTTTTTGATACTTGTCTTGAAAGTACTATTCATGAAAAGTTTTGCTATATGATTCAGTTGTTTAGTCATTATCTCTTTGTTAGCAATCTATTGCTTCGAATCACTTCATTCACCTCATATGCTTTACAATAATATTGATCAAGATTATGATGGTAGCATGTCACTTCAAATTATTGTTTTTATCGTTTACCTACTCGAGGGCGAGTAGGAACTAAGCTTGGGGATGCTTGATACGTCTCCAACGTATCTATAATTTCTTATGTTCCATGCTAGTTTTATGACAATACCTACATGTTTTGTTCACACTTTATGACGTTTTGATGCATTTTCCAAGCACTAACCTATTAACAAGATCTTAGCGCCGGTTCATGTTTCTCTGTTTTTGGTTTGAAATCTACAGGAAATATTCTCGGAATTGGACGAAACAAAAGCCCACGATCTTATTTTCCACGGAGCTTCCAGAAGACCGAAGAGAGACGGAGAGGGGCCACGAGGCGCCCTAACCATAGGGTGGCGCGGCCGGCATGGGGGCCGCGCCACCCTATGGTGTGGGCCCCTCGAGCCTCCCGCCTGCGCCCTTCCGCCTACTTAAACTCTCCGTCGCGAAAACCTAGTACCGAGAGCCACAATACGGAAAAAGTTCCAGAGACGCCGCCACCGCCAATCCCATCTCGGGGGATTCAGGAGATTGCCTCTGGCACCCTGCCGGAGAGGGGAATCATCACCGGAGGGCTCTACATCACCTTGCCCGCCTCCGGACTGTTGCGTGAGTAGTTCATCCTTGGACTATGGGTCCATAGCAGTAGCTAGATGGTTGTCTTCTCCTCTTGTGCTATCATGTTTAGATCTTGTGAGCTGCCTAACATGATCAAGATCATCTATATGTAATGCTACATGTTGTGTTTGGTGGGATCCGATGAATATGGAATACTATGTCAAGTTGATTATTGATCTATCATATATGTGTTGTTTATGTTCTTGCATGCTCTCCGTTGCTAGTAGAGGCTCTGGCCAAGTTGATACTTGTAACTCCAAGAGTGAGTATTTATGCTCGATAGTGGGTTCAT
The DNA here is from genome assembly GCA_030979885.1 of Lolium multiflorum. Lineage (NCBI taxonomy): Eukaryota > Viridiplantae > Streptophyta > Magnoliopsida > Poales > Poaceae > Lolium > Lolium multiflorum. The sequence continues at coordinate 243,399,946 of CM061753.1, read as the reverse complement.
GCCTCCATTGAATCGGGACAGTGACAGAAAGTTTAAGGTTGTGGATGTGCTTGTTGCCACTAGGGATAAAACATCGATGCTTTGTCTAAGGATATTTGTGTTGATTACATTACGTACCATACTTAATGCAATTGTCTGTTGTTTGCAACTTAATACCGGAAGGGGTGCGGATGCTAACCCGAAGGTGGACTTTTTAGGCATAGATGCATGTTGGATGGCGGTCTATGTTCTTTGTCGTAATGCCCTGATTAAATCTCATAGTGATCATCATGATATGTATATGAATCTTTATTTGTCAATAGCCCACATGTAATTTGTTCACCCATCATGCTATTTATCTTATTGGGGAGACACCACTAGTGAACTGTGGACCCCGGTCCATTCTTTTACATCTGAAATACAATCTACTGCAATCTTTGTTCTCTGTTGTTCTTCGCAAACAAACATCATTCTCCACACCATACGTTTAATCCTTTGTTTTCAGCAAGCCGGTGAGATTGACAACCTCACTGTTACGTTGGGGCAAAGTATCTTGATTGTGTTGTGCAGGTTCCACGTTAGCACCGGAATCCCTGGTGTTGCGCCGCACTACACTCCTTCACCAACAACCTTCACGTGGCCTTCATCTCCTACTGGTTCGATAAACCTTGGTTTCATACTGAGGGAAACTTGCTGCTATACGCATCACACCTTCCACTTGGGGTTCCCAACGGACGTGTGCTTCACGCGTTATCAGAAGGCTAAGGATAAGTAAAACCTTGATCCTACGGAAAAACAATGTGTCATTTTGGCCCCATCGAGGGTTTGTAATATATAACTTAAGTATTTTTAAGTAGCTAGGGATGAAACAACTGCATGTGGGCGGAAAACTTATCCTGCAATCCGTTATATATATTTGCATGTTTCATTTGCTTGAAAAGAAAGTGCTAGTTTCTAAGTTTTCCGGCTTGCCCACTTGACCTTCCACGAGCTAGAAGACCTTTAGTCGCAAACGCTCTTCTGCAGCGACGAAGCCCAATGGCAATCCGTCAATAACCGCGGAAACAAGCCCCCAGCCAAGGTGTCGGAAGTCGTTACCAGGAATCCATGAGTTCGCAACAGAGAACCTATTCACCAGAAAACTTAAGCTTACGTCCTAAAGGATGATTTTTGAAAATCACAACTTTCATACATGCCTAGGCGGAAAAATCCAGCTCTACGGTTTTAGTTGGAAAGCATACACGATCCAAAAATGAAAAAAACTAAAGGCGGTAAAAGACTCAAAGAGTGAACCACATGCTTTGTTTCATTGATCATGTATCATAGATATTACAAGGTATGTAATGCGAAAATTGCTAGGTGTGGAAAGGACGTAGTTGTGCTATATTCCAGGGACGATCTGTTTCATCGTAAATGTCATCCGGATCCTCCCGTTTGTGTTTCCGGTACTAATTGGCAGGTCTATCCTTTAATTCCCAGAAATCAACGAGGTAGTAAGATCCATTGTGAAGCATTTTGCTGATGACGAAGGGTCCTTCCCATGGAGATTGCAACTTATGGTCTTTCATCTGTCGAAGGCCGAGGACCAAGTCGCCTGTCATAAACGAGCGGTTCCGAACTCGACGACTATGGTAGCGTGGAGCTTCTGCTGGTAAATGGTGGAACGTTGGTCAGCTAGGTTCCGAGCTTCTTCAATCAGGTCCACAGATAGCTGTCGAGCCTCGTCAGCAGTTTCTTCATCATAGGCGGAAACTCGCGGTGAATCGTGGATGATGTCGGAGGGGAGCACAACTTCGGATCCATATACCAGGAAGAACAGAGTAAATCCAGTTGACCTGTTAGGGGTACTTCGTAAACTCCACAGAACAGAGACTAACTCCTCATCCCAAGCTCCGGCTGCGCGTCGCAGAGGTTCTTCAAGGCGAGGTTTGATTCCGGCTAGTATAAGGTTGTTGGCTCGTTCGACCTGACCATTAGACTGTGGATGAGCCACAGATGCAAGGTCAAGCCGGATCCCTACGTCATGGCAATAATCCTTGAGTTCTCCTTGTGCAAAGTTTGTGCCATTGTGAAAGAACATGTCCATTACCCCATGTGTGGTTTTGGTAATTGATGACAATCCCTATGGACTAATGGTTGCATTGAGAATCAATCTTAGGTCAAGTCCATAGCCATGTGTTGGACTCAAGGTTGCAAGATGGAGAAGACGGAGTACAACGATGAAGATGGTGTCGAAGAGAGACGAAGACGGTGTTGAAGATGAAGAGAGAAGACGGCGTTGAAGATGGATGAAGACGGTGGCGTGCGTACAAGATGGAAGAAGACGGTGGCGGGTATGTTGAAGGAAGACGGTGGCATGTACAATCATGAAGAGGATGAAGACGGAGCTTGCCGACTCGAGAGGAACGCGCAAGGACAAGGTTTGTGCTTGATAGGATAGTGAGTCGCATCATCGGAGAGAGCTCAAACCTTGCATGCATTGCATCGTGTTTCTTGGTTCTTATCCATGAAACGGATTCCGGTTGCATCGCATGTTGCATGTGCGAGGGTGATGATTTTCCCGATATACCATATTGAGAGGTTACACCTCTAAAGATCATCACTCACTCTTTTCCATGATTTCATCATGTGAGAAGGTAGCTCTTGTCGTCCTCTTTCCAACAAAATTGGTTTCACTGCATTCCGAGTTTCCTAGCCCGAGTTATCGCATTTTCCGTTTCGCAGAAAAAGAAAAGAAAAACTGCATATTGGGCCGGGCGGTACTACCGCGAGCGGTATCGGCCTAAGTACCGCTCGGGCAGTATTTGCTTACTGGATCGAGTCCGGTATCAAAGCGGTACTGGGCCGGTAGTACCATAACTAAACCGGTATCGGGCCGGTACCGTGGCCGGTAGTACCGGCCCAGTTCTTTTTTTCTTTTCTTTCTTCCTTCAACCAAATCTGGCCGGCCTCCACGTCGCTCGCACCTAGGCCGCCCCCGCTCGCCTGGGCCCAGCTCCACCGTGCCCGCTCGCTACCACCGCCAGCTCCCGCTCGTGCGTTGACCCGCAGCAGCGGGATCGCTCGATCCGAGCGCGCGCGCTCGCTCCAAATCCCGCGCGCGGGAGAGCCTGGCCCCCGGCCCCACACGCTGCTGCTGCAACGCCGCATGCCACGCTGGCCCCGCATGCTGCCGCTCCACTCTGCTGCTGCTTGGCCCCACCCTGCCCTGCTGCTCTGCACTGCATGCTTCTCTCTCTGTTTCAGATTTGCATCAGTTTTTGCACCAAGCGGTAGTACCGCTCAGCACAGCGGTACTACCGGTTTGGCCGTTTTTCAGCTGTTTTCTGCGCAGTTCGCGCGCGAGCGGTAGTACCGCTCCGACAAGCGGTAGTACCGCTTTGGGCGCGGATCTGACCGTTTTTCAGCCCCAACAGCTATATTTCTGGGTCCCCTATATATACCTCTCTTCCACCTCCGACCCAAACACTTCTTCCCCTCCATTCTCTCTCCTCCATTGTTGACCTTGAGTTCTTTCTTCCTCCTCTTGATCCCCCCACTATTTGTTGCATATTTTTGGGGGAAAGGAGAGAGGAGATCTAGATCTAGAGCTTCACCAATTGAATCCCTCTCCAAGTGAGGGGATCTTGCTAGATCTAGATCTTGGAGTTGCTTGGTGTTTCTCCTCATATTTGTTCTTCCTCCCTTATTCCCCCAATAGCTTTTGTAGCTTTGTTGGAATTTGGGAGAGAAGAACTTGGGCATCTTAGTGGTGTTCTTAGCCATTGCATTAGGTGCATCGGTTTGGGTTCTCTCCGGGGTTTTGGTCTCGTAGAGGGCATGTTGACCTTTGTGGTGTTGTATCCTTTTGTGGCCTTGTAGACTTTGTGGCCTTGTCGTCTTTGTGGCGTTGTTGCCTTTGTGGTGTGGTAGCCTTAGTGGCGTTGTTGCCTTAGTGGAGTGTGGTAGCCTTTGTGGTTTTGGTGCCGGTTGTGGCGCGTTGGTGTCTTGGTGGCCTTGTCGCCGGTGTGGCGTGTTGTAGCCTCTTGTGGCCTTGTACTTGAGAGCCTCCGTGTTGTGGAGTTGCCTCAAGCTTGATACTTGGGAGTTTGCCCAAGCTTGTACGGGTTCGGTGACCACCCTCAAGGGTCCCTTAGTGGATCGAGGCGTTCCTCCTTGGAGGAAGGGCTCGAGGAGAATACGGTGGCCCTAGTTGGCTTCTTGGAGTGCCTTGTGCCTCCACACCGCTCCAACGGAGACGTAGCACCTTTGGGTGTGAACTTTGGGATACATCGTCGTCTCCTCGTGCACCGGTTACTTCTCAACCCAAGCTCCTTTACCTATGCACTTTACATTGTGATATCTATCTTGCTTGATGTGCTATACCTAGCTTGTTATCACCTTGTTGCTCATCATGCTAGCATAGGTTGTTGGTGCACTTAGGCAAACCCCTAGTTGATAGGCTTTGAGCTAAACTAGTAAACACTTAGTTTTATTCCGCCTAGTTTAGCTCTCAAGTAGAAGTTTTTATACACCGCCTATTCACCCCCCCTCTAGGCGACGTCCTAGTACATTCACATTGTCTGTCATTATGATGTGTGGGATGCCGAATCTCGTCACGAGGCTGCAAACAAATTTTAGTGCCGTAGCACCATCGGCTTTTCTCACTGGCTTTGCCTCGATCCACTTACTGAACTTGTCAATAGCGACCAAAAGGTATTCAAAACCGCCAGGAGATGATTTCTTTAATTTCCCGACCATATCGAGCCCCCAGACCGCAAACGGCCAAGTAATAGGGATGGTCTTCAGCTCTGAGCTGGAGGATTTGGTTGAGTAGCATAGTCTGACAACCTCGGCGAGTTTTCACCAGCTTCTCAGCATCTTCTTTAGTGTGAGCCAATAAAATCTTAAACTTTTGCAACGAGGGACCTGGGAGCGGCGTGATGCCCGCAATCCCCTGCATGGATCTCTCCGAGGATTTCGATGCCATCTTGATTTGATACGCACATGAGAAATACCATGTTTTCACTTCGTTTGTAGAGCTATCCATCAACAATTGTGTGGGATCTTGCTCGCCTGATGATCTGTCGTGCGAGGACCTCGTCCTCCGGCAACTTTCGATCAATGAGGTAGTCTAGGAACGGCTGCGTCCAGGCCGGAATGATAGCCATCACTTCCTTAGCCGGAGATACTGCCATATCCGGGTTTTCCGGGTTAGCGCCCTTCACCGACGGTATCCGTAGGTGCTCTAGGAAAATTCCAGGCGGAATTGGTTTTCTACCGGATCCGAGCTTGGACAGCATATCGCCGCTGTTTATCGTCTCTCCTGACGTACTTGACTTCATATCCAAGAAGCACTTGGCGATCTCGTCAACTTCGTCTCTGTAAACCGCCATAACGGAGTTTCTGGTTCCCGGCTACTTGTTGTGCCACCAGGTCGTAATCTCCGCAGCATATGATGTGCTTTATCCCAATTTCCTTAGCGATGCGCAGACCATGTAGTAGAGCCTCGTATTCTGCCATGTTATTTGTAGCTTCGAAGTGAATCTGCAGAACATACTGCAGTTCTTCTCCGGTAGGTGACTTCAGGGTGACTCCACCCCCGAGCCTTGATGTTGCTTGGATCCGTCAAAATGCATGACCCAGGCTTCTGGTTCCGGCACAGGTGTGCCCTCCGGCGCTTCAGTCCAATCCGCGATGAAATCCGCTAGAACTTGAGACTTGATCGCGGTTCTGGCTTCGTAGTTGATGTCAAAGGCAGATAATTCGATGCCCCACTTTGCTACACGCCCTGTTGCGTCGGAGTTGTTGATGATGGTTGACAATGGAGCCTTGCTCACAACTGTCATAGGATGCTCCTGGAAGTAGTGCCTCAGCTTCCGACTACCTAGGAATACGTCGTAGGCTAGCTTCTGAAAGTGAGGGTATCTTTGTTTGGATTCCGTCAGGACTTCGCTAACGTAGTAGACTGGCCTTTGGACTCCGTACTCATGACCTTCTTCCTGTCGCTCCACCACGATTACTAGGCTGACGACCTTGTTGGAGGCTGCCAAATAGAGGAGCATAGGCTCTGACTCACTTGGAGCTGCTAAGATAGGTGGGGAGGAGAGTATGTTCTTCAACCCCTGAAGTGTTGCATCTGCTGCGTCGTCCCAGACAAATTTGTCTTTCTTCAGCAACTTGTATAAAGGTAGTGTCTTCTCGCCAAGACGGCTAACAAATCTACTGATTGCTGCAACACAACCAGTTAATCGTTGCACGTCTTTGAGACAAGTTGGCCTCTTGATGCTTAGGATAGCCTTGATCTTTTCCAGGTTAACCTCAATGCCTCTATGATGCAAGGAAGTTTATATTGGCCAACACTTTTCAAGGATGCAAGGAAGTTTATCTTATCTTGTGATGAATGTCAAAGAGTTGGTAATATCTCTAGACGCAATGAAATGCCTATGAATTATACTCTTGTTATTGAACCATTTGATTGTTGGGGATTTGACTTCATGGGTCCTTTCCCTTCTTCAGAAGGTAACACTCATATACTTGTCGCTGTTGATTATGTTACTAAATGGGTAGAAGCTATACCTACAAAAAGTGCTGATGGTGAGACCTCTTTAAAAATGCTTTTAGATGTTATATTTCCTAGATTTGGAGTACCTAGATATATTATGACTGATGGAGGTTCTCATTTTATTCATGGTGGTTTTAGAAAAACTCTTGCCAAATATGGTATTAATCATAGAATTGCTTCAGCTTATCATCCTCAAACTAGTGGGCAAGTAGAATTATCAAATAGAGAAATTAAAGCTATCTTGGGAAAGACTGTTAATAAATCTAGAAATAATTGGGCTAGTAAGTTAAAGGAAGCATTGTGGGCTTATAGAACTGCTTATAAAAACCCTATGGGAATGTCTCCTTATAAAATGGTTTATGGAAAAGCTTGTCATTTACCTTTAGAATTAGAGCACAAAGCTTATTGGGCTGTAAGAGAACTTAATAAAGATTTTAAACTTGCCGGTAAGAAGAGGTTGCTACAATTGAGTTCTTTAGATTAATGGAGAAGTGAAGCTTATGAAAATGCTAAACTTTTTAAGGAGAAAGTTAAGAAGTGGCATGATAGAAGAATTATTAAAAGAGAATTTAATGTTGGAGATAAAGTCCTATTGTATCGGTCTCGTCTCAGATTTTTTGCAGGGAAATTACTCTCAAAATGGGAAGGACCATATGTTATTGAGGAGGTATATCGTTCAGGGGCAATTAAAATTAGCTCTCTGCAAGGTAATGCCACACAAGTAGTGAATGGACAAAGACTCAAGCATTATATTTCTGGAGATTCTTATAATGAAGATATTGATGTTATTCAAGTGATGACTCCGGAAGCTTTCATCAAAGACCAACTTGACAGTTCTGCAGAGTTCGACTTTGAATAGGTAACAGTTTTAGTAATAAAAAGTCCGCGTTTAACTTTCCGAACAATATTTCTGCTGTTTATGGAAAATATGAAAATTTACGAGATCGAAACGGAGTGGAGGAGACGTGTAACATCCCAGAAATTCAAAACAAAATAAATAAATTTCCCTTGTTCCAAATTTTGGAACCAACAAAAACTTTTATTAAATTAAGTTTGATACATAGTGATCTTGCTTAATTCTTGTGCTATTGCCATGATTGCTTGTTATTAGTATTTGAAATAATCTTAAACCCTAAACCCCACCCCTCTTTTCATCATCCAATTAAAATAAAATAAAAGGAAGTTAAATAAGAAAAAGGCATATGTGCCTATGGCTATTTTTATAAATCTTTACCCTAAGCTCCTCTACTTTGTTTAGTGGTTTGGAAAACCATTATACACCCTATCTAGTACTTATCAAACCTAATTCAAGTTGTTTCCAAAGAAAATAAAAAGAAACTAAAAATGCCATAGAGGCATATGAGAGTAAATTAGCAAATTTGTGAATTTGAGAAGATTGACCCTAGGACTTGTTGTGAATGGGTGGATCACTTCCATATACCATTTCAACACTCAACAACACCATTTGGGTCAAGCAAAGTCAAATTAAAAATCAAATGCCACATATGCATAGAGGCATATGTGACACATAGCCATAATACCCAATTCTTGCCCTATGCCTTTAAACCTTGATCAATTGGTGTGAAACCATCTCTAAACCTAATCTAATGCTAAATTGACCCTAACCCATGCCCAAGTAGATCAAGGGGAACCATTTACAAAAATAATAAAATTTGACACATCATCTTTTATGTGTTATGGCCATTTTTGCAAATCTTTGAACAAGACCTTTTTAAATGGATTCAATGGTTTGGAAATGTTTCTAAACTAATAAGAATCACCTTAGAGTCAACAAAAGTCAAATTAAATGGAGAGAAATTAAATAGGGAGAAAATCCCAATTTCACTCACATACACATTATGCCAAATTACAAATCTTCACTCTAGGCCATAATTGCTTGCTCTCTTGCTTGTAGAATACCTAAATATGATAAACTAACACAATTGCATCAATGAAACCAGAATCAAACCAAAGGAAATCTCAAAATCTTCACACATATGATAATGGTCATATGTCACCAAAATATTTTCTTCACTACTTTACCCCTCTGGTTTTCTCTATTCTTAAACTAAACTTGGTAAACCAAAGCCATGTCATCCAAGACCATGTCAAGGTGAGTAACTTTCATGTTGACCACCATGGCCAGAGTTGACTAGGTTGACCAGTATGAATGTGACAAGTAGTGATGTTAAAACAAAGAGAAGATCATCTCACTTTTGCCATCTCACAAATCTTCACCAAATTGACCACCACCACCACCATTCTTTCTCTTTAATTATATGATTGAGCTCCACCAAAAAGAAATCCAAAATTCGACCAAAATTTACTCAAACACTTGGCAGGCATAAATTCTGATTTGCAACACAGCCCTTTGTCCAGCAGTTCTTAGCCTAAACCCCTTTACAAACTTGATCATTGTTGCTTCTCTGAGCCCCCTGCATCGAATCGTGTACTTGCCTCGTCGTTTAAAGTGGAGAAAAAACCTAAACTATGCCATGCCATGCACACTCGGCCACCTTTAGCCACTATCTCTCTGTCCCTCCCCTCTCTCCAAAATCGTGTCCAGACGCATCTCTAAAGCACAAGGATCACGCCAGTACCTTTCACTCGATCATAAACACATGACATTGGCCGGAACGGACGCGCCCCAAAGCGTGCCAGTACATGCCAGTCGGCGTGGTGATCACACTCTGGAACGCGCCAGTACGTCGCGCACTCGAACACCGTCGTCCTTCCCCTGCATTCCTATGACTGGAACGAGCACCGCTACCCTCATCTCTATCGCCTAGACACACTCGAGCGACCACGGCCGCCCTGTCACCGTCGCCGTCCTCAAAAACCTGCCGCGCCTGTACTGCAAGCACTCGACGACGCCAGCACGCTCTCGTCCTCCCTCTGCTGTCTCTTCACGCGCGCTAGCTCCGTCTAGCCGTCGCCTACACGATGCGCCTCCTAGCTTGCCCCTTCACCGCCCCAAACACCGGCGCCATGGACGACCTCCACGGGCACCCACAGCAACCGCGAGCAGCTATAAATAGAGGCCACCCCAGCACGAGTTCCTCACACAATCGCTTCCCTCTTCTCCCTCGCTCTCCTCGACCCCTTCTCCCCTCCAATTACCTCCGGCGCCAGTCAATCCCGCCGGAGCCCGCAGACCATCGCCATCGACTGGAGCAGCCCCGAGCCTCGCCACTGTACCAGGGGCCTCCATCGACAACGTCGCCTCGCCCCTCTCCCTCGACCGCCGGCGACCTACGGCGCCCTCCGACCCCCTACCTCGCCGGCGCAGCAAGCTCCCCTCCCCCGTCGACAACGACGATCCACAGTCGTCCGATCGCTCCTAATCCAACGGCCAACATCGCCAGGTACCGATTCGGTGATTTAAGCCACTGACGCGTGGGACCTCATGTCAGCTGGCCCGCGGCTGTGAAACGCTGTTGGGCTGGCTTTCCCATTTTCAAACCAATTCGGCCCAGTTAGCTTCCCGCCCCCGTTTAAATTCAAATTTGCTTTATTTCTTTTTCTGTGAAATTGCTCTCAGATGCTTTAATAAATATTTAATAACTCCAAATATACTCGGCCAAATTTGATAAATTTTATATATTCAGAAAGCTCATAAAAGGCCCCATCCAACCACACTGGATTCAAATCAAAATATTTTGTAGAATTAAAATAGCAAAAATAACAAGGCAGGGCATTTTCAAACTTCAAATAATTATTTAAAATCAACCATGAACTATTTTGAGATGATTCAAATTCTCATAAATCACAATTCAAATACTCTAATTGTTTATGTAAAAATATGATAGTGGTACTGTATATAATCATGGGCTAGATTCAAATATTGGCTATATAGCCATTTCTAGCTCATTTAAACTATTTCAAAAATAGTGTTTAAATTATATGAGGTATAGCTTCTCACTTAAATCATTACTCCAAGTGATTCAATGTGAGTTGATGACACATGTATTAATGACCCATATGTTCCTATTTGAAAATATTAAATCATTCTCATAGTAGTATTTAAATTGTTCAAACCTACCTATTAAATCATATGAGATGTTTTGATCTCATTTAAATCTTGTCTCAACTAAGTTAATATGAGGTAGAGACCATGGTCAATTAAAACTCATATTAAATTAGTTGATGATATTAAACCATTGCAATGTGTTATTAAAATGGTATGAGGTGCTCACCTCATTTAAATCATCTTTCTCAAGTAATATGAAGTAATGTGATGACCTCTACTGCATAGGTTCATACTTGCTTACTTGTGAAATTTAAACCAAAATAGAATTGAAATTGCAAGGGTTATTTAAATCACATGAGATAATGAATCTCATTTAAATCTTGTTTCTCAAATGATGAGTGTGAATTGTTGACCTTGGTCAACATGTGATCATCCATGGTTGTTTGAGAACATTAAATCTTAAGAAGATTCAATGAGAGGAAATTATTTCTCCCAAACTAAAGAGAAACCCTAACTCCATTTTCAATGAGAGGAAATTATTTTCCTATTACTAAATAAGGAAACCCTAGCATAATCCTGTAATAAACGTTAAGTAATGATGCTAGATCATTTGTGTGAGCCACTAAGGCTAATTAAGAGTACTTAAGTATTGTTTGGTGATTGTATCCTCGTATTCGTTTATAGACGCTAGTACCGGAGACTATCAAGAGGAGGAGGTATTCTACCAAGAGGAAGAAGAAGAACACTTTGATCACCTCACCAATCAAGGCAAGCTATTACCAATGCAAGCTAGACTAATGCAAGCTATTCCCTTGTGCAAAGCTCTACAAGAGCAAGGCACCATTACTTTTACTTTATGCTTAATGCTCCTATCCCAAGTTTTCACTTTACAAGCTTTACTAAATTTTGTTTATCAAAGTTTACTTTTTGATTCATGACTCACTTGGTTTAGATATAGAGTAGAACAAGAGCATCAAAGTTAGCCTAGAGCAAGACAAGCTAGTTAGCACCCCTCATGACTAGTTGCTAGTGCTAAACAAATAAAATTGACTACTCTAGATGGGAACATGTGAAATGAAATGACTTTGAAAACCTTGGAATGATGATTCATTCCATTGAAAGATTTTGAAGGTGAGTATGACTTGTGAACGACTTGGTGAATTTTACGAAAACTGATGGTTGGGTTCGGATGTGATACCATTACAATTTTGAAAGTACCCCCACAATACCCAACATGGGTAAGGGCTTAACTAGAAATTTATGTGCTTTAGTATGGGTTCCCTCTAAACAAGCGTCATCGGGGTTAGTCTGAAAGCTGCCTCTACAATAAAAGAAGTGAGGTGATATGACGTGAATGAGGTGAATGTCCGGCCCAAGCCCTGTGCAGTTCCTGCTGTCGTTTCCTGGGAGGCCAAGCTCATGGGGAGAGGTGCCTATACTAGAGTATATAAGTGAAAGGTTATGGTTGGTAGTCCGCATACGGAGTATGATAAATCAGGGCCAGTTAACCCTGACGGATTATTGCAAATGTTGTGGCACAAGTGTACAACCTCTGCAGAGTGTAGAACTATTCGAATAGCCGTGTCCACGGTTACGGACGATTGGAAAGGCCATACTGTTCCGTCATCAGACCATTCTCAAAAATGTGACATATGACTTGTGATTTGGATTTGAAAGGTGAATGGTGACTTTGAATTGAATCACAACAAAGTTGTGGGAATGACACTAATGTTCCCACTTGAGTTAGTCTAGTGACTCAAGCATCTTTAGTAAATGTTTATGAAATAAACTTGGCTTTATGCAACTAAACCTAGAGCTTAGCACCCCCTTACTACACCAGTTATGCTTTTACCTTAGCATTAGTTTGCGAGTACTTTATAGTACTCATGGCTTTGTCCCTGGCTATTCAAATGGCCAGACTATGAAGGTGAACAGTACGAGGAAGATGAACAGCAGGACGTCTACGACAACTAGGACTGCTCCTGACAAGCGTTGGCCTGTGGATTAGATAGCCACTACTACTTCGCTTCCGCTTTTTGTGATGTTCGTTGATTAATAGATCAACTACTATTGTAATATTGGATCATGTGATCTATCTTTGTAAGACGATTATGTGTTGTAATAAATGATGACTCTATGATATTCAACTATTATGTCTCGCAACAACAATATTCCTGGGATTGCGATGTATGGCATAATAGGCATCTGGACTTAAAAATCCGGGTGTTGACAAGTTGGTATCAGAGCCATTGTTTGACCTTAGGAGACCCTAGTTTAGAATGGACGTTCTGAAAAATTTAGTTTCTAAAACAAATGAAGTGAATATTTGTGAAAAACTTATCCATTTTCTTCTCTATCAGATCTTTTCAAAAATGATAAGCCATGCTCCTCCTTATAAATCCATCTAAAATTTTGCCACACCTGTTCACATCTCTAACTTACTTATCCATTTCACTTTCAGATGGAGTACTATGCCCAGACGGAGTCCTACGAGCTGAGCGGAGGAAGTCTGGTGTTCGAGCGCGACTTGTACCTAGTGTCCGAGAAGCTTGAATGCCCACCTCCCCAGTTCCACGGAGTCCGGATCCACAACACCCCCGAAGGGGAACAGCAGTGGATGATCACCGCTGACTTGAAGGGAAGCCCGGAGCCTCCCATATCGGAGAGGATCCTTTTCTCCTTCAAGGCATGCAACTGGGTGGACGGGCTTGCTCATGCCCTTCAGGAGGGACTTGCCGGGTGTGCGGACAGAACATCGCCGCACTCCAGGGAACCCGCTTCGCCCACTTCGCGAGGCACGACACCATGGGGGAGCCCATGGCACTCTCTTCACACCCGGTGCTCAAGCATCATGTGGAGCATCTGGACTTTATGCTTCATGAGACCCGGAAGGACCTGGAGCTGACGCGTGTCCACGCCCACCGTGCCCAGATGGCTTTGGCTCATCATGCCGATGCCATCAGGCTACTCGCCAAGGACCGCAAGTCACACCGCCTGCAGCGCGCCAAGAAGGATGCCACTATCACACGTCTTCGCGAGAAGATACGCACCTTGGAGGTGACTGTCCGGACCCAGCAAGACCAGATCCAGGAGATGGAGGAGGATGGAGAGGACATCCAGGGAGGCGATGACTTCCTGAGCGACGACAACGACTTTGAGGAGGATGGGTTCACCGATGAGGAAGATTACGAGTTTCTGGAGGCTGCGGAGGATGGGATCATTCCCATCGATGTGGATGAAGACGATGAGGAGTAGTTGCACTAGCTTCACTTACGTAGGTGTGAGTTGTATCCCGCACCATGTATCGTAGTTTGTGGAAGAAGGGTTCTTAAAACCCTTAGTGTTTTAACTTGTAATGTGTGATGTTTGTTGTGAATAAATAAAGTGTGTGCTATGTTCATCATGAAAATATTTCAAGTTTTAAGTTTAAACCTAACCCAAAATAAGCCATAGAAAATTCCCTCTTACCTCATGATCTATCTACATGTTCAGATGGCCCCACCAACCCGCAACGCCACCCAGGATGCCATGATGCAACTGCTGCAGACGATGATGGTAGACCGGGAAGTCGAAAGAGCGGAACGCCAAGCAAACCTTGCCGCACTGCAACAGCTAGCTCAGAACAATCAAGGCCATGGAAACCACGATCACCCTCGGTCAAAGCTGAAGAATTTTCAGAACACCAACCCTCCAATGTTCAGCAAGACCGAAGAGCCCCTTGATGCTGATGACTGGCTCCAGACAATGGAGAACAACCTTGAAGTTGCGGGAGTTGAAGCCGCAGAAAAAGTACTGTTTGCCACCCACTACCTGTCAGGACCTGCAAGAGCCTGGTGGACAAGTGCTCGTGCAATGAATGCGGGACAGATGATGACATGGGAAGACTTCAAGCTGAAGTTCAGCAAGTACCATGTGCCCCAAGGACTAATCAAGAAAATGAGAGACGAGTTCCGTGAACTCAAGCAAGGAAGAATGTCCGTGGTGGAATACCGCGACAGGTTTCTCACTGTCAAGGTACGCCCCGGACGAGACCGACACCAATGAGAAAAGAAAGGAAAGATTTCTGAACGGACTGCACGACGAGATGCAAACTGTGTTAGTGAATATTCCGTTCGCTGACCTCGAAGCCCTCGTAGACTCAGCCATACAGATGGAAGGAAAGCTGCATCAGGCCAATGAGAACCGCAAGCGCAGAATGATAAACCAAAGTGGACCCCACCATACCCAGAAGCACCGCAATAACTCCTCTGGAGGATTCACCCCCAGCAACCTGCTCAGACTTATCGCCCCAACTACACCAACAACAACGGAGGACCCCCGAAGCCCGGAGGCAACAACACCAATAACAGCCCCCACAACAACAACAACCACAACATCAACAACAACAATAGGAACAACACCAACACCAACACTGGCCCGAGGACTGGAAGCAATGCCATCCCCATCACCCCGAAGGACAAGTCAACTGTAAACTGCTATGAATGTGGAGTTGTGGGCCACTACTCCAATGAGTGCCCCAAGAAGCTTGCCAAGATCGCCGCTAACACCGCTGCACCTGCCCAGCAACAGCGCCGTTTCGCAGTAGAAAACACAGAACAACAACAACGGCCGTCTCTACCACATGACGCCACTCAGGGAAGCACCCCAGACCCGACAAGTATGTCTTCCTGTTAATCAAAATGCTCAATCTCTCTTAGGAACCTAATTTTTCTTAAAATCTCGGGACGAGATTTGTTTAAGGGGGAAGGGTTTGTAACATCCCAGAAATTCAAAACAAAATAAATAAATTTCCCTTGTTCCAAATTTTGGAACCAACAAAAACTTTTATTAAATTAAGTTTGATACATAGTGATCTTGCTTAACTCTTGTGCTATTGCCATGATTGCTTGTTATTAGTATTTGAAATAATCTTAAACCCTAAACCCCACCCCTCTTTTCATCATCCAATTGAAAATAAAATAAAAGGAAGTTAAATAAGAAAAAGGCATATGTGCCTATGGCTATTTTTATAAATCTTTACCCTAAGCTCCTCTACTTTGTTTAGTGGTTTGGAAAACCATTATACACCCTATCTAGTACTTATCAAACCTAATTCAAGTTGTTTCCAAAGAAAATAAAAAGAAACTAAAAATGCCATAGAGGCATATGAGAGTAAATTAGCAAATTTGTGAATTTGAGAAGATTGACCCTAGGACTTGTTGTGAATGGGTGGATCACTTCCATATACCATTTCAACACTCAACAACACCATTTGGGTCAAGCAAAGTCAAATTAAAAATCAAATGCCACATATGCATAGAGGCATATGTGACACATAGCCATAATACCCAATTCTTGCCCTATGCCTTTAAACCTTGATCAATTGGTGTGAAACCATCTCTAAACCTAATCTAATGCTAAATTGACCCTAACCCATGCCCAAGTAGATCAAGGGGAACCATTTACAAAAATAATAAAATTTGACACATCATCTTTTATGTGTTATGGCCATTTTTGCAAATCTTTGAACAAGACCTTTTAAATGGATTCAATGGTTTGGAAATGTTTCTAAACTAATAAGAATCACCTTAGAGTCAACAAAAGTCAAATTAAATGGAGAGAAATTAAATAGGGAGAAAATCCCAATTTCACTCACATACACATTATGCCAAATTACAAATCTTCACTCTAGGCCATAATTGCTTGCTCTCTTGCTTGTAGAATACCTAAATATGATAAACTAACACAATTGCATCAATGAAACCAGAATCAAACCAAAGGAAATCTCAAAATCTTCACACATATGATAATGGTCATATGTCACCAAAATATTTTCTTCACTACTTTACCCCTCTGGTTTTCTCTATTCTTAAACTAAACTTGGTAAACCAAAGCCATGTCATCCAAGACCATGTCAAGGTGAGTAACTTTCATGTTGACCACCATGGCCAGAGTTGACTAGGTTGACCAGTATGAATGTGACAAGTAGTGATGTTAAAACAAAGAGAAGATCATCTCACTTTTGCCATCTCACAAATCTTCACCAAATTGACCACCACCACCACCATTCTTTCTCTTTAATTATATGATTGAGCTCCACCAAAAAGAAATCCAAAATTCGACCAAAAGTTTCATGCGGCCATTTACTCAAACACTTGGCAGGCATAAATTCTGATTTGCAACACATCCCTTTGTCCAGCAGTTCTTAGCCTAAACCCCTTTACAAACTTGATCATTGTTGCTTCTCTGAGCCCCCTGCATCAAATCGTGTACTTGCCTCGTCGTTTAAAGTGGAGAAAAAACCCTAAACTATGCCATGCCATGCACACTCGGCCACCTTTGGCCACTATCTCTCTGGCCCTCCCCTCTCTCCAAAATCGTGTCCAGACGCATCTCTAAAGCACAAGGATCACGCCAGTACCTTTCACTCGATCATAAACACATGACATTGGCCGGAACGGACGCACCCCAAAGCATGCCAGGTCATGCCAGTCGGCGTGGTGATCACGCTCTGGAACGCGCCAGTACGTCGCGCACTCAAACACCGTCGTCCTTCCCCTGCATTCCTATGACTGGAACGAGCACCGCTACCCTCATCTATATCGCCTAGACACACTCGAGCGACCACGGCCGCCCTGTCACCGTCGCCGTCCTCAAAACCTGCCGCGCCCGTACAGCACTCGACGCCAACGCTCTCGTCCTCCCTCTGCTGTCTCTTCACGCGCGCTAGCTCCGTCTAGCCGTCGCCTACACGATGCGCCTCCTAGCTTGCCCCTTCACCGCCCCAAACGCCGGCGCCATGGACGACCTCCACGGCACCCACACCTCGAGCACTATAAATAGAGGCCACCCCAGCACGAGTTCCTCACACCATTCGCTTCCCCTCTTCTCCCTCGCTCTCCTCGACCCCTTCTCCACTCAATTGCCTCCGCCGGAATGCAAGATCATCTCCGCCGGAGCCCGCAGACCATCGCCATCGACGGAGCAGCCCCGAGCCTCGCCACTGCCAGGGGCCTCTACACCATCGACAACGTCGCCTCGCCCCTCTCCCTCGACCGCCGGCGACCTACAGCGCCCTCCGACCCCCTACCTCGCCGGCGCAGCAAGCTCCCCTCCCCCGTCGACAACGACGATCCACAGTCGTCCGATCGCTCCCTAATCCGACGGCCAACATCGCCAGGTACCGATTCGGTGATTTAAGCCACTGACGCGTGGGACCCCATGTCAGCTGGCCCGCGGCTGTGAAACGCTGTTGGGCTGGCTTTTCCATTTTCAAACCAATTCGGCCCAGTTAGCTTCCCGCCCCCGTTCAAATTCAAATTTGCTTTATTTCTTTTTCTGTGAAATTGCTCTCATATGCTTTAATAAATATTTAATAAATCCAAATATACTCGGCCAAATTTGATAAATTTTATATATTCAGAAATCTCATAAAAGGCCCCATCCAACCACACTGGATTCAAATCAAAATATTTTGTAGAATTAAAATAGCAAAAATAACAAGGCAGGGCATTTTCAAACTTCAAATAATTATTTAAAATCAACCATGAACTATTTTGAGATGATTCAAATTCTCATAAATCACAATTCAAATACTCTAATTGTTTATGTAAAAATATGATAGTGGTACTGTATATAATCATGGGCTAGATTCAAATATTGGCTATATAGCCATTTCTAGCTCATTTAAACTATTTCAAAAATAGTGTTTAAATTATATGAGGTATAGCTTCTCACTTAAATCATTACTCCAAGTGATTCAATGTGAGTTGATGACACATGTATTAATGACCCATATGTTCCTATTTGAAAATATTAAATCATTCTCATAGTAGTATTTAAATTGTTCAAACCTACCTATTAAATCATATGAGATGTTTTGATCTCATTTAAATCTTGTCTCAACTAAGTTAATATGAGGTAGAGACCATGGTCAATTAAAACTCATATTAAATTAGTTGATGATATTAAACCATTGCAATGTGTTATTAAAATGGTATGAGGTGCTCACCTCATTTAAATCATCTTTCTCAAGTAATATGAAGTAATGTGATGACCTCTACTGCATAGGTTCATACTTGCTTACTTGTGAAATTTAAACCAAAATAGAATTGAAATTGCAAGGGTTATTTAAATCACATGAGATAATGAATCTCATTTAAATCTTGTTTCTCAAATGATGAGTGTGAATTGTTGACCTTGGTCAACATGTGATCATCCAGGGTTGTTTGAGAACATTAAATCTTAAGAAGATTCAATGAGAGGAAATTATTTCTCCCAAACTAAAGAGAAACCCTAACTCCATTTTCAATGAGAGGAAATTATTTTCCTATTACTAAATAAGGAAACCCTAGCATAATCCTGTAATAAACGTTAAGTAATGATGCTAGATCATTTGTGTGAGCCACTAAGGCTAATTAAGAGTACTTAAGTATTGTTTGGTGATTGTATCCTCGTATTCGTTTATAGACGCTAGTACCGGAGACTATCAAGAGGAGGAGGTATTCTACCAAGAGGAAGAAGAAGAACACTTTGATCACCTCACCAATCAAGGCAAGCTATTACCATTGCAAGCTAGACTAATGCAAGCTAACACTCCTGCAAGGTTCCCTTGTTCAAAGCTCTACAAGAGCAAGGCACCATTACTTTTACTTTATGCTTAATGCTCCTATCCCAAGTTTTCACTTTACAAGCTTTACTAAATTTTGTTTATCAAAGTTTACTTTTTGATTCATGATTCACTTGGTTTAGATATAGAGTAGAACAAGAGCATCAAAGTTAGCCTAGAGCAAGACAAGCTAGTTAGCACCCCTCATGACTAGTTGCTAGTGCTAAACAAATAAAATTGACTACTCTAGATGGGAACATGTGAACTGAAATGACTTTGAAAACCTTGGAATGATGATTCATTCTATTGAAAGATTTTTAAGGTGAGTATGACTTGTGAACGACTTGGTGTATTTTACAAAACGATGGTTGGGTTCGGATGCGATACCATTCCAATTTTGAAAGTACCCCCACAATACCCAACATGGGTAAGGGCTTAACTAGAAATTTATGTGCTTTACTATGGGTTCCCTCTAAACAAGCGTCATCGGGGTTATGCTGCCTCTACAATAAAAGAAGTGAGGTGATATGACGTGAATGAGGTGAATGTCCGGCCCAAGTCCTGTGCAGTTCCCGGGTGGTGTCTTCACCGGGAGGCCAAGCTCATGGGGAGAGGTGCCTATACTAGAGTATATAAGTGAAAGGTTATGGTTGGTAGTCCGCATACGGAGTATGATAAATCAGGGCCAGTTAACCCTGACGGATTATTGCAAATGTTGTGGCACAAGTGTACAACCTCTGCAGAGTGTAGAACTATTCGAATAGCCGTGTCCACGGTTAAGGACGATTGGAAAGGCCATACTGTTCCGTCATCAGACCATTCTCAAAAATGTGACATATGACTTGTGATTTGGATTTGAAAGGAGAATGGTGACTTTGAATTGAATCACAACAGAGTTGTGGGAATGATATTAATGTTCCCACTTGAGTTAGTCTAGTGACTCAAGCATCTTTACTAAATGTTTATGAAATAAACTTGGCTTTATGCAACTAAACCTAGAGCTTAGCACCCCCTTACTACACCAGTTATGCTTTTACCTTAGCATTAGTTTGCGAGTACTTTAAAGTACTCATGGCCTTGTCCCTGGCTATTCAAATGGCCAGACTATGAAGGTGAACAGCGGTACGAGGAAGATGAACAGCAGGACGTCTACGACAACTAGGACTGCTCCTGACGTCAAGCGTTGGCCTGTGGATTAGATAGCCACTACTACTTCGCTTCCGCTTTTTGTGATGTTCGTTGATCAATAGATCAACTACTATTGTAATATTGGATCATGTGATCTATCTTTGTAAGACGATTATGTGTTGTAATAAATGATGACTCTATGATATTCAACTATTATGTCTCGCAACAACAATATTCCTGGGATTGCGATGTATGGCATAATAGGCATCTGGACTTAAAAACCCGGGTGTTGACAAGACGCACGAGGGCCTGTCACCATAGGCCGGCGTGGGCCCCACCCTGGCCGCGCCGCCCTATGGGGACAGCCCCTCGGCGTCCTGGAACCTTCCTTTTATCGTAAAAATATTTGCTATATAATCCCCCGGATCCCTAGAGGTCCGTATATCGTTTTCTCGTCATGTTTTGTTTCGAGCTGTTTTCTACCAGGATCTGTTTTTGATCTAGGAGCACCATGGTCTCCAACAACAAAGACAAGGGGCCTTGGGAGGAAGAGATGGATGAAGGTTTCAATAAGGAAGTGAGGAAGATAGCATCAGCAAAAAGAGAGCGGGAAGCTGCGGAGAGTAAGCCAATCTTGGTGGGATCGGTTAACACTGGACGTTCTTTTTCTCATAACTTGCAGGGACTTCTTCCGCCTGCTCTTAGCCTCAACTCTTTCCCTTGTGTGGAGGAAGCAATACGGGTTACCGATGAGTTTTGTGATCAATATCGTGCTCTAAGAAGGGAAGTGGAGATACTTCAGGAGGAGAACAAGCGACTTCGCAGAATGCTGGAATATTACTCGATTCCCATCACAAGGTCGTCACCGCCACATTTGGATAACAACGAATCTCTTCGAGTTTTAGTGCAGAACTGCCAAACTGAGAAGCTGAAGCTGAAGGAGATCTGCGCGAGAAGAATCCACCATCATCACCACCGAAGGAGTAATTCATCATCGGTATTGGCATCCCCTTGGTTTGTTCCAAGCTTGGGGGAGTGCCGCGGTATCACATCATCACTATCTTTATCTTTTACTATCAAGTAGTGTCATATCATGAGTAGGAAAGTTATCATATAGAATAGTTTGCATTATGGAAGTATCTCTCTCTTAGTTGGTTATCTATGTATCCGTTGGTGTGAGTTATCGTTATGGAATATTAATGAGAAGTCTTATCATTTACTTTTTGCACACCTTATTTTAGTTTGTAATTTCTTTTATATGATCACTCTTGACATTAGTATTGATATCACTTTGGGAGCATCAAGTAAATCTATTTGGTTTTGGCAAACTTAGCATTGGTCAGTAGCAACAATACTTTAATGTTTAAATAGAAAAGGGAAATACATGTAGATATATTGCTTTATTATCTTTCTGCTAATGAGTTTAGTATTCTGAAGTTAAAATTGCTTGTGCTTAAGAAAGATGCATGATTGTTTCTATCACATGTATATTTGTTTGTTTCTCTCAACCTTTATGCTTGCTACCCAACCTTGCTAGCCAAAGACCCGTATTGACAGGGAATGCTTCTCATACATCCATAACCTTAGACCAAACCCATGCCATTTGTGTCCACCATAACTACCTACTATGTGGTATTTTGCGCCACTCCAAGTAAATACTTCATGTGCTACCTTTAAATAATTCAAACTATATTACTCCTTATTTGTGTCAATGTTTTATAGCTCATGAGGAAGTATGTGGTGTTTTATCTTTCAATCTTGTTGGGCGGACTTTTACCAATGGACTAGTGGCACATCCGCTTATCCAATAATTTTGCAAAAAGAGCTGGCAACGGGGTTCCCAGGCCCAATTAATAACTTTCATTAATAATTCTCTTCACATGTTTTGCCCTGATTTATCAGTAAGCAACTTAATTTTGCAATAGACACTCCTCCATGGTATGAGAAATGTTGGAAGGCACCCGAGGATTCGGTTAGCCATGGCTTGGAAAGCAAAGGTTGGGGGGAGTGTCATCCATAATAAAACTAAAACACATGTGTAAACAAAAGAGAAGGAGGATGATCTACCTTGCTGGTAGAGATGACGTCCTTCATGGGAGCCGCTCTTGGAAGGTCTGTTTGGCAAGGGGGTTAGAGTGCCCACTACCATTCGTTGACAACAGCAAACACCACTCAAAATCTTACTTTTATGCTCTTTATATGATTTCAAAACTTGAAAAGCTCTAGCACATGATTTAATCCCTGCTTCCCTCTGCGAAGGGCCTACCTTTTACTTTTATGTTGAGTCAGTAAACCTATTTCCCTCTATCTTAAGCAAGCAATTGAGTTGTTGTGAACCAACCATTTATGCTATGATTTAGTTAATCATGTCTTTTATGATTTCTTGTTTAGTACAAATTTTATTTGAATGAATATGACTTTGAAAGTTATCAATGATTATGAGGAGGATGTTTACTAGAATATCTTGTGTGAATCAATATGATGCTTCTTGTCCGTATTTTATTTATCGACTCTTCACTCCATAAACATGTGGTCTTGTTTATTGAGCTCAGTTTCGCTTGGGGACAAGCGAGGTCTAAGCTTGGGGGAGTTGATACGTCCATTTTGCATCACTATTTTATATCATAATTTGCTGTTATTCATTGATATATTTCATATTTAGAGATAATACTTATGTTATTTCACCTATTTTGCATGTTTCATGATTATTGGAGAATTATTCACCCGAATCAGGATTCTGCTGGAAAAAGCACCGTCAGGACACCATATTTTGGAAGATCAACAATTGACGGAAATTATATGAAAAATCCTATTTTTCCAGAAGACGAAGAGAGCCAGAAGGAGCCGAGGAGGGCCGCCATGGCCCCATAGGCCGGCGCGGGCCGGCTGGCGCGCGCCATGTGGGGAGGGGCCTGACCTCGGCCTCCTCTCCTTCGCGTACATCTTCGCCCCGAAAACCTAAGGCACGGGGGTTACGGAGAATTGAGAGCCGCCTCTGCGGGGCGGAGAGACACCAGAGAAAAGAACTCTCCCAGGAATCCGGGGGAAATTCCCTCCGAGGGGAAATCGACGCCATCGCCATCATCATCGAGCTGGACATCATTGGGATCATCATCATCATCATCTCCACCATCTACACCGCCATCTCCACCGCTGCATCTCGTCACCGCTGTAACATCTAGGGTTGGATCTTGATTGTTTGATAGGGGAAACTCTCCGGTGTTGATTACTACTTGTTATTGATGCTATTGAGTGAAACCATTGAACCAAGGTTTATGTTCAGATTGTTACTCATCATCATATCACCTCTGATTATGTTCCATATGATGTCTCGTGAGTAGTTCGTTTAGTTCTTGAGGACATGGGTGAAGTCTAAATGTTAGTAGTGAATTATGTTGAGTAATATTTAATGGTTTGATATTTAAGTTGTGGTGTTATTCTTCTAGTGGTGTCATGTGAACGTCGACTACATGATACTTCACCTTTATGGGCCTAGGGGAGTACATCTTGTATTCGTTTGCTAATTGTGGGGCTGCCGGAGTGACAGAAACCTAAACCCCCGTTAGTATATCGGTGCAGGAGGGATAGCAGGATCTCAGAGTTTAAGGATGTGGTTAGATTTATCTTAATTACTTTCTTGTATTTGCGGATGCTTGCAAGGGGTATAATCACAAGTATGTATTAGTCCTAGGAAGGGCGGTGCATTAGCATAGGTTCACCCACACAACACTTATCAAAACAATGAAGATTAATCAACTATATGAAGCGAAAGCACTAGACTAAAATCCCCGTGTGTCCTCAAGAACGTTTGGTCATTATAAGTAAACAAACCGGCTTGTCCTTTGTGCTAAAAAGGATTGGGCCACTCGCTGCAATTATTTCTCTCGCATTTTATTTACTCGTACTTTATTTATATGCTATATCAAAACCCCCTGAATACTTGTCTGTGAGCATTTACAGTGAATCCTTCATCGAAACTGCTTGTCAACACCTTCGCTCCTCGTTGGGTTCGACACTCTTATTTATCGAAAGTACTACGATACACCCATACTTGTGGGTCATCACACACTCCAACGGAGACGTAGCACCTTTGGGTGTGAACTTCGGGATACATCGTCGTCTCCTCGTGCACCGGTTACTTCTCAACCCGAGCTCCTTTACCTATGCGCTTTACATTGTGATATCTATCTTGCTTGATGTGCTATACCTAGCTTGTTATCACCTTGTTGCTCATCATGCTAGCATAGGTTGTTGGTGCACTTAGGCAAACCCCTAGTTGATAGGCTTTGAGCTAAACTAGTAAACACTTAGTTTTATTCCGCCTAGTTTAGCTCTCAAGTAGAAGTTTTTATACACCGCCTATTCACCCCCTCTAGGCGACGTCCTAGTACATTCAATTGGTATCAGAGCTAGGGCTCTCTTATCTTGTTGGGCTTCACCGCCTAGAGAGTATGACGTCGACTAGAGGATTAGTGCACATTTCCTCTTATACATTTGATGGCACTAATTATGATGCTTGGAAATTCTACATGCTTGATTATTTTAGGGGCATGCACCCACATGTGGAGCAAATTCTTGATATGGGTTTTTCTCCTCCTAAGGATCCACAAAATCCAACTTTTGAGGAGAAGAAAAACTCTTATCTAGATGCTCAAGCTACTAAAGTGCTTTGCCGTGTTGTGAGTCATGTAGTGATTTCCTCCATCGCGCCTTTCCGGAGTGCTCATGAGTTTTGGACAAAGCTTGGAGATACATATGGTGGGTCCAAGACCATTGAGGATGATCGCACTCCTTCCACTTCACCAATGTGTGGTAAGACACAAGGTAATGCTATGGTGAGTGGTGATGAACATTGCATTGTTGATGGTGAGCCTTCTCTTGATGATTCTTCATCCCTATCCCATTGCAATGTTTCATCTTTGGACTTGAACACTTATAGCACTATAAATGCTTTACATGCTAGTGTTGATAGTCCTTGCATATCTTCATCCCATGTTGATATGCTTGCCTTGTCTTGTGGCCATGATAAGAATGCTTCGTTTTCCTCTAGTATTTGTGTGACTAACAATGTAGAGAAAACCGAAGATACTATGGGCCAAGACAAGATCTTCGATGGAGCTTCAACTACTTCATCCTCCTCATCCCTTATGGCTAAGGCTTCTAAGGTATCTCCTTCCTTGGAACCCTATCTATCTAGTGATGATGAGGATGATGATATGGAAGAACTTAATGTTGCTTCCTTAAACATGATGGGTGAGTTGGTTTTTCATGCTCTTCATAAGAAGAAATTTGCTTGCTCTAACTTCATGAAAATCTTGGCTTTTGCCATTAAGAGCACAAAAATTATTGAGAAAAAGGAAGAGCATGAGCGCGAGTATGCAAATGAGATTGCAACTCTTAGTGAAGCTCTTGAAGAACAACAAACCACCAATGAATCTCTTGAGGAGACCTTTACTCTAGAGCTATCTATGGTAAAGGAATCTTGTGATAGAGCTTTAGAGGTGGCACATGATTTTCAAATTAAAAATGATGAGCTAGTAATTGCTCATGCTAAACTCCTTGAGGATTATGAGCTTCTAAAAAATGGCTCTAGGGCCATTGAGTTTGAACTCATCAAACTCACCGAGTCACATGAGCAACTTAAGGCTCTCAACCTAATAGAGCTTGCTAAGTTGCCTTCTCCTTGTGCTATAATTGATAATGCTTGTGCTACTAACTCTACCTCTTGTGAAGCATCCATCTTGAAGGAGAATGTTGAGCTAAGGGCTCAACTTGCTTTGCTAACAAGCAATTATGAGAAATTGGAAGAAAGTCATGGAAAGCTTTCTAGCTCCCATGATGATCTTCTAGTCTCTCATGATTTGCTAAAGTTAGCTCATGAGGCTATCATGTCAAAGGTAAAATCTTGTGAGCCTCATGTGAGTACTAGCACTACCTCTCAAAATGCTATTTTGCCATGTGCTAGTGCTTTTAGTTCACCCACTCATGCTATTGATTTATCTTGTGGTGAACTACCTTCTATGCCTTGTTGCTCTACAATTCCATGTGCTAGTGCTAGTAATTCACCCACCCATGCTATTGCTATATCTTGTGGTGAATTACATACCTTGCTTTGTTGCTCTAACAATAAAGCTTCCACTTCCTCTAGTACTTGTGTTGTTACTAACCATGTAGGGGAAATCGAAGAGCTCGAGGCCCGAGTCACTTCTTTGAAGAAGGACTTGGTAAAGGGTCATGAAGGGAAGCAATCCCCCAATGACAAGAGTGGACTTGGATTCAACTCCAACAACAAGAACAAGTCCACCACGCACAAGCGGAAGAAGGGCCATGGGCATGTGAAGGACCCCGCCAAGATTGTGTGCTTCAAGTGCAAAATTGAAGGGCATCATGTTAGATCGTGCCCCTTGAAGAAGAAGCCACTTGGCGAGAAGAAACAAGGGAAGCGGCCTCAAGATGGAGCTCATGGTCTACCTCAAGGCCAAGCTCAAGGTCTACCTCGACTTGAAGAAAGGCCGCTACCCAAGAAGGATCAAGCCAAGGCTCCCGTTGTGGAGAAATCAAGTGAGAAGAAGGAGAAGAGAAGGACATGCTACATATGCCGTGAGAAGGGCCACATCTCCTCCTTTTGCACTAGTGGTAACTCATCCAACCCTATCTTGATCGATGGTGCTTATTCTCTTTGCAAGGATAAGGTTGGAAATGTGTTTGCCAAATATATGGGTGACATAGGCATCCCCAATGGGCTTGCCAAAGATGGTACCCGGGGTTTATTGAAGGCCCAGTACTCGAAGAATAAGAAGACTTGGAAGCCCATTTAGTATTAAGGAAAGATAGTTTGTATTAGGAAAAATAGAGACTTGTAATCTTACGAGTTGGATACGAAATCCTCCCGAACTCTGTAACTTTTGTACCACGAAAACCTCGGCTCCGCCTCCTATATAAGGGGAGTCGAGGGACAAAGAAAGGATCGAATTTATGTCAACATAACCCTAGTTTTCATAATCGTCGAGTACTTTTCGCTGAACCTTCGAGATCTACTTGCCCTCTACTTCTAGCAAAACCCTAGTCTACAATCTGTAGGCATTGACAAGTTAATCCTTTGTCAATTGGCGCCGTCTGTGGGAATTAGAGGTTGCAAGGAGCTGATCTCGATGGCACGTTCAAGATCGTCGACTTCGTCGGTGGCGAGCAACGCGATGGATCGAGGTAACAAGGGAAAACTGATCTAGTCAATTTTATTCCTCACCCGCCCTCCCGTATGGATGCATGTGCCTATCTGGAGGAGCCCATCATCATGACATTCGGAGAATTCCGATTTGGCGTCAACAAGGAAGGATCCTACCGTCTCGAAGTTCCGATCTCGTCGGAATTTTCAGCGGTCGATTCTAACTTTTCGTCGAGTGACGAGGAGCTTTCGTCGCCACGCTTCGTCGACGACAAGGCAAGCGAAAGCTCGCCAAGATCTTCACAACACATCCTTCGAGTCGTCTACGGACTCCTTTATAAGCAGCGACTCCAACGTCGACGACTTCAACTTCATCGACAAATCTGTCGCCATCGGAAAGGTCTTCACCACTCTATATGATGGTGTCACCAATCCCGACAAAAATCAATACACAAAATACCACCAAATCTGTGCAGTAGAAGAAGCGGGTCCATCAGAACCACAAACGTCGAGGCTTTCGACGATTTGGGAAATCCATACGTCGATCCCGCTGATCTCAGAACCTAGGCACTAAATATGCCGGATCTTCAACTCGCGCAAAAGTCCAACTCCCGCAAGCTGCGTGGGATAGGGCTGCGAGAGCCATGGATGGATCAGAACCAATGAATACTACTGCTACCGTACAAGAGTTACAAGCATATCAATATAGACTTGCTCGGGTAAGCAGAGAGTTGGAAAAAGACAGCATCCCCGAATAGGAGGAAAGAAGCGGCTTCATCAAGCGACGCCGAGAGTTAAGTCGCCTTTCGGGAACTTCGGGAGATAGTCACAGAGAAGCTCGGAGGAGAGCGATGTCTCGGCTCCAAAACATACCCGAAGCGAAAGAGGAAGTATAATCCAAAATCTCGACATGTCCTTTATGTCGATTGATGAAAGAGGAAATATCATCCCAAAAACGCCAAGCAGGTTACATGGCAACACAAGCTTACATCCTTGCGTCTAGACCACCTCCTGGGGACCCGAGAGAACCATTGTTCAATATGGCGATGGCTGGCGTAGGAGTAATGGGAACAGCGTTTGCAACAACGCCTCCCGAAGAAAATCCTAGGCAAAATAGTCCACGACCCAACACAACAGTTCAAAACCCCCCAAAAACAAGTGGAGCAAGAGACACAGCAGTCCAAGTAAGGGTGGACAGAGCGCGACAAGAAAGAAGGGAGCGTCAGCACTCACCAGAGCTAGCCGACGAAGATATGTGTGGGCTCCCGTGTTTTACGAGAAGAGTTCGCAAGACTCGAGTCCCAAAAGGGTTCAAGCTACCCGAAAATTTCAAGAAATTCGACGGCCTGCAAGATCCCGAGGATTGGCTCGTGGATTATCTCGAGATGGTAAAGCTGGTAGGAGGAACCAGAGCAACAGCTATGCAAAGTATCCAAGTTCACCTAAGCGGCGCTGCAAGATCTTGGATAAAGAAACTCCCGCCAAGTTCCATCGATAGTTGGGATAATTTTGAAGACATCTTCGTGAAAAATTTCCGATCCACCTGCAAGAAACCTGCGTCATTGGAAGAATTGAGAGCGTGTCGACAAAAACATGACGAGTCGATGAGGAAATATATACAGCGGTGGAACATCATAAAGAACTCGGCAGAAGATATATCTGACGAGAGGGCAATAGATGCGTTCGTGGCAGGAATTCGGCGAGGAGATTTTGTCGAAGACTTAGGGAGAACTAACCCTAAGACCATATCAGCACTCATGGAGATAGCCAATAAATGGGCAGATGGAGAAGACGCAATATACAACAAGCGACACAGGTCGCCAGAGGAGGATCGTGGTCGAAATTATCAAAATAGAAGGCGATTTTCTCGCCGTTCTACAACAACGATGCTCCCGGCCATATATCGGCTGGTTTTCGAGGAAATCCTGGAGGAAACAGTCGAGACGACTACCAAAGGAGTAACGAGCACCAAGGCGACAATAGAGGTGATTCTCGCGGCAACAGACAAAACAATGGACCAAGGTTTCAAAGACCTTATGTGTCCCCCGAAGAGATGATGAACGGCCCGTGCCAGATGCATTTTTATCTTGACAACAATGGAAAGAGGCAGTCAGGCATCTCCGGAAGATTGCGAAACTTTCGCAATGTTGCGAGCCGCAGAATCGCAAATGCCCAAGCCACGAACAGAAACCCCCAGGGGCCAAGGGGTGAAATCCACCTTCCACATCCTCCCGCAATTACGGACGAAAATCGGCACCAGCTCAGAATCGCGGCAGCACCACATCCACCCCCATACGTAGACCCCAACTCTAACGGTTTTGAGAGGTGTTTGTTGTTGTCAACGAATGGTAGTGGGCACACTAACTACCTCATCAACCGGACTCACAAGAGCGGCTCCCATTTTATTTATTTTTGGGTGGCACTCCTTCCAACCTTTCTTTCACAAACCATGGCTAACCGAATCCTCGGGTGCCTGCCAACAATCACATACCATGAAGGAGTGCCTTTTTATTTAAGTTTTATTATGATGATGACACTCCCCCCAACCTTTGCTTACACAAGCCATGGCTAACCGAATCCTTCGGGTGCCGTCCAACAATCACAAACCATGGAGGAGTGTCTATTTAAATTAATTAATTCGGGACTGGGAATCCCATTGCCAGCTCTTTTTGCAAAATTATTGGATAAGCGGATGTGCCACTAGTCCATATGAGAGTCCGTCAAAAGTAAATGACAAGGTTGAAAGCTAAACACCACATACTTCCTCATGAGCTATGAAACATTAACACAAATTGAGAAGCATTTTGAATTATTTAAAGGTAGCACTCAAGCAATTTACTTTGGAATGGCAGAAATACCACATAGTAGGTAGGTATGGTGGACACAAATGGCATAGGTTTTGGCTCAAGGTTTTTGGATGCACGAGAAGTATTTCCTCTCTACAAGGTTTAGGCTAGCAAGTTGTTTGAAGCAAACACAAGTATGAACCGGTACAGAAAACTTACATAACAACATATCGCAAGCATTATAATACTCTACACTCTTCCTTGTTGCTCAAACACTTTTACCAGAAAATATCTAGACCTTAAGAGAGATCAATTATGCAAACCAATTTTAACAAGCTTTACGGTAGTTCTCCACTAATAGGTTTAAACTACATGCAAAAACTTATGATCTACTTGAGAGCTCAAAACAATTGCCAAGTATCAAATTATCCAAGACATATGAGGCATTTTCTTTTCCCAACCAAATAAAGATAAATATTGTAGCTTCCAACTTTTATTCATTGAACATTAAAAATAAAACGAAGAACAAGTGTTCATATGAAAAAGCGGAGCGTGTCTCTCTCCAAACAAGGATTGCTAGGATCCGAATTTATTCAAACATAAACAAAACAAAAAATAAACACACAACGCTCCAAGTAAAGCACATATGATGTGACTGAATAAAAATATAGTTTCAGGGAGGAACCTGATAAGTTGATGAAGAAGGGGATGCCTTGGGCATCCAAGCTTAGACGCTTGAGTCTTCTTGAAATATGCAGGGATGAACCACGGGGGCATCCCAAGCTTAGACTTTTCACTCTTCTTGATCATACTAGCAGTGGAGGGGCGCGGCGGCACGCCGCGCCGACCTTGTCATGTGATTGGTGTAATATTTTCAAGACTATACTTAAATCGATGGTTGACCCTGTGATTAAATTTCGGTGTGTACCCAGCCTACAGTTTCTTTAAAAAAATGATGGTACACCACTGAACAAAATTACATACAATCCATGCTTCAAAGAAATTACGGTACATCATTGAACAAAATTACATACAGTCCATATTGTATTACTGCGCAAAAACTTCATAAGAGCAGTGCTCAAGTGCTATAGCCCATATCAAAACTACCACAGCTCAAAGGTCGTACAAAATTGAACCTTTGGACATTAGACAACACATGAATCAGCTAACTGGGTTGAGAACAAATATAATGATGCATTGTCCAGTTGCAAAAAAACCTTAGGAGGGATGCCTGATCTGCAGGCAGTTCACGGCGGGAAAGCTCCCTGATGCTGCAGGTCCCTAGAGCCGACCAGACGTCGGGAGCTCAAGCTTGCCACTCGCTGATCGAGGAGCGGCGGGGGGATCAAAGGGTAGGCATTGGCGCTTGAACCAACCTTCTATAGTTTTCAAGCCGGAGAAATAATCAAGATCTTAATCGAAACATGCACACTACAAAACAAAAAATATCTTATTAACAGCTGGATCTTAAAAGTGTACTAACTACCCATTTAAATTTCCTTTTTATGTGATTATATAAAGAATGTTTAAATCACACTTGCTAACAGTTTGGTCTTACTAACTACCCATCTACAGAGGATGCAGCTTACAAATATTCATCAGACAACCATAGAGCTTCAAGATGAAGAGCCAACATCTGGTGCACAGAGATGTAACAAAGGTCGAAATACTGTCCATGTAGTAAAAGAAGCTTACAAATTACCTAAGCACTTGCACCATACCTGACCCCTACTAAATGTTATAGCTTCAGGTTTTCCCTTTATATGTACCTGAATCCCTGGATCGTATAACTGAATAAAGCCTTTCTCAAAAGGCCAGCTTCAGTTTCTACATCTAGCCAAGAATAAGGGCCTCAACTTCATGGTGTAGTGACTGAAGTTGGAAGCGCACACACAGTTTTATACTTTCGATTCACTTGGCTGAGATATGCACCAGTATAGTCAAGCTAGCAAATGAAAATATATGTAGATTATCTGAATATCAACTGAGCATATGGTACTCTTAAGATTGATTAGTGTAACTTCAGGCTATACGGATTAGTGTGATATTAATCGGAATCAACCATTTGGTATAGAACCTGTAACCTCATAATAAGCAAGAGTTTTGTGAACTTGTTGTTTTGAAAAGTTGTAACTATGAGTGTAACTTCAGGATAAACCAATATTTTTGTGAACTTCGTAGGATCTATAGTTCATATGCCTACAAGAAATATGTATGTGAGCCGTAAAACTTAATCTGAATCTAAATTATTCTCTGACCAATTAGGTAGTTTCTCTTATTCTCTGTGGTGACCTCTCCATGTGTTTGTATCAGTTTTCTGATCGCATGGCTCACTTTGTTTTTCTTCTACATTCTGTGCAATTTGGGAAGTACGAAGTATGAACAAAGAATGTGGTGCTGTTTCATGATATATAGACCAGTTTATAACCTCAATCTGTCTGTTCTAAATGCAATGAGTGCACAGGCAAAGTTTTTCGGTAAATTATAAGCCAATGACCATGGTCATCGTATAATACATAGAAATAAGCATTGGCACAAGACCTGGTCACATTTAGAACCTACTCTGTTTGATTTTTAGAATGTACTGATGGTTCCGGCAATGTGTATTTATTTTGCACCAGTGGTGCATTTCTACATATACTATGTAACTGCCCTTTATTCATGACTACCTGTGCAAATTTGATTGAGTTCGTAGAAATTGCAACTTTAGCAGAAAGCTAACAACAGAAATGCTTACCCAATGACCCAATGATCATAAAATTTTAAAACATATCCTGTATGCGAAGTATCCACTATTGCCTGCCGAAGAAACAAAAATTGAATCATATGCCTGAAATGATCAGAATTTTGGACACGTCGAAAAACATGTCTGAGGTGCTATCTAAATAGTTTGTCAAAGGTGTAGTTACTGAAACCCACGCACGTAGAGTGGACCATACCAAAATAGGAAAAGCTCCAAACAATAGCAGTCATAAAGGCGCAGAAGGGTCGCAAGAATGAAGCTAAAACAGAAATAAGAGTTAAGCATGAAATTTCGTACCTTGCAGTATGCCCACATAAGGTAGCACCAGTTCCTGGTCTGCCTGGACACAAGGATCAAAGAAGAGAAGCAAGAAAAGAGAAGATAATTTCTAAAAGTTACTGCAATAAATTTAACATCTGAAACAAAGTAATTCAAGTGAATACTGCAACAATTTAAAAATTTACAAATAAACAATGTAATGGTTCCTAGCACATTGATTACAACAACAGGAAGTAAGGAAAAAAGAAATATCTGGCTGTGGAGCAAGATGAAACCAACAATACACAGTACATACAATATAACCATAGTGCTACCTAAACTGAAGCAAATGGCTGTTGAGTGTTGTTTCAACTTGCTCGCTCTTTGTACTTCTTCTCTGCCAGTCTATGATACAATGTTGTCCTTGAATGCTGCAACACATCATTATATGTAAATTAAGTTGGATACTTTGTTCTCAAGCAGCTAGGCCGTAGCGTATAATCTAGCTTACCCATTGCGCATTGTATCCATTTCAGGAACTGGCATGTTAATCTGCCAAAGGGTAAGAGAGTTACTCTTAAAAGCTAGCATCCCTGCAACATTTTTAGTGATTGGCTTATATGCATGTGAGTAGTATGCTAAATGGTGTCCTGGACTTCAGATATCAGAGAACTGGGTAACAGTCTATCCTACGGACAACACAACTATACTATCTTGAGAAAAAACCTGATGAATGCTTTCTGCATCAAAAGTCTCGGTACGCCATCCCATCCCGACAGGGTAACAATAGCCATGGATACCCAAAAAAATGGGATTTTTTTTTAAATTACATGAAAGAGACATCAACGCTTGTTTACTTTGTATAAAAGTCACCCTTATAATATCAGAAGCACGTGGAGGTGTATTTTGTTACAGAAAGTGATTGCACACCCTGCAGTATCCTTTTTTTTTGAATACCCATTGACGGAGACATGTGCCTGCCTATGACAATATCATTACCACTTAAGAACAATGCACACTATCAATATGCATGCATTCTCATGACATTTTGCATAAGTATTGCTATCTATACCGAGAGGCATACCATGCATCTTTTAAGTGAATATGTCTTGGCTTTTGATTTGTCTTTGACGGGTGATATTTGTTTGGTCACCAGTCCAAGATCTGAATTTGGTAGTGAAGAGGAAAATTTAGCAGACATGAGAAGCTAATAATAAAATATAAATGTGCGGGCTGTATTCGTTGATAATAAAGTTTTGCGCTATATGCGAATAGAGAAAAGTATTCAGGTTCTAGAACACAAAAGATTGAAATCTCCAGATCGAGCCCTGTTTTAGCTGTTCTCTCAACTGGTATAATTGATTGGCTAGTACTCAGCCTTCCTTGTGTTTCTCTGGAACATCAGTTTAAGCCTAAGTGTACATTTCCGTGAATGAAACCTAATTTGCTAGCAAGTGTTCAGGCAACAAATTGAAAGCTAGAATTCATTGGCAATAGTATTACAGAAAATAAGTCAAGTGAAATGTAAGTGCAGTAAGTGACCATGTGGACATGCTCGTCGGCAAAAAACATAGGTATTTACATACTGCTCTTCGATAATTCAGTGAACATTGACAGAGAATAAGATGAGTAACATGCATATTGTCTATTGTCTATAAGTGAAAATAGCTAAATTAGGTGCCTGAAGGTGTAGATGGTACCTCTTGGTGAAAAATAACGAAGCCTATCTCAAACAGATTTTGCCGTGTCGCTGGCTGCTCTTTAGGTCTTCCTGCAAGGCATTATTTTCAGTATCTCTCCCAGAACTCAACAGCACTGAGCACCGACAGTCTCAGTTAGCCTCTCTCAGTGATGACAGTGAGCTGAATATCTTTAGTCTAAAACGACAGCCGGCATCAACTAATCTTCTGATGAAATAAGCTGTTGTGGAAAAAAAATACTAAGCATGCCTGATGTTTCCTCTGTAAAAGAAAAAGTCAAGTTCTAAGGTGTACAATCAAGAGGATTAACAGATATTTCTATCTATAACTTGGGTCTGGTTGCTAAGTTTCTTTTTGGGGAGACACATCACATTAATAATTCAGGAAAACCGACACGTTAAATTGACAAACACATGTGCCATACTTAGTGCTCGGTCCACTTCTCAATCAAACTTCTTAGTTAGGCGAACTATAAACCAAAGTTTGGAGAAGACAAACCTCTGTTTCTTTTATATGAGTGCCGATAGGTATAGAGTTTGGGAGATGGGTGGTATAAAGCTCTTCCATCATCCAAAAAGGGTTATTTTGCTAATTTAGACCTAGTAAGAAATAACAGAATAGTAATTTCAGAATCACACATAAAGGCATGTGCATTTACAGAAATGAAACTGTACTACAACATGATTTCATCAATAGTATTTTCAATGAATGGATCGACATGTCTTTACACTTGACCTTGAAGAGCATTAGATCGTTACTCAGATCTGCCAATATTTGTAATACTTCTCTCAACGGGAAGAGTATACCACGCCAAGATAAAACAGTGCTATACCTAACAGACTCGAGCCGAATCTGCAAGAGAATTATGAAAAGCATGTAAAGGGATACTGGTAATGCAGAAAATTATTTTTTTCCTAGATCACTATATTTGATAGGTTTTGTCTGATAGAAGAACACAATGAACAGTACACATGCTCTATTTGAGAGGTAAAATAATTTAAGCAGAAGAAAAGGTAAATATACCTCATGGTCTACAACAACAAATTTCAGCTCATATATATTGTGTCGTGTCTTGTCCATGTATTCCCAGATATATGCAATGCAAACTTTCCAGAATTTTCCATTGATAGGTTCTACGATGACACATCCTCGACCAATGAAATGCAACTTTTCTTTCTTGGCCTGCAAAAAAGTGGGAATTTTTAGCATAGGAAAGTATACAGTGTAGCGGGAATGTAAAGGTGAAAAATCCAACTCAGAAGGCCGGGCATGCAATTTCTCGTGAATATAAGAAACAGAAGGCCTACCTGAGCAGGCACCAGTGGACGCTCGACTGAAACGAACACATGTGACGGACGAAAACACGAACTGCGCACAGAAAGAATCTGAGATCAACAGCAAGAATCATTATTAACCAAAGTCAAATTAAGACAACACAATAGGCACTACCGTGAAAAGAAGAAGCAAAGTAGTCCCCCACTACATATTGCATCATCTGAGTTCATCCTAACTCAATCAGGACATCATCCAATAACCATGAAGAAGGGGCGGTGACGGGAGATTTCGCATCTCGATCTGGCACGGGAATTTGAAAGATAAGGGAGGACGGCCACCGGGGCGAGGTAGAGCGGCCAGCTACGCGATTGGGAGGCGAGGTCGCACATGATACCTTGACCTGCCCATCGCGGATCCAAGAGGGGCAAGAGGGATGAGGCCACCGCGGCAGACGCCTCCGCCGTCTTGAGCGTGTTCTTCAGCTTGTAGTGGCTGCTGGCGACGTAGATCTTGCCGCCCGCCTCGGGGAACACGAAGAACGACCGCTGCTCTTCACGGCTAGGCGGAGTCGACGGTGGCCTTGTGCAGCCCTCCCCGCATCGCGCCTCCTCCCCGATCCCGTTGACGGCGGCGTGGTAGAGTGGACGGCGGCGTGGCGGAGTCCTCCCAGTGACGCGCCTCTTCCTCACGAAGCATGCTCGCTGGCTGCGAGGTGGCGGATTCGACGGCTGCCCTGCGCCGCCCTCCCCGCGACGGTCGTCGTCGCGCTCGTCGGCGGAGGCCTGGCGGAATCTCCCGTGACGCGACGCGCGTCCTTGGCTTTCGCCTGGATGAAGCGGCGGCGGCCGACGGTCGGTGAAGTCGTGGTGAGGACACTGGGTCCGGGCCACTTCGTGCGCCTATTTAGACTGCCTCCAATGGTCTCGTCGGCGGGGCGCTGGAGGAGAGGATGAATTGTCCCTATCTGGTCAAAGGTCGACAGGACTTTTGTAGAGAAGAAACGTAGGGAGACCAAAACAACAGAACTGAAGCGGTGATATCGGGAATCGGAACCGCGTGCGAGCCCAAACCAACCACCTTGCAGCTACAGGTACATGGAGATGTGCCCCAAAACAGCCAACCATCCAATCACAAAAAAGAAAACAGATAAAAGATACATGTGTCAAGACCACCTTAACTCTAAGTTTTTCAGCAAACGTTAAGGAGCACCGAAATTACACACAAAGAATAACCAATGGGAAGCAAAACACTTAAAACACATACGTGTCCACTCAACATTAATCCAAAAAAAAATCCAAAATTAGGAGAAAAAAGATGTTAGTTGCCAAATAGTATAGTACTAATATCATCCTCCTCTCTTGACCCTTGAAAACTTCCTTCACACCAAACTTCTCATAAACTTCATTAGAGGGGTTAGTACTCAAAAAATTTGAATCCACCTTGGTCCTGTAGTGGCACATTGCAAGAACTCAATAAAACATTAGCTACAGCCCTCTACGTCTAGAAAAGCTCGCTTAAAGTCCACAAGAGACAATGCAAAAAAACAGAGACAGAATCTGCCAAAACAGAACAGCCAGTAAAGACGAATTTTAATAAAATACTTCCGTTGCTCAAATCAGAAAACTCAAAACTAATGAAAGTTGCGTACATATCTGAGGAACACGCACGTAAATTGGCATATTTTTCTTATTTTTCTACAGAGAAAACAGCCCAGATTCGTGACAGATAGAAATCTGTTTCTGCGCAGAAATCCAAATCTAGTATCAACCTTCGATTAGAGGCTTCACTTGGCACAACAAAACACAAAACTAAGATAAGGAGAGGTTGCTACAGTAATAAACAACTTCCAAGACACAAATATAAAACAAATTACTGTAGCAAAATAACACATGGGTTATCTCCCAAGAAGTTCTTTCTTTATAGCCATCAAGATGGGCTCAGCAGTTTTAATGATGCACTCGCAAGAAATAGTATTTGAAGCAAAAGAGAGCATCAAGAGGCAAATTCAAAACACATTTAAGCCTAACATGCTTCCTATGAAAAGGAATCTTGTAAATAAACAAGTTCATGAAGAGCAAAGTAACAAGCAAAGGAAGATAGAACAAGTGTAGCTTCAAAAATTTCAGCACATAGAGAGGTGTATTAGTACCATGAAAATTTCTACAACCATATTTTCCCCTCTCATAATAATTTTCAGTAGCTTCATGAACAAACTCAACAATATAACTATCACATGCAGCATACTTTTCATGATTTCCAAACACATAATTTTTATCAAGCTCAAATATAGTAGGATCAAAACTTCCAAACTCACTTTTATCAATAATATAACAAGGTGATCGATCAATCTCAAGAGATATGGGACTCTTAAATAAAGTCAATACTTTTCCAATCCCATTTTCATTAGTAGTACAATTAATATTATCAAGTAACATAGGACCATCATCTAGAGCTTTATCATAAACATTTGCCAAGCAAAATTCTTTAGTACCATGCATTTCGACATCAGGCACAAACAAAGCATTATCATAAGATTTATCAAAGTAGCATGGATTATCATAAATAACAGTAGCATAATCATTCTCACAAGTATTACTCATAGGTACTATTTCAAGAGAATCCACAGGAACATAACATTCAACCTCTTCCGGTAAGCATGGAGGACAATCAAATAGTGTAAGAGATGAAGAGTTACTCTCATTAGAAGGTTGGCATGGGTAGCTAATCCATTCTTCCTCCTTTTGTTCGTCGCTCTCTTCTTCTTTTTCATCCAATGAGCTTTCAGGTTCATCAATTTCTTCTTCCACCGGTTCCTGCAAATTGTGAGTGCATTCTTGTGCATTAATGTGTCTCTCTTTATAATCAAGGATATAAGGATTCCTACTGTAGCATTCTATGCAAGAATTAAGGATAGTAGAGACATAATCTTTAAGGCCCTTACAAACAACACAAGTTTCATAATTCTCAACCATGAAGGATTCTATCTCGGAGGCTCCCATAAATAAGACAAATTGTTCTACCTCTTCGAACCCATAATGAATATAGCAATTCCGATTATAGTTCTTAATTAAAAATTCCTCACTAAAGCCACATTGAAATTTAAGATGTTTAGTATCCTGTTGAGAGCAACAGTTTATATTATGGCGTTCAAGCAAGATTTCAGCAATTGTATTCAATTTTTCTATCATAGCACTCATTATTTTACCAGTTCTTGATTCTCTATAATTATTATAACATTCTATAAGCTCCAAGTAGGTTGTTGGTTCTCCCATAACAGAGTTTTTAATTTTTAGGTTTTTCAAATTTTTATGGATTTTCGGGTATATAGGGAAAATAAAACAAGACAAAAATAAACTAGACAAAAGTAAACTAAGCAAAGTAAAACTAGACAGAAATAAACTAAGCACAAATAAACTAGACAGAAATGAACTAGCAAGACAAAATAAGATAAAAGCAGAGAGAGAGTAGAGTGTACTCCCCGGTGAACTTATGAGTAGAGCTATGCCTCCCCGGCAACGGCGCCAGAAAATAGTCTTGATGACCCACAAGTATAGGGGATCGCAACAGTCTTCGAGGAAGTAAAACCCAAATTTATTGATTCGACACAAGGGAGGTAAAGAATACTTATAAGCCTTAACAACGAGTTGTCAATTCAGCTGCACTGAAAAGCACTAGTAACAGGGGTGATGTGAAAGTAGCGTAATATGAGAGCAATAGTACAGTAACACAGCAGCAGTAATGGCAATATGAGAGCAATGGTACCGGAAAATAGTTGACATGTAGAACGAGTATATGATGATGAAAGATGGACCGGGGTTCCCAGCTATCTACACTAGTGGCAACTCTCCAATAACAAGTGTTGGGTGAACAAATTACAGTTGGGCAATTGATAGGATTGATAAGGCATTAAGAAAGAACATCAATTCATTAATCATGTAGGCATGTTTTCCATATTTAGTCGTACGTGCTCGCAATGAGAAACTTGCACAACATCTATTGTCCTACCAGCCGGTGGCAGCCGGGCCTCAAGGGAATCTACTGGATATTAAGGTACTCCTTTTAATAGAGCACCGGAGCAAAGCATTAACACTCCGTGAAAACATGTGTCCCTCACATCACCGCCATCCCCTCCGGTTGTCCCGATTTGTCACTTCGGGGCCTTTGGTTCCGGACAGTGACATGTGCATACAACTTGTAGATACAATCTAAGCAATAATTATAGAGCTCAAATCTAAGATCATGCCACTCGGGCCCTAGTGACAAGCATTAAGCATAACAAGATTGCAGCAACAATAACTTCACAAACTTTATAGATAGACTAATCATAATGTATCATCCATCGGATCCCAACAAACACAACACCGATTACATCGGATGAATCTCAATCATGTAAGGCAGCTCATGAGATCATTGTATTGAAGTACATGGGGAGAGAATACCAACTAGCTACAGCTAGAACCCGTAGTCCATGGGGGAACTACTCACGGAGCATGATGGAGGCGATGGCGTTGATGGAGATGGCTTGGGCACTTCCCCGTCCCGAGTCGGGACGAGACTCTGTCCCCGAATTGGAGTTTCGCGATGGCGGCGGCGCCCGGAGTCTTTCTGGAGTTTCGTCAAGTGGTACGGTGTTTTTAGGTCGAAAGGGGTTAAATAGGCGAGGCGGCGCGGGAGGGGCGACGGTGGCCTCCTCCTCAGGGGCGGCCGGGGCTGGCCCGCGCGGCCCACCCTACGGAAAACCTTCCGAGACGCCGCCGTCGCGAATCCCATCTCGGGGGATTCGGAGATCGCCTCCGCACCTGCCGGAGAGGGAATCATCACCGGAGGGCTCTACATCATCATGCCCGCCTCCGGATTGATGCGTGAGTAGTTCATCCTTGGACTATGGGTCCATAGCGTAGCTAGATGGTTGTCTTCTCCGCTTGTGCTATCATTGTTTAGATCTTGTGAGCTGCCTAACATGATCAAGATCATCTATTTGTAGTGCTACATGTTGTGTTTGGCGGGATCCGATGAATATAGAATATTATGTTAAGTTGATTATCAATCTATCATATATGTGTTGTTTATGTTCTTGCATGCTCTCCGTTGCTAGTAGAGGCTCTGGCCAAGTTGATACTTGTAA
The DNA here is from genome assembly GCA_030979885.1 of Lolium multiflorum. Classification (NCBI taxonomy): domain Eukaryota; kingdom Viridiplantae; phylum Streptophyta; class Magnoliopsida; order Poales; family Poaceae; genus Lolium; species Lolium multiflorum. The sequence goes on along the minus strand of CM061753.1, from coordinate 243,358,686 downwards.
CTCCAAGAGGGAGTATTTATGCTCGATAGTGGGTCCATGCCTCCATTGAATCTGGGACAGTGAGAAAGTTCTAAGGTTGTGGATGTGTTGTTGCTACTAGGGATAAAACATCGATGCTTTGTCTAAGGATATTTGTGTTGATTACATTACGCACCATACTTAATGCAATTATATGTTGTTTACAACTTAATACGGAAGGGGTTCGGATGATAACCTGAAGGTGGATTATTTAGGCATAGATGCATGCTGGATAGCGGTCTATGTACTTTGTTGTAATGCCCTGATTAAATCACATAGTAATCATCGTTGATATGTATTGAATCTTTATTTGTCAATTGCCCTTGTAATTTGTTCACCCACATGTTAGTTATCTTATTGGAGAGACACCTCTAGTGAACTGTGGACCCCGGTCCATTCTTTTACATCTGAATACATTCTACTGCAATCTCTGTTCTTTCTTGTTCTTTGCAAACAAACACCATCTTCCACTCGACGCTTAATCCTTTGTTTTCAGCAAGCCGGTGAGATTGACAACCTCACTGTTACGTTGGGGCAAAGTACTTTGATTGTGTTGTGCGGGTTCCACGTTGGCGCCGGTTTCACTGGTGTTGCGCCGCACTACACTCCTCCACCAACAAACTTCACGTGCTTCTTGGCTCCTGGTTCGATAACCTTGGTTTCTTTCGAGGGAAAACTTGCTGTTGTGTGCATCACACCTTCCTCTTGGGGTTCCCAACGGACGTGTACATCTACGCGCATCAAGCACTTTTCTGTTTTTGATCAAGACACGCTGCAAGGGAGTCTCCACTTCCAATCTCTTTACTTTGTTTTTGTCTTGCTTTATTTTACTTTATTTACTGTCTTGTTTGCTACATATTAAAAACACAAAAAAATTAGTTACTTTACTTATTGTCTTGTTTACTAGCTCTATATTAAAAACACAAAAAAATTAGTTACTTGTCTTTACTTTACTTGTTTAGTTTACTTTTTGTTTACTTCATCATGTTTCCTCCTAAGTACACTCTAAAAGACATACCGGTAGGCCGAGGGTCTATAATTGGAAGAGATAATATAGAAGATTTTTTCACTCATGTTAGTATAGCTGAAGATTTTGAGGATAGACACTTGGTAGAACTTGCTCCTACTTATGAAATTGTTGTTGCTTCTCTAGTACACATGTTGGAAATTAAATTTGTTAATCTCAATCCTATAATTCAGCATATGTTTCTTACACTCTCTGATATGGAGGAAGGAGAAAAGAAAGATTTTGTCTTAGAAACTCTTCTAAAAGAATTTGGTGGTGTAGCAAGAGAGGCTAGAAAAGTCTTTACTAAATATAAAATTCTTGGCTCTTACACCAACTTTGCTAGTACCCTTAAAAAGATGGACATTGATAGGATAAAGTACACTAATAATGTTAATGATGGAGGGGATATTAAGACATCAATACCCTGCAAGCTTGTAGGAATGTTCGAGGCACTAGAAAAGAATTATGATTGGATTGTTCCCGAAAATTTATTTGATGAGAATAGCAAGCCTAAGAGTAATGAAAAAGGAGCCTCTGAAACTTACATAGATAAGATAACATGCATTGTGGAAGAAACTTCCAACACCCCTGGAGATAATGTTGATGCTCCATCTCTTGATGTTACTTGATTTGCACTTTCTGCGCCTAGCTGAAAGGCGTTAAAGAAAAGCACTTCTTGGGAGATAACCCAAGTTTCATTTTATTTACTGTATTGTTGAGTCTTGGAAGTTTTTTACTACTGTAGCAACCTCTCCTTATCATGTTTTTGTGCCAAGTAAAGTTTTTATGTTAAAGTTGATGATAGATTTGGATCGCTGCGCAGAAACAACATTGCTGTCTGTCACGATTTCTCGCAGAAGTCTCTGTAAAAAAAATCGAAAAAATCTGCAGATTTACGAGCATGATCCTCATATATGTACGCAACTTTCACTAGTTTTGAGTTTTTTCATTTGAGCAAGTTAAGTGCCCCTGCCAGATTCATCTTTACGGACTGTTCTGTTTTTGCAGATTCTGTCTTTTATTTCGCATTGCCGCTTTTGCTATGTTGAATGAGTTTCTTTGTTCCATTAACTTTCAGAAGCTTTGTGCAATGTCCAGAAGTGTTAAGAATTATTGTGTCACCTCTGAATATGTGAATTTTGGTTATACACTAACCCTCTAATGAGTTTGCTTGAAGTTTGTGTGAAGGAAGTTTTCAAGGGTCAAGAGAAGAGGATGATATACTATGATCAAGAAGAGTGAAAGGTCTAAGCTTGGGGATGCCCCGGTGGTTCATCCCTGCATATTTTAAGAAGACTCAAGCATCTAAGCTTGGGGATGCCCAAGGCAGCCCCTTCTTCATCGACAACATTATCAGGTCACTTCTAGTGAAACTATATTTTTATTCCATCACATCCTATGTTCTTTACTTGGAGCGTCGGTTTGCTTTTATTTTTGTTTTGGTTTGAATAAAGTTGGATCCCACCATTTCTATATTGGAGATATTACGCTCCGCTTTTTCATATGGAACACTTGTGTTCTTAATTGTGCTTTAATGTTCATGGCGAAGTCTAAATTGCTTCGTTAAATTGCTATTTGGTTGGAATCGGAAAATGCTGCATATGGTTTGGTAAATTTGGCAATTGTTTGAGCTCTCATAGATCATGTTTAAGCTCTTGCATCATGTAGTTTAATCTATTAATGAAGAACTACCGTAGAGCTTGTTTAATTTGGTTTGCATGATTGGTCTCTCTAAGTCTAGATATTTTCGGGTAAAGTGTTTGAACAACAAGGAAGACAGTGTAGAGCCTTATAATGCTTGCAATATGTTCTTGTGTGAGTTTGCTGTACTTGTTCATACTTGTGTTTGCTTCAAACAACCTTGCTAGCCCAAACCTTGTACTGAGAGGAAATGCTTCTCGTGCATCCAAACACCTTGAGCCAAAACCCATGCCATTTGTGTCCACCATATCTACCTACTATGTGGTATTTTTCTGCCATTCCAAAGTAAATTACTTGAGTGCTACCTTTAAAATTTCATTCCTTTATCTTTGCAATATATAGCTCATGGGACAAATAGCTTAAAAACTATTGTGGTGATGAATATGTAGTTATGTGTCTTAATTCTTATAAGTTGCTTGTTGAGCGGTAACCATGTTTCGGGGACGCCATCAACTTTATCTTTGTTGGATATCATGTGAGATGCTATGCATGTTCGTCTTGTCTGAAGTAAGTGCGATTTCATGATTAAATGGTTTGAGTATGCATATGTTAGAGAAGAACATTGGGCCGCTAACTAAAGCCATGTATCATGGTGGAAGTTTCAGTGTGGACATACAACCTCAATCTCTTATGAGAATATTAACTGTTGTTGAATGCTTAAGCATTAAAAGAGGAGTCCATTATCTGTTGTCTATGTTGTCCCGGTATGGATGTCTAAGTTGAGAATAATCAAAAGCAAGAAATCCAATGCGTGCTTTCTCCTTAGACACTTGTACAGGCGGCATAGAGGTACCCCTTTGTGACACTTGGTTGAAACATATGTTATGCAATGATAATCCGTGTTTTCCGAGCTGATTAGGACAAGGTGCGAGCACTATTAGTACTCTATGCACGAGACATGCAACTTGTAGGAAGTATTATGCATAGCACATATGAATTATTACTACCGTTGACAAAATTGTTTCTATGTTTTCAAAACAAAAGCTCTAGCACAAAAATAGTAATCAATGCTTCCCTCTGCGAAGGGCCAATCTTTTACTTTATTGTTGAGTCAGTTTACCCATTCCCTTCTATCTTAGAAGCAAACACTTGTGTTAACTGTGTGCATTGATTCTTACATGTTTACTTATTGCACCTGTTATATTACTCTATGTTGACAAATATCCATGAGATATACATGTTACAAGTTGAAAGCATTCGCTGAAACTTAATCATCCTTTGTCTTGCTTCAATGCATTCTACTTTGAATTTATTGCTTATGAGTTAGCTCTTATGCAAGTCTTGTTGATACTTGTTTGAAAGTACTATTCATGAAAAGTTTTGCTATATGATTCATTTGCTTAGTCATTATCTTTGTTAGCAATCTTTTGTTCAGATCACTCCATTCATCTCATATGCTTTACAATAATGTTGATCAAGATTATGTTGGTAGCATGTCACTTGAAATTATTTGTGTTATCGTTTACCTACTCGTGGACGAGTAGGAACTAAGCTTGGGGATGCTTGATACGTCTCAAACGTATCTATAATTTCTTATGTTCCATGCTACTTTTATTACAATACTTGAATGTTTTATACATACTTTACAGCATTATTATACATTTTCCGGCACTAACCTATTAACAAGATGCCGAAGTGCCATTCTTTTCTGCTGTTTTGGTTTCAGAAATCCTAGTAAGGAAATATTCTCGGAATTGGACGAAATCAACGCCCGGGGCCTATTTTTACACGAAGCTTCGAGACCGAAAGGGAGACGAAGTGGGGCCACGAGGTGGCGACACACCGGGCGGCTGGCCCTTGGCGCGCCTGTTGTGTGGGCCTCGTGGCCCCCGACCTACCCTTCCGCCTACAAATAGCCTTCGTCGCGAAACCCCCTGCCGAGAGCCACGATACGGAAAACCTTCCAGAGACACCGCCATCGCGAATCCCATCTCGGGGATTCGGGAGATCGCCTCGGCACCCTCCGGAGAGGGAATCATCACCGGAGGGCTCTACATCATCATGCCCGCCTCCGGATTGATGCGTGAGTAGTTCATCCTTGGACTATGGGTCCATAGCAGTAGCTAGATGGTTGTCTTCTCCGCTTGTGCTATCATTGTTTAGATCTTGTGAGCTGCCTAACATGATCAAGATCATCTATTTGTAATGCTACATGTTGTGTTTGGCGGGATCCGATGAATATAGAATATTATGTTAAGTTGATTATCAATCTATCATATATGTGTTGTTTATGTTCTTGCATGCTCTCCGTTGCTAGTAGAGGCTCGGCCAAGTTGATACTTGTAACTCCAAGAGGGTTTATGCTCGATAGTGGGTTCATGCCTCCATTAAATCTGGGACAGTGACAGAAAGTTCTAAGGTTGTGGATGTGCTGTCGCTACTAGGGATAAAACATCGATGCTTTGTCTAAGGATATTTGTGTTGATTACATTACGCACCATACTTAATGCAATTATCTGTTGTTTACAACTTAATACTGGAAGGGGTTCGGATGATAACCTGAAGGTGGATTATTTAGGCATAGATGCATGCTGGATAGCGGTCTATGTACTTTGTCGTAATGCCCTGATTAAATCACATAGTAATCATCGTTGATATGTATTGAATCTTTATTTGTCAATTGCCACCTAATTTGTTCACCCGGCATGTTAGTTATCTTATTGGAGAGACACCTCTAGTGAACTGTGGACCCCGGTCCATTCTTTTACATCTGAATACATTCTCAATCTTGTTGTTCTTACTGTTCTTTGCAAACAAACACCATCTTCCACTCGATACGCTTAATCCTTTGTTTTAGCAAGCCGGTGACATTGACAACCTCACTTACGTTGGGGCAAAGTACTTTGATTGTGTTGTGCAGGTTCCACGTTGGCGCCGTTTCACTGGTGTTGCCGCACTACACTCCTCCACCAACAACCTTCACGTGCTTCTTGGATCCTACTGTTCGATAACCTTGGTTTCTTTCTGAGGGAAAACTTGCTGCTGTGCGCATCACACCTTCCTCTTGGGGTTCCCAACGGACGTGTACATCTACGCGCATCACCCCTGCTCTGCACTGCATGCTTCTCTCTCTGTTTCAGATTTGCATCAGTTTTTGCACCAAGCGGTAGTACCGCTCAGCACAGCGGTACTACCGGTTTGGCCGTTTTTCATGTTTTCAGCCGCGCGCGAGTGTACGCTCCGACAAGCGTAGTACCGCTTTGGCGCGGATCTGACCGTTTTTCAGCCCCAACAGACTATATTTCTGGGTCCCCTATATATACCTCTCTTCCACCTCCGACCCAAACTTCTTCCCCTCCATTCTCTCTCCTCCATTGTTGACCTTGAGTTCTTTCTTCCTCCTCTTGATCCCCCCACTATTTGTTGCATATTTTTGGGGGAAAGGAGAGAGGAGATCTAGATCTAGAGCTTCACCAATTGAATCCCTCTCCAAGTGAGGGGATCTTGCTAGATCTAGATCTTGGAGTTGCTTGGTGTTTCTCCTCATATTTGTTCTTCCTCCCTTATTCCCCCAATAGCTTTTGTAGCTTTGTTGGAATTTGGGAGAGAAGAACTTGGGCATCTTAGTGGTGTTCTTAGCCATTGCATTAGGTGCATCGGTTTGGGTTCTCTCCGGGGTTTCGGTCTCGTAGAGGGCATGTTGACCTTTGTGGTGTTGTAGCCTTTTGTGGCCTTGTAGCCTTTGTGGCCTTGTCGTCTTTGTGGCGTTGTTGCCTTTGTGGTGTGGTAGCCTTAGTGGCGTTGTTGCCTTAGTGGAGTGTGGTAGCCTTTGTGGTTTTGGTGCCGGTTGTGGCGCGTTGGTGTCTTGGTGGCTTTGTCGCCGGTGTGGCGTGTTGTAGCCTCTTGTGGCCTTGTACTTGAGAGCCTCCGTGTTGTGGAGTTGCCTCAAGCTTGATACTTGGGAGTTTTCCCAAGCTTGTACGGGTTCGGTGACCACCCTCAAGGGTCCCTTAGTGGATCGAGGCGTTCCTCCTTGGAGGAAGGGCTCGAGGAGAATACGGTGGCCCTAGTTGGCTTCTTGGAGTGCCTTGTGCCTCCACACCGCTCCAACGGAGACGTAGCACCTTTGGGTGTGAACTTCGGGATACATCGTCGTCTCCTCGTGCACCGGTTACTTCTCAACCCGAGCTCCTTTACCTATGCGCTTTACATTGTGATATCAATCTTGCTTGATGTGCCATACCTAGCTTGTTATCACCTTGTTGCTCATCATGCTAGCATAGGTTGTTGGTGCACTTAGGCAAACCCCTAGTTGATAGGCTTTGAGCTAAACTAGTAAACACTTAGTTTTATTCCGCCTAGTTTAGCTCTCAAGTAGAAGTTTTTATACACCGCCTATTCACCCCCCCTCTAGGCGACATCCTAGTACATTCAATTGGTATTATCTTGAATCTCGAACTCGTGTGCAAACAAATTTTAGTGCCGTAGCACCATCGGCTCTTCTCACTGGCTTTGCCTCGATCCACTTACTGAACTTGTCAATAGCGACCAAAAGGTATTCAAAACCGCCAGGAGATGATTTCTTTAATTTCCCGACCATATCGAGCCCCCAGACCGCAAACGGCCAAGTAATAGGGATGGTCTTCAGCTCCTGAGCTAGAGGATTTGGTTGAGTAGCATAGTACTGACAACCTCGGCAGGTTTTCACCAGCTTCTCAGCATCTTCTTTAGCTGTGAGCCAATAAAATCCTAACCAGAAAGCTTTTGCAACGAGGGACCTGGGAGCGGCGTGATGCCCGCAATCCCCTGCATGGATCTCTCCGAGGATTTCGATGCCATCTTGATTTGATACGCACATGAGAAATACCATGTTTTCACTTCGTTTGTAGAGCTGTCCATCAACAATTGTGTGGGATCTTGCTCGCCTGATGATCTGTCGTGCGAGGACCTCGTCCTCCGGCAACTTTCGATCAATGAGGTAGTAGGAACGGCTGCGTCCAGGCCAGAATGATAGCCATCACTTCCTTAGCCGGAGATACTGCCATATCCGGGTTTTCCGGGTTAGCGCCCTTCACCGACGGTATCCGTAGGCGCTCTACGAAAATTCTAGGCGGAATTGGTTTTCTACCGGATCCGAGCTTGGACAGCATATCTGCCGCTGTGTTATCGTCTCTCCTGACGTACTTGACTTCATATCCAAGAAGCACTTGGCGATCTCGTCAACTTCGTCTCTGTAAACCGCCATAACGGAGTTTCTGGCGTTCCAGCTCCGGCTACTTGTTGTGCCACCAAGTCGGAATCTCTGCGGCATATGATGTGCTTGATCCCAATTTCCTTAGCGATGCGCAGACCATGTAGTAGAGCCTCGTATTCCGCCATATTTTTTGTAGCTTCGAAGTGAATCTGCAGGACATACTGCAGTTCTTCTCCGGTAGGAGACTTACGGGTGACTCCAGCCCCCGAGCCTTGATGTTGCTTGGATCCGTCAATATGCATGACCGCCTTCGGTTCCGGCATAGGTGTGTCCTCCGGCGCTTCAGTCCAATCCGCGATGAAATCCGCTAGAACTTGAGACTTGATCGCGGTTCTAGCTTCGTAGTTGATGTCAAAGGCAGATATCTCGATACCCCACTTTGCTACATGCCCTGTTGCGTCGGAGTTGTTGATGATGGTTGACAATGGAGCCTTGCTCACAACTGTCACAGGATGCTCTTGGAAGTAGTGCCTCAGCTTCCGACTACCTAGGAATACGTCGTAGGCTAGCTTCTGAAAGTGAGGGTATCTTTGTTTGGATTCCGTCAGGACTTCGCTAACGTAGTAGACTGGCCTTTGGACTCCGTACTCATGACCTTCTTCCTGTCGCTCCACCACGATTACTAGGCTGACGACTTTGTTGGAGGCTGCCAAATAGAGGAGCATAGGCTCTGACTCACTTGGAGCTGCTAAGATAGGTGGGGAGGAGAGTATGTTCTTCAACCCCTGAAGTGCTTATCTGGTGCGTCGTCCCAGACAAATTTGTCTGCTTTCTTCAGCAACTTGTATAAAGGTAGTGTCTTCTCGCCAAGACGGCTAACAAATCTACTGATTGCTGCAACACAACCAGTTAATCGTTGCACGTCTTTGAGACAAGTTGGCCTCTTGATGCTTAGGATAGCCTTGATCTTTTCCAGGTTAACCTCAATGCCTCTATGAGAGACAATGAAGCCAAGGAGTTTTCCGGCTGGTACGCCAAAGATGCACTTCAGCGGATTCAACATCATCTTGTACCGTTGGAGATTTTCAAAGGTTTTCGTGAGGTCGTTGATCAAGTCGGATCCTTTCCGGGTCATGACCACGATATCGTCAACGTAGGCGTGCATGTTCCGGCCAATTTGGTCCTTCAGGCACCGCTGCATCGTACGTTGGTAGGTGGCACCTGCATTTTTCAAGCCAAAGGGCATAGTAACATAGCAATAAGTGCCAAAGGGTGTGATGAACGAGGTCGCCTTTTGGTCGGACTTCTTCATACGGATCTGATGATACCCGGAATATGCGTCAAGAAAACACAGAAGTTCCGCCCCTGCCGTCGAATCAATGACTTGGTCAATGCGCGGCAAGGGGAACGGATCCTTCGGACAATGCTTATTCAAGGGAGTAATCGATGCACATTCTTAGTATTTCAGAATTCTTTTTGGGTACAAGGATGGGATTTGCGACCCAATCAGTATGGATAACTTCTACTACAAAACCTGCCTCTAGTAACTTTGCTAACGCCATTCCTATGGCGCGGCGCTTCTTATCTCTAAAGCGTCGCATAGCTTGCTTCAACGGTTTTGCATCCGGATTTATGTTGAGGTAGTGCTCGGCGAGTTCCCTTGGTACTCCGGACATGTCAGAAGGTTGCCATGCGAAGATATCCATGTTAGCTCGGAGGAACTCGACGAGCGCGCTTTCCTATTTGGGGTCCAGGCTTGCTCCGACTGACACCTTCTTAGTGCTATCGCCTTCTACGAGGTCGTGCTTCTTGGTGTCTATCACGGCCTTGAATGAGTTCTTCTCTTCGTAGACCTGCTTCTTGGTGGCCGGTCTGCATTTCACTCGGATCCACCGCGGCTCTGTAGCCTTGCAGCTCCTCTCCATATATCACGGATTCTGCAAAGGCGGCTTCGCCCTCCTCACAGTCCCTAGCTTTCTTATAGTCTCCGGATACGGTGATCATACCGTTAGGACCCGGAATCTTGAGCTTATTGTAGATGTAGCATGCCCTTGCGTGAAACTTGTGGTAGGTGGGCCTGCCGAAGATTACATGGTAGGAGCTTTTGAAGGGCACTACTTCGAACGTGATCATCTCTTCGCGGAAATTATTAACATCGCCGAAGGCCACGAGAAGTTTGATGCTACCCAGGGATTTTGCCTTTTTACCCGGAACCACACCATGAAACTCAGTGGTGCGTGCTGCCGCTCCTTGGTAAGGTTCATCCTCTCCAGGGTCTCCAGGTACATGATGTTCAAGCTGGCCCCGCCGTCCATAAGGCACTTGGAGAAGTCATACCCGTCAATGCGGGGACTTACAACCAGGGTGTAGCACTCTTTGGGGATGATGGGCGGGTGATCAGACCTGTCGAAGGTGCATGGTTTTTCCGACCACTTGACATACTGCAACACAGCCGGAACTGTGGCGTTCAAGAGCCGGAGGGCCGATTTCTTGGCCCGGACCGTTGGAGTTCCGAGGAAAGTGTGGTAGGCACCAACACTCTTTTTGACGAAAGGGTTGGATTTATTAGCTGCGGAACCCTCTTTGGGATCCGGCGAAGCATCATCCTCGTCCATCGCCTCGGAGCTGTCCTCGTCTTGTCTTTGTTTTTGCCCTTGCCTCTTTTTCCGCGTGGGCGGTGCTTCCGGGCTCGCTTGTAGCCAGCTTCCGGGTCAGTCTTGAGATCATTTACCCACTTGCAGTTGTGATTGGTGTGAGAGGACTTGCCAGTAGCCGGATCTATATGGGCTAGGCATGGCATATCCCTGTACTCTTCGTACGTCTGGGGAGCGCGGGTTCCGGCAACGGTGACTTTGTCAGCGCGCTGTTGGCCCCGGCCGGCTCCGCCACCACGTCCACGGCCTCTTCCGCCTCCTTGACCTCCACGTTGGAATGTCATGGCGACCATGTCGGATCCGCCGCTCTTCTGGTCTTTGGAGGGGTTCTTCCGCTTGTTGTTTCTATTGCCGCCGTTGTCACGGTTCTTCTTTTGCTGATGCAGGGGTATGGCTGTTGTTGCGAGGTCTCTGCCTGCGTCGTCATCGGCTGCAATGTGGTTGCTGGCGATGTTGATCATGTCATCCAAAGTCAGCTTATTCTCATTGACCAAGCAAGTAAGCTTATGCCGCAGCAGTCCTCCCCTCTGCAGGCCACCTATGAAGGCGTGCATAGTTGTGCGATTTTCCACGTTCTTGCACTCGTTCCTGGTTGCTAACCATCGGGTGAGGAAGTTCCTTGATGTTTCACCTTTCTTCTGAATACATGCCCGCAGATCGCTTGTCATGGCAGGTCTCTTGTAGGTGCCCCTGAAGTGTTCCTCGAAGGCGTTCTTTAGGTCAAACCAGCAAAAGATGGAGTTCTTCTCGAGGTCGCTGAGCCAAATACGGGCTGGACCAACAAGGTACAGCTGGAGCATGCGGCATGCTATGTTGGGAGTTCCTCCGGCGAAGGTTACTGTATTATAGTAATCCTCGATCCAGGTATCCGGCCTTTCACTGCCATCATAATGCTTCAGGTTTCCGGGTAGCTTGAGGTTCAAGCTCCTTGACTTTGGTTCCTCTCGAATCATCCTGCCAAAGCACTTTGGGCCAATGTAGTCGGATTTGTACTCATTGAGACGTTCCCGTGCATCACGCGGGCCGCTGTCGGGTTTTTTTGAACGGGAGCGGAATCTCCGGCCTCCGCCTCCGCCTCCTCCACTTGCTGGTGGGGAGGGAGATCTGCGAGGGGGCCTGTGGGATCTTTTTCTTCCGCCTTCAGACTCCCTGTGGCTGACTCCGGCTTCGGTGGCTACCTTCTTGGTGATGGTCGCCTCCGTCGTTCCGGCTTCTGCGAGGTTTGTCGTTCTGACTTCTGCGCAGCTCAGGATCGTGCTCGTCATTCCGGCTCCGGCGGGGTTCCAGCGCACGCTCTGTGTTCCTATTCCTCGGAGGCGTCACATTGTCGTGGATATTGATTCCGCCAGGCCCATGGGGTCTGGCGTTTCCGGCTGGACTGCGGTGGCGAGGTGGCGGAGGGCGCGGGATCCGGGCCGAGGTGACGCGTTCCGGTACTTGTCCCTGCCAGTATACATCGGGCCCTTTTCCTTCTTTGGGTCTGCCGGAGGTGTTTTCGAAGGCATCGGTATCGGGTTTGGATGTTCTCTGGTCCTCCTTCTGCGCTCCGTAGATCCGGTGCGCGACTCATCATCACGATCTTCTCTTCCAGGGGCGTCCTTCTGCGCGGTGGACACACCGTGTTCCGGGTTGGATTCCAACCTGCGCGAAGTGTCTTCCTTGCTCTGTTGCTTTACAGGTGAAGCAATGAGCGTACGGATGTGGTTGATGTCGATTTCCTCATCTTTCTTGGTCAAAAGCTCCGCAACCTTCTTCATGTTTTCCTTTGGAGTTGTGAGCGGCTGTTGGTCAGTGGGAGTTGCGAATGTGATCTTGCGAGGGGTAATAGCTTCCCGCCTGATCCTATCTGCATCCTTGTGGGCTTCACCCATCTTGGACTCCCAATGCTCCCGGAGTTTCTTGGCCTTCTCCAGCGATTCTATAGCTTCGCGATCTCTTTTGAGGAAATTATTCATGACGCTTTCAGCCTCTTTCCTTTCCTCCAGCATCGCCATTGCGGTGTTGGAAATTTTCTTGGCAGTGGCCAGCATCTCCTTCCTTGTAGCTTCTAGAGCTTCCGGATCTGCGGCTTCGTCAGGAGTTATAGGCTTGTTGAGGTCTTCTGTGTGCGCTATAGCGCCTATACCTGCTTGCTCCATGAGCTCCTCCGGGGTTAAGTATTCCTTGTGTTGTCGTGCCCGCGAAGGTGGAGTTCCTGAATTGGACGGTTCTGGGTCGGAAGGGTTGGTTTCATCTTCTGCTTCCTGCTCCAGTCCAACTATGGTCGCAAGGACCTCCTTGGGCTGGGCGGATTCCGCTTCAGATTGTCCATCACCTCCGAGTTCCTTCAATGCGTGATTGTACTTTTCCGTGTCCATGGAGGAAGCGTCGTCAGATGTTGGGCTCAGGTTGCCCAAGATTGATTCTTCTTTGTGTCCGACATCCTCTTGTTGTCCCGGAGCGTCGCTGTCTCCGACAGCCTCCTGCTGATCCGGAGCGTTGCTATCTCCGGGTGCCTCAACCTGCATGGGACCAGCTCCATCCTGAGGAGGGGCGGTTCCTGCGGTATGGGCGAGGACACCTTTGCTTCTCTAACACCTGGGAGACCCAGGCGAATCTGCATTGGTCTTCCACCGTAATTTCCTGCTCATGGGCGGATTGGGTGGGTTTTGAATTTTCCAGATCTAAGGCGGAATCTTCCTTAGGAAGTTCCTGCGTCTCAGATCGGATCTTCGCGACTGCGTCCTGCTCAGCGGCGGTCGCGTCAGCGTGACTTACCAGTGCGTTCCCATCGGAATCGACGGTCTCGCCGATGAAGATGTGGATGCCGCCGATTGGGACGATGGAGAGCTTGATGGGGTCGGTCTTAGCTGGAATCCAGCACTCGTCCTGAGGAACGATCGGAAAATTCCCAGCGTAAAGAACACGCCCCACAGCGATGGATTCGTCGTAGCTTCCCATGGCGGAACCCTCCCGGTTCCGGCCTCCAGACGCCGGCCCCCCCACGGTGGCGTCAGCGCGTTGCCTATTCGGTGCCTCGGAGGAGGGATCCTCACGAGGGGAGAAGAAGTAGGGGCCATAGGGCGGAGAGTCCTCGGGCGGTGGTACGCAATTTACCCACTTCGGAACACCTGAAGAAGGGCCTACTGCTTTGCGGAATTATCCGGCGCTTTCGCGTTGTTACAATGAGCTGTGGTTATGCCTCTAGGGCTCCTAGGATCAGGCTTATAAAGGCGCTTGGATCTAGGGTTTACACGGAGAGTTCTAGCCGGAATACAAGATGCCGAACTACAGAATATTGCATTGACGTGCACGTCAAGGATCCACCTTTCCTTATGCGCCGTATTGGATCCGGATACTTCATGGGCCTTCACATATCCGACTATCTTCATATGGCGGTTAAGATCCGGCTCCTGTTATCTGGGCTGGACTTCATCCATCTTGATCTACAACAACTGGGCCGCTCGATGGGCCGTATGCCACCATCACCATCTATGGGCCACCCGGGCTTGCTGGATCCAGGCCATGCTGTCGATATACCCATAAAGTATACCCACAACAGGTGGCCACGAAGAGACGGAGAGGGGTATACTGTGGATCAACGGTTGGTGGATTCAATCTGTGTGACAACGGCTCAACCAATCAGGATAAATTTGGGCTTCTGTGAGCATTTGTGACAGTACTTGAGGGCAAAGCTGAGTAGTACTAAGAAACCAAGGGCACGTAAATAGTAAATATACTAAGGGATTCAAACAAAAGAATTACAAAATGAAAAATGTGTGTTTTGTACAATATAATTCATATTGGGCTAAATCAAATTATTTGCAATTCAAATATACATGAATGTGACAATTATGGCCTCATTTAGACAAACTATGTTTTGGGGAAGATGTTTTGCAAAGGGTTTGAGTGGAAAACCATGCATCTTCATAGCTACTAGTGGTTCTGAGAAGTGGCAATTTATGGTAAAACTTGATTTATCTATGTTTGTTAAGGTTTCCTAGGTTGCGTAGGAAGACTCCATGAGTAGGTGCCACTATGTTTTTATTTTTTTGGATTTTTTTGCGCATGAAATTACTCAATTAGCTATGTTAATCTCATTTGTTGACTCTCTGTTGACCAGCTACTTGAGGGTAAAACTGAGTATATTGCACTTGTCAGTCTAAGTACTCGAGGGAAAAACTGAGTACAGATAATTTTTTTGTATAAGGCCTGAGGTTATAACTGAGTACACCAAACGTCCCAGGGTTTACCTCGTGTCGCGGTGCACGCTGCAGCCGTGCATAGCGGAAGCGTGTTGCGGTACACGATACCTTCGTCTTTATAGAGCCCCTCTTTCTCTCCCTCGATGCTCTCTCACTCTCTCATTCTCACTGCAACTGCCTCTCCTCGCGTGCATTAGGGTTCGGCTGTTCCTAGTTCTAGATCTTGCGTTATTAGTGTTTGTGATTTGCTTTTATTTAAGATTCGGTTAACTTATGTGAGTAATCAATCCCATCCGGTTAATTTGTGTCGATGATGAATATTTGGGCACAAATTGATTCACGGTTTGGTCAGTGAACAATTGCTGTGTACAAATTTGTTGTGCATGCTCTTTGGTTCACTAACTCAAATCCTGGATATAAGTGTGTCCAATGTAACTGAGGCTACCTCTTTTTTCATGCCCATATTATCATGCATGATCTTTTGTTGACTCTCTGTTCCATCATCGTTGCAATTGACTCCGTGTTTTTTGCACGATCTTTGGTGCTATGTGACAGGTGCAAAGCCGCGATGTCGACAGCGACGACAAGTCCTTCCACACCAAGACTCTTCACGTCCTCAGGAGGCTATAGTCCGGCCATTACGATGGCCACTTTGCTCGAGGCGTTTACAGGTGCCCCTTCTGCAATAGGAAGCTTCGCGCCACCGACTTCAACTGCCTGGTGAACCATGCTGAATGTTGAATATATAAGCAAATTATCATACGAATTAATCCGAACTAGTATTTGATAAATCATGACTACATAAACAACTGATGAACTAATCATGCAGATAAACAGAGTAGATGAACATATAGCATCTAGACAAGATAAACCTATCGCATCTACTCCAAACAGCAGTACTAGAAACTCTAGTAAGATGTGAAATGAGGAGGACAGAAACGTGTACCGTCCAACATTGGCGGCAACAACAGTAGCAGTGATGTTGGCGGCAGCAGCATCCTGGTTGTCGCCCATGTTGAGGTTGCCGAAGAGGTTGTCGATGTCCGGGAAGAAGTCGTCGTTCAGGAAGTCGTCGTCGGACGATGTCGTGTTACCAGTAGTTGCGCGTAAGCGCTCCCCAAAAACTTGATTGCCCCTCACCCGTACAGGTATACGAGAGGCAGGGTTCCGGAGGCCTACTTTCCCGCCGCTTGGTGCACGCCGAAGAACAGGATGAGGAAGACGAAGGCGGCGGCACAATGAACTAGAAAGAGGCGGTCGCATATGGTGTCTCATACAAGGAAGGTAGGGTTTTCGTACGCGCTTATATAGTGTGGTTCGGGAAGGTCGTGGGGCGCAACCCACGTACGAGTCCACGATCCAGAAAAATTGGAACGAAACGGCTGAGTTAACCCGTCCGCTAATGACTCGTAATTATAATTGGCTCGGCGAGATTCCCGCAACCCGCGACGCGTCGTGACGTGCATGACGAGGCGAGGTGGGCGGCGGAGGAGGAGGAGTGCGCGAGGGCTCTCTCTCTTCTCACTCACTTACTAGGACTAGAACAGTCCACCTTATATACCACTCCAACTCTCTCCCAACTAGCAATGTGGGACTAAACTTTAGTCCCACCCCTTGCCATTCCCACATGGGCCAAGAAAATTTCAGAATTTATATTGGGACATGGGCTAAGGCCCAAGGCAAAATTCCAGCAATCCCCCACAAAGTCTCATTGGCACATCTAATACCATTATTCCAGAATCATTGTTTTATATACCGGTGCACGGTGGACTGTTAAGTTGAACTTCCACTAAGAACTTCATGCTACACTAGTTTGCAACTTGAATAGTGGACTACGCCTTGAACTACAAGTTTTCTGCGAACTAGCTTCACACAAAGCCTAGACCGATACAAGGCTGCTGCGAGGCTTCCTCGCGGTGTGGAGCTTATACGTCATACTCCAGGGCCTTTCATGAGTTTATTAGAGAGCACCCAACTCTCATAGATTGCGACATTTAACAATCAGACTCACATAGATGTGTTCTTCAGAAGATGTTCTGCAGGACAACATCTTTGCTTGAATAAGCCACTTAGAACACATTAAGATAAATATCAACCTGCCATGCAGATCATGAGAGTATTGCATCTTCACGGATAGGGTAAATTTAGTATAGGGATACTCTCCTCTCAGCTGACTAACAACTTGTCTCCCAGCTCTAGTTCACGGTAACTCCGATCACATAGAGTGGGTTACCACTGTAGGCAACTCATAGTGTGGGTCTCAAGCCCATCTCCCTCGATGCATTCTCTATCACATTTCGTGATAGACCCTTTGTGAAAGGATCTGCCAAGTTTCTAGACGTTTGGATATAATCCAACGCAATAACTCCGGAGTTTCTCATTTTCCTGACAGATTTCAATCTCCTCTTCACATGTCTTGATGACTTCATATTATCCTTAGAACTGTTTAATTTGATGATCACAGTTTGATTATCACAGTTCATAGGAATAGCGGGTATTGGTTTGTCAACCACGAGTATAAGTCCATCAAGAGCTCACGAAGCCACTCTGCTTCAACAGTGGCGGTGTCTAGTGCTGTGAGTTCTGCTTCCATTGTTGACCTCGTTAAGATGGTATGCTTGCAAGACTTCCAGGAAATAGTGCCACCACCAAGTGTAAACAAATAACCACTTGTGGCGTTAGTCTCATCAGCATCAGAAATCCAATTGGAATCACTATAACCCTCAAGTACCCTCGAATACACAGTGTAGTGAATACCATAGCTCGCAATGCCTTTCAAATAACGCAAAACTCTCTCAGGAGCATCCAATGAACATATCCAGGTTTTGATACAAATCGAGCCAATTTGCTTACAGCAAAAGAGATGTCAGGCCTCGTGGCACTGGGTAAATACTTAAGCGAGCCAATGATTTTAGAATATCTCAATTGATCTCTAGCAGCTCTTTTGTTCTTTCGAATTATCACACTAGGATCATAAGGCGTTGGAGAAGACTTGCAGTCGCTATACCCGAAGCGACTCAAAATCTTTTCCACATAGTGGGATTGAAGCAATGTAATCCCACCATCGTCATCCTTGAGAAGCTTGATGTTTAAGATTACATCAGCTACTCCTAAGTCCTTCATCTCAAAGCAGCGAGATAGGAACTCTTTGACCTCCTTAATGACAATAAGGCTGGCCCAAAATATCAATATGTCATCAACATAGAGACAAAGGATAACTCCCTCGCCCCCACCATAGCGATAGTATACACACTTGTCAGCTTCGTTTAAACAAAGCCTTCAGCGGTTAAGGTTCTTTCGAACTTCTCATGCCACTGCTTATGTGCTTGCTTAAGACCATACAAAGACTTCAACAACTTACACACCTTTCCCTCTTAACCATCTACTACAAATCCATCAGGCTGCTCCATATAAATTTCCTCATCGAGATCTCCATTTAGGAAAGTTGTCTTAACATCCATTTGATGAACGAGAAGACCATGTGAGGCAGTCAAGGAAAGTAGTACTCAAATAGTTGTCAGTCGAGCTACATGTGAGTATGTATCAAAGAAGTCTTCGCCTTCTTTCTGAGTATAATCCTTGGCCACAAGTCGTGCCTTGTACTTTTCAATAGTACCATCGGGCCTAAGCTTTTTCTTGAACACCCACTTGCATCCTACAGGTTTGCACCCATAAGGACGACCAGTAACCTCCCAAGTTCCATTAGCTAAGATGGAATCCATCTTGCTACGGACAGCTTCCTTCCAATATTCAGCATCCTGAGATGCATAGGCTTCTGAAATAGAAGTGGGAATATCATCCACGAGGTATACAATGAAATCATGACCAAAGGACTTTGCAGTCCTCTGTCTCTTGCTCCTTTTGGGAGCTTCATTGTCGTCCTCTACAGGATTATCATAGTGTTCTATCGCAATGGTAGGTTCAGGAATTGTAACTAACTCCTGACTTGATGAACTAGGTATCTCCTGATTTGATGAGCTAGACTTGTCTTTCATGGGAAATATGTCCTCAAAGAAAGTCGCATCATTCGACTCCATAATTGTACCAACATGCATGTCGGATACCTCAGATTTCACTATCAAAAATCTATAGCCAATGCTATGAAATGCATATCCCAGAAAAACACAATCCACGGTTTTTGGTCCAAGCTTGCGCTTCTTGGGTATTGGCACATTCACTTCGCCAAGCAACCCCAAGTACGTAAGTAGGAGAGTTTGAGCCTTTTCCTTTCCCATTCCTCAAATGGAGTAATGGTTTTGTTCTTTTTGGGAACACGGTTTAGGACATGACACGCGGTCATTATCGCCTCCCCCCACCATACCTTGGATAGACCCGATGTATCTAATATGGCGTTAACCAAATCAGTTGGAGTACGGCTCTTTCTTTTGGCCACCCCATTAGACTGAGGTGAGTAGGGAGGCGTCCTCTCATGGATGATACCATGCTCCGAACAAAAAGAATCAAACTCATTGGAAAAATACTCTCCACCACGATCAGACCTAAGCCGTTTAATCTTTCGATCAAGTTGGTTTTCTGCTTCAGCTTTATAGATTTTGAAGTGATTAAAAGCTTCATCTTTAGATTTCAGAAGGTACACATAACAATATCGAGTGGAGTCATCAATTAATGTCATGAAGTATCTTTATCCACCTTTTGTCAACTCGCCATTCATCTCACAAAGATCTAAATGTATGAGTTCCATCGGTGACAAATCTCTTACCTCGACAGTCTTGTGAGACTTGCGAGGTTGCTTAGCTTGCACACACACTTGACACTTGGAACTCTTGATAGTAGTAAATTTTGGAATTAAATTCATATTGGCTAGCTGCGTCACGCACCCAAAATTAATATGACAAAGTCGTGAATGCCAAATATTGGACTCACTATCATTGCTAACATGATTAATAATTTGAGTACATAAGTCAGATAAAGATAAGCGGAACAAGCCTCCGCACTCATAGCCTTTTCCAAAAATTGTCCATACTTAGAAATTACAACTTTATTGGACTCAAAAACCAACTTAAAACCATCTCGACATAAAAGCGATCCGCTGACGAGATTCTTATTGATGGAGGGAACATGCTGCACATTCTTCAGCTGGATGGTCTTCCCCGAAGTAAACTTCAGATTTACCGTACCAACACCATGAACAGAAGCACGTGAGCCGTTTCCCATCAACACGGAGAAAGTCCTTGCGACCTGATAAGAAGAAAACATGGAAACATCAGAACATACATGTGTATTGGCACCCGTATCAATCCACCAATCAGGAGAGTTACATACTGAAAGGATAGTAGGGAAAATCCCGTACCCAGCGTCCTTCATCTTAGTATCGCTAGCCATAACAACATTAGCGGTCTTGCCGCTGTTCCCACGCTTATCATAGCGATTAGGCAATTAGGATCCGAATGGTCAGGCTCACCATAGACGTGGCAAGCCCTTTCTTCTTATCAGTCTTATTCTTGAAGTTGGTTGAGTGTGAGGCATTGTTCTTGCCATCAAACTTGCCTTTGCCTTCAGATTTGTTCTTGTTCTTGAACTTGTAGGATTGGAAGTTTTTATTCTGTACCACATTGGCACTGGAACCTCCCTCAAAATCTCGAGCACGTGTGTCCTTTGATCTCGACTTTTCTTCCATGTGAAGACACCCAATGAGATCCTAAATGGAAAACTCTTGTCTCTTATGTTTCAGAGAAGTAGCAAAGTTCGATCCATGAAGGAGGAAACTTGGAAATAATGCCACTGGCTACAAATTTGTCCGGTAAGGTACACTTAAACTGCTCAAGTTCTTTGGCAAGTGACTGCATCTCATGACTTCCTCAACAACGGAGCGCTCACCACTCATCTTGTAGTCATAGTATTGCTCCATGACATACAACTCAGTGCCAGCATCCGAGACCCCAAATTTGGCCTCGAGTGCATCCCACGCATTCTTACCATGCTCAAAAGTCATGTACGGGTCAACAATGTTGTCTGCAAGAATACTGAAGAGAGTCGCCTTAAACATGACATCAAATTTCTTGTAACCTTCCTCCTGAGCAGGAGAAAGATCACCCTCAGGTTTGCCAAGAACGGCGCTATCGCAGTTCAGGTTTTGAAACCAGAGAACTGCCCTCGTGCGCCACCTCTTATGGTGGAACCATCAAAGAGAGGCGGCCTAGTAGCAGCGGCAATGCCACTTGAATTCATTTGCCTATAATCAGGTTTTTGGATTGTTGAATATATAAGCAAATTATCATATGAATTAATCCGAACTAGTATTTGATAAATCATGACTACATAAACAACTGATGAACTAGTCATGCAGATCAACAGAGTAGATGAACATATAGCATCTAGACAAGATAAACCTATCGCATCTACTCCAAACAGCAGTACTAGAAACTCTAGTAAGATGTGAATCGAGGAGGACAGAAACATGTACCGTCCAGCGTTGGCGGCAGCAGCAGCAGCGATGTTGGCGGCAGCAACATCCTGGTTGTCGCCCATGTTGAGGTTGCCGAAGAGGTTGTCGATGTCCGGGAAGAAGTCGTCGATCGTTCGGGAAGTCGTCGTCGGACGACGTCATGTTACCAGTAGTCGCGTGTAAGCGCTCCCCAAAAACCTGATTGCATGCCCCTCACCCGTACAGGTCTACGAGAGGTAGGGTTCCGGAGGCCTACTGTCCCGCCGCCCGGTGCACGCCGAAGAACAGGATGAGGAAGAAGAAGGCGGCGATGCAATGAACTGGAAAGATGCGGTCGCATATGTTGTCTCGTACAAGGAAGGTAGGGTTTTCATCCGCGCTTATATATTGTGGTTCGGGAAGGTCGTGGGGCGCATCCCACATACGAGTCCACGATCCAGAAAAACCGGAAAGAAACGGCTGAGTTAACGCGTCCGTTAATGACTCGTAATTGTAATTGATTACACAATTAATTTTCCGAATAGCAAAAAGATAAGCTTGGCTCGGCGAGATTCCCGCAACTCGCAGCGCGTCGTGACGTGCGTGCGTGACGAGGCGAGGCGGGCGGCGGAGGAGGATGAGTGCGCGAGGGCTCTCTCTCTTCTCACTCAGTTACTAGGACTAGAACAGCCCACCTTATATACCACTCCAGCTCTCTCCCAACTAGCAATGTGGGACTAAAATTTAGTCCCACCCCTTGCCATTCCCACATGGGCCAATAGAATTTCTGAATTTGTATTGGGACATGGGCTAAGGCCCAAGGAAAAAATTCCAACACTGAATCCATTGGCAGATGTGGTGCTAGAGTTGGAACGACCGTGAACGTGCATGCGTTCATGGCCCAACACAAAGCATTGGGATTCACCTGCGCAGCCTCCAAGCGAGTCACAAGCGCTACATGGAGGCATTGAACGTGCCTACTGCACTCTCTGTATGTGACTGCTCTTTCTGTAGAGCAGCTTAAATTCATGTAAAATGTAGCTTATGTTGGATCTATCGGTAGTACTGTTGGATCTGTCGTGAATATATCTATGCTATGTTGGCTGCTGTATGCAGCTTATCCTATATTTTCTCTGGATTTGTGCCCTAGATTTCCTACCTGATTGGGTAAAAACGAAGGCATACAGAAATGAATGGCGTTAAAAAAAAGAAGGAGAAGCTGCTCTAGATTTGCTACCAATTTGGGCAATCAAGAATGAATGAGATCGAGCGAGAGAGAGGAAAAGGTGCATTGAAAATTGCTAATCTGGGTGAAAGAGACAGAAACCACTCGTGCCCACATCCCGGACCCACACGGTTCCACACGCTACGGCCCCACACGCTACGCCCCCACTCTGCTCGTATGACCAAACATGGTCTCGTCCTGTCCCACGCGGTCCCTTTCTACCAGCCCCACACGACGCGGCCCCACTCATCGGCACGGAACGGTCAACTGAACGAGATTCCTCCCGTTCGAGCTCCTTGTGAGGGTTTCAGACAAGGGCTTGGGGAAACTGAGGAAAAACTAAGGAGCTGGGGAAAATTGAGTAGAACTAAGGACCCGAGGGCACGAAAGTAGAAATTCCTAAACCATAATAGCAATGATCACCTATTCTAACAGAAAGCACAGGAACACTAGTTTTCTTGGATTCACTAAGATGTAAAACAATATTAGAAGCATCTTCACAAAATATAATATGTCCATCTTCTACATTTCTAGTAACCAAGTCCTTTATTATTGCTACCGCATGTTCAACAGTTATTTGTTCATCAGGTTCTATAGCTTTATTTTTTACTTTTATTAACCACACTAGTTACAATAGAATGTTCCTTTACCTTGGCAGGGAAAGGTACTTTCTCAATATAAGGTTCAGGCAAAACACGATCAGCAGTACAAACTTCAATATTTCTAGCAGGAACACAATTAACAATATCCTTATAAGGTGCATGATACTTGTTCCACTCCTTTTTGGGAACATCAAGATAAGAGACAAAAGCCTTAAAACAATTTGCAAGAATTTGAGAATCAAGACCATAAACAACACTAGTATTACGAAAGTCATCAGTTTGCATACAAGATTAAATGCATTCATAATCATAATTAATACATGACTTTCTTCCTTTCTCATTCTCCCATCCTTCAGTATTTTCCTGAATGCGTTCGAGAAGATCCCATTTAGCTTCTTATTTCGTACGTGTAAATGATCCAGAACAAGAAGCATCCAATAAATATTTATCATGAAGAGAAAGCCTCGCATAGAAGTTATTGATAACAATATTACTGGGAGCTCATGAATGCGTCATTTGAGCATTAGTGACTTCAATCTCCCCCACGCTTGGGCAATACTCTCTCCATCTTGAGGCAAAAAAATATATATTTGATTCCAATCTTTACGAATCTCACTTGGAGGATAGAATTTAGAATAAAAGAGAGGTACAATTTCCTCCCATCCAATAGATCGACCATTCTTCAGCATCTTATACCAATCCGCAGCTCTTCCCTTAAGTGATAAAGAGAATAATTTCCTCTTAACCTGGTCCATTGAGATACCTGCACACTTGAAAAACTCGCATAATTCATGAGATAAAGAGTAAATGATCACCCGGATGGACAGTTCCATCTCCATAATAGCAGTTATTCATAACACGTTCAACAATTTTCATAGGTATTTTAAAAGGATCCAATTGAGCATGCGGTGGTTCATCTACTATCGTAACAGTGAGTAGTAATTCCAAATAGAGAGTCAAACGGAGACGCCTCCATAATGAAATAAAGCAGTAGCAGACAGAAATAAAAACAATACTTACAGTAAAAGTTACCTTTACCAATTCCACTCTTCAATAGCGCTTCACTCCACGGCAACGGCGTCGGAAAATAGTCTTGATGACCCACAAGTATAGGGGGTGTATTGTAGTACTTTTGATAAATAAGAGTGTCGAACCCAACGAGGAGCAGAAGGTGTTGACGAGCAGTTTTGATCGAGGATTCACTGTAAACACTAGCAAACATGTTTGCAGGGGTATTTGGTATTGCAGATAAATAAAGTACGAGTAAATAAAATGCAGTAATAATAATTGCAGCGGGTGGCTCAATCCTTGTTGTAGCAAAGGACAAGCCGGTTGTTGTACTTATGATGAACAAACGTTCCTGAGGATGTACGGGAATTTTGTCAAGTGCTTTCGCTTCACATAGCTGAATAATCTTCAATGGTTTGGTAAGTGTTGTGTGGGTGAATCTATGCTAATGCACTACCCCATACGTGGACTAACACATACTTGTGATTATACCTCTTGCAAGCATCCGCAACTACAAGAAAGTAATTAAGATAAATCTAACCACATCCTTAAATTTTGAGATCCTACACCTACTCGTGCACCGGTTTCCTAACGGGGGTTTGGGTTTCTGTTGCTCCCGCAACCCCACAATTAGTAGCCAAATACACGATGCATTCCCCTAGGCCCATAAAGGTGAAGTATCATGTAGTCGATGTTCACATGACACCACTAGAAGAATAGCACCACAACTCAAATATCAAATTATTGCATATTACTCAACATAGTTCCACTACTAACAACATGACTTCTCCCATGTCCTCAAGAACTAAACGAACTACTCATGAGACATCATATGAATCATAACTAGAGGTGATATAATGATGAATAACAATCTGGACATAAACCTTAATTCAATGGTTTCACTCAATAGCATCAACTACAAGGAGAAATGAACACCGGGAAAGTTTCCCCTATGAGCTAGACAAGTATCAAACCCAAGATGTTACAGCGGGACGACATGGAGATGGCGGTGATGATGGTGCTGGTGGTGGAGATGATGGTGATGATGATCCCGATGAAGTCCAGCTCGATGGCGGTGACGATGGCGATGATTTCACCACTCTCCGAGAAGGAATTTCCCCGGCAGAATTCTGCCTGCCGGAGAGCTTTTCTCTCTCTGGTTCTCCACCCCGTTGATGCGCGTAGATGTACACGTCCGTTGGGAACCCCAAGAGGAAGGTATGATGCGCACAGCAGCAAGTTTTCCCTCTGAAATAAACCAAGGTTATCGAACCAGTAGGAGCCAAGAAGCACGTGAAGGTTGTTGGTGGAGGAGTGTAGTGCGGCGCAACACCGGTGAAACCGGCGCCAACGTGGAACTGCACAACACAATCAAGATACTTTGCCCCAACGTAACGATGAGGTTGTCAATCTCACCGGCTTGCTGAAAACAAAGGATTAAGCGTATCGAGTGGAAGATGGTGTTTGTTTGCAAAGAACAGTAAAACAATAATTGCGGTAGAATGTATTCAGATGTAAAAGAATGGACCGGGGTCCACAGTTCACTAGTGGTGTCTCTCCAATAAGATAACTAACATGCTGGGTGAACAAATTACAGGTGGGCAATTGACAAATCAAGATTCAATACATATCAACGATGATTACTATGTGATTTAATCGGGGCATTACGACAAAGTACATAGACCGCTATCCACATGCATCTATGCCTAAATAATCCACCTTCGAGGTTAGCATCCGCACCCCCTCCAGTATTAAGTTATAAACAAGAGATAATTGCATTAAGTATGGTGCGTAATGTAATCAACACAAATATCCTTAGACAAAGCATCGATGTTTTATCCCTAGTAGCAACACACATCCACAACCTTAGAACTTTCTGTCACTGTCCCAGATTCAATGGAGGCATGAACCCACTATCGAGCATAAATACCCCCTCTTGGAGTTACAAGTATCAACTTGGCCGAGCCTCTACTAGCAACGGAGAGCATGCAAGAACATAAACAACACATATATGATAGATTGATAATCAACTTAACATAGTATTCTAGATTCATCGGAGCCCACCAAACACAACATGTAGCATTACAAATAGATGATCTTGATCATGTTAGGCAGCTCACAAGATCTAAACAATGATAGCACAAGCGGAGAAGACAACCATCTAGCTATTGCTATGGACCCATAGTCCAAGGGTGAACTACTCACGCATCAATCCGGAGGCGGGCATGATGATGTAGAGCCCCTCCGGTGATGATTCCCCTCTCGGCAGGGTGCCGGGCGATCTCCTGAATCCCGAGATGGGATTGGCGGCGGCGTCTCGGAAGGTTTTCCGTATCGTGGCTCTCGGTACGGGGTATTCGCGACGAAGGCTATATGTAGGCGGAAGGGTAGGTCGGGGGGCTCACGAGGGCCCACACCATAGGGCCGCGCGGCCGGGCCGGGCCGCATTGTGCGCCACCTCGTGGCCCCACTTCGTTATCTCTTCGGTCTTCTAGAAGCTTCGTGGAAATATAGGACCCTGGGCGTTGATTTCGTCCAATTAAGAATATTTCCTTACTAGGATTTCTGAAACCAAAAGCAGAAAGCAACTGGCGCTTCGGCATCTTGTTAATAGGTTAGTGCCGGAAAATGTATAATAATGCTGTAAAGTATGTATAAAACATTCAAGTATTGTCATAAAAGTAGCATGGAACATAAGAAAATTATAGATACGTTTGAGACGTATCACCCGTAGCGGTGGCGCAATATTTCTCTAGCCCCTCTCCCGATCCTAGGTATCCCGAGGGGTTAAAATACGCGAGGGGGCGTCGTCAGAAGTGGGCCAGGGCGCCCAGACCATGCCTAGGCGCGGCCTAAGGCTGGCCCGTGCCTAGGGGTGGTCTGGCCCCCTCAAGGCCCAGCTCTGCCTCCCCTTCTGGCTTTCTCCGTCATCTGGAAAAACATGATTTTCCGCATATTTTTGGGGAATTGTTGGTCTTCAGAAATATGGTGTCTTGACGGTACTTTTTCGAGCAGAATCCTGGCTCCGGCGGTTAATTCTCCAATAATCATCAAACATGCAAAAATAAATGGAATGACATAAGTATTACCTCTAAATTTGAAATATATCAATGAATAATAGTAAATTATGATATAATTAAAATAGTGATGCAAATTGGACATATCAGGTGACCCCGCGTGAAGCAACACAATGTTGTGAAGGAACAGCTTCACCGTGTTGCTACAACGTGGACAACACAAATGTTGAAACAACTGCTGCCAAGTTTCCCTCGGAGCTTGCTTTGTATTGTAAATTCAAACTAGGGCCGACAAAAATGAGCTACACGTCGGGATCTGGTGAAGATGCATCGATGAATCTCATCGGTCCGACCATGGAGAACCTGATACGTAGATTCAAACTAGGCCCACGCTGCTAGTCCGCGCTAGTATGTATGCGACAACACCGACGTCGTTTGATGGCCGCTAACTGCACCATGACGCCTCCTTCCACCAACGAACAACAGGGTCGCCACCCAAGATCCACCGCCCTAGGGCCGCCCACGCCCCACACGCGGTCGCTCGGGCCAGGACACCCCACTACCTCTTCGGAACAGTGCCGCCACCACCGTGGCCTAGGCCAGCGGCATAGGCTAAGAGACTAACGAGAGATGGCTCGCGGCGACACAAAATTTTCTCCCATGGCGCCGCTAGGTGAGCGACATGAAGGTCAGAAGCGAGCGATTTTCCAAAAGCTAACAAGATATGAGAACTATTATGTACAAGATAACTCCCAGAACCTTTCCCTAACCGTTCCCGGATGACATCACCATAGGGGGGGAAATCGACTCTCAAACTCCCTCGGGAGTCGGGAGGAGAAGAAGAAACGAGAGGGGAAAAGCTGCTCCCACACACGTGCCGACATGGACGGATCCCGTATGGGCCATGGGTGTACACATCCAAAAAGTTTAGCGACTTCTTTGTATATGCTCTATACTATATACTACCTCCATCCCAAGGTTAAGACTTATATATTATAAAAAAAGTCAAAATATGTTAAGTTTGATAAGATTATTTTCAAAAATCATTAACATGAAAAATAAAAAATTAATATCATTAGATAGATAACGAAATATATTTTCATATGGTATCTACAAAATATCATATTTTTTTGATAGATTTTTCTAAAAGTTTTGTTAATCTTTAGTTGGATTGTTGTTGTTGTTGTTGTTGTTGTTTACCATACCAGCTATAAATCACCTTACAAGTTTAACTTGGAGATTCCTATACAATTTCATCAAAACATTATCAAATCGTACTATATACTCGTTATAGACAACTAATCAATCGCTCAAAAAATGCCTGGCACTGATCGACAAGAGGATGGAGGCGGCGGTTGGGCCTCGGGGTGTGGAGCAAAGGTGGCATGGCTAATACATGCCCCCGCAGGTGGACTCCTCCTTGTCGGTCTCCATGGTGTGCGAGGCAAGGTGGAGGAAACATGACGGGTGGCACGAACATTGTCTGAGGTCATCTTAGGGCGACAACAAAGGCCGAGAATCGCGTTAAGGCGGGGGTGTCGGTGGAACATAACACCCACATATATCGTTCATGGGCAGCCCGACCCAAGGCTCGACCCGAAAATCCCGGGCCTGGGCCTTGAAATGTTGGCCCAACACCCAGGCCAGGTCGGGCCTAGGTTGCCCAAAAACGGCGATTAATGAAGCGGCCCAACCTGCGGACCAATGGGCTCTCCGGGCTTTTGATCGGGCCAGGCTTGGGCCTGATATTCCACCGTCGTGCTTTTCTCGGCCCGGCCTGGCCCGAGACATGGCCTGGTAATTGGTATACACCCACATGAGAGAAAAAAGATGTTTGTGCAACTTTGAGCAAGTTTCCTCTAAATTTAAAGACTATAATGGGTCGTTTTAGAGAATTTGCTAAACAACTTTTTGTTGATAGATAGAAAAGATTTTGGAAAATCAACCAGAGAGAGAGGCGGTTCTTTTGTACATAGGCCAATTAGTAGCTGGGCCGTCGTCCGCAGAAACAGAGCAATCTCAGATCAGATCCTAGTCCTCGTCTCCACCACCTTCCTCTTTCTTAGCGCCACCTTCCCCCTTCCCCCTTCCCGCCTCTCCCAACCGCCCAAATGGACGGCCGCCGCCCTTCTCCTCACGCCGACGACCCCACTTGCGGCGGCGGAGGGGCCGACGACCCCACTTGCGGCGGCGGAGGGGCCAACTCCTCCAGCTGCCTCTCCTCCCCGCGCGCACCACTCCGGTCAGCCGGGGAAGTCGATCTTCGTCAACGAGGACCCCAGTGGAAGTCCCACCATTGGCGCCGCCTCGTCCTCCGCCTGGGGACCTGGAGAAGACCAAGAATCCAAGATCACGGACAAGAACGCCGCCCCCTTCCTCTTAGGCCCGCGGCGTTTGAGCAGCCCAACCGGGGGCTCGGACTCGGACTCCGACAACGACGATTGCGACACCTGGGGCGGCTTCAGCGACCGTACATGCGGCGGCGCCTCAACGTCGTTGAGCTCTCCCGACGCCTACGACTACCGGACCTTCTTCGGTGACCCAGCTTTCTTGGAGGAGACGCATGCCCAGGTACTTCAAGAAAGCCCTAACTTCCTGATTTGGGATTGTCCCTGTGACTAGTTTGACGATTTCTTATGAAAGATCTATTCTCTAAATGGTATGGTTTGGATCTTTGGTCAGGACTTGCGATTGGATGGAAAATTTCACTTTTAACACCACACCCCAAAAAATTCTGTGGTCTCAGATATCGAATCTTGCAATGGTTACAAGTTTCCAGTAATACTGCTCAACTTAGTCCGTTCTTGATTTATATCTTCTCTCTGAATAGTATCCCTCAGATATGAAATATTGAATCTTGCAATTTGGAATCTTACAAGTTATGATATTCGTGATGCTTCCCCCACATTTCTTGCTAAGTTCATTTGGGATGCCAATGGTGCTTGTTCATTTACAAGATCAGTCATATGTGCTTTACCTTTGAGGCCTGTAAATCTTAGTGCTGTTATGATTGTCTCTTTTAGGGATATAAGGTAGAATTCGAAAACAAACTGAACTTCTGTATACTGCTAAAGCTTCCCTATGTATTGCGTGATAACTGAAATTTTCGTTTGGTTTTGGGCAAATCTAGGGATACTATATATGCATTCCTTCTACATTGCCTGGGTCGAGATCTTAGACTGTAGCATTTGTACTAATGCTAAATGCTATATGGTCAGACGTCATTTCTTTTTTATGTCTTCACAGTTCATATTTATCTTTTGGCCTTGTATGAATTTTATCGTTGTGTGTTAGCTTTCTGTATAAAAATTGAATCATGGCATAGATAATGATCGGCAATAACATGAATTGTCTGTACATCTGAACGTTCCTTAGCTTGCTACCTCAGATTTTATTTTCCCGCAAATCGTGCTAATATAGATGGTAGACATTTGCTGTCCAACATTTTTTACAGTAGCAGAGTACCCTAAAAACATAATATGATTCTTTCCACCAAGTCATTTGTTAAATCTTATGTTTGTTGCTCAGTTATGCAACATATTCTTCTTGTTTGGTGCACTTTTACAAAAACCAATGTTTATGTTTTAGGTCTCCTACAATCATGACCACTAATATGAACAGTGACTAGTTCTAGTTCACCATCTCTTTGATACCAAAACTTAATGTGACACGAGACCAGAAATTATAAGTTATGATATTTGTGATGGTTCTCCACATTTCTTGCTAAGTTCATTTGGGATGTCAATGGTACCCGTTCATTTACAAGATCAGTCACATCTGCTTTACCTTTGAGGCCTGTAAAAATCTTGGTGCTATTGAACTCGTATATTATTGTCTCTTTCAGGGATATAAGGTGGAATTGGAAAACAAATTGAAGTTTTATATTGCTTCTGCATCCATATGTTCTGCTTAATAACGGAATTTTTCGCTTGGTTTGAGCAAACCTAGGGATTCTATATATCCATTCCTTCTATTTTGGAGTGTACATAGCCTGGGCCAAGATCTTAGACTGTAGCAATTGTAGTAATGCTAAATGCTATATGGTCATAGGTCATTTCTTTTTATGGTCTTCAAAGTTCTTGGCCTTGTATGAATTTGATCGTTGTGTAATATCTTCTGTCTGTATAAAAATAGAATTATGGCATAGATAACGATTGGCAATAGCATGAATAGTCTGTACCTCTGAACATTCCTTAGCTTGCTAGTTGAGACTTTTGCCCCACAAATCTTGCTAATTTAGATGGTAAACATTTGTTGTCCAACGATTTTACAATAGCGGAATACTGTCAGAACATAATATGATTCTTTCCCCCAATTCCTAATCTTTTGTTTGTG
The DNA here is from genome assembly GCA_030979885.1 of Lolium multiflorum. Classification (NCBI taxonomy): domain Eukaryota; kingdom Viridiplantae; phylum Streptophyta; class Magnoliopsida; order Poales; family Poaceae; genus Lolium; species Lolium multiflorum. The sequence goes on along the minus strand of CM061753.1, from coordinate 243,327,414 downwards.
GCTCAGTTATGCAACAGATTCTTCTTGTTTTGTGCACTTCTACAAAAAAAACAATGTTCATATTCGTAACCTTATGCTCATAGCTTAATTAGCAAAAAAAAAATCTCAAGTTTTATTTTACTGAGTCAATGTTCATGTAAAGTGTGCTGGATCTCCTACAAACATGAACAGTGACTACAGTCCTAACTGAAATTAAAAGTAGCCATCTTGCGAACTGTTCACAACTCTTCTTTAAAATGAAATAAAAACCCGCATGTATTTACGACTGCTTTTAATGACTTACTGAAGTAAAACCAGTGCAGTACCTATCCCAACTCAAAGTTTGTCCAAAGGATGATAGAGATAAGAATTGTAGGTAAGCGCTAGGTAGCATAGAAAATTAAATGTACTAACTAATTGTAATTAGTTGACTCTGTATGGAGAATAACATCTAGAGGCAAAGTTTGCAACTAAAGTTTTCTTGATCTAGCCTGAACTGAAAATGCCGTGAGAAACATCAATAAATTGCTCATATAAGTACAGGGCTGTATGCATGTCATAAATCTTGTATGTAGACAATCTAAAATAGTTTCCAGTATACTACTAATTGCATATACAAAATTCTGGAAGCCAAACTAGTTACTCGTTTCTTTCATTCGTTGCACAGAACTTAGTTATTTGTACCACACCAGCTGCGTATGCAGCTTCTTTTTGGAAACTAGTTAGCAGTAAGCCCACAGCTATGATATATCTGTAAAATCGGGTGGAATATATTACCAAATTTAACTGCCAGATATCCTGATTTGGGATTTCTTTTAAGAATTTGGTAATATATGTAATGCCCATGTTTAGAATGTTCTAATTCACAATTTCTTTGATACCAACGCGAAGTGTGACTCGAGACCAGATATTATAAGTTGTGCTACTCTTTATGGTTTCCCTCATTTCTTGCTAAGTTCGTTTGGGATGTCAATGGTGCTTGTTCATTTACAAGATCAGTCATATGTGCTTCACCTTTGAGGCCTGTAAAATCTTGGTGCTGTTAAAGTCCTATATGATTGTCTCTTTTAGGGATATAAGGTGGAATTCGGAAACAAATTGAAGCTCTGTATACTGCTAAAGCATCCCTATGTATTGCTTAATAACAGATTTTTTTTGCTTGGGTTGGGCAAACCTAGAGAGATACTATCTATGCATTCCTTCTATTTCGGAGTGTACATAGTCCGGATCGAGATCTTAGACTGTAGCAATTTTACTAATGCTAAATGCTGTATGGTCATACGTCATTTCTTTTTATCGCATTTTTACAATAGCGGAATACCCTAAAAACATAATGTGGCAATGTACTGCACCAACTGGGTATGCAGCTTCTGTTTAGCAACTAGTTAGCACTAAGCCCACATATATGATCTATCTGTAAAATCGTATGGATTTTGGTACCAATTTAACTGCTAGACCGGATTGTAATAATATAAATGTATATTTCCTTTTCATTAGTCAATGACAACCAATTCCTGTTGGATTTCAGTGCAATACTCCAAATTTGGTTATTAAAGACATCGAGCAATTGGTGTGGATAGCCAGTGTATATCATTTTATTGAAAATGCCTGCATTACAGTAGAGGGTGTGTCTTGGTGACTGCTCCATGGAGTTTTGATTGATGTAGTAAGGATTCAGTGGGCATGCAGTCCATCCCATGGTCATTTTGATTTGATTTATTCCTGTTTATCCCAAGCAGGATAGTAATTATCGCTTATGTTGTTTTGTGGAGCTTAAATGTGATCGCACGTAAATGCATACCCCTTATCATCTATAGTGCCCTTTTCAGATTCTTGGACATTCTTTTTGGAGACATGAGGATGCGCCATGTGATGATGTGAGTGACGGTTTCTTTTTATAATGCATAGTCCAATTAACTTTCCCTCATTGGTTCTTTGTTAACCTCTTTGTACCTTCAGTTTTCTATGGTTTTGCAGACATCGCAGAATGGCGGCCCCAAAATTCATGAAAAGGTTAATTTTCTTATTGAGTATGCTCATATGCTGGATGTTAAGAGATGGCAATTTGAGAAAACTGCATTGGTGTCTGTAATATACTAACTGAAATTTTCTTGGCGCAGGAGCCTTTATCATCTCTAGAGTCTGAGTTTGCATACGATCGTATGAAAGATAAATCAAATGTAAGTGCGACTTGTGAACCATTAAACTTGTACTTGTTTTGTTTACTCACTTGTTTGCTATGTGTTCTCTCCTATTCTTTGGGCTTCTGCAGAAGCTTTTGGCTAATTACTCTGAATACCGGAAAGTAGCTGGAGATGGGAGTTGCTTCTACAGATCGTTCATTTATTCATATCTGGTATGCTGATATCTTGTTGAGTCATTCTTGTTGCTGATTTTTTTCCAGTTCTCCACCTTAAAGTTTGTGGTGCCTCAGTGCATATCTGCATTGATTTTTTCCCCCCGTTGGGTCTATAGGAGCTGCTTGTGAAAGTACCTCATGAGGAGGAACTACGTTTGATTGGGACACTTGAACCACTGTTGGAGAAGTTCCAAAGACTCGATTTGCCTGGTTCATATTATCATGGTCATGATGTAAGACTTAGCATAGTTTCCATTAACCAATTTGTTTAATCCTACATATCAGAACCACCAATTGCAATCAAGTCATATATTCATAATTTTCTAATCCATGCAGGCTTTTGTGAACTTCATACTGAAATGTATGGACCGAAAACAAACTCTATCAGTAAGGTGGGTTCACATTGAGATTATTACAACAATTAACTATGCTGCATACTTTTTTTAGAGGAGTAAGCTGCATACTTATGTTATAAATGTTTTTGCAGTGACTATGAAGACTGGCTTTTCCAGGAGAGTCAAAATGATCAGCTGTTTGCCAATAGTGAGAAATGACAACCACACTCTTTAGTTATGTTGCTACCTTACTTTAATTTTCTGACTCCAGCTATTTTTATGATCTAGTCATATCATATCTTCGACTGGTGACAGCGATTCAGATATGCACTGAGGTTGAAAAGTTCCGGCATGTCATTCCTGAGCTTGATCCATCATACCCTGAAGGGGTGAGTGTTTACTAGGTCTGGGTATTTGTCTCTGTGTCTGCTGGTTATGATTTTTGTGTGATGCAACTTCACAGTAAGAGTAAACTTTGCACATCGTGTTACTTATACCAGCAGGTGAGTTTGTTTGTAAAAAATGATGTGAATTCCTCACTCGCAAACCCCTTGTCTGTTTTCAAATTGCAGTGGTGTCGACAGGAAGTCATCCCAATGCACAAAGATGCATTTGAAGTCCATGTTGTCGCCCTCACCGATGTACTACAAGTGCCCCTCCGAATTGTCAACGTTGACATTTCAAGGATTGCGGAGCCAAACACCCACATCTTCGAGTCATCAGATGCTGCGCCCTCAGTTCCTTGTGTGACGCTGCTGTACAGGCCAGGGCACTATGATATCATCTACTAGTAGTATTTGTAGTAAGTCGTAGATACCATCAGGACTGATGAGAGTCACGCGCACGGTTACATGCAAGGAAACTTCTGGGCTAGGAAAAAGCAGCTGAAATTCTTGCTGGAACGAGCAGAAGTTTATATGTAAATTACTCTTGGTGTGTACTCATGTTGCACTATTTCTATACTTTGTGCATCCGTACAGAAATCTATTAAGCTTTCTTTGTTGGGCTATGAATACACTGCTGAAATTCTTTGGTGGAACGAGCAGCAAGTTGAGAATTGCGTCATTTTTGAATGGTGGAGATATGAGCTGGTGAAGAAGAAAGAGTATTGCAGGTTTGGATTTCACGCTGTGATGAGGTAAAGGCCGATGATACATTTTCGTCAATGTTCTTTTACTGTAATAGCTTCTAGTCGTATTGTTACAAGATACAGAAGCAGTCATGTTTTTCTCAAAAGTAAACATGGAGACAATTTCATCAAACGTTTACTACTACCAGAAATTACTGTCGTCCCACGCGGTGCTCTGCTTCGTCTTGAGGCTTTTGATGTACTTGGCCATGAACCACCAGATGCGCTCATCGTGGCCACGACACCAGCCGGAGAGCTCCTTGACGCCGCGCTCCGCCACCGCGAAGGCTTCCACATGTCGGGATAGAGCGGCCAGGGCCCTGATGTAGAGCAGGTAGGCGGTCGGGTCCATGGGGAAGGCGGCGAGGAGCCCCTCGCCGACGGCGCGCACGCGCTCCACCCCGCCGTCGCGCACCTCGAACGCCAGGTACTCATTCCAGCCCTGCTTGCCGAAGCCGCCGCCGCCGCGCGGGAGCCGACGCACCCACCGCTCGAGCACCCGCCGCTGCCCGTCGACGTCGCCGGCTCTGCGCTCTGCCAGGGACCAGCTCCAGTACACGAAGTTCTCAATGGCGGAGTCGGAGAGCGCGCCGAGTGCTCGCTCGCAGACGGCGCGGCCGGCCTCGATGCCGCCGCCTCCGTCCTTGAGCTCGAACGTCACGAAGCCGGCCCACAGCTTGGCGTTCCCGGGGTCGGCGGCCGTGCCGGCCTCGAATTCTGCTCGCTTGGCCGCAGCTGCCGCCTCTTCTGCGGACATTGTACCTGAGACTCCGATAATCGATTGCTCTGCCATCTCCGTATCTTGGTCGTCGAGCTTTGAGTTGTGCGATGCGTACGCCGTCGCGTGGCTACTTAATGAGGACGATGATTCGGCGGTGCGTCCGATTCCGTATCAGATTGGACTCGGATGCAACAGCGACTCCGGGGAAAGATCACGTCGTAACCCTGCAGGAACCGTATTCGGATAACAGGTTCGGCTTTCTCGTTGCAAGGACGTGGTCACCGTCCGATGGTAGTATTTGTTTCTGATCATCACGAGATCCTCCTCTTTAACCCATGATTGATATGATAGGCCTCCTCAACACACAACATCTGAAAAACAATTAAATACATTGACGAGTCTCAGATTACCAAGAACTCTAGAGACTCCATTTCTCTAGCAAAAGGTGGTTCTAAAATTTCTCTAGGCTCTTGTCTACAATTTCGTATTGAGGTCGATCACATAAAAATTATGTTGCATGCAAGGTTTTGGGTACCGGTAAGAAGAAAAATCTCGAAGTGGGCCGGGGTTTAGGTCACCACGGATACTAGAAATAACCGGTCAAATACCGGACAAAATTCTGAAATAAAATTTGTATTTTAAACTAAAAAATGTCTGAACATTTTGAATAACGTTTGTAGGAGGATGAAGAGATTGTTTCAGACAAATGAGATGTAACATGGGGTTATAGCTGACGGAAATTTCTCAGCCATTCTCCTTTGAAATTATTATGCTGGTGTGATAACTTCTTCTTCAAAGGTATTCCTCCGAGTTTCTACAAGGTTCGTGCCATCTTCAAGGAAGAGATGAGGCTCCTAATTCATAAAGCCAAGAGGAAGAAGTTTGCTGATTTGAAGAGTCGGGTAGAAATTTTTGTCTAGTCCCTTAGTTCCTCTCCAGCACCGTTCTTGTTGTACTTATAATTTTATTACATAAAATAAATAAAATTATGCAGTGGGGAAACCTACTATAGATTCTTCAAAAAAAAAAAGCTGACGGAAAATACGCATGATTTAGGTTGGACTAAGCAATCAACCTAAATTCAAAAGAAATTCAAATGAACCAAAAAAAAATTTGTGCAAAATACGCTCATTTACCAGACGGGGCTAGGAATTCCGATTACCGGCCGGTAACAACGATGTTTTACTCGGTAACCAAATCCTTGGTTGCATGTCAGGATGAGGATGTAGCTGTGAGCCTCCAGTAGCTCGTCGCACGAGACGGTGGAGCGGTGACCTTCTTCAGGGTGGGGACGACCGAGGCAAGGAAAACGACCAAGGGAAGGATGATGAGATGCGCTATAATCATCCAATGAGAAAATTACAGATCACACCAGTTGTTGGGACAGTAAGTATTCGATTTGAAAAGTGATCTCTAACAAGCCTATGTTTGCTCGAATCGTCTTTGTTTTACAGGGCAATAGTAATCTTTTGGGGGACTAGTCTTTTCTCCCCCTCCCCTGTCTCAGTGAGGAGATCGAGAGTCTTCCACCGTGAGTTGGGCCTCTCCAGTGCCCTCTCCGCCGGATTAGCCGGCCGGAGCTGGACATGGAGCAGCGCCAGAGTAGATACTAGTCGTTTTAGTGTTTGTGTCTTTTCCTTTATGGCGTTTTGGAGTCGGTCGCCGGATCCCATCGGCCGGATCGGGCGCACTCTCTGCTTCATCTTCTTCGTTGGCCTGCTCTGGTGGAGCTGTCGCTTGCGACGAATCTGGAGCGAGACATCTCCATCAATAAGGCCGTCTTCTCCAACTACTGGAGGCTCGTCGTCTTGGTGCTCTCCCGCGGCGCCGGTCGCTCACTAGTGAAGCTCTGCGTCAAGCTTTCAAGGTGGAAGTTGGGGGAGCATGGTGGGTCTGATGAGGCCTTCTTCAATAAGCGGGCTATGGTGATTCACTTCTTCGGCTGGAGTTCCTTTGTCCTTCTTCTCCTTCTGGCCTGCCGGGGTGGCGAGGGGATTGAGAGGTTCGGCATGGTGGGATTCAGTTCTGGAAGGAATCAGGGGAAATCATGTGCTGCAAATCTTCGGAGTTCATCCTTGGTTGCTTTTCTGCAGCGACCAACTCAAAGTGCTGGCGGGCAGCATCTCCGAGCCTTGACGTTGTTGGTGCGTCAGGTATCTGATCAACCTCCTTGGAGGAGGCCCTTCGATGATTTCCAGCCGGCGTTCAACGCTCTCGCTGCTCCAAGTGGTTGCGTCCCCGGAGCTGTTGAGAGTGGCCGGAGTTGGAGATCGAGTTACGGTGGTGGAGAGACTGGGCCCGATTGCTTTTCTTGTAATCTCTATAGGGTCCTTTCCGCAATTTGTGAGGACTGCTTTGTATTTTGCTTTTTTCTTTGGGTTCCTCTGTAACTTGTAACCCACCGACAGAAATGAAAGCAGCTAGGCCCTTCTGGGCCTTCCCCTTGTTCAAAAAATAAATAAATCTTTTGGGGTTTTATTAGTGAAGAAAAGTAAGCCAAGACGAAGGTTTCACCTACAACTGTGTACGAACAATAAGATACAAAAGATAACGATAAGTACACTGAGTAGTAATAAGATATAATCTCATGTAAACAATGATATAAGTGGGCCATGCGTCAACCTACTGCAGTAGAACTATGAATTCGATTAAGAAAAACATACTAGCGATTTTGTGACGTAGTTGTTGCTTCCTATTATTTTTATCTAGATATAATTGGATTAATTAATTTAGATCGAAAGGAGTACTATACTTCCATTGCTATGCCGAGTTCACGCATAGCCTTCCACGAGTAGCATTACACATACGGACTAATTTTTTGGAAAACCAAATTACGGAGTCATGTGGAATCATGCCAAACGTTCACAGGACTAGAATAATCACGGAAGTGAACAACAAATAAACCAGCCGTGTACTCGTGTGGTACAACAAATAAACTAATCCAGGGCTCCATCCTTACCATAAGTCAAGCATGACAGGCGCGCAGTATAATTCGTGGACCAAATCCACTGAATCCTACCGATCGATCGAGAAGTCACGACAGCAACACACACGTTCCGTATGCTACTAGTTCATGCGGCGCAACTCCAGCGAGACCAGGTCACCAGGTACTCCAACGCAAGTAGGATTAAGCTGAAGTAGTATATACGTGTCGAATCTTCAGTCTAGTAATGTGTATTTTCTGAACTTCACCTCGTAATATAAATTTCAATTATACAGTATATATCTTCAGCCTACGCCTAAACCTACCTTTCCCAACGTCCATGCTTCTACTCCTCTGATCCAATTAATCGACGTAGCTAACTGCCTAACACATGCATACGCAAGCTAAGCCATTTAGCAGCACCAAACGGAACAAGCTATAGGGTCGCTATATGGTCGCTTATGTTTTAGCGCGCTAATATATATCCTTAGCGTAATGATGTGGCATAGCAGCTCACTATTTAAAACTTTGATCTGAATATCCAATCACAAACAACAGACTTAACGCATTATCACATTAGTAGTTTGCAAGATGGCAAGCTCTCCTAAGCTTACGGCTCTAGCTCTAGTGCTGCTCTGTAGCTAATTATTATACTCCGCAACTAATTGAGTCAACCCACTGTATATCTTGATTCTTGAAACATATCCAGTATGATACATCGCCCCTTTTCAGCTGGAAATCATATGACAGTCCTTGTCTAGTTTTGACCCGGCTTTGAATCTTGATGTTTCTTCTCTCTTTTTGTTTGACCAGTACACTACATTTTGTCCTTTCTTGACTTTGTCAGCTTAAGCCTGAGCTATAAAAGAAGTTTCCCGACGTCCGGTGTTTCTATCCGAACACCCAAACACAAACAACGGAGGTACGCACTGACAAGAAGATGGCAAGCTCTCCTAAACTTACAGCTCTAGCACTAGTGCTGCTCTGCGCAGCCACCATCATGGCGGCGACGGCGGCAGAAGACGTGGAGTCCTACAGCTTCCCCACCTTCAACGTCAACACGACCGACAACCTCGCTGTGGCCACCAACATGACCGTCGCCACGCCGGCGTCGCTCCTCTTCCAGCCCGAACGGCCCTTCCCGGAGGTCAACGTGTCCGAGGGCTTCCTGCTGCTCCCCGACACGATCAACCTCTGGCGCGCCGGCGCCGGCGCCGGCAGGCCGCCGGCACGCGAGGCGTCCTTCAACACGAGCTTCACGGTGGAGAGCTCCGCCTCCCCCGTCTCCTTCGTCATCCTGCTCGACAGGTTCCCGACGTTCAACAACCCGGTGGGCCTCCGCGGCGCCAACGACTCGGCCTCCGGCGGCGTGCCCAACGCCACGGCGGACGGCCTCGCCGCGGTCGAGGTCGGCACGGTGAAGTCGTACGCGCCAGAGTCCCCGGACGTCGGCCTCAACGTGACCGTCACGCCCAACGGCACCGCGGCGGCCGCCGTGTGGATCGAGTACGACGCCGTCGCGCACCTCCTGCACGTGTACGTCGGTGCAGCCGGCGGGGAGCCGAGGCCGTCGAGAGCCCTGCTCGACACGCCGCTCTCCCTCGCCGGCCAAGGCATCGCGCAGACCTCCCCCTTCGGTGTCTTCGTCGGCCGAGGAACCACGGAGACCGCGCTCGTCGGTCTCTTCGCCGGCAAGGTCCGCGATATCTTCGTCGGCGTCCGTGACTGGGACCTGACGGTGGACCGGCTCGATGGCAAGAAGAAGAAGGGAAGGTCATGGTGGGTGATACTGATCGCCGTGCTCGGATCCGTGGCCGCCGCGACCGCCATCGTCTCCCTGGTGGCGTGGTGGTTCGCGTCGAGACGCCGGGCGCGCAACATGGAACCCAAGCTGTAGTTTAGTATGCCGGTGTCCACGTAGATGCGCACCTAATGCCTTTTATATTCTGATCGGACTGCTCTGTCCAGGACAGGTCAACGCGCGGAGAAGACCAAGTGCAGCAACCCCATGAAACGATGCATCGATCGGCGCGCGCGATCTGGATCGATTGGAAGGAAACGTCAGGGCTACGCTATCCAGCTTTTTGGTCGTGCGGGAAACCAACCAATAAACCGAACAGTCGCGCTCGCTCCGCCTCCTCCTTTATTTTTGCCTCTTTAATCCCTCGCTTCTAATTAGTAAATAATGGCACCGTCGCCTCCTCCTTTATTTTGCCTCTTTAATCCCTCGCTCCAACAACACGCGCGAATCCTTCGCACGCTTGCTGCCTCGGAATTCACGATTACTGTATAATAATCAACTCATAAACGATTCATCTGCTATGCTCAATTTTCTTTTCTCATTCATTTGACTTCCTTTGAGAAACAGATATCCGTCTACTTGGCGCGATTTGCTGGCCCGCACCCAGCTCATCGATCACTCCGTTTGGATCGGATGCCGAAACGAATCCATCTAATTAACCCCCATCCAAAACGTTACTACAGTAGTATTTATCTTACACACTCACTTGCCACGCCTCCACTACGTCCAGGCTACGAGCACCACCCACCACGTAAATGCATACTACCACACTCCTCAACTCTACCTTTCTCCATCTACTACTGTTTTATTGGAACCAAACTACCTCCGTCCACACAGAAACATGTCAAATGTTTGTCTAAATTTAGATCTATCTATACACACTAAAAAAATGTCTAGATACTTCTGAATTTAGACAAACTTTCGACTCCCTAACTCCGTAGTACAATAAACAGTGTGGCATAACGTCTTACTCTAATATATATCACAGGCGCTGCATAAAAATACGAAAATTAATTCATTCTTCCCGAGATAATATTAAGCCGCAGCAGCAGCACATGCATTTCAAACAGTCAACAAACAGGATCAATCCATCCTTATAAGGTGGCAGCATTTGTGCTCACTCACAAAAATTAAAACTGCTTTCTTCAACTAGTCCAAAGAGCTCCAGCTTCTGCACACATTTAACCCCAGTCAGGTTTATGCTTCACATTTTTTTATTAACACAAGAAATTACTAGAGCTACAAGCCGTCTACAAGTCACAACAAACTTAGGTGCAGATACCAATCTTTCGAGATAAGCAGCAACATCATACTCATTTCAAACACGCAAAACAGAATTAATCCATCCTTTTAAGGTGAAAAATGCATTGGCTTGACTCACAAAAGATTTAACTACTTTGTTGAACTAATAGTCCAGATCAGCTCCAAACAGCCGCAGCAGCTCGGTAACATGACCGCATACACTTCTGCACCTCATATGTTAGAAAAAAAAAAAGGGGATTAGTATTACTTATCACAAGAACAATTACACAGCAAACATCATGAAATAGCACATAAGTGATCTAGGGTTCAAGCAACCCAGAAAATAAAAGGAAATCAAGTATACATATACATAGTTGCGCAAATAACCAGATTCTAAAAAATGAACAAGTATTCGGTTCTTAAGCCATCATGGTAAATATAAGCGATTCACCAACTGCACAAACTCAAAAAGGAACAAGATTTTGAATTACTGCTATGTTTCACTTGCTTTTTCTTGCTGTTTTGGATGTGACTTGTTGCCAACAATAAGCAGGAAAAAGCTTAAGGATTATACTATGCAAAAGCAACATAGGACAAAAATCAATTGAAGCGCAGAAAAGATAGGCTGCTCATTGATGTGATATTGAACTACCACAGATGAATAACATCAGGCAATGCAAATATGGCAAAACCGAATCCGAAACCATCATGAAATGCTGCTCCAGGGATGTGATCCCGACTTACCGCACATAAGAAACCATCACGCGATGCAAACAGAGACTGAATGGAGCATTCATTCAGACGTAGTGTTCTTCACCAAAAATATGAACAGGGTATTGCCCACAACCTCTGAATCGAACATAAGCAGAGCTAGATGGCCGTGCTATCATGGAGAACCTAGAGAACAAAGAAGAGGAACCAGAAAAGCACCGAATCCCATGGAGTCGAAGAAGAAGGCCACCCGCTGCCATTGCACGCCGCCGCCGCGGTGAATTCTTGGGCTGGGTTGCACTCTTGCCAGGAACCTGCAAAACCAGGTCAATTTCCTGTAGGGGCGAAAATACAAGCATATTCAATGGAGGCAAAGAACATGTTTACATGTCAGAATCAAGGGTACGTATCATTCTGTTATTACCATGTTCCGTAGCTACAGCTAGATAACAAAAACCAACCACTGAGCCAGCCAAACCAAGACATGTCATCTAATCAAATTTCCTAACTAGACAATAGTGTACATTGGAGATCACCATATAATTCTACACCAAATACACCACCACAATCCTAAATAAGAAGAGACGAGAGGAACATGCCACTCACCTAAACCCGCAGAGTCGAAGAAGAAGGCCTCCGCTGCCAGCTCCAGTGCTCCACATCCAATTATACCCTGAGATTGAAAACAAAAAAGATAAAGGAAGTGGTCAGGAACTGGTTCAATTCTAAAAATCTTAATAAACAAGGAATTACTAAAGCTAGAAAACATTCAAGTCAGGCAACAATTTCCCAGCTAGACATACAGGGTAAATGTAGATGTCATTTCCAAGCTAGGCTACAATTTCTCTACTATCTACAAACGGGAGAAGGTACTCTTTTTTCAAACAATTAAGCACAATTATCATTATGCATCTACTGGCTAAGCAAATATGTACGACTCTTCAACACTAGAAGATCTGTTGATATGCTGATATATATATAAGATAGACAATCCAACAAAATAGCAGAATTAATTCATCTTTCCCAAGATAAATATCACGCAGCAGCACAGGCATTTCAAACAGGCGACAACAGAATCAATTCGTCCTTATAAGGCGGCTGCATTTGTGTTGACTCACAAAAGCTAAACTGTTTTGTTGAACTAGTGGTCCAGATCAGTTCCAATGAGCTCCAGGTTCTGCCCACATTTAATACCAGTCAGGTTTAAGCTTCACATACATCAAGTCGAACAAACAACAAGTTCCATATAAACTTAAGAATAATCTAAAGCTAGAGCTACAAATGGTCAGAATGTTAATTTCTTTCTCATTAACACAAGAAATTACTAGAGCTGCAAACCGTCTCCAAGTCACAGTAAGCAGCAACATCACAGGCATTTCAAACAGGCAAAAACAAAATCAATCCATCCTTTTAAGGTGAATGCATTGTCTTGACTCACAAAAGATTTAACTACTTCGTTCAACTAGTAGTCCAGATCAGCTCCAAGAAGCAGCAGCTCGGTACCATGACCGCATACACTTATGCACCTCACATGATAGAAAAAGAAACGAGGATTAGTATCCGCATCACATACACTGATCACAAGAACAATTACTCAACAAACATCATGAGATAGCATATAAGCGATCTAGGGGTCAAGCAACCCAGAAAATAAAAGGAAATGAATTTTATACAGAGTTGCGCAAATACTAAAATATGAACAAGAAATAGCTTCTTAAGCTACCATGGTAAATATAAGCGATTCACCAACTGCAGCAACTCAAAAGGAACAAAATTTTGAATAGCAACTGTGTTTCGCTTGCTTTTTTTTGCTGGTTTGGATGTGAGTTGTGAAATCAATTGCCATCAACAAGCAGAAAAGGGCTTCAAGCTTATACTATACAAAAGCAACATAGGACAAAAACCAATTGAAGCGGAGAAAAGGTAGGCTGCTCATTGATGTGATATTGAACTACCACAGATGAATAACATCAGGCAATGCAAATATGACAAACCCGAATCCCGACTTCCCGCACATACGAAACCATCACACAATGCAAACAGAGACTAACTGAAGCATTCATTCAGCCGTTGTGTTCTCCACCAAAAATATGAAGAGGATATTGTCAAATTGTCCCCAAATTGTCATATGAAACCCACAACATCCGAAACGCACATAGGCAGAGCTAGATGGATGTGCTATCACGAAGAACCTAGAGAGCAAAGAAGAGGAACCAGAAATTTACCAAAGCCCACAGAGTCGAAGAAGAAGGCCACCCGCTGCGGTCGGCTGACGCCATGGACGCGGTGAACTCGTGGGCTGGTTTGCATTCTTGCCAGGGAACCTGCAAAGGACATCCATGCAAAACCAGGTAAATTTCCTGTAGGTGCGAAAATTTCTCAGGGTGTATATCCAAGGGAAAATTGAACCAAGCAGCACTAGTATGAAAATCTAGAGATATCTAGAGCAATGCAGTCCTGCAGCAGCAGCTCAGCAAATACGCCCGCATACAGGATTGGGTGGCGAGCATGGTGTCGATTCTAGCTAGAGGTCAGGACAGGGGAAAACTATCGACCTTTGGGTGTCGAGAGGTGTTCCTGGACGGCGGCCTGGATGTGGAGCTTTGGTGGCGAGCTCCTGCAGGTCCTGAACGCGCCTCATCCGGCGCTCATGGCCGCGTCTATGGCGTCGGGCGACCCCCCAATGACGCCGGCGAGCAGGGTGCCGGAGCTCGCGTGCGGCGGCAGACTTGGAGGTTCCCGCGGACGAGCAGAGGCTCCCATGGCCGCTGAATCGACGGCTAGGGCCAGCCGCACCGCGCGAGGACGAGGCGGGCGTCGTCGTCCTCGACGCCGGCCTGCAGTCCCAGAGCTAGGGTTTGCTCCAGGCTCGGGGAGGAGAGCAGCAGTCCGTCCTCGGCGCATCCCAGACTTCCTGCGCCGGCAGCCGTCGTGGAGAAAGGGGGCAGTTTGGTTTTGCGTGCGGCGCGATTGGGGCTCGGGACGGCCGCTTAGGCCGAGGAATCGAGCGGCGAGACGGCGCCGGAGCTTCGCCGGCGAGCGGCGGCGGCATGGGTGGGCGGGGGGAGCGTCTTGTGAGCGGGGAGAGGGGAGTTGGGTGGCCGGCGGTGCATTTCCTTTTTCTTTGGTCATCATGCATTTTGTGCTTTCTTAATTAAATTGCAGGCCATAAGTAATCCCATGAAAATTGTGCCGCCGCCCACAATCACATGCTATTTCTTTTCTTTTTCACACAAATTAATTGCTAGCTCTTCTAATGTATTCCGAGTAGTACTAGTCATCAACAGTCAATGACCACGAGTAGCTCCTTGCGATAGCTCAAAATAGAAGAAAATAAAAAGTACTTCTCCATAAGTCATTCCTGCGTTTTGAAAATGTACAAAATTTGTCAAAAATGTAAAAACATATTAATATCTAATATGTAAAATTAGTGCTGTTAGAATAATCTTGAAATGTATTTTTGTGTTATATAAATATGCAATTATGGATGTTCACATTGTTTTGTTACATCTTTCGTTCAATTTTTAGCAAATTTGACTTTAACTAAAGCTAAAACGCATGGTGAATAAAAACGGGGAGAGTACACTTGTGCATGCTAGTCCTAGTTACTCCCTTCGTTCACATGTATAAGTCGCCGAACAACTTCACGGTGACGTTCGGTAACGATATGGACATATCCTCGTTTTCCTATTTTGCCCCTATTTTCCATCGTGTGTCGGTTGGCACTCGCCAGGGTCCTCTCTCCCTTCCCTCCCACTCATCGTTGCCTACACTACGGCTGAGGCCGCTGCTGGGTCTGGCAAGGTGCCGATGCGGCTAAGGTGTCGTTGTTGTGGGAACTGACAAGGTTCTCTATGGGAGCGACTAGGTGCGGTGCTGGAGGCGGTGAGGTCCGACTGATAAGAACAGTGAGCTGTTGCTGGGGTTGGTGGTCGGTGATTTGCTTGGTGAGCAGTACCTGGTTGTGACGTTGGGAAGATGTTGGGTCGGGCGAGCAACACCTGGGCGTTGATGCTGGGACCTAGGAAGAAGCGGGGCAAGCAGAACCTAGGCATCAACATGTCCATGATCGTGGGGAAGTAGAGCGCTGCATAAGGACTTGGGTGAAATCGCGAGAAGTGGTTGGAAACCATTTATCTCTTGCATGGGGTCCTGATATTGGTATATAGGGTTCTTGTAAACTTTTAATTAACGAGAAAAAAATAGTACACAAACTCTAGATGGGCATATCCTAAAACAAATAGAGAGAAAATCACATGGAATAACCACTTGCATTGGAAAACTAGGGGGTAGACGAGTCGAGGCCCATGGAAGATGGTGTTGCCTAAATCGTGTGAGGGAGGTTTGGAAACCCTCCTGCTCTTGCATGGGCTCATAATATGGGAGTAATAGTGTGATGCAGAGAGTAAAAGCCATTACACAACTCTAAAGTGGCACTTGCTTCATAAATAGGACTATATTGTACAAAACTCTCACTTTGAGGCCAACAACCCAACTCTTATAAAAACTTGGCCTATTTTCGGTTTTCATATTCCTATAAACATATTCTAACACAACCAAATAAAAAGTCGCATGCAATCACCAGTTTCGAAGGAAAGCTACATGTGGACTTTGCGGGGGCTAGCAAATAGGTATTCACCTGAACTCGCCAGAGGAAGGGTGGACAAATCTTCAACTTGTTCATGTAGTCCTAGCATGGGTATATGAGGGTGGTTTTAAAAATAAAAAGCCAATACAAAAATCTCAAGTGCCACTTGCTTCACAAACATGATTATCCATAGAAAGATCTCCGACTTGTAGTGCGAAGAGCCCACTTCGGGGCCATCGACCCAACTCTTGTAAGAACTCACTTCTTTTTTGGTCTCCCATCTCCCTATGACATATTCCGACGCCAACAAAAATGAATTAACATGTAATCACCAATTTGGAATTAAAGCTAGGTATACAACATGGGTCCCACGAAATACGGCCTATGTTAACATAACAAATATAATTTAATCACCACTTCCAAATGAAAGATAGGGGTAGACGTTGCGGAACCACAAAACATGGTTTTGCCTTTAATCGAGCGAGGAAGGGTGATAGACCCTCTGTTTCTATTTATGTTGTCCTAATATGGGTATGTAAGAGTGTTTTAAAGAGAAAACTCACATGAAATAACCCGTTTGGAAAGAAATCTCAGGGTAGATGTCACGGGGCCCAAAGAACACGGTTCTACATGAAACCGGGAGAAGAATGGCCGAAAATCCTCACCTTCTTGCATGTGGTTCTAATATAGGCATATAAGGGTGGTATAATGAGGATATTAAAATCAATACACAAATATGAAGTGCCACCTCATTTGCAAACATAACTACCTTGGAGGAAGATTTCGTACTTATAGTACAAAATTCCCACTTCGAGGCCACATATGAAACTGTTGAATGACTTGGACTCATTTTTTAGGTTTTCATGTTCCTAAGACCTACACCTACATAAACAAAGCGAGGAGTCACTTGTAACCACTTTAGAAGGAAATCTAGGTGCAGATGTCATGAGTCCCACGAAAAGAGGGTTTCACATAAAATAGGGAGAGGAAGGGCCGCCTAAAACATCGGGGACTTATATGCGTATATAAGTGTGGTTTGAAGAGAAAAATCCAAGATACAACTCTGAAGTGCACCTTTTTCGCGAACATGGCTTCCCATGGAGGAATATTTCAGATGGGGTTGAACTCCCACTTCGAGCCACCCGTCCTAACTCGTTCATGCCCTAGTACGTACAATCACTTCCTGACGGAGTATTTCGTATCGCGGTTGGGGCGTAGTCAACATGTCCCCTCGAGGATATGAGATCGATTTTTGTTGTCTCGTCGGGGACGCGGGTTACGTAGTTGTGTAACTAGGGGGAGTTGAGTCTGTTGGTGATGGTTGTGTGACCTTTAATTAGTACATAAAAGATATTTTCATTTCTGAGAAGACATACACGCCTATACTAGGTGGGTAAATGCACCGACTGATAAATCAGCCAAAACCAAAATTTTAGAACACACGGAAGCCTAGTATTAAAAAAACTCATCTTTTGATGAAATATGTTCAAAATCACCAAAAAAGAATCTGCTAAAAATTCGTGTTTTGCACAAAGTAGTACTATTTCACATAAAGCTCTCTAATTTCTCATCCACGGAACCATAGACACGCATGCATAATGGGAATTGATGACGGAATCCAACTTATGGAAAGTTGAACCGCCTACAATGCAATTGGTAATTGGATTGGATTGACATTTTCACCACGTAATTAAGGCAGGGCACTGATCACGCTATGGGCAATTCATTTTTCCGCGGGAGTTGTTTTTGGAGCGAACGAAAATCTGGCAACAGCGAGCACCACCCCACCCAACACAACACAGCGACTCACCACCTCTCTCTCTTCTTTTCCCTGTTCCCCTTCCAACGCCGGTGAATCCGGCCGGTTCAGGCGAGCCCTCTCGCCACCGACCGCGGCAGCGGCGCCAAATCCCCCGTTTGTACTGTCTCCATGGCGTAGAACCGCCGATCCGCAGCCCCCACGACAAACTCTACACCCGCTGGAATGCGCCAAAGCGGCGCCGCCGCGTGGCTCCGTCGAGCTCCGGCCGGCCCTCCTCCTCAACTGCATCTCCAGGACGCCTCCACGACCACCCACTGCCACAGATGGAACGGCTCCTTCAGGTGACGGCGTATGACTGCGGGCGGTGGGACGGGCTTGCCGCGGCGCCGGCATGGCGGAGGACGAGCCGGGGGTCGCCTACACCGCATGCTTCTGCCGCCGGGAGCTGCTGCTGCCGGCGTCTTCTTCTGGCAACCCCGCCCTCAACCAACTGATGCCGGCCACCTGCTCCTACCGCCGGCCAACAATCGAACTTGATGCAGGCCGGTGAAGCCTCTCTTCTCCTCCTGCTGCGCCTCCATCCATTCTTGCTATATTTTTTTTAGCTTTTCTCCCGTTGAACGTGTAGTTAGTAGAGGAAGTCACATTCACCTGAATTTGGTTCAGTCTATTTTAGCGAGTATTGTTCAGCTATACGCCCATGATTTCTTCAGGTCATGTCAGCGCTGCATGTTAAAACACTTGATGCATGAACACCCATTTCCCCGAAAGGGATGTGTATGATTTTAGGCATGTTCCAAGTATATATTAGCTCTGACATGCATGGAATAAATTCTCGATCTGAAAGGACAGTAAAATGTCACTGAGGATTTTAGAATCCAAATTTGAATGTCTGTGTTCATTGATTTTGTCTCTGGCTCCTTAGCCTGCCGGTTGTGAGTGCACGCATCAATGAGCAAGTGGTTCAACGGCTCTTTTATCTGTTAATTAATCAAAGTAGTGAACTAATTACTAGCAGCTCTAGGTTGCAGTCTGTTTGTGTTTGTCGACACTATACAGTCTACGCGTGCACACACAAAAATTAGTCTAGTATGACCACGTCCTATCTACTGAAACGTGCTCTCAACATCTATATGCAGCAGATAGACTAGGTCGTCTAGTATGGAGTTCCTTGCTAATCTATTGTAGTATGAGTGTATTTTCCCCCGATACATATTTATTACCGTATTGTAGAAGAATCCAGTCATTGGTTTGTTGCTTAAATTCTCTCTATTCTAATTCCAATATATGCTGCAGTTTGTAATCATTTCGTAGGTGGTCAATGGTTTAGTATTTTCTCAAGGTATTGGCGCTCCATTTTTTGGAGTTTACTTGCTTCCTGTTCAATTAATCTACAGGTTCAGACTTTTCTCATTTTAATATTCAGAGTTCTTCTACAGGAGCACCAACGGCAACGGATTGAATGACTGCCGCAGGTGACGACGGGTGACTGTGGGCTACGGGAGGGGCTCACTGTGTTGCCGGGAGTTGTGGAGGCACGAAGGATGAGCCGGTCTTCCCCTGCCCTGGCTGCTGCTGTCGGCAGTTTGGCCGGAGCTGCTGCCGCTTTTGTTTTCTGGCGACCACGCCATCACGGTTCTACTGCAGGCCACCACTCAGAGATGCTACTGCCTCGTGAGGTCTCTCTCCTCCTCCATCTATCGTGAGGTCTCTCTCCTCCTCCATCTAATCTTGCTAAAAATTGCATCTTTTCTCCTATTGAATTGAATGTGTATACAGCATCGATGTATTGATGGGAGAAGCATAAGGATGTGTGTGCATAGAGATGCATGTGATCAGCCCCTTTGATTTCGGTTGCTGATTATTCATAGGAAATGCTGATATATTTCAGAGCGTTCATCTATTGTTGTGATAATTTGGGATGCTGAAGCGTATTCTGAAACTTCAAAGAACTTTGTATACACGCTGTGGAGCATTGGTACATATAAGAAAACTCAGCTGGTTGTCATTGTATAAAAATAATCTTCTCGTGGTATCTGAAATTTAACATGTTTGGAAAATGGTTTAATTATTTTCCAATAGTCATAGTTATATTAAAGTTGAGAGTGGTATTGTGCTTGTAATAAAGTTGCTATATATCTATCTTGTAGTTTGAAAATCATTTGCTATAATCCTCGGATATTTGAGTTTTCTTTTGGCACATATACACCTAACTATTTGTTCTTGTTCCACTACAAATCATACTGACAATGTTGGTTTTCCAGTTCGTGAGGACCAGCCTTTAAAGATGGTCTGCTGGATGAAAAAGTAAGTGAAGCTGGTTGTGGCCTGGAGGGATCCGGCCATTCTGGCATGCTTTTTATTATTAGAGTTGATGTAGTTTCTTGTTGTAGTTTTGTGGTGTCCTGAAAGGATGAGTGTGGTTGTTGTGATGCTGCATGTTGTGTGCTTGACAGTTCCCTCAATTTCAGGACCAACTACCTGATGCTGCATGGCGGGAATTTAGCAAGGCATGGAGATGATGCATGGTAACAAAGTAAAAAAGCAGTTCAGAATAATGGAGCTATGAAATCTGCTGAAGCTAGAAAAAATTGTTAGGAGACATATTGTTCTCTAAAAGAAGAATTTGTTTGATGATTCGATGGATGTGATTTGTGTCTGATTTGTGTCAGTTGGCTTGTTGCACCAGAGCTAGGGAAATTAAGTTGGCAGGCTGCAAGAACAACTATTGTTGGTTAGTTCGTGTAATTTTACTAGTTCGCTGCATGTGTGGTTGCTAATTTGTACTAGATGACCTGAGACTGGGCACGTTTAACCAGCTACTTCAACACCATAAGGTATGGAATGCATTTCTCTGTTTCTCTTTTAATTTGTTGTGTATATTTTGAGTATGGGAGATGCAAAAGGGATTAGAGAGAAAAGCAAACGTAGCTCCTTCTTCACTTAGCAATAATATGGATGCTATTAACTAGATTAGGGAGGGGATATTAATTGTCGTCTTTGCCTTGATAGTTACATAGGATTTCCAATTTTTCATCCTATTTTAAATTGATGTTTAGCTTCTGAACATCTCTTAGATCCAATTAGGCCAGGTCATAAACATGATGATAAACTCCATCAAGTATTTGCTATTTCCTTTCTTTGTAATCCATTTATTGATTTTGAGCTTGTTATCATTTTGTCTCTAAGATAATAAATGTATGAAGTAGACATGATTCCTTGAATTGCTTGAAGATGATAGTTGATACAACATCTCTATTTTCATGAATTAGGAACTCAGTAAGTCATAACATATTGCTATTTCAGGAATCTCACTGTTTGTGTGTGTATTTTCTTATGCATGTTCCCTCTATGTGGCATGGTTGTGTTCTGTGCTTGCTTAGTCGTGTTATTTTTTAATCGTAGGGTTAGTAATGTTTCTGCCACATACACTTAATGCATTTTTGTATATTGATGTTCAATTAGCAAGGTTGCTCTTCAATTTTCTTTTTGACTAGGATAGGCAAGCAGGGTCATGGAGTATAATATAATATACGTGATTATGTACCATTTCTACTATTTTTACTGTTAAAGAGATTAGATCTGTACATGTATCTGAGCCTACTTCTTAACTTGTGTAGGCCTTGCGGTTAAGCCTAGACCGTGTGCTGCTGGACTGCGGGAGGGGCTCACTATGTTGCTGGGATGGCGACGGGGAGGCATGGAAGACGAGCCGGTGTTCGCCCGATGGTAGTTCGACCGGAACCACTGCCATCAAGGTTCTACTGCCAGCCACCACTCCGAGATGGTACTGGCTTATGAGGTCTCTCTCCTCCTCCTCCATATGAGATGGCTAAAAATTACATCTTTTCTCCCACTGAATTGAATGTGTATACAGTAGATAACAGGCATATGCATGTATCAATGTATTGATCAGAGAATCACAAGGATGCCTGAGCACATACATGTATGTGCTCAACTTCTTTTGATTTCGGTTGCTGGTTATTCATATGAAGTGCTGACATATTTCAGAGAGTCCATCTATCTATTGTTGCTGTGATAATTTGGGACGATGAAGCTTATTCAGAAATCTCAAAGAACTTGGTACACACTTTGTGCAGCACCTTGGTACAAACTTTGTGGAGCATTGGTACATATAAGAAAAATAAGTTGGGCCGTCTTAGAATAAAAATAATCTTCTTGTGATATCTGGAATAAAAAATATGTTTGGAAAGTGGTTTAATTCGTTTCCAGTAGTCAAAGTTGGATTAAAGTTGATAGTGATCTTGCACCTGTAAAGAAGTTTCTAAATATCTGTCTTGTACTTTTGAAAATCATTTTCTATAATCTCAGATGTTTGAGTTTTTGTTTGGCACGTATACACCTAAGTATTTGTTCTTGTTCCACAATAGGTTATAATGACAGGGTTGGATTTCTAGTACGTGAAGACCAGCCTGATGGTCTAATGGATGAAAAAGTAAGTGGAGCTGATGTAGTTTCTTGCTATAGTTTAATGGTGTCCTGAAAGGATGAGTGTGTTTGTTGTGATGTTGCATGTTGTGTTGGTTCACGCCCAAGTCTTGGTGCATCTTTGTTTGTAAATATTCAAACCTGATGTGTACTTGAAGATGTTTAGTAGTATTTTCTTGACCTGATGACAGAAATCATCAGGAGGTCTGTTATATTAAAACCTGATCAAACATGCACATTATCTTATTGATTTAACGTGTTTAAGTAGTAGGAAAGCAGCATGTTAGATAGATATAATTTGGGCCTAATTTTGTATTGCCTATTGCGACCAAGAACTGATATATACATTTTTGGTTAAAGTAATTGTTGTAGTGGTGTTTTATATGCCTAATCTAGGGTTGATTCTGAATTTTATTGTAGGAGAAGCATGAGGCTTATTGCTAATAACCAGAATGATCAGTGTACTGGTGATAGAAGTGGGAAATACTCCCTCTGGTTATTTTTTTTTGCTTAGCTTGATTCTATCTTATCGCTGTGGAACGGACCTTCCTAATATATCAATTTGTAGGAACTGTTATTGATTCCAAGATTTTCCATCCGACAGAGATTGATTTCTACTTGTGTAGACATGCTGGCAATCAGGTTGGCTTTCCTTTAGTTGCAATTCTCCAGTTGATGGAATGGGCAGATTGCTGACATATGTCTTCATTCCTTTCATATGGGCACGACTCAGCTATATGTTGTTGCACAAGTGGAAGCTCTCTCTTTCCCGTAATGTCCTCTGCTCCAAGTGCAAGGGGTAAGTCTTGTCTGTCCAGTCCAATAACCTAACTGGCCATGTATTTTTTCGAATATTGTTCGTGACCATACTCCTTTGTTTATTTTAGCAAGGGATTCAACCGTCTGATGAAGTCTGGTAG
This sequence comes from Lolium multiflorum, assembly GCA_030979885.1. Classification (NCBI taxonomy): domain Eukaryota; kingdom Viridiplantae; phylum Streptophyta; class Magnoliopsida; order Poales; family Poaceae; genus Lolium; species Lolium multiflorum. Next base: position 243,304,495 of record CM061753.1, on the reverse strand, counting down.
CTTTTGTTATTTGAAATCATTTCTTTTCCTGTATATAATAAAATGCTCAATTATAATTGGTTTGCAGTGAGAAGGATGTGTACTTCTTAAACATGGGTTGGTAGATGTTATATGTTTATCCCAGTTGAACTGTTGGTAGTTCCATGTTTAATGTTCAATACTTTGTTTAGAAGAGCAAAAGGTGGTCATTGATTTGTTATCTCTGTCTGGAGTTGATCATCTTAAAGTTGTTGGCTACTATCAGCTTTGTCATGTAATGAATATCATTGGTACTTTATTGTTTATATCCATCTTGTACTAATGTTCAGTCAGTTCAATTGCAGAAATGATACAAGTTTGCATTGCAAGAGACAAGATGCAATAATGCAGCCACTAATTTCAAGTGGTGGCAAGGAAAAAGGAGGGGAGATAAAGAGGAAGAGGTCTCCTTTTCTGCCATGATTGCAGTGGCGTTTTGCGGTTCTGGCAGCCGGAGATTCCTCTGCTAGCATGGTCGCCACCCACAGTAGGACGGCAGGAGGAACTATGGCTGCTGCACCTCTAATTCGAGCAGGATGGCAGGAAGGTTTTCCCTTTGGCAGGTAAAGTATGGCATGTAAAGTATGGTTCTTTTTCTTCTTATAAATATCTTAATATTTGAGATTGCAATGTGATGAGTATGGTCATCAGAGTCATGTCAAGCTTTTGGGTTTGACTTAGTTTTATTTGCTCGTGGTGTTAACTTGGATTATCACATGTGGATTGGCTCCTATTTTCCCATAAGATGGATTGCTTAACTATATGCCCAACCCCTTGCTCTGTTTTCTCTTGGCAGGGTACACTCGGTGAGGCCATCAAGGACAACAAGGTGACCATGTTCGTGAAGGTGACCATGTCCACTAGGACCCTGCCAACAAGTTCCCCCAGTTCCTTTTCGACCTGGTCTTTGAGGAGTTCAAACTCTCGCACACCAATAAGTCCTCTAGTGTCTTCTAATCTGGGTACAAGGTCTTCCACACGATCGACCAACAGAGATGAGATGGACTTGACTCTGAAGAAGAAATCTGAAGGTATATACATACATGTCACTGTCCTCGAATGTTGTAGTGCTCTTTTGTTGAATGTACCTGGCGAGGAATTAACCGATGGTATGTTTTGATTTCTTATGTTAAGAGGAGGAAGAGAAGATTGTTCCAGACACCAAGGTAAATGGTAATTGGGTCACAACCTCACAACAAACGAGCATTGCGGAAACTTCTTCTGGTTTGTTCTAATAGGTTTTACTTATATATTGTAGGATAAGTAGTTGGACGACACTTTGGCCTTGGAGTAAAGATAAGGGAAGGACATGCAGGGATACCATGGGAGAAGTCAAACTACAGTAGACATGAGTACCTTCAGATGAGTTTGAAATAGTACAAGATCTATGAGAGCCTCACTAGACTGGGAGAATGACCGGAAAAGGTGAGATCCTGAGCTCATCCGTTCTTGTGTTTGAATTATATCCTAAAACTGAAATGTTAATGTTTTTTCATCTTTGAAATTTATATCCAGCCTCTCTAATAGTTATGATTGTTCCGGTTGTAAATTTTGATAATAAAGGTCACTATTTTCCTGCAAATTGCAGTCCTTCCTTGATGTTCTGTTAGCTACAACTGAAGTTAGCAGTTGCTCTTAATACTTATCCTGGTACAATTTTTCGAAATCGAAGTTATGTTATTCAATATGATTTTTAGGATTTAATGGAAGGAGAGAGCCATAGTAACAGATAATCCAACTGAACCTTACTGAGAAGAAATAGTGCTATGTTCAGGAACCTTCTCACTGCAAAGGAATTTAGTTTATAAGCCGGAAGTACTACATGTTTTCTATCTCCTGCAACTCTAGTCTATTAGGATGTTGTTTAGATAGTTACACCCTTGTTTTCTCATGTCAGGACAACAGCGAGCTTGTTCTGGATGCTTGAAGCCTGGCCGCAGCCAAGGGAGTGCAGTACCCGTTCGTGGTGGGCAAGAGGTCCTTATCATGGTATGTCTCCTTCTGTGATTGTAAAAATGGTGTGGAAGTGGTTGCACACGTGTTTCTGGTAGTTCCATGTTCAATGTTCAGTACTTTGTTTTGAACAAATGGTATGCAAGACCAAAGATGCTGCCATAGTGGTGTTGACCTACTATTGTGGAAATGAGAAATAGTTTGGATGGAGTTGGGTAAGAAATATGAGTTGTCAGCTGCTGCTTAGGTTATGAAAATAGGATTTTTTTGGGTATGAGATGAGACCTTGTGATGAATATAGTTTCAGTTTACTTAGCTGTGGCTTGGCATGCTATCGTGGCTCATTCTGATGTTGTTGTGGTGCATGGTTTGGGGTGGCAATTGCCAGCTTTACCTATGTTTGGTCTATAGATGTACCAGACCTTGTGTGTTGAAAACATACATAACTTGTGTGCCTAGTTGTTTTGTTGTAGTACAACTTAAGCTTGGTGAATATGCTGGGTGGCACAACTTTGTTCACTGGATTGCCTAGCACTGTTGGCAGGTCTGATATATGGAATGTTCTTTAGATTTCCTGAGAGAAATTAAATTTGTACACACTTGTCGATTAGTCTTATCAAACGAATTAGTTTATTCATGAATAGCTTTTTTTGCTCATTTGTTACAACAACTCACTGAAATGACTTTGTTGGCAGGTCTGATATATGGAATGTTGATGCTCTGATGGATGGGAAGAAAGTTGGCTATGGATAGCAATTTGAGTGACCAAGTCGTGGCTGGGGAGGAATAGCAGGTCGAGGGCGGGGACCCTTGTCGCGACAATGATGGTAAATAGGTGAGAGTGGAACACACTCGCCAGCCCCTCCGAAGTCCCTCGCCGACCGGCCTACACGGAACAGCTTGCCCCCGTCCGCTTGGTCGTCTGGCACTACATGGGAAGTTGTTCTTGCTCCGGTGGTGATGCTGCTGCCGCCGTCGTAGCCACATGTGGCTGGCCTATGTGATATACCGTTTCATCTCGTTGCAATGTTGAGTGGTGGTCGACCTGTAACATCCATTTCTTTTTCTAGTGGTTAAGACTTGCGATTCTGTTTGTGTTTGATTGTGCGGGTATGGCTGAATGCCACATGAGTTGTGGTGCTATCTGCAGTCTGTATATATTGTTGCTTATTTGTTGTGAGCTGTGAATGTTCGAGAATCGCGCGTCTACATTGACATTTTTTTTTGGGTTAATCCTGCTGTGTAACCTTGAGTTTTAATTTTGTTAGTACTAGCTTGATTTCACAAAGTGCTACATTTTGCTAGTTTTGATACGTGTTGATGTTTTGGTGACTACGGGTTGATTAATTCTAGTTGTAGGAGGCTTGCTTGGTGGTTGTTTGTTTGACCGAAAATCATCAGCCACAATTCCAGCTGAAATCGCACGTCGGTTTAGGATGCGATGCACAAGGCCCTAAAGTAGCACGAATAAGTACCCCCCATGATAACACACGAGTCTAGCTTGCCTTTACACATGGCGAGTGGTGATGTTGAGCGTGATGATGGAAAACCTCATAGGGATGAACGTCTGGCTAACCAATGTCACAGCCATGAAGACGAAGAGAAAGAAACATTTAAATCGACTAAACCTGAATAAGGCTGGGCGTGGAATAACTAGCATCTAGCACAACCGAGCAATCCTGGACCTTGAACACATTTAGTTTATGGGGAGGAAAAACAACCCATTATAAATAAATCCACTCCATCAACACTTTTCCCTTCTTCTCGCCCTACGTTTTCCCCTCCCTTGAGATTCAAGCAGCAGCAAAACCTGAAAATAGCTAGAGATCAAGTAGCTACTGCTAGGGATCAACAACTTGACCTGAAAAGAAGAAGAAGAAGAAGAAAAATGAACACTAAGACTTTTAAAACAATTATAACTTGTTGTTTTGTGATAGGAAAATACTAATAGTATGGTTGTGGCATAAATAATTCCCATCAAACAAACGAGCAATTATATAGGGAGAGATATGGTGCCGTGTGAGCCCTCTCCAGATCCCAAATTGAGTAATATAAGTCCATGCATGGTAAATCCAACACACGGCATAACTACCCGCTTGAAAACTGAACAGCCTGGCAATTAATTAATCAGATTGAGCCTCCATCGACACACAGATCCGTGGCATGCACAATTAACTGAGCCTCCATATCAGCAATCCGTGGCACACTACATCTCAGCCATCAGTATACTCCATCAGCACATAGATTAGAGAGACTTGAGTGACTAAACCGAAAATTTTCCTTCTTCCCGCCTAGCCTTTTCCCCTCCCTCGGGATTCAAGAGTTCCAAAAGCTGAGTGCTTCACTTATAAGTATAAGCAGTTGTGCTCATAGCCGCGCGTCGGCTTCGCGTGACTTGTGACTTTGGACTTTGGCGACGCGAGAGCGAGGCGAGGAGGCCGGCGTGCTGCATATATCAGTCACCGCCATGCTTCCCGTCTGTGGAAGAGTCGTCGGCCGGCCGTCTGCAGGTGACAATTCATACCATGTTGTGTTCTCCCTCCTCGTACATAGGATTTGTTTTGCTTGGTCTCGTAAGTAAGTAGGAGTTAGGAAACGCAAGAAACACTACGGCCGTTGTTGGCTGAATCCTGGCAGCAGGTAAGTAAATGACACGATCAACCTCTGGCGCGTTTGGTTTGTTGATGATTTAGACTTATATAGATTGAATTTTGCCATGATTACTCACCGCTCGAGCACCCGCCGCTGCCCGTCCACGTCGCCGGCTCTGCGCTCTGCCAGGGACCAGCTCCAGTACACGAAAGTAGGAGGAGGGAGTTAGGAAACGCGAGAAACACTACAGCCATCGTTGGCAGAATACTGGCAGTAGGTACAACGACGGGTCATCTGGTCCCGGCCGTCTTGGAATGATTTTAGCCATCAGCCAATTTTTCAGTAAGTAGGAGGAAGTTAGGAAACGCGAGAAACAGTACAGCCGTTGGCAGCAGGTAAGTTTTTTGCTCAATTATGCAACAGATTCTTCTTGTTTGGTGCACTTTTACAAAAACCAATTTTTTATGTTTGTAACCTTATGCTCATATCCTAATTAGCAGAAAAGATTACTTTCTCAAAGTTTCTGCTTTTTTTTTTTACCGAATGCATGTTCATGCAAAGTTGTGTTGGATCCCCTATAATCATGACTACAAATATGAACAGTGACTATAGTCCTTACTCCTCTTTTCAGATTCTCGATCATTCCTTTTGGAGATAAAGACAAGGTGGGTTCACATTGAGATTATTACAACTATTAACTATGCTGCATACTTTTTGGCTCACATTCTCCTACCTTGGTGACGCGGATATGAGCGTCAAGGTGTTCGTGAACATGCGGCGGCGCCTCAACGTCGCTGAGCTCTCCCGACGCCTACGACTACCGGACCTTCTTCGCCGACCCACCTCCACCTTCGTACGAGGAGAAGCCATCACGAGGTACTATTGCAAGAAAACCCTAACTTCATGATTTGGGATTGTCCCTGTGACTATTCTGATGATTTCTTATGAAAGATCGATTCTCTAAATGGTATGGTTTGGATCTTTGGTCAGGACTTGCGATTGGATGGAAAATTTCACTTTTAACAGCACACCCAAAAAAATTATGTGGTCTCAGATATCGAATCTTGCAATGGTTACAAGTTTACAGTAATACTGCTCAACTTAGTTCATTCTTGATTTATATCTTCTCTCTGAATAGTATCCCTCAGATATGAAATATTGTGTTAAAAAAAGATATGAAATATTGAATCTTGCAATTTTTCGCTCCTATAGGAAATTGACCTGGTTTTGCATGGATGTTCGTTGCAGGATCCTGGCAAGAGTGCAAACCAGCCTGTGAGTTCACCGCGACTTGCGATGGCAGCGGGTGGCCTTCTTCTTCGACTTCGTGGGATTCGGTGCTTTTCTGGTTCCTCTTCTTGAGTTGGACAGATTCAAGTTGAGCATCTCAAGAGGATCATATGCTTGAATCTTGCCGTCCATTTGGTGATAATGGGTATGTGAAGATGTGCATCAATGGAGCTTTCCCATCATAGGTGTGGTGAAGTTTCGGTAGGTGCCATATGGTGAAACGACATATGACTTCATGAAAGTCATGAACCTATGATGATATTCTTGGTAGGAATGGCATGATTGTGTTTATCAAAACACGCAGAGCTGCTTGCAGGGTAAAAACATGTTGGTTAGGACTCGGAGTTCTCTTTTTGACTTCCTGTTGCAAGCTAGACCTATTTAGTATTCATGGTTTCAAGAGAATATAATATATGCTTCAGTATTTATGGATGTATTTTTGATATCGGTTCTATTTTGCTCCATGATACACTGATCATGGGATCGTTGTTGCATGCTGATACGTTCGATCTGGATTTCTCATTGTAGTATAGGACTCAGAGTTCCCTGAGTTGCTTCCAGGGTAAAAGCATGTTGGTTAGGACTCGGAGTTCCCTTTTTGACTTCATATTGCAAGCTTGACCTATTTGGTGTTCATGGTTTCAAGAGAATGTAATATATGCTCCAGTATTTATGGATGTACTTTTGATATCGGTTCTATTTTGCTCCATGATACACTGATCATGGGATTGTTGTTGCATGCTGATATATTCGATCTGGATTCTCGTTGTAGTATAGTACTACCTCTGTCTATAAATAGACGTTTAAGATTTGTTTAAATCTGGATGTATCGTCTTTGAATCTGTATGTATCTAGACGATACATCCAGATTTAGACAAATTTTAGATATCTATTTATAGACGGAGGGGTAGCTTTACATGTAGAGACCAAGGTATTATAAAAACAAGAAGTATTCGACTGGAAAAGGTGATTTCTAACATGTCTATGCTTGCTTGAATCATCTTTATTTTACGAACCAACATTAATTTTGGGGTTTTATCAATGGAGAGAAACAAGCCAGGACAGAGGTTTCACATGTAGCCATGCACAAACAATAAGATACAAATTGCTTCTAACTATTGTACTCCCTCCATTTTATAAAAGTTATCTAAATTTTGTTAAAATTAAAATATACCTATATACTATTTAGCATCTTTATATATTTAAGTAAATATAAATTTTAATAAATCTAAAAAACCTTCGTGAAACGAGGCGGAGAAAGTATATCTCGTAGTTTACCGAGTTTCACACGTTGACTTCCACGAGTAACGTTACACTGCAAAATGTAACTCTTGGGAGGGTTTTTGAAATTTCCATGTTTGAAACCAAAAACCACTTCTTGATCTTAAATCGAAATCGACCGATTTATTTATCATTTTGAATGGTTGAATATGTCCAAACAACTTGAATGCTTACTATATGACATAAGAAGACTATATGCTTTTAAAATTCAAACATATGGTAAGCATTCTTATGTCATATAGTAAGCATTCAAATTGATAAACAAGGTTTGGACATATTCAAACCAGACAAATCATGTATCTACCACCTAACCCTCAACTAGCTCGGTCGATTTTATGAAAGTCTAGCATGAAGAGAAGTGGTTTTTGGTTTCAAACATGGAAATTTCAAAAAACTCCCAAGAGTTACATTTTGGAGTGACTTAAGAAGGATAGATGCTTAATTTTTCATATTCATGTTTTAAACTTGTTTAAATCATGGTCAAACACCTAGGATTTGATCTAGATTCAAATGGGTAGAAAATTTAAAAAAATCAGAAAAATAAAAAACCAAAGTATATAGTCTTCTTATGTCATGTAGTAAGCATTCAAGTTGATAAACAAGGTCTAGACATATTCAAACTAGACAAACCAGTATCTACCCCCTAACCCCTAAACTCTGTCTTATGAAGTCTAGCATGAAGAGAAGTGGTTTTGGGTTTCAAACATGGAAATTTCAAAAACCTCCCAAAATCTTCATTTTAGAGTGACTAAGAAGGATACAAGCTTCCCTTTTCATTTTCATGTTTTAAACTTGTTTAAATCTTGGCCAAACCTAGGATTTCACCAAAAGATTCAAATGGGCATAGAAATTCAGAAAAAAATCAAAAGAATGAAAAACCAAAGGACATAACATTCTTATGTCATATATATAGTAAGCATTCAAGTTGATAAACAAGGTCTAGACATATTCAAACCAGAAAATCATGTATATATCTACCCCTAACCCTAAACTCTGTCTTATGAAGTCAAGCATGCATGAAGAGAAGTGGTTTTTGGTTTCAAACATGGAAATTTCAAAAACCCTCCCTAGAGCTACATTTTGGAGTGACTAAGAAGGATAGATGCTTAATTTTCATATTCATGATTTAAACTTGTTTAAACCATGGTCAAACCTAGGATTTGACCAAGATTCAAATGGGCATAATTTAAAAAAATCAAAAAATGAAAAACCAAGGCACATAGTCTTCTTATGTCATATAGTAAGCATTCAATTAAGTTGATAAACAAGCTCTAGACATATTCAAACCAGGAAAATCATGTATCTACCCCCTAACCCTAGCTAAACTATGTCTTATGAAGTCAAGTATGCATGAAGAGAAGTGGTTTTTGGTTTCAAACGTTTAAGCCAAAAGCCCCTTTTCAAATATTTCAAACTTATTCAAATTTGGTTCAAATTTGAAAGACATACAAGTTATAGCACACATAGTGCATACATTTTCACACATACTGCACTTGATGCTAACTCTATAGTTTGAGGCTATTTGGATGAGGTCGAAAAAATTCTTGGATTAGAATCGTGTTGTTCGAACCCCGTAGTTGGATTTTTTTTGAACCTTGATCTATAGAACTGGGCAAAACCCTAGTTTAAACTATTTAATTATAGATTCGTATATCGATTTTTCTACAGTACCTTTTTATTATTACTATGCAGCACATGTGTGTTTGCCCGTCGAGTGAAACTTGGAGGAAGAGGGATCGCTCGGAAGGAGAGAAGAAGGAGAGCATTATGGTGTCTCCCTTTTTCGTGATGATGTTGACTGTGGTTTGTCGGAGCAGGAGGTGCGAGCGAGTGAGTCGAGCGAGGCCGAGAATGAGAGAGATTTTTTTATGAGAGGGACAACCGAAGGATCTGAAGGACCCAGAGACGTCCAGACGCATCCCGATGCGTCTTCTCTTGACAAAGAAGATGGCTGGGAGTTTGCGTACCTATTGCACGTGACTTGTGCTCACTGAAGTGTGGGACCTCACGCATGGGCACCACACGTAAGTGACAGACTGTTGGTGTAAAAACTCGATTGATTATTATAGTGCATTAGATCAAAGTTTCCTATGGATTCAAAGTGTAGGAAATCCAAGTTAACTCATTTACATCCATGAAGCAAAGTTAACATATCTATCAGTTGGTACATTTTGGAGTGACTAAGAAGCATCCATGCTTACTTATTCGTTTTCACGTGTTAAACTTGTCTAAATCTTGGTCAAACCAAGGATTTGACCAAGATTCAAATGGGCAGAAAAATAAAAAAAAAAAGAAAAACCAAATCAAATAGTTTTCTTATGTCACATAGTAAGCATTAAAGTTGATAAACATGTTGCCAAACTATTTGAAGGACTATTTTCTAAAACACTAGTATGGCAGTATGGTATTTTCCCTAGCTATGTAGAAAATGATGAACAATCCATGCCTTTTGATTGCCTTTTTTGAACCACCTTTGGCTTGACTTCAAATTTAGGTAGGGCAAAATCATGCGGGGAGGGGACGAGTGTTTCTTTTGGATGCATCGCTCGTATTTGCAAGTTTTTGGGGTCCCACAAATTCAGGGTAGCATCATGCATGCCCCCTTCCCCTACCTTCCCGAGCTGAAAAATGTGTTAGCCAAGTAGTAGAATGGCATGACCAACAAGTTTCAAGTAAAATTTTGAATATAACCAAAATGTACCAATTGATAGATGAGTTAACTTGGCTTCATGGAAAAAATACTATCATGTAAATGAGTTAACTTGGCTTCCCTACCCTTGGAACCATAGGAAACTTTGTACTTATACAATACTAGTAGGTAGCACGTGCTTTGCACGACATATGAGAAGAATAGTATAGCTAAAAAAATTAAGTAGCGAAGACATAGGGTGGTCTGAAAATTACAGTGTGAGATAGATTAATATATTCTTTTTTACGAAGTGATAAACTTTTTTATGGATAGCTTAATATGAGTATTTATATGTTTTTTTATCAGATGCACCAAAAGAATTAAGGTTCTGTTTTACGTCTACTAACTTCTACTGAATTTGATTTCTTACCATATGTGTGTTCCAATTAGAAGACAACAGTGGTAGGAAAAAAAATAGAAAAAACATGAAGAGTAAAACATATTTGAAGATAAGACATTTTGATTATCAAATTAGTGATTATTGTACATCTCTTTTCCATTTAGCATTTTTTCTTTCTCATTTGATCTCTTTTACGGCAATCCGCAAGGAACCTGAGTTACATTTGGTTCTGTTGAGTCAAAATTTTCATATCCGTTGATTAAATCATCGGATAAGTTTTGCTTAATTGAACCAGTAAGCGTATATGCCAGGATTGACTAAAATTCAGGCCTACCTTCTTAAAAATAATGTTAATCGTTCCTCAAAATAAAAACTTCAAGCTGTTCAATAGATCAAGATCAGACTGATCACACCTCACCGGCGGTAGTTCATAACTTCAGTGGCTTGTGGTCGAATGTCCATTCATACCAGTTATCGATGGTTGCAATGCTTCATTGGTTGACATGACATTGTTTTCTTATGCCCGTTCAACCAATTAATCATCACTTCGTATCCACCCATGCTTCAGTCTCTAGTTAACAAACAGGAGTGTGATCAGCTCTGAGCTCATGTTCAGTATCTATGCGCACCCAAGAACACTGAACGGTGAGTTCTTGTAGCTCTTCACTCGATCTACTCCTAATTCCGAATGGCACTTGATCGATTCCAAGCTGAAAAACAGAGCTCTTGGTATGTTCACTAACCGGATCATATCTGTCGATGGATGGATCTCGTTGCAGTTGCATTGCAAGCCAGAGGTAGCATTCTGCTGCCTCCCCCATAAATACGGTCGCGTCTGGCGTGCGGCCAGAGGCTGCCTCCTCCCATCGTGCGGCCTCAGCGCCAACCCGTCGTGCCCGCTCTGCCCCGCCACAACCGCTCTCCATGCCTGCCCATCCTCGAGCTCGAGCTGCTCCGCGTCGAACTCGGGAGCGTCAGCAGCCGCCGCGCCACCTCATACTCGTCCTTGCAACCACGACGGTCGAAGCCGGAGGCGTCCTCCCTTGGGGATACAACGGTCGGAGCCGAAGGCGCCCTTGGACTCCGAAGAGCAAGAGGATCCCGTAGCCTGCAGGCACGGAGCACCTCCCGGCGGCCTCGATCTGCTGACCGGCCAGCACACCACCACCACGTCTTGTCCACCAGACATGCCTACCCACACGTTGACCATGTTCCTCCTGCGGCGACGCGCACGACATCGTCGCCGGCAACTGGAGCACGCCCTGGCACATGTACCCGGCGTGCCGCACCAACGACGACGAAAGTCTGTATTCGCGCATGAGGAGAGACCCGACAGCGGAGGCCAATCGCGGCACTGGGACCGCCACATCCGGTAGGTCAGCGTGTAAGCAGTGAGGCAGAGCTAGCCGCCAGAGCAGCCGGCCGCCGCCTACCCGCCCCTGACCGGCATCTCGTCGATGACCACGACGGGACGACACTCGCTGGTTGTTGCTCCGAGTCAAATAAAGAAATACGGCCACCCATGTTGCAAGTCTGCGGTAACAACTGCGGTTCTCTAGAAAAATCTGCTAGCTTCTAGGAGGCTCAGGCACGCACGCACGCTTAGAGACTCCTAGACTGATTGAGTGCGCGCAAGGACAGGCGAATCCAGCGCATTGGGGCCGTTAGATTATTCCCGGTGAAACTTGATAAACGGCAGATGTTAGTGCTGTATTGCAAATGAACGGCCATGATATCTTTAGAGATGTTTGGGCGGGAAGTTGGGGATGGTAGATCCAAATTTAAAACTGCCACATTATAGTAGTAGAGATAATAAGCACCCCAGTTTAAATCATGAATCTGAAAAATTAAGCATCTATCCTTCTTAGTCACTCCAAAATGTAGCTCTTGGGAGGGTTTTTCAAATTTCCATGTTTGAAACCAAAAAACCACATATCTTCATGCGTGCTTGACTTCATGAGACAGAGTTTAGGGTTAGGGGTAGATACATGATTTTCCTAGTTTGAATATGTCTAGACCTTGTTTATCAACTTAATTGAATGCTTACTATATGACATAATAAGACCTTGGTTTTTCATTTTTTTGATTTTTTTGAATTGTTATGCCCATTTGAATCTTTGTCAAATTCTAGGTTTGACCAAGATTTGAACAAGTTTAAATCATGAATATGAAAAATTAAGCATCTATCCTTCTTAGTCACTCCAAAACTCTTGGGAGGGTTTTTGAAATTTCCATGTTTGAAACCAAAAACCACTTCTCTTCATGCATGCTTGACTTCATAAGACAGAGTTTAGGGTTAGGGGTAGATATATACATGATTTTCTGGTTTGAATATGTCTAGACCTTGTTTATCAACTTGAATGCTTACTATATATATGACATAAGAATGCTATGTCCTTTGTTTTTTCATTCTCTTAATTTTTTTCTGAATTTTTATGCCCATTTGAATCTTTTGGTCAAATCCTAGGTTTGACCAATATTTAAACAAGTTTAAAACAAGAAAATGAAAAGGTAATCATGGATCCTTCTTAGTCACTCTAAAATGAAGCTTTTGGGATGTTCTTGAAATTTCCATGTTTGAAACCCAAAACGACTTCTTTTCATGCTTGACTTCATAAGACAGAATTTAGGGGTTAGGGGTAGATACATGATTTGTCTAGTTTGAATATGTCTAGACATTGTTTATCAATTTTAATGCTTACTATATGACATAAGAAGACTATGTGCTTTGCTTACTATATGACATAAGAAGACTATGTGATTTGACCAAGATAATTTAAATAAGTTTAAAACATGAAAATGAAAAGGAAGCTTGTATCCTTCTTAGTCACTCGAAAATGGAAGTTTTTTGGGAGGTTTTTGAAATTTCCATGTTTGAAACCCAAAATCACTTCTCTTCATGCTAGACTTCATAAGACAAAGTTTAGGGGTTAGGGGGTAGATACATGGTTTATCTAGTTTGAATATGTCTAGACCTTGTTTATCAAATTGAATGCTTACTAGCTACATGACATAATAAGAAGACTATGTACTTTGGTTTTTCATTTTCTATTTTTTTAAATTTTCTGCCCATTTGAATCTTGGTCAAATCCTAGGTTTGACCATGATTTAAACAAGTTTAAAACATGAATATGAAAAATTAAGCATCTATCATTCTTAAGTCACTCCAAAATGTAACTCTTGGGAGGATTTTTGAAATTTCCATGTTTGAAACCAAAAACCACTTCTCTTCATGCTTGACTCTCATAAAATCGACCGAGATTAGGGTTAGGGCGTAGATACATGATTTGTCTGGTTTGAATATGTCTAAACATTGTTTATCAACTTGAATGCTTACTATATGACATAAGAAGACTATATGCTTTTAAAATTCAAACATATGGTAAGCATTCTTATGTCATATAGTAAGCATTCAAGTTGATAAACAAGGTTTGGACATATTCAAACAAGACAAATCATGTATCTACCACCTAACCCTAAACTCAATTTTATTAAAGTCTAGCATGAAGAGAAGTGTTTTGTTTCAACATGGAAATTTCAAAAACCTCCCAAGAGTTACATTTTGAGTGACTTAAGAAGGATAGATGCTTAATTTTCATATTCATGTTTTAAACTTGTTTAAATCATGGTCGAACCTAGGATTTGACTTCAAATGGGTAGAAAATTTAAAAAAATTAGAAAAATAAAAAACCAAATTATATAGTCTTCTTTTGTCATGTAGTAAGCATTCAAGTTGATAAACAAGGTCTAGACATATTCAAACTAGACAAACCAGTATTTGAATTTTTATACCCATTTGAATCTTGGTCAAATCCTAGGTTTCACCAAGATTTCAATAAGTTTAAAACATGAATATGAAAAAGTGAGCATGTATGCTTCTCAGTCACTCTAAAATGTAGCTCTTGTTGGGAGGGATTTTGAAATTTCCATGTTTGAAACCAAAAACAACTTCTATTCCTGCATGCTTGCCTTCATAAGACAGAGTTTAGAGTTAGGGGTAGATATATACATGATTTTATGGTTTGAATATGTCTAGACCTTGTTTATCAACTTGAATAATGCTTACTATATATATGACATAAGAATGCTATGTCCTTTGTTTTTCATTCTTTTGATTTTTTTCTGAATTTTTATGCCCATTTGAATCTTTTAGTCAAATCCTAGGTTAATTTGACCCAGATTTAAACAAGTTTAAAACATGAAAATGAAAAGGGAAGCTTCTATCCTTCTTAGTCACTCTAAAATGAAGTTTTTGGGGGGGTTTTTGAAATTTCCATGTTTGAAACCCAAAACCACTTCTCTTCATGCTTGAGTTCATAAGACGAGTTTAGGGTTAGGTGGTAGATACATGATTTGTATATTTTGAATATGTCTAGAGACCTTGTTTATGATTACTATATATATGACATAATAAGACCTTGGTTTTTCATATATTTTTTGATTTTTTGAATTTTTATGCCCATTTGAATCTTGGTCAAATTCTAGGTTTGGCCAAGATTTGAACAAGTTTAAATCATGAATATGAAAAATTAAGCATCTATCCTTCTTAGTCACTCCAAGACTCTTGGGAGGGTTTTTGAAATTTCCATGTTTGAGACCAAAACCACTTCTCTTCATGCATGCTTTACTTCATAAGATAGAGTTTAATTAGGGTTAAGTTAGGGGTAGATATATACATGATTTTCTGGTTTGAATATGTATACATATGCCTTGTTTATCAACTTGAATGCTTACTATATATATGACATAAGAATGCTATGTCCTTTGTTTTTTCATTCTCTTGATTTTTTCTGAATTGTTATGCCCATTTGAATCTTTTGGTCAAATCATAGGTTTGACCAATATTTAAACAAGTTTAAAACAAGAAAATGAAAAGGTAATCATGGATCCTTCTTAGTCACTCTAAAATGAAGCTTTTGGGATGTTCTTGAAATTTACATGTTTGAAACCCAAAACGACTTCTCTTCATGCTTGACTTCATAAGACAGAATTTAGCGGTTAGGGGTAGATACATGATTTGTCTAGTTTGAATATGTCTAGACCTTGTTTATCAATTTTAATGCTTACTATATGACATAAGAAGACTATGTGCTTTGCTTACTATATGACATAATAAGACTATGTGATTTGACCAAGATAATTTAAACAAGTTTAAAACATGAAAATGAAAAGGGAAGCTTGTATCCTTCTTAGTCACTCGAATGAAGTTTTTTGGGAGGTTTTTGAAATTTCCATATTTGAAACCCAAAACCACTTCTCTTCATGCTTGACTTCATAAACATGAAAAGGAAGACTATTTGCTAACGGAGGGAGTAAGCACTCTTGCTATCAAAAGTACCAAACGATGCATACCAAAATGATTTTTTAGAGGAATACTAGTTCAGATTATTTAATTTTATATTAGCAGGCCAAAATCGAACCCCGTAGTTGCATTTTCTGAAATTGATCTGTAGTACTGTGCAGAACCCTAGTTTAACTTATTAATAGATTCTTAGGTCGATTTTTTTACGTTTTTATTATTATTACTAGGCAGCACATGTGTTTGCCCGTCCAGTGAAACTCTTTCATTTCATTTTTATTTTTCGCAAGGTCGGGAATCAGAGGAAGAGGGATCACACGGAGGAGACGAAGGGAGCAGTCACGGGGCCGCACTTATTTATGGTGTCTACATTTTTCGGGTGATTTGACTGTTGTGCAGGGTTGTCGGCAGGTGCGAGCGAGCGAGGCCGAGAATGAGAGAGATGTTTTTTTGTTGGAGGGACAACCGAACGATCCTGAAGGACCCAGATTTCCAATACGCATCAGAGAGCAGTTTACAGCATGACACAAAATAAATAGGAAATTACGTCTAAATCCCTATGATTTACATGGTAGACCCCAGGCTGAAAGCAAGAAATGCGATCGGGTCCTTAACAGCCACCGTCCGGATTGATCCTCGTCGCAGCCGGGCACGAACCACTTGGCGCGACCAAATCGCCAAGGCTAAAGAGCCTGCACACCATGGCCTCCGAGCTGAGCTAGAATCGCCCTACCAAAACCGGCAGCCAACGGAGGTGGATAATTGGAGAGAGAGAGAGAGAGAGTCTTGATGCATCTCGCTTGACAAAGAATATGGCTGGGAGTTTGCTTACCTAGCGTACGTGACTTGTGCTCACTGAAGTGTGGGACCTCACGCATGGGAACCACACGTAAGTGACAGACTTGTTGCTCTAATAACTCGGGTGATTATTATACTGTATTAGTACATAGTTTCCTATCGATCCTTCTTAGTCACTCCAAAATGAAGCTTTTGGGAGGTTTTTGAATTTTTCATGTTTGAAACCAAAACCACTTCTCTTCATGCATGCTTGACTTCATAAGACAGAGTTTAGCTAGGGTTAGGGGTAGATACATGATTTTCCTGGTTTGAATATGTCTTGACCTTGTTTATCAACTTAATTGAATGCTTACTATATGACATAAGAAGACTACGTGCCTTGGTTTTTCATTTTTTCATTTTTTTTAAAATTTTATGCCCATTTGAATCTTGGTCAAATCCTAGGTTTTTCATTATTTTATTTTATTTTGAATTTTTATGCCCATTTGAACGTTTTGGTCAAATCCTAAGTTTGACCAAGATTTAAACAAGTTTAAAACATGAAAATGAAAATGGAACCTTGTATCCTTCTTAGTCACTCTAAAATGAAGTTTTTGGGAGTGTTTTTGAAATTTCCATGTTTGAAACCCAAAACCACTTCTCTTCATGCTAGACTTCATAAGACAGAGTTTAGGGGTTAGGGGTAGATACATGGTTTGTCTAGTTTGAATATGTCTAGACCTTGTTTATCAAATTGAATGCTTACTAGCTACATGACATAAGAAGACTATGTACTTTGGTTTTTCATTTTGCTGTTTTTTTATTTTCTGTCCATTTGAATCTTGGTCAAATCCTAGGTTTAACCATGATTTAAACAAGTTTAAAACATGAATATGAAAAATTAAGCATCTATCCTTCTTAAGTCACTCCAAAATGTAACTCTTGGGAGGGTTTTTGAAATTTCCATGTTTGAAACCAAAAACCACTTCTCGTCATGCTTGACTTTCATAAAATCGACCGAGATTAGGGTTAGGGGGTAGATACATGATTTGTCTGGTTTGAATATGTCCAAACATTGTTTATGAACTTGAATGCTTACTATATGACATAAGAAGACTATATGCTTTTAAAATTCAAACATATGGTAAGCATTCTTATGAAGTCAAGCATGCATGAAGAAAAGTGGTTTTTGGTTTCAAACATGGAAATTTCAAAACCCTCCCAAGAGCTACATTTTGGAGTGACTAATAAGGATAGATGCTTAATTTTTCATATTCATGATTTAAACTTGTTTAAACCATGGTCAAACCTAGGATTCGACAAAGATTCAAATGGGCATAATTTTTAAAAAAAATCAAAAAATGAAAAACCAAGGCACATAGTCTTCTTATGTCATTTTATGAGGTTTTTGAAATTTCCATGTTTGACACCCAAAACCACTTCTCTTCATGTTTGAAACCCAAAACCACTTCTCTTCATGCTTGATTAAATCCTAGGTTTGACATAAAAAGACTATGTGCTTTGGTTTTTCATTTTTATGTTTTTTTTGAATTTTCCGCCCATTTGAATCTTGGTCAAATCGTAGGTTTGACCAAGAGGTAAACAAGTTTAAAACATGAATATGAAAAAGTAAGCATGTATCCTTTTTAGTCACTCCAAAATGAAGCACTTGGGAGGTTATTAAAATTTCTATGTTTGAAACCAAAGACCACTTCTCTTCATGCTTCACTTCACAAGACAAAGTTTAGGGTTAGGGGTAGATACATGATTTTTCTGGTTCAAATATGTCTAGATCTTGTTTATCAACTTGAATGCTTACTGTATGACATAATTAAGAAGGCTATGTGCTTTGGTTTTTCATTTTTTTCATTTTTCTGAATTTTTATGCCCATTTGAATTTTGGTCAAATCTTAGGTTTGACCAAGATTGAAACAAGTTAAAAACATGAATATGAAAAAGTAAGCATGTATGGATCCTTCTTAGTCACTACAAAATGAAGCTCGTGGGAGTATTTTCCTCCCACACGTGAGCTTGGTACTGATGACCCACAAGTATAGGGGATCGCAACAGTCTTCGAGGGAAGTAAAACCCAATTTATTGATTCGACACAAGGGGAGACAAAGAATACTTGAAAGCCTTAACAGCGGAGTTGTCAATTCAGGCACTGAAACAGACTTGCTCGCAAGAGTTTATCGAGTAACAGTTTTATAGCCAGTAGTAAAATAACAAAGAGTAGTAACAAAGACAGCGGATTATAGTAAACAGCAGGATTAAAATACTATAGGCACGGGACGGATGACGGGCGTTGCATGGATGAGAGAAACTCATGTAACAATCATAGCAGGGCATTTGCAGATAATAATAAAACGGTGTCCAAGTACAAAGCAATCAATAGGCATGTGTTCCATATATAGTCGTACGTGCTCGCAATGAGAAACTTGCACAACATCTTTTGTCCTACCAGCCGGTGGCAGCCTCAAGGGAAACTACTGGATATTAAGGTACTCCTTTTAATAGAGTACCGAGCAAAGCATTAACACTCCGTGAACACATGTGATCCTCACATCACTACCATTCCCTCCGGTTGTCCCGATTTCTGTCACTTCGGGGCCATCGGTTCCGGTGACATGTGTATACAACTTGCAGGTAAGATCAATAAACAATGAATATCATGATGAAACAATAACATGTTCAGATCTGAGATCATGGCACTCGGGCCCTAGTGACAAGCATTAAGCATAACAAGTTGCAACAATATCATCAAAGTACCAATTACGGACACTAGGCACTATGCCCTAACAATCTTATGCTATTACATGACCAATCTCATCCAATCCCTACCATCCCCTTCGGCCTACAGCGGGGGAATTACTCACACATGGATGGGGGAAACATGGCTGGTTGATGTAGAGGCGTTGGCGGTGATGATGGCGATGATCTCCTCCAATTCCCCGTCCCGGCGGAGTGCCAACGGAGACTTCTGGCTCCCGCGACGGAGTTTCGCGATGTGGCGGCGTTCTGGAGGTTTCGCGACTTCGACTTCTCTCCGTTCGTTTTTAGGTCGAGGCCGATAAATAGTCCGAAGGAGGGCGTCGGAGGCCGACCGAGGGGCCACACCATAGGGCCGCGGGCCCCCTAGGCCGCGCCGCCTTATGGTGTGGGGCCCTCGGGCCTCCACCCTTCCTCTTCCGTCGGGTGCAAAATTTGCATAAATTCCGAGGATTTTCCCGAAAGTTGGATTTCTGCACAAAAACGAGACCAGAGCAGCTTAAAACAGCGTTAGTCCGTGTTAGTTGTATCCAAAATACACAAATTAGAGGCAAAACAATAGCAAAGTGTTCGGGAAAGTAGATACGTTTTGCACGTATCAACTCCCCCAAGCTTAGCTTATTGCTTGTCCTCAAGCAATTCAGTTAACAACTGAGCGATAAAAGAACTTTTACGAACACATTTGCTCATATGATGTATATATTCTCATGCTATGGCTAATACTTAAGCAGTTCATAATGAGATATATGCAAATAGGATCATCTAACAGCTATGTCAATCATGGAGAGGTACCAACAATTAATAATAAGCATCATGAATCATGTATATAAGCAGGATTGCAATGTTCATAAGAAAGTATGATAAAGTGGTATCTCGCTTGCCTGTATTCGATTGGCAAAATATAAATGCCCGGGCACCTCTGGAGTTCATAGAAAGACTAGAAATAGTAATTGTCAAAGATAAAAGCATCAAAGTTATACCACAATCAATCATATTTTGAGACAAGCATATTATACTAAGAATGACAGTCGTGCTCTCAAGATAGTGCTCAAAGAAATAATGGAGACACAACATAAAAGTAAAAGATTGACCCTTCGCAGAGGGAAGCAGGGATTAACATGCGCTAGAGCTTTTCATTTTTATAAAGACAGGAGTAAAATTATTTTGAGAGGTGTTTGTTGTTGTCAACGAATGGTAAAGGGTACACTAACTACCTCGCCAACCGGACTCCCAAGAGCGGCTCCCATGAATTATTTGCATGTTTATGTGGCACTCCTTCCAACCTTTCTTACACAAACCATGGCTAACCGAATCCTCGGGTGCCCAACAATCTCATACCATGAAGGAGTGCCTTTTTATTTTAGTTTTATTATGATGATGACACTCCCCCAACCTTTGCTTACACAAGCCATGGCTAACCGAATCCTTCGGGTGCCGTCCAACAATCACAAACCATGGAGGAGTGTCTATTTAAGTTAATTAATTTGGGACTGGGAATCCCATTGCTAGCTCTTTTTGCAAAGTTATTGGATAAGCGGATGTGCCACTAGTCCATATGAGAGTCCGTCAAAAGTAAATGACAAGGTTGAAAGCTAAACACCACATACTTCCTCATGAGCTATGAAACATAAACACAAACTAAGAAGCATTTTGAAGGTTTTAAAGGTAGCGCATGAGAATTTACTTGGAATGGTTTGAAATGCCATGCATAGGTATTTATGGTGGACACTCTGGATAACTTGGTTTTCATGTGTTTGGAAGCACGAGCAGCGTTCCCGCTCAGTACAAATGAAGGCTAGCAATAGACTAGGGAGCGACAAATCAAGAGAGCAATAACTGTCATAATCATGCTTGCGGCAAAATAAATTAACGGAGGCATAAAAATGATACAAGAACTCTGAAGCAATATAGATCATCGAGGCTTAATTGACTTTTTGTTCAGTCATATGCATGCGTGAGCATGTGCCAAGTCGATATAAATGAATTATTCAGAGGAGGATACCACAATGCCATACTTACTTATGAATAAAACAATGCAAGCAAACATCCATGACATGCTACTCATATTAATAGATTGGAGCTAAACATGAGAGATCATAAACCACTAGACTTTCTCAAATAACATATACCTCACATGAACCAACTAAGCATGCTCACATGGATGAGTATATGTACAAAAATGAAAACAAATAGAGTTCATACCAGCCTCTCACCGCAATCCAATTGTCGTAGATCGTCATTATTGCCTTTCACTTGTGTACCTTGGACAATATGAAATGAAAACCACGCTCCAGCCACCGAAGACCATTGAACTCAAGATGAACTTTACAAACCAAAGAAGAACAGCAAATATTTTTGGTGTTTTCGAATTTGAGAACAAGAACAAAAGGAAACAAGCGAACAAAGCAAAATCTTTTTGGGTTTTCTTATAGCAAACTAGCAATAGCAAATAAAGCGAAACAAATGCAAGAAACCAAAGCAAACAAATTATGAAGAGAAACAACAGAAATATTTTTGGTCTTTTTGTGTTTTGGAAAGGAAACAAAGCAAAAACAAGAAAATGAAAACTAAAAGAAACACATAACAGCAGGATGACAGAAATCTGCCAAAACCTGACAGCAGTACAGAAATCGATTTTTACAAAAATCTTACGTTGCTCAGCTCGAAAAGTGTTCAACTAATAAAAGTTAGATAACAACATGGGGAACCTGCAAAAAAATTGGCAGCTCAAAATAACGTTCTGGCTGTGCTTACAAATTTTTCTAGTAACAGCCCAGAATCTGTTTTCAGGCAGCACTTCCCAAAATATCATCTCCCTCTCATTAGAAAACCACTCAAAGAGACTAAACAAGTATGTATAAGTATCCAGCAACCATAATATGCAAAGAATGAGTGATGCCGGTATACCTCCCCCCAAGCTTAGGCTTTTGGCCTAAGTGGAGTTCAATCCCATCGAGACCATGAGGTAGTATCTCCGTAGTACGACGAAGATGGATCATATTCCGGGCATGTGCTAGAAGAAGCACCCGGATACGTGACGGTGTAGTCGTGGGAGGCCTCGGCGTCCTCGGAGTCATGCTGCTGGTGGAAGTCTTGTATCTTCATATGTTCATCCACCTCCTCCTTAGTGCAAGACCATGATTGCCTGTCAATACTGAACAAACCTGGTTGGGGGAGAGGGATTTCCTTCTCATCCCCGTCAGCAAACAACATTCTATAGACCATATTATCTAAAGTAGAATCAGTGGTAACAAAATGATGACTCTTCATAGCAACAATATCGAGTCTCCTAGGGGTCAATGGCACATCATTAGGATCAAGAGGAAGTCTTAAATATGTTAAAACGCGCAGTGCAATAGTTCCTCCAAAAATAGGCCCCCTATTAGACAGGCGGCGAGCAATAAGAGAACCAAGGTGATAAGATGTCCGACCAGTAAGTGTAATATTCAAGAAAGCAAGATGGTAACTAGAAATATTGCTAGTGTTCTCCCTACCAAGAATGCTAGTAGCAATATAATATGCAAAATACTTAATGGCGGGGAGTTGAATGTTCCTTATCTTGCCACGCTGAATGGTGCGACAATCATCATCGGTGATCCCTCGATAGAGCTCCAACAAGTCCCGGGGGTTGTCATCAATCCTACTTGCTGTACCTACAGGGGCAATATCCAATGCACGACAAAAATCTTCCAATTCCATAGTAACAGGATTACCATAGATCTTGAATGCAACTGTCGGCTCGTATTGCGTGTTGTTGAACCTGAAGCTCTCGACGAAAATTTTGGTGAGCATATAGTATTGCTCCCTTTCGTCTTCCACGTAGGTGGTTAAGCCCGCCCTATTGACAAGGGTGAAGAAATCATCCAATATCCCTGCATTTCTCAGAAAATCATAGCATGGAAAAGATGAAGCATTAGGAGCCCCGTTGTCCTCTTCGGGCGCGAAGCTAGGCGCGATGATATCCTCATTGTACGATCGCCTAAGCCGGGTGGCGGCCCTAGAAGGCCTCCCGGTGCTGGTTGTTCCTTTCTTGAACAACTCTCCAAAGTTGAACTTCTTCATCTCTTCTCTGAAATTTTCAACAAGTGATATAAAATTTGATTTGGTGACATATAATCAAGGGGAACTACTATAGGAACTTGCTAGAGTACTAATCATGCATCAAAACTAGTTTATACAACTTAGAACAAGCATGCAAGCTCACTAAACATGTTACCTACTGCAGCAAAATATTCAAGATATACTCAACCAAACAAAATTCTACTTGGATAGGTGGAGGAGTCACATACCGGAGAGCAAATGTGTCAAATTTCAGACAGAAATCTGGGCTGAGCAAAGAGATCGAAGAATCCTGAGCTCTTGAGCAAAAACGTGAGTGAGAGGAAGCTGGTTCGAGTTTTTTCGGGAGAGAGAAGATGCTGGGAGAAAGAGATGAGATAGAGGGGCAAGGAGGGGCCCACACCACAGGGTGGCGCGCCCACCTCCTTGGCCGCGCCCTGTGGTGTGGCACCCTCGGTGCCCCACAGTCATCCTCCGTGCTCCCAGTGCCTCGTCGAAAAATAGGACCAACGGTATAATTTTTGTGAATTTTTGAAAACTTTGAAAAATGCACATTTCTCGTGTCAACACCCGGATTTTTAAGTCCAGATGCCTTATGCCATACATCGCAATCCCAGAATATTGTTGTTGCGAGACATAACAGTTGAATATCATAAGTCATCATTCATTACATATCATAGTCGTCTTACAAATAGATCACATGATCCAATATTACAATAATAGTTGAACTATTGTTTCAACACACATCACAAATACATAGCGGAAGCGTAGATAGAAGGGGACTCTATAGTCCACAGGCCAACGCTTGACGTCAGGAGTAGTCCTAGTTGTCGTAGACGTCCTGCTGTCCATCCTCTTCATACTGCTCCTCTTCATAGTCTGCCATTCGAATAGCCAGGGACACAGCCGTGAGTACTTTAAAGTACTCGCAAACTAATACTAATGTAAGTACTAACATTTCGGTAAGGGGGTGCTAAGCTCTAAGTTTATTTGCATAAAGCCAATTTTAGTTCACAAACATTTAGTAAAAGCCTCTTCATTTGCTAACTAACTCAAGTGGGAACATTAGTGTCATTCCCACAACTCTGTTGTGATTCAATTCAAATTCACCATCTCAAGTTCAAATCACAAGTCACCCTTCACATGTCACATTTTTGAAAATGGTCTGATGACGGAACAGTATGGCCTTTCCAACCGTCCATAACCGTGGACGCGGCTATTCGAATAGATCTACACTCTGCAGAGGTCGTACACTTGTGCCACAACATTTGCAATAATCCGTCAGGGTTAACTGGCCCTGATTTACCACACTCCGTGTGCGGACTACCAACCATAACCTTTCACTTACATACCCTAGTATAGGCACCTCTCCCCATGAGCTTGGCCTCCCAGAAGACAAACCGGGAACTGCACAGGGCTTGGGCCGGACATTCACCTCATATTCACGTCATATCACATCATTCCATATTTCTTTGGAGGCAGCCCTTGGCGTAACCCCGATGACGTTTGTTTAGAGGGAACCCATACTAAGATACATAAACTTCTAGTTAAGCCCTTACCCATAATCAGGTATTGTGGGGGTACTTGCAAAATTGGAATGGTATCGCATCCGAACCCAACCATCAGTTTTTGTAAAGTTCACCATGTCATTCACCAGTCATATTCACCTTCAAAATCTTTCAATAGAATGACTCATCATTCCAAGGTTTTCAAAGTCATTTCATTTCACAAGTTCCCATCTAGAGTAGTCATTTATTTGTTAGCACTAGCACTAGTCATGAGGGGTGCTAACTAGCTTATAGCTTTCTAGGCTAAGTTTGATACTCTTGTAGTACTCAATCTCTAGACCAAAGTTAACTATCAAAGCAAGTTATAATAATCAAAGTAAAAGTTTGGAAGAATAAAACTTGGGAAGGGATCATGAAGCATAAAGTAATGGTGAGTGTGCCTTGCTCTAGTAGAGCTTTGCACTTTGCAAGAATATTAGCTTGCAACAATATAACTTGCAATAGTCTAGCTTGCATTGGTAATAGCTTGCCTTGGTTGAGGTGGTGGTCAAAGTTCTCTTCTTCTCCTTGGAAGTAGACCTCTTCCTCCTCCTCTGGATACTCCTTGGTACTAGCGTCTAAAATACGAATACGGGGTATACAATCACCACACAAGTTCAAGAGCTATACTAAGCACACACATAAATCACACCAACTATTCTAGCATTATCACATTGTCATCATGTGGGTTGATATGGTTTTATTCTTAAGAAAAATAATTTCCTCTCATTATATATGTAAATGATAGTTTCCTTTTAATTCTTGAGGAATAATTTCCTCTCATTGAATCTTCTTAAGATTTAATTTCTCAAACCATCCTACATGATGTCATGTTGACCTAAGTCAAACATTCATCATTATCCTTTGAGAAAAAGATTTAAATGAGGTAGAATACCTCATACCATTTAATAATGCCTATGATGATTTAAAATATCCAAGTATTTCATGTGAGAGTATTTGACCAGGGGTTCAAACTTCATATGAAAGTACTTGGGACAAGATTTAAATGAAGTGAAACACCTCATAGATTTAAATTCTAAATTTGGGATATAGTTTTAATGGACTAGTATTGACTTCATAGTCAATATTTTGCTTCCAGCCCATGATCATATACAGAACATATATCATATTTTTACATAATAAATTAGAGTTTGTTAAATGTGAATTATGAGAGGTGGAATCACCTCAAAATTCAAAAGGGTTGATTTTTAATAATTATTCTAAGTCAGAAAAGTCTATGTCTTGTTTATTTTGCTCCTTTAATTCTACCACAGCTATTGGTTTGAATCCAGTGGCATTGGATAGATAATTTCACAGGATTTCCAACCATATGAAATTCACTAAAAATGGCCAAGTAGATTTGTCACTATTTATTTTTGAAGTTGACACCAGTTTGTAATTTGAATTAAAACCCAAACTGAAATTTTGGGATTCAAACTTCGTGGGCTTGGCGGGAAACTACACGGGCTGCGCAGTGAGAGCGAGGCTTGGGCCGGCCCATCACCGCAACAGGCCAACTGACAGTGGGAGCCACCCGTCAGTGGCCTTAACACTCCCCGAAACGGTACGCAGCTAGCGCCGTCGGATTAAAAGACAATCGGACGGTTCTGGGTCGTCCCCGTCCTCGACGAAGAGGTCCGGCGAACTAACCCTACCGGCGGCGAGGTGGGTCGCGATAGGAGGCTTACCGACGTCTAGGGAGTCTGGCGAGGCGGGCAAACGAACTGGTCGACGAAGGCGAGTCGAAGGAGGGTTGCGGCGGCTCCAGGGGTGCTCGGAATCGTCGGCTTCGTTGAGCTGCTGCAGCGGCGGACTCCGGTGAAATTGTGGCGACTGTGAGCTCAATCGAGGTGGAGAAAGGGTCTAGGAGATCGAGGAGAAGGAGGGGAAGCTACTGAGATGCTGAACTCGTCTAGGGGGAGCCGGTATTTATAGGGGCGAGGGTCGGCCGAGGGTGCGGAGCAGGTCGACGGCGAGGTCGTCGTTCCAAGGCGACGAAGGGGTAAGGAATGGGCGTAGCGTGTTCCTAGTGTCACGGTGAGCACGACGCGCATCCAGGAGAGGTCAGGGGTGGTCAGAAGCAGGCGGTACGTCACCGTGTGCTGGCGGACGGTCGTCGTCCGTGACGACGGCTACAGGGCGAGCGCTGATACGTCTCCAACGTATCGATAATTTCTTATGTTCCATGCCACATTATTGATGTTATCTACATGTTTTATGCACACTTTATGTCATATTCGTGCATTTTCTGGAACTAACCTATTAACAAGATGCCGAAGTGCCTTCTGTTTTCTGCTGTTTTGGTTTCAGAAATCCTAGTAAGGAAATATTCTCAATTGGACGAAATCAACGCCCAGGGCCTATTTTTCCACGAAGCTTCCAAGACCGAAGACGAACGAAGTGGGGCCACGAGGCGCCCGGACTACGGGCGGCGCGGCCTAGGGTTGGGCCGCGCGCCCTGTCATCTGGGGCCCTCGTGTGCCCTCCTGACTTGCCCTTCCGCCTACTTAAAGCCTCCGTGACGAAACCCCCAGTACCGAGAGCCACGATACGGAAAACCTTCCAGAGACGCCGCCAACGCCGATCCCATCTCGGGGGATCCAGGAGATCGCCTCCGGCACCCTGCCGGAGAGGGGAATCATCTCCCGGAGGACTCTACGCCACCATGGTCGCCTCCGGTGTGATGTGTGAGTAGTCTACCCCTGGACTATGGGTCCATAGCAGTAGTAGCTAGATGGTTGTCTTCTCCCCATTGTGCTATCATTGTCGGATCTTGTGAGCTGCCTAACATGATCAAGATCATCTATCTGTAATTCTTATGTTGCGTTTGTTGGGATCCGATGAATAGAGAATACTTGTTATGTTGATTATCAAAGCTATGTCTATGTGTTGTTTATGATCTTGCATGCTCTCCGTTATTAGTAGATGCTCTGGCCAAGTTGATGCTAGTAACTCCAAGAGGGAGTATTTATGCTCGATAGTGGGTTCATGTCTCCGTGAATCTGGAGGGGTGACAAGAACCTCTAAGGTTATGGATGTGCTGTTGCCACTAGGGATAAAACATTGGTGCTATGTTCAAGGATGTAGTCACTAGTTACATTACGCGCAATACTTAATGCAATTGTCTGTTGTTAGCAACTTAATACTGGAGGGGGTTCGGATGATAACCTGAAGGTGGACTTTTTAGGCATAGATGCAGTTGGATGGCGGTCTATGTACTTTGTCGTAATGCCCAATTAAATCTCACTATACTCATCATGATATGTATGTGCATGGTCATGCTCTCTTTATTTGTCAATTGCCCAACTGTAATTTGTTCACCCAACATGCTGTTTGTTTTATGGGAGAGACACCTCTAGTGAACTGTGGACCCCGGTCCAATTCTCTTTACTGAAATACAATCTACTGCAATACTGTTCTACTGTTTTTTGCAAACAATCATCTTCCACACAATACGGTTAATCCTTTGTTACAGCAAGCCGGTGAGATTGACAACCTCACTGTTTCGTTGGGGCAAAGTACTTTGGTTGTGTTGTGCAGGTTCCACGTTGGCGCCGGAATCCCTGGTGTTGCGCCGCACTACATCCCGCCGCCATCAACCTTCAACGTGCTTCTTGACTCCTACTGGTTCGATAAACCTTGGTTTCTTACTGAGGGAAACTTGCCGCTGTACGCATCACACCTTCCACTTGGGGTTCCCAACGAGCGTGTGCTTTACACGTCATCAAGCTAAATTTCTGGCGCCGTTGCCGGGAGATCAAGACACGCTGCAAGGGAGTCTCCACTTCTCAATCTCTTTACTTTGTTTTTGTCTTGCTTAGTTTTATTTACTACTTTGTTTGCTGCACTAAATCAAAATACACAAAAATTAGTTGCTAGTTTTACTTTATTTGCTATCTTGTTTGCTATATCAAAAACACAAAAAAATTAGTTACTTGCATTTACTTTATCTAGTTTGCTTTATTTACTGTCTAAAATGGCCAACGCTGAAAATACTAAGTTGTGTGACTTCACAACCACAAATAATAATGATTTCTTATGCACACCTATTGCTCCACCTGCTACTACAGCAGAATTCTTTGAAATTAAACCTGCTTTACTGAATCTTGTTATGCGAGAGCAATTTTCTGGTGTTAGTTCTGATGATGCTGCTGCCCATCTTAATAATTTTGTTGAACTATGTGAAATGCAAAAATATAAAGATGTAGATGGTGATATTATTAAATTAAAATTGTTCCCTTTCTCATTAAGAGGAAGAGCTAAAGATTGGTTGCTATCTCTGCCTAAGAATAGTATTGATTCATGGACTAAATGCAAGGATGCTTTTATTGGTAGATATTATCCCCCTGCTAAAATTATATCTTTGAGGAGCAGCATAATGAATTTTAAACAATTAGATACTGAACATGTTGCTCAAGCTTGGGAAAGAATGAAATCTCTGGTTAAAAATTGCCCAACCCATGGACTGACTACTTGGATGATCATCCAAACCTTCTATGCAGGACTAAATTTTTCTTCGCGGAATTTATTGGATTCAGCTGCTGGAGGTACCTTTATGTCCATCACTCTTGGTGAAGCAACAAAGCTTCTTGATAATATGATGATCAACTACTCTGAATGGCACACGGAAAGAGCTCCACAAGGTAAGAAGGTAAATTCTGTCGAAGAAACCTCTTCCTTGAGTGATAAGATTGATGCTATTATGTCTATGCTTGTGAATGATAGGACTAATATTGATCCTAATAATGTTCCATTAGCTTCATTGGTTGCACAAGAAGAACATGTTGATGTGAACTTCATTAAAAATAATAATTTCAACAACAATGCTTACCGGAACAATTCTAGTAACAACTATAGGCCATATCCTTATAATAATGGCAACGGCTATGGTAATTCTTATGGGAATTCTTACAATAATAATAGGAACACACCCCCTGGACTTGAAGCCATGCTTAAAGAATTTATTAGTACACAAACTGCTTTTAACAAATCTGTTGAAGAAAAGCTTGGGAAAATTGATATACTTGCTTCTAAAGTCGATAGTCTTGCTGCTGATGTTGATCTTTTGAAATCAAAAGTTTTGCCTAATGAGAATCATCATAATAAAATTGCTACTACAGCAAATGCCATTCAAGTTATAATTAATGAGAATATAAGATTAATGGCTGAACTGCGTGCTAGGTGGGATAGAGAAGAAAATGAAAAACTAGCTAAAGAGAAGAATGTAGCTAAAGTTTGGACTATTACCACCACTAGTAATGCTAATGCTACACATGTTGCTGCACCTCCTACTAATACTAATAAAAGAATTGGTGTTAGCAATGTTTCCACTTCTAATGCAAAGCGCGAGAAACTGCCTGAAACTGCTAAAACTGCCTGTGATAAAGCTGCTGAAATTTTTTCCAACATTGGGGATGATGATCCCATTGCTTTAGATTATAATGGTTTGAATTTTGATGATTGCCACATCTCTGAAGTTATAAAGTTCTTGCAAAAACTTGCTAAAAGTCCTAATGCTAGTGCTATAAATTTGGCTTTCACGCATCATATTACAAATGCTCTCATAAAAGCTAGAGAAGAGAAACTAGAGCGTGAAGCCTCTATTCCTAAAAAGCTAGAGGATGGTTGGGAGCCCATCATTAAGATGAAGGTTAAAGATTTTGATTGTAATGCTTTATGTGATCTTGGTGCAAGTATTTCTGTTATGCCTAAGAAAATTTATGATATGCTTGACTTGCCACCATTGAAAAATTGTTATTTGGATGTTAATCTTGCTGATCATTCTACAAAGAAACCTTTGGGTAAAGTTGATAATGTTCGCATTACCGTTAACAATAACCTTGTCCCCGTTGATTTTGTTGTCTTGGATATTGAATGCAATGCATCTTGTCCCATTATATTGGGAAGACCTTTTCTTCGAACTGTTGGTGCTATCATTGATATGAAGGAAGGTAATATAAAATATCAATTTCCTCTCAAGAAAGGTATGGAACACTTCTCTAGAAAGAGAATGAAGTTACCTTTTGATTCTATTATGAGAACAAATTATGATGTTGACACTTCTTCTCTTGATAATACTTGATACACACTTTCTGCGCCTAGCTGAAAGGCGTTAAAGAAAAGCGCTTATGGGAGACAACCCATGTTTTTACCTACAGTACTTTGTTTTTATTTTGTGTCTTGGAAGTTGTTTACTACTGTAGCAACCTCTCCTTATCTTAGTTTTGTGTTTTGTTGTGCCAAGTTAAGCCGTTGATAGAAAAGTAAGTACTAGATTTGGATTACTGCGCAGTTCCAGATTTCTTTGCTGTCACGAATCTGGGTCCACCTCCCTGTAGGTAGCTCAGAAAATTAAGCCAATTTACGTGCATGATCCTCAGATATGTACGCAACTTTCATTCAATTTGAGCATTTTCATTTGAGCAAGTCTGGTGCCATTTTAAAATTCGTCAATACGAACTGTTCTGTTTTGACAGATTCTGCCTTTTATTTCGCATTGCCTCTTTTGCTATGTTGGATGAATTTCTTTGATCCACTAATGTCCAGTAGCATTATGCAATGTCCAGAAGTGTTAAGAATGATTGTGTCACCTCTGAATATGTTAATTTTTATTGTGCACTAACCCTCTAATGAGTTGTTTCGAGTTTGGTGTGGAGGAAGTTTTCAAGGATCAAGAGAGGAGTATGATGCAACATGATCAAGGAGAGTGAAAGCTCTAAGCTTGGGGATGCCCCGGTGGTTCACCCCTGCATATATCAAGAAGACTCAAGCGTTTAAGCTTGGGGATGCCCAAGGCATCCCCTTCTTCATCGACAATATTATCAGGTTCCTCCCCGAAACTATATTTTTATTCCATCACATCTTATGTGCTTTGCTTGGAGCGTCGGTTTGTTTTTGTTTTTTGTTTTGTTTGAATAAAATGGATCCTAGCATTCACTTTATGGGAGAGAGACACGCTCCGCTGTAGCATATGGACAAGTATGTCCTTGGTTTCTACTCATAGTATTCATGGCGAAGTTTCTCCTTCGTTAAATTGTTATATGGTTGGAATTGGAAAATGATACATGTAGTAATTGCTATTAATGTCTTGGGTAATGTGATACTTGGCAATTGTTGTGCTCATGTTTAAGCTCTTGCATCATATACTTTGCACCCATTAATGAAGAAATACATAGAGCATGCTAAAATTTGGTTTGCATATTTGGTCTCTCTAAGGTCTAGATAATTTCTAGTATTGAGTTTGAACAACAAGGAAGACGGTGTAGAGTCTTATAATGTTTTCAATATGTCTTTTATGTGAGTTTTGCTGCACCGGTTCATCCTTGTGTTTGTTTCAAATAAGCCTTGCTAGCCTAAACCTTGTATCGAGAGGGAATACTTCTCATGCATCCAAAATACTTGAGCCAACCACTATGCCATTTGTGTCCACCATACCTACCTACTACATGGTATTTTCCGCCATTCCAAAGTAAATTGCTTGAGTGCTACCTTTAAAATTCCATCATTCACCTTTGCAATATATAGCTCATGGGACAAATAGCTTAAAAACTATTGTGGTATTGAATATGTAATTATGCACTTTATCTCTTATTAAGTTGCTTGTTGTGCGATAACCATGTTCACTGGGGACGCCATCAATTATTCATTGTTGAATTTCATGTGAGTTGCTATGCATGTCCGTCTTGTCTAAGTAAGAGAGATCTACCACCTTATGGTTAAGCATGCATATTGTTAGAGAAGAACATTGGGCCGCTAACTAAAGCCATGATCCATGGTGGAAGTTTCAGTTTTGGACATATATCCTCAAATCTCAAATGAGAAAATTATTAATTGTTGTTATATGCTTATGCATAAAAGAGGAGTCCATTATCTGTTGTCTATGTTGTCCCGGTATGGATGTCTAAGTTGAAGAATAATCAATAGCGAGAAATCCAATGCGAGCTTTCTCCTTAGACCTTTGTACAGGCGGCATAGAGGTACCCCTTTGTGACACTTGGTTAAAACATGTGCATTGTGATGATCCGGTAGTCCAAGCTAATTAGGACAAGGTGCGGGCACTATTAGTACACTATGCATGAGGCTTGCAACTTATAAGATATAATTTACATGATGCATATGCTTTATTACTACCGTTGACAAAATTGTTTCATGTTTTCAAAATCAAAGCTCTAGCACAAATATAGCAATCGATGCTTTTCCTCTATGGAGGACAATTCTTTTACTTTCAATGTTGAGTCAGTTCACCTATTTCTCTCCACCTCAAGAAGCAAACACTTGTGTGAACTGTGCATTGATTCCTACATACTTGCTTATTGCACTTATTATATTACTCTATGTTGACAATATCCATGAGATATACATGTTACAAGTTGAAAGCAACCGCTGAAACTTAATCTTCTTTTGTGTTGCTTCAATGCCTTTACTTTGAATTATTGCTTTATGAGTTAACTCTTATGCAAGACTTAATTGATGCTTGTCTTGAAGTGCTATTCATGAAAAGTCTTTGCTATATGATTCACTTGTTTACTCATGTCATATACATTGTTTTGATCGCTGCATTCACTACATATGCTTTACAAATAGTATGATCAAGATTATGATGGCATGTCACTCCAGAAATTATCTGTGTTATCGTTTTACCTGCTCGACGAGCAGAAGCTTGGGGATGCTGATACGTCTCCAACGTATCGATAATTTCTTATGTTCCATGCCACATTATTGATGTTATCTACATGTTTTATGCACACTTTATGTCATATTCATGCATTTTCTGGAACTAACCTATTAACAAGATGCCGAAGTGCCAGCTGCTCTGCTGTTTTTGGTTTCAGAAATCCTAGTAAGGAAATATTCTCGGAATTGGACGAAATCAACGCCCAGGGCCTATTTTTCCACGGCTTGGACCACCGAAGACGAACGGGGCCACAGGCGCCAGGGCGGGGCGCGGCCTAGGGTTGGGCCGCGCGGCCCTGTCATCTGGGGCCCTCGTGTGCCCTCCCGACTTGCCCTTCCGCCTACTTAAAGCCTCCGTGACGAAACCCCCAGTACCGAGAGCCACGATAAAACCTTCCAGAGACGCCGCCAACGCCGATCCCATCTCGGGGATCCAGGAGATCGCCTCCGGCACCCTGCCGGAGAGGGGAATCATCTCCCGAGGACTCTACGCCGCCATGGTCGCCTCCGTGTGATGTGTGAGTAGTCTACCCCGGACTATGGGTCCATAGCAGTAGTTAGATGGTTGTCTTCTCCCCATTGTGCTATCATTGTCGGATCTTGTGAGCTGCCTAACATGATCAAGATCATCTATCTGTAATTCTATATGTTGCGTTTGTTGGGATCCGATGAATAGAGAATACTTGTTATGTTGATTATCAAAGCTATGTCTATGTGTTGTTTATGATCTTGCATGCTCTCCGTTATTAGTAGATGCTCTGGCCAAGTTGATGCTAGTAACTCCAAGAGCTCGATAGTGGGTTCATGTCTCCGTGAATCTGGAGGGGTGACAAGAACCTCTAAGGTTATGGATGTGCTGTTGCCACTAGGGATAAAACATTGGTGCTATGTTCAAGGATGTAGTCACTAGTTACATTACGCGCAATACTTAATGCAATTGTCTGTTGTTAGCAACTTAATACTGGAGGGGGTTTGGATGATAACCTGAAGGTGGACTTTTTAGGCATAGATGCAGTTGGATGGCGGTCTATGTACTTTGTCGTAATGCCCAATTAAATCTCACTATACTCATCATGATATGTATGTGCATGGTCATGCTCTCTTTATTTGTCAATTGCCCAACTGTAATTTGTTCACCCAACATGCTGTTTGTTTTATGGGAGAGACACCTCTAGTGAACTGTGACCCCGGTCCAATTCTCTTTCAAATACAATCTACTGCAATTGTTTTTCGTCGCAAACAATCATCTTCCACACAATACGGTTAATCCTTTGTTACAGCAAGCCGGTGAGATTGACAACCTCACGTTTCGTTGGGGCAAAGTACTTTGGTTGTGTTGTGCAGGTTCCACGTTGGCGCCGAATCCCCGGTGTTGCGCCGCACTACATCCCGCCGCCATCAACCTTCAACGTGCTTCTTGACTCCTACTGGTTCGATAAACCTTGGTTTCTCACTGAGGGAAACTTGCTGCTGTACGCATCACACCTTCCACTTGGGGTTCCCAACGAGCGTGTGCTTTACGCGTCATCAAGCGCGTCCAAGCGGCGTTGTCCGTGAGGTAGCTGACGTCGAGGTGAGGCTGCAGGTGAAAGGAGAGGTCGAGGGGAGCACTGAGTCGACGGGGCGAGGTGATGTCCTGGCGCGCTCTGGCGTGGCGACCATGCACGGCATGGCGTCGCTGGGGCGTTCTGGGCGCGTCTGTGCTGGCGAGTGCAGGCGTTGCCTTGGTCAAAGGAGGGCACGGGCTGATCCAGTAGAGGTAGAGGGATGTCCAGGACATGGAGGTGCAGTCCAGAAGGGACCAGAGACGATGATGGCATGATGATGCCATGCCAAGCCACGGCAGGGTCTTGCCACGGTCAAAATGGTCAGCATTTGTGAGGGCAAGTGGTGGCACTGGTGTTGAAAGGTGAGAGGAGGTGCCAGAGCATCTGAGGAGGGCCAGGGTTGGACCAAGTCCAAGCCAAAAATCAGTATGGGCTCAACTATATACACTGCCTGCAAGGTGTTTGGTGAATTGCCCGAAAGAATTTTATTTTCAAAATTTGGAAATTCCTTTGGTGGATCTCATTCATATATTCATAGAGATGGAGTGGTGGTGGTGGTGGTCAATTTGGTGTTGTTTTGCAAGTTTTCAAATTGGGGTTGATCTTCTCTTTATTTCAAAGTCCCCTCTTGTCAACACTATACTGGTCAACCTGGTCAACATTAGGTATGGTGGTCAACATGAAAGTTGTTCACCTTGACATATTCTTGGATGACATGGCAATAGTTGACCAAGTTTGGTTGAAGAAAAGTCAAAGCCAGAGGGGTAAAGTGAGGAACATTTTATAAAATGGCCATATGACCATTATCACATGTATGTTGATTTTGAGATTTGCTTTGATTTGATTTTGGTTTCTTTGATGCAATTGTGTTTGTTTATCATATATAAGAGTTTTACAAACAATAGATCAAGCAATGGTGGCCTTGGTTGAAGATTTGCAAATTTGGCTAAGTGTATGTGAGTGAATTTTGGGGATTTTCTCCCTATTTGATTTCTCCCCATTTGAGTTGACTTTTGTTGACTCTAAAGTGGTTCTTATTAGTTTATAAACATTTTCCAACCATTGAAACCAATTCAAATGGTCTTGTTCAAAGATTTGCAAAAATGGCCATAACACATAAGAGGTGATGTGTCATATTTCATTAAACTTGTAAATTGTTCATCTTGCTTCACTTGGACATGGGTTAGGGTCAATTTAGTGTTATATTAGGTTGAGAGATGGTTTCACACCATTTGGTCAAGGTTTAAAGTGCATAGGTCAAGATTTGGGTATTATGGCTATGTGTCACATATGCCTCTATGCATATGTTGCATTTGAGTTTTAATTTGACTTGGCTTGACCCAATTGGTGTTGTTGAGGGTTGAAATGGTATATAGGAGTGATCCCACCATTCACAACAAGTATTAGGGTCAAGATTCTTAAATTCACATATTTGCTATTTTACTCTCATATGCCTCTATGGCATTTTTAGTTTCTTTTTATTTTCTTTGGAAACCACTTGGATTTGGTTTGATAAGCCTTAGGTAAGGTGTATGAAGGTTTTCCAAACCTCTAAGCAAAGTAGAAAATCTTAGGGTAAAGTTTTATAAATATAGCCATAGGCACATATGCCTCTTTCTTATTTAATTTCCTTTTTTTATTTTAGCTAGTATGGTGAAAAGAGGGGTGAGGTTTAGGGTTTAAGATCACTTTAAATACTAATAACAAGCAATCATGGCAATAGCACAAGAATTAAGCAAGATTACTAAGCATCAAACTTAATTTGATAAAAGTTTTTGTTGGTTCCAAAATTTGGAACTAGGGAAATTCATTTGTTTTGTTTTGAATTTTTGGGATGTTACAAACCCTTCCCCTTAAACAAATCTCGTCCCGAGATTTTAAGAAAAGTTAGGTTCCTAAGAGAGATTGAGCATTTTATTAATAAGTAGACATACTTGGCATGGTCTGGGGTGCTTCGAGCTTCAGTGGCGTCATGTGGTAGAGACGGCCGTTGTTGTTGTTCTGATTTCTTCCTGAGCGGCGTTGTTGCTGAGCAGGTGCAGCGGTATTGGCGGCAATCTTGGCAAGATTTTTAGGGCACTCATTGGAGTAGTGACCCACAACTCCACATTCATAGCAGTTTACAGTTGACTTGTCCTTCGGGGTGACGGGGATAGCATTGCTTCCAGTCCTCGGGGCAGTATTGGTGTTGTTGTTGTTTCCATTGTTGTTGCTGTTGTTGGGGTGGTTGTTGTTGTTGTGGTTGTTGGGGCGATAATTCTGGGCAGGGGCTTGTTGTATCTTGGTAAATCCTCCAGAGGAGTTATTGCGGTACTTGGGTATGGTGGGGTCCATTCTGGTTCATCATTCGCGCTTGCGGTTCTCATTGGCTTGATGCAGCTTTCCTTCCATCTGTATGGCTGAGTCCACGAGCTTCTAAGTCGCCGAACGGAATGTTCACTAACACACTGCATCTCGTCATGCAGTCCGTTCAGAAATCTCTCCTTCCTTTTCTCGTTGGTGTCGGTCTCATCCGGGGCGTACCTTGACAGAGTAAGAAACCTGTCACGGTATTCCACCACGGACATCCTTCCTTGCTTGAGTTCACGGAACTCGTCTCTCATCTTCTTGATCAGTCCTTGGGGCACGTGGTATTTGCTGAACTTCAACTTGAAGTCTTCCCATGTCATCATTTGTCCCGCATTCATTGCACGGGCACTTGTCCACCAGGCTCTGCAGGTCCTGACAGGTAGTGCGTGGCAAACAGACTTTTTCTGAGGCTTCAACTCCCGCAACTTCGAGGTTGTTCTCCATGGTCTGGAGCCTCATCAGCATCGAGGGGCTCTTCGGTCTTGTTGAATATCGGAGGGTTGGTGTGCTGAAAGTTCTTCAGCTTCGATCCAGGGTGCTCGTGATTTCCGTGGCCTTGATTGTTCTGAGCTATCTGCTTCAGTGCGGTAATGTTGGCTTGGCGTTCAGCTCTCTCGACTTCTCGGTCTGCCATCATCGTCTGCAGCAGTTGCATCATGGCATCCTGGGTGGCGTTGCGGGTTGGTGGGGCCATCTGAACATCGGAGTAGATGATAAGATAAGAGGAAATTTCTATGGTTTGTTTTGTTAAATTTTTAAAAGTTCACAAATTGAAATTTTGAGTAGTGTTGCGGGGGTAAAACCAACAACACTTTTTCATTCATACCAAGCATCACATATTACAAATCTAACACACCGTTGGTTTGAAGAACCATTCATCGCTCTACGATACAAGGGGGATCCTGATACAACTCACACCTACTTAAGTGCTGGGGTGATACTACTCTTCAGGGTGGATTCTTTGTCTTCACGGGTGAGGTGCTTGGCGAGAGGCGAGGGCGTTGTCCAAATCCCTGCGGGTTTTGTACTGCCTGAAGTCCTGAGGTGCATCATAGGGGTTCATCTCCGGGGGTGGGGGCATGGTCATCGGTCTTCCCATGGAGTCATGTCTTGGGTAGTAGATGAAACGAGTGTTCTTGATCTTGTCCTCATTTTGTCCACACAGACGGAAAATTGCTTCTTGCATAGCTTTGACTAGTCCTTCCTTCCAAGTGTTTCCCGTTACAGAAAACCATATGGTTTCCCATACCGGGGCATCAAGCTTCCTTCGTAGATCAGTAGAAACGTCCCACCGAGGTGGTTCTCCTAACTGAGCTTTGAGGGGTATTCCGAAGAACTCGGGATACGGGTGTCCTAGATAGTCCACTAGTTGCTTCAACTCCTTTTCGAACCTTAGGTCGCCTCCGGGACCAAGCTGATAGGACTCCCATTGGTACGTCATCTGTGAACAAAGAGGAGGAGTAAATTAGAGAAGTAGTCAGGTGTGCAAAATTTTATGTAGGCTTGCAAAGAAAGTAGAGTATAGATTTCTCATCTTTTTGAAAAAGGATCTCAAGGATAAGGGTAAGAACAAGTTTTCACAAATATGCACTTCATTGGTTTTTGAAACTAAGTTTTTCAGACGTCCATTCTAACTAGGGTCTCCTAAGGTCAAACAATGGCTCTGATACCAACTTGTCAACACCCGGATTTTTAAGTCCAGATGCCTGTTATGCCATACATCGCAATCCCAGGAATATTGTTGTTGCGAGACATAACAGTTGAATATCATAAGTCATCATTCATTACATATCATAGTCGTCTTACAAATAGATCACATGATCCAATATTACAATAATAGTTGAACTATTGTTTCAACACACATCACAAATACATAGCGGAAGCGTAGATAGAAGGGGACTCTATAGTCCACAGGCCAACGCTTGACGTCAGGAGTAGTCCTAGTTGTCGTAGACGTCCTGCTGTCCATCCTCTTCATACTGCTGCCCTCTTCATAGTCGGCCATTCGAATAGCCAGGGACACAGCCGTGAGTACTTTAAAGTACTCGCAAACTAATACTAATGTAAGTACTAACATTTCTGGTAAGGGGTGCTAAGCTCTAAGTTTATTTGCATAAAGCCAATTTTAGTTCACAAACATTTAGTAAAAGCCTCTTCATTTGCTAACTAACTCAAGTGGGAACATTAGTGTCATTCCCACAACTCTGTTGTGATTCAATTCAAATTCACCATCTCAAGTTCAAATCACAAGTCACCCTTCACATGTCACATTTTTGAAAATGGTCTGATGACGGAACAGTATGGCCTTTCCAACCGTCCATAACCGTGGACGCGGCTATTCGAATAGATCTACACTCTGCAGAGGTCGTACACTTGTGCCACAACATTTGCAATAATCCGTCAGGGTTAACTGGCCCTGATTTACCACACTCCGTGTGCGGACTACCAACCATAACCTTTCACTTACATACCCTACTATAGGCACCTCTCCCCATGAGCTTGGCCTCCCAGTGAAGACAAACCGTCAGCCTGGGAACTGCACAGGGCTTGGGCCGGACATTCACCTCATATTCACGTCATATCACATCATTCCATATTTCTTTGGAGGCAGCCCTTGGCGTAACCCCGATGACGTTTGTTTAGAGGGAACCCATACTAAGATACATAAACTTCTAGTTAAGCCCTTACCCATAATCAGGTATCGTGGGGGTACTTGCAAAATTGGAATGGTATCGCATCCGAACCCAACCATCAGTTTTTGTAAAGTTCACCATGTCATTCACCAGTCATATTCACCTTCAAAATCTTTCAATAGAATGACTCATCATTCCAAGGTTTTCAAAGTCATTTCATTTCACAAGTTCCCATCTAGAGTAGTCAATTTTATTTGTTAGCACTAGCACTAGTCATGAGGGGTGCTAACTAGCTTATAGCTTTCTAGGCTAAGTTTGATACTCTTGTAGTACTCTATCTCTAGACCAAAGTTAACTATCAAAGCAAGTTATAATAATCAAAGTAAAAGTTTGGAAGAATAAAACTTGGGAAGGGATCATGAAGCATAAAGTAATGGTGAGTGTGCCTTGCTCTAGTAGAGCTTTGCACTTTGCAAGAATATTAGCTTGCAACAATATAACTTGCAATAGTCTAGCTTGCATTGGTAATAGCTTGCCTTGGTTGAGGTGGTGGTCAAAGTTCTCTTCTTCTCCTTGGAAGTAGACCTCCTCCTCCTCCTCTGGATACTCCTTGGTACTAGCGTCTAAAATACGAATACGGGGTATACAATCACCACACAAGTTCAAGAGCTATACTAAGCACACACATAAATCACACCAACTATTCTAGCATTATCACATTGTCATCATGTGGGTTGATATGGTTTTATTCTTAAGAAAATAATTTCCTCTCATTATATATGTAAATGATAGTTTCCTTTTAATTCTTGAGGAATAATTTCCTCTCATTGAATCTTCTTAAGATTTAATTTCTCAAACCATCCTACATGATGTCATGTTGACCTAAGTCAAACATTCATCATTATCCTTTGAGAAAAAGATTTAAATGAGGTAGAATACCTCATACCATTTAATAATGCCTATGATGATTTAAAATATCCAAGTATTTCATGTGAGAGTATTTGACCAGGGGTTCAAACTTCATATGAAAGTACTTGGGACAAGATTTAAATGAAGTGAAACACCTCATAGATTTAAATTCTAAATTTGGGATATAGTTTAAATGGACTAGTATTGACTTCATAGTCAATATTTTGCTTCTAGCCCATGATCATATACAGAACATATATCATATTTTTACATAATAAATTAGAGTTTGTTAAATGTGAATTATGAGAGGTGGAATCACCTCAAAATTCAAAAGGGTTGATTTTTAATAATTATTCTAAGTCAGAAAA
This sequence comes from Lolium multiflorum, assembly GCA_030979885.1. Lineage (NCBI taxonomy): Eukaryota > Viridiplantae > Streptophyta > Magnoliopsida > Poales > Poaceae > Lolium > Lolium multiflorum. The sequence continues at coordinate 243,263,402 of CM061753.1, read as the reverse complement.
GTCTATGTCTTGTTTATTTTGCTACTTTAATTCTACAACAGCTATTGGTTTGAATCCAGTGGCATTGGATAGATAATTTCACAGGCTTTCCAACCATATGAAATTCACTAAAAATGGCCAAGTAGATTTGTCACTATTTATTTTTGAAGTTGACACCAGTTTGTAATTTGAATTAAAACCCAAACTGAAATTTTGGGATTCAAACTTCGTGGGCTTGGCGGGAAACTACACGGGCTGCGCAGTGAGAGCGAGGCTTGGGCCGGCCCATCACCGCAACAGGCCAACTGACAGTGGGAGCCACCCGTCAGTGGCCTTAACACGCCCCGAAACGGTACGCAGCTAGCGCCGTCGGATTAAAAGACAATCGGACGGTTCTGGGTCGTCCCCGTCCTCGACGAAGAGGTCCGGCGAGCTAACCGGCGGCGAGGTGGGTCGGAGAGGCTTACCGCGAGTCCGAGGCGGCGACTGGTCGACGTTCACGAGCGAGTCGGAGGGTTGCGGCGGCTCCAGGGGTGCTCGGAATCGTCGGCTTCGTTGAGCTGCTGCAGCGGCGGACTCCGGTGAAATTGCGGCGACTGTGAGCTCAATCGAGGTGGAGAAAGGGTCTAGGAGATCGAGGAGAAGGAGGGGAAGCTACTGAGATGCTGAACTCGTCTAGGGGGAGCCGGTATTTATAGGGGCGAGGGTCGGCCGAGGGTGCGGAGCAGGTCGACGGCGAGGTCGTCGTTCCAGGGCGACGAAGGGGTAAGGAATGGGCGTAGCGTGTTCCTGGTGTCACGGTGAGCACGACGCGCATCCAGGAGAGGTCAGGGGTGTGGTCGCGGTCGTCACCGTGGCCGGACGGTGGCGTCCGTGACGACGGCTACAGGCGAGCGCGTCCAAGCGGCGTTGTCCGTGAGGTAGCGACGTCGAGGTGAGGCTGCAGGTGAAAGGAGAGGTCGAGGGGAGCACTGAGTCGACGGGGCGAGGTGATGTCCTGGCGCGCTCTGGCGTGGCGACCATGCACGGCATGGCGTCGCTGGGGCGTTCTGGGCGCGTCTGTGCTGGCGAGTGCAGGCGTTGCCTTGGTCAAAGGAGGGCACGGGCTGATCCAGTAGAGGTAGAGGGATGTCCAGGACATGGAGGTGCAGTCCAGAAGGGACCAGAGACGATGATGGCATGATGATGCCATGCCAAGCCACGGCAGGGCTTGCCACGGTCAAAATGGTCAGCATTTGTGAGGGCAAGTGGTGGCACTGGTGTTGAAAGGTGAGAGGAGGTGCCAGAGCATCTGAGGAGGGCCAGGGTTGGACCAAGTCCAAGCCAAAAATCAGTATGGGCTCAACTATATCCACTGCCTGCAAGGTGTTTGGTGAATTGCCCGAAAGAAAATTATTTTCAAAATTTGGAAATTCCTTTGGTGGATCTCATTCATATATTCATAGAGATGGAGTGGTGGTGGTGGTGGTCAATTTGGTGTTGTTTTGCAAGTTTTCAAATTGGGGTTGATCTTCTCTTTATTTCAAAGTCCCCTCTTGTCAACACTATACTGGTCAACCTGGTCAACATTAGGTATGGTGGTCAACATGAAAGTTGTTCACCTTGACATATTCTTGGATGACATGGCAATAGTTGACCAAGTTTGGTTGAAGAAAAGTCAAAGCCAGAGGGGTAAAGTGAGGAACATTTTATAAAATGGCCATATGACCATTATCACATGTATGTTGATTTTGAGATTTGCTTTGATTTGATTTTGGTTTCTTTGATGCAATTGTGTTTGTTTATCATATATAAGAGTTTTACAAACAATAGATCAAGCAATGGTGGCCTTGGTTGAAGATTTGCAAATTTGGCTAAGTGTATGTGAGTGAATTTTGGGGATTTTCTCCCTATTTGATTTCTCCCCATTTGAGTTGACTTTTGTTGACTCTAAAGTGGTTCTTATTAGTTTAGAAACATTTTCCAACCATTGAAACCAATTCAAATGGTCTTGTTCAAAGATTTGCAAAAATGGCCATAACACATAAGAGGTGATGTGTCATATTTCATTAAACTTGTAAATTGTTCATCTTGCTTCACTTGGACATGGGTTAGGGTCAATTTAGTGTTATATTAGGTTGAGAGATGGTTTCACACCATTTGGTCAAGGTTTAAAGTGCATAGGTCAAGATTTGGGTATTATGGCTATGTGTCACATATGCCTCTATGCATATGTTGCATTTGAGTTTTAATTTGACTTGGCTTGACCCAATTGGTGTTGTTGAGGGTTGAAATGGTATATAGGAGTGATCCCACCATTCACAACAAGTATTAGGGTCAAGATTCTTAAATTCACATATTTGCTATTTTACTCTGATATGCCTCTATGGCATTTTTAGTTTCTTTTTATTTTCTTTGGAAACCACTTGGATTTGGTTTGATAAGCCTTAGGTAAGGTGTATGAAGGTTTTCCAAACCTCTAAGCAAAGTAGAAAATCTTAGGGTAAAGTTTTATAAATATAGCCATAGGCACATATGCCTCTTTCTTATTTAATTTCCTTTTTTTATTTTAGCTAGTATGGTGAAAAGAGGGGTGAGGTTTAGGGTTTAAGATCACTTTAAATACTAATAACAAGCAATCATGGCAATAGCACAAGAATTAAGCAAGATCACTAAGCATCAAACTTAATTTGATAAAAGTTTTTGTTGGTTCCAAAATTTGGAACTAGGGAAATTCATTTGTTTTGTTTTGAATTTTTGGGATGTTACAAACCCTTCCCCCTTAAACAAATCTCGTCCCGAGATTTTAAGAAAAGTTAGGTTCCTAAGAGAGATTGAGCATTTTATTAATAAGTAGACATACTTGGCATGGTCTGGGGTGCTTCCTGAGCTTCAGTGGCAGTCATGTGGTAGAGACGGCCGTTGTTGTTGTTCTGATTTCTTCTTCCGGCAAAGCGGCGCTGTTGCTGAGCAGGTGTGCGGTATTGGCGGCAATCTTGGCAAGCTTTTTGGGGCACTCATTGGAGTAGTGACCCACAACTCCACATTCATAGCAGTTTACAGTTGACTTGTCCTTCGGGGTGACGGGGATAGCATTGCTTCCAGTCCTGGGGCATTGGTGTTGTTGTTGTTGTTTCCATTGTTGTTGCTGTTGTTGGGGTGGTTGTTGTTGTTGTGGTTGTTGGGGCGATAATTCTGGGCAGGGGGCTTGTTGTATCTTGGGGTAAATCCTCCAGAAGAGTTATTGCGGTACTTCTGGGTATGGTGGGGTCCTGGTTCATCATTCTGCGCTTGCGGTTCTCATTGGCTTGATGCAGCTTTCCTTCCATCTGTATGGCTGAGTCCACGAGGGCTTCTAAGTCAGCGAACGGAATGTTCACTAACACACTGCATCTCGTCATGTAGTCCGTTCAGAAATCTCTCCTTCCTTTTCTCGTTGGTGTCGGTCTCATCCGGGGCACCTTGACAGAGTAAGAAACCTGTCACGGTATTCCACCACGGACATCCTTCCTTGCTTGAGTTCACGGAACTCGTCTCTCATCTTCTTGATCAGTCCTTGGGGCACGTGGTATTTGCTGAACTTCAACTTGAAGTCTTCCCATGTCATCATTTGTCCCGCATTCATTGCACGGGCACTTGTCCACCAGGCTCTGGCAGGTCCTGACAGGTAGTGCGTGGCAAACAGCACTTTTTCTGAGGCTTCAACTCCCGCAACTTCGAGGTTGTTCTCCATGGTCTGGAGCCAGTCATCAGCATCGAGGGGCTCTTCAGTCTTGTTGAATATCGGAGGGTTGGTGTGCTGAAAGTTCTTCAGCTTCGATCCAGGGTGCTCGTGATTTCCGTGGCCTTGATTGTTCTGAGCTATCTCGCTCACGGTAATGTTGGCTTGGCGTTCAGCTCTCTCGACTTCTCGGTCTGCCATCATCGTCTGCAGCAGTTGCATCATGGCATCCTGGGGGCGTTGCGGGTTGGTGGGGCCATCTGAACATCGGAGTAGATGATAAGATAAGAGGAAATTTCTATGGTTTGTTTTGTTAAATTTTTAAAAGTTCACAAATTGAAATTTTGAGTAGTGTTGCGGGGGTAAAACGAACAACACTTTTTCATTCATACCAAGCATCACATATTACAAATCTAACACACCGTTGGTTTGAAGAACCATTCATCGCTCTACGATACAAGGGGGATCCCGATACAACTCACACCTACTTAAGTGCTGGGGTGATACTACTCTTCAGGGTGGATTCTTTGTCTTCACGGGTGAGGTGCTTGGCGAGAGGCGAGGGCGTTGTCCAAATCCCTGCGGGTTTTGTACTGCCTGAAGTCCTGAGGTGCTTCATAGGGGTTCATCTCCGGGGGTGGGGGCATGGTCATCGGTCTTCCCATGGAGTCATGTCTTGGGTAGTAGATGAAACGAGTGTTCTTGATCTTGTCCTCATTTTGTCCACACAGACGGGAAATTGCTTCTTGCATAGCTTTGACTAGTCCTTCCTTCCAAGTGTTTCCCGTTACAGAAAACCATATGGTTTCCCATACCGGGGCATCAAGCTTCCTTCGTAGATCAGTAGAAACGTCCCACCGAGGTGGTTCTCCTAACTGAGCTTTGAGGGGTATTCCGAAGAACTCGGGATACGGGTGTCCTAGATAGTCCACTAGTTGCTTCAACTCCTTTTCGAACCTTAGGTCGCCTCCGGGACCAAGCTGATAGGACTCCCATTGGTACGTCATCTGTGAACAAAGAGGAGGAGTAAATTAGAGAAGTAGTCAGGTGTGCAAAATTTTATGTAGGCTTGCAAAGAAAGTAGAGTATAGATTTCTCATCTTTTTGAAAAAGGATCTCAAGGATAAGGGTAAGAACAAGTTTTCACAAATATGCACTTCATTGGTTTTTGAAACTAAGTTTTTCAGACGTCCATTCTAACTAGGGTCTCCTAAGGTCAAACAATGGCTCTGATACCAACTTGTCAACACCCGGATTTTTAAGTCCGATGCCTGTTATGCCATACATCGCAATCCCAGGAATATTGTTGTTGCGAGACATAACAGTTGAATATCATAAGTCATCATTCATTACATATCATAGTCGTCTTACAAATAGATCACATGATCCAATATTACAATAATAGTTGAACTATTGTTTCAACACACATCACAAATACATAGCGGAAGCGTAGATAGAAGGGGACTCTATAGTCCACAGGCCAACGCTTGACGTCAGGAGTAGTCCTAGTTGTCGTAGACGTCCTGCTGTCCATCCTCTTCATACTGCTGCTCCTCTTCATAGTCTGGCCATTCGAATAGCCAGGGACACAGCCGTGAGTACTTTAAAGTACTCGCAAACTAATACTAATGTAAGTACTAACATTTCTGGTAAGGGGGTGCTAAGCTCTAAGTTTATTTGCATAAAGCCAATTTTAGTTCACAAACATTTAGTAAAAGCCTCTTCATTTGCTAACTAACTGAAGTGGGAACATTAGTGTCATTCCCACAACTCTGTTGTGATTCAATTCAAATTCACCATCTCAAGTTCAAATCACAAGTCACCCTTCACATGTCACATTTTTGAAAATGGTCTGATGACGGAACAGTATGGCCTTTCCAACCGTCCATAACCGTGGACGCGGCTATTCGAATAGATCTACACTCTGCAGAGGTCGTACACTTGTGCCACAACATTTGCAATAATCCGTCAGGGTTAACTGGCCCTGATTTATCACACTCCGTGTGCGGACTACCAACCATAACCTTTCACTTACATACCCTAGTATAGGCACCTCTCCCCATGAGCTTGGCCTCCCAGTGAACTGGGAACTGCACAGGGCTTGGGCCGGACATTCACCTCATATTCACGTCATATCACATCATTCCATATTTCTTTGGAGGCAGCCCTTGGCAACCCCGATGACGCTTGTTTAGAGGGAACCCATACTAAAATACATAAACTTCTAGTTAAGCCCTTACCCATAATCGGGTATTGTGGGGGTACTTGCAAAATTGGAATGGTATCGCATCCGAACCCAACCATCAGTTTTTGTAAAGTTCACCATGTCATTCACCAGTCATATTCACCTTCAAAATCTTTCAATAGAATGACTCATCATTCCAAGGTTTTCAAAGTCATTTCATTTCACAAGTTCCCATCTAGAGTAGTCAGTTTTATTTGTTAGCACTAGCACTAGTCATGAGGGGTGCTAACTAGCTTATAGCTTTCTAGGCTAAGTTTGATACTCTTGTAGTACTCTATCTCTAGACCAAAGTTAACTATCAAAGCAAGTTATAATAATCAAAGTAAAAGTTTGGAAGAATAAAACTTGGGATGGGATCATGAAGCATAAAGTAATGGTGAGTGTGCCTTGCTCTAGTAGAGCTTTGCACTTTGCAAGAATATTAGCTTGCAACAATATAACTTGCAATAGTCTAGCTTGCATTGGTAATAGCTTGCCTTGGTTGAGGTGGTGGTCAAAGTTCTCTTCTTCTCCTTGGAAGTAGACCTCCTCCTCCTCCTCTGGATACTCCTTGGTACTAGCGTCTAAAATACGAATACGGGGTATACAATCACCACACAAGTTCAAGAGCTATACTAAGCACACACATAAATCACACCAACTATTCTAGCATTATCACATTGTCATCATGTGGGTTGATATGGTTTTATTCTTAAGAAAAATAATTTCCTCTCATTATATATGTAAATGATAGTTTCCTTTTAATTCTTGAGGAATAATTTCCTCTCATTGAATCTTCTTAAGATTTAATTTCTCAAACCATCCTACATGATGTCATGTTGACCTAAGTCAAACATTCATCATTATCCTTTGAGAAAAAGATTTAAATGAGGTAGAATACCTCATACCATTTAATAATGCCTATGATGATTTAAAATATCCAAGTATTTCATGTGAGAGTATTTGACCAGGGGTTCAAACTTCATATGAAAGTACTTGGGACAAGATTTAAATGAAGTGAAACACCTCATAGATTTAAATTCTAAAATTTGGATATAGTTTAAATGGACTAGTATTGACTTCATAGTCAATATTTTGCTTCTAGCCCATGATCATATACAGAACATATATCATATTTTTACATAATAAATTAGAGTTTGTTAAATGTGAATTATGAGAGGTGGAATCACCTCAAAATTCAAAAGGGTTGATTTTTAATAATTATTCTAAGTCAGAAAAGTCTATGTCTTGTTTATTTTGCTACTTTAATTCTACAACAGCTATTGGTTTGAATCCAGTGGCATTGGATAGATAATTTCACAGGCTTTCCAACCATATGAAATTCACTAAAAATGGCCAAGTAGATTTGTCACTATTTATTTTTGAAGTTGACACCAGTTTGTAATTTGAATTAAAACCCAAACTGAAATTTTGGGATTCAAACTTCGTGGGCTTGGCGGGAAACTACACGGGCTGCGCAGTGAGAGCGAGGCTTGGGCCGGCCCATCACCGCAACAGGCCAACTGACAGTGGGAGCCACCCGTCAGTGGCCTTAACACGCCCCGAACGGTACAGCTAGCGCCGTCGGATTAAAAGACAATCGGACGGTTCTGGGTCGTCCCCGTCCTCGACGAAGAGGTCCGGCGAACTAACCCTACCGGCGGCGAGGTGGGTCGCGATAGGAGGCTTACCGACGTCTAGGGAGTCTGCGAGGCGGGCAAACGAACTGGTCGACGAAGGCGAGTCGAAGGAGGGTTGCGGCGGCTCCAGGGGTGCTCGGAATCGTCGGCTTCGTTGAGCTGCTGCAGCGGCGGACTCCGGTGAAATTGCGGCGACTGTGAGCTCAATCGAGGTGGAGAAAGGGTCTAGGAGATCGAGGAGAAGGAGGGGAAGCTACTGAGTGCTGAACTCGTCTAGGGGGAGCCGGTATTTATAGGGGCGAGGGTCGGCCGAGGGTGCGGAGCAGGTCGACGGCGAGGTCGTCGTTCCAAGGCGACGAAGGGGTAAGGAATGGGCGTAGCGTGTTCCTAGTGTCACGGTGAGCACGACGCGCATCCAGGAGAGGTCAGGGGTGGAGAAGCAGGCGTATCGTCACCGTGTGCTGGCGGATGGTCGTCGTCCGTGACGACGGCTACAGGGCGAGCGCGTCCAAGCGGCGTTGTCCGTGAGGTAGCTGACGTCGAGGTGAGGCTGCAGGTGAAAGGAGAGGTCGAGGGGAGCACTGAGTCGACGGGGCGAGGTGATGTCTGGCGCGCTCTGGCGTCGCGACCATGCACGGCATGGCGTCGCTGGGGCGTTCTGGGCGCGTCTGTGCTGGCGAGTGCAGGCGTTGCCTTGGTCAAAGGAGGGCACGGGCTGATCCAGTAGAGGTAGAGGGATGTCCAGGACATGGAGGTGCAGTCCAGAAGGGACCAGAGACGATGATGGCATGATGATGCCATGCCAAGCCACGGCATGGTCTTGCCACGGTCAAAATGGTCAGCATTTGTGAGGGCAAGTGGTGGCACTGGTGTTGAAAGGTGAGAGGAGGTGCCAGAGCATCTGAGGAGGGCCAGGGTTGGACCAAGTCCAAGCCAAAAATCAGTATGGGCTCAACTATATACACTGCCTGCAAGGTGTTTGGTGAATTGCCCGAAAGAATTTTATTTTCAAAATTTGGAAATTCCTTTGGTGGATCTCATTCATATATTCATAGAGATGGAGTGGTGGTGGTGGTCAATTTGGTGTTGTTTTGCAAGTTTTCAAATTGGGGTTGATCTTCTCTTTATTTCAAAGTCCCCTCTTGTCAACACTATACTGGTCAACCTGGTCAACATTAGGTATGGTGGTCAACATGAAAGTTGTTCACCTTGACATATTCTTGGATGACATGGCAATAGTTGACCAAGTTTGGTTGAAGAAAAGTCAAAGCCAGAGGGGTAAAGTGAGGAACATTTTATAAAATGGCCATATGACCATTATCACATGTATGTTGATTTTGAGATTTGCTTTGATTTGATTTTGGTTTCTTTGATGCAATTGTGTTTGTTTATCATATATAAGAGTTTTACAAACAATAGATCAAGCAATGGTGGCCTTGGTTGAAGATTTGCAAATTTGGCTAAGTGTATGTGAGTGAATTTTGGGGATTTTCTCCCTATTTGATTTCTCCCCATTTGAGTTGACTTTTGTTGACTCTAAAGTGGTTCTTATTAGTTTAGAAACATTTTCCAACCATTGAAACCAATTCAAATGGTCTTGTTCAAAGATTTGCAAAAATGGCCATAACACATAAGAGGTGATGTGTCATATTTCATTAAACTTGTAAATTGTTCATCTTGCTTCACTTGGACATGGGTTAGGGTCAATTTAGTGTTATATTAGGTTGAGAGATGGTTTCACACCATTTGGTCAAGGTTTAAAGTGCATAGGTCAAGATTTGGGTATTATGGCTATGTGTCACATATGCCTCTATGCATATGTTGCATTTGAGTTTTAATTTGACTTGGCTTGACCCAATTGGTGTTGTTGAGGGTTGAAATGGTATATAGGAGTGATCCCACCATTCACAACAAGTATTAGGGTCAAGATTCTTAAATTCACATATTTGCTATTTTACTCTGATATGCCTCTATGGCATTTTTAGTTTCTTTTTATTTTCTTTGGAAACCACTTGGATTTGGTTTGATAAGCCTTAGGTAAGGTGTATGAAGGTTTTCCAAACCTCTAAGCAAAGTAGAAAATCTTAGGGTAAAGTTTTATAAATATAGCCATAGGCACATATGCCTCTTTCTTATTTAATTTCCTTTTTTTATTTTAGCTAGTATGGTGAAAAGAGGGGTGAGGTTTAGGGTTTAAGATCACTTTAAATACTAATAACAAGCAATCATGGCAATAGCACAAGAATTAAGCAAGATTACTAAGCATCAAACTTAATTTGATAAAAGTTTTTGTTGGTTCCAAAATTTGGAACTAGGGAAATTCATTTGTTTTGTTTTGAATTTTTGGGATGTTACAAACCCTTCCCCCTTAAACAAATCTCGTCCTGAGATTTTAAGAAAAGTTAGGTTCCTAAGAGAGATTGAGCATTTTATTAATAAGTAGACATACTTGGCATGGTCTGGGGTGCTTCCTGAGCTTCAGTGGCAGTCATGTGGTAGAGACGGCCGTTGTTGTTGTTCTGATTTCTTCTTCCGGCAAAGCGGCGCTGTTGCTGAGCAGGTGCAGCGGTATTGGCGGCAATCTTGGCAAGCTTTTTAGGGCACTCATTGGAGTAGTGACCCACAACTCGACATTCATAGCAGTTTACAGTTGACTTGTCCTTCGGGGTGACGGGGATAGCATTGCTTCCAGTCCTCGGGGCAGTATTGGTGTTGTTGTTGTTGTTTCCATTGTTGTTGCTGTTGTTGGGGTGGTTGTTGTTGTTGTGGTTGTTGGGGCGATAATTCTGGGCAGGGGGCTTGTTGTATCTTGGGGTAAATCCTCCAGAAGAGTTATTGCGGTACTTCTGGGTATGGTGGGGTCCATTCTGGTTCATCATTCTGCGCTTGCGGTTCTCATTGGCTTGATGCAGCTTTCCTTCCATCTGTATGGCTGAGTCCACGAGGGCTTCTAAGTCAGCGAACGGAATGTTCACTAACACAGTCTGCATCTCGTCATGTAGTCCGTTCAGAAATCTCTCCTTCCTTTTCTCGTTGGTGTCGGTCTCATCCGGGGCGTACCTTGACAGAGTAAGAAACCTGTCACGGTATTCCACCACGGACATCCTTCCTTGCTTGAGTTCACGGAACTCGTCTCTCATCTTCTTGATCAGTCCTTGGGGCACGTGGTATTTGCTGAACTTCAACTTGAAGTCTTCCCATGTCATCATTTGTCCCGCATTCATTGCACGGGCACTTGTCCACCAGGCTCTGCAGGTCCTGACAGGTAGTGCGTGGCAAACTACTTTTTTCTGAGGCTTCAACTCCCGCAACTTCGAGGTTGTTCTCCATGGTCTGGAGCCAGTCATCAGCATCGAGGGGCTCTTCAGTCTTGTTGAATATCGGAGGGTTGGTGTGCTGAAAGTTCTTCAGCTTCGATCCAGGGTGCTCGTGATTTCCGTGGCCTTGATTGTTCTGAGCTATCTGCTTCAGTGCGGTAATGTTGGCTTGGCGTTCAGCTCTCTCGACTTCTCGGTCTGCCATCGTCTGCAGCAGTTGCATCATGGCATCCTGGGTGGCGTTGCGGGTTGGTGGGGCCATCTGAACATCGGAGTAGATGATAAGATAAGAGGGAAATTTCTATGGTTTGTTTTGTTAAATTTTTAAAAGTTCACAAATTGAAATTTTGAGTAGTGTTGCGGGGGTAAAACCAACAACACTTTTTCATTCATACCAAGCATCACATATTACAAATCTAACACACCGTTGGTTTGAAGAACCATTCATCGCTCTACGATACAAGGGGATCCTGATACAACTCACACCTACTTAAGTGCTGGGGTGATACTACTCTTCAGGGTGGATTCTTTGTCTTCACGGGTGAGGTGCTTGGCGAGAGGCGAGGGCGTTGTCCAAATCCCTGCGGGTTTTGTACTGCCTGAAGTCCTGAGGTGCTTCATAGGGGTTCATCTCCGGGGGTGGGGGCATGGTCATCGGTCTTCCCATGGAGTCATGTCTTGGGTAGTAGATGAAACGAGTGTTCTTGATCTTGTCCTCATTTTGTCCACACAGACGGGAAATTGCTTCTTGCATAGCTTTGACTAGTCCTTCCTTCCAAGTGTTTCCCGTTACAGAAAACCATATGGTTTCCCATACCGGGGCATCAAGCTTCCTTCGTAGATCAGTAGAAACGTCCCACCGAGGTGGTTCTCCTAACTGAGCTTTGAGGGGTATTCCGAAGAACTCGGGATACGGGTGTCCTAGATAGTCCACTAGTTGCTTCAACTCCTTTTCGAACCTTAGGTCGCCTCCGGGACCAAGCTGATAGGACTCCCATTGGTACGTCATCTGTGAACAAAGAGGAGGAGTAAATTAGAGAAGTAGTCAGGTGTGCAAAATTTTATGTAGGCTTGCAAAGAAAGTAGAGTATAGATTTCTCATCTTTTTGAAAAAGGATCTCAAGGATAAGGGTAAGAACAAGTTTTCACAAATATGCACTTCATTGGTTTTTGAAACTAAGTTTTTCAGACGTCCATTCTAACTAGGGTCTCCTAAGGTCAAACAATGGCTCTGATACCAACTTGTCAACACCCGGATTTTTAAGTCCAGATGCCTGTTATGCCATACATCGCAATCCCAGGAATATTGTTGTTGCGAGACATAACAGTTGAATATCATAAGTCATCATTCATTACATATCATAGTCGTCTTACAAATAGATCACATGATCCAATATTACAATAATAGTTGAACTATTGTTTCAACACACATCACAAATACATAGCGGAAGCGTAGATAGAAGGGGACTCTATAGTCCACAGGCCAACGCTTGACGTCAGGAGTAGTCCTAGTTGTCGTAGACGTCCTGCTGTCCATCCTCTTCATACTGCTGCTCCTCTTCATAGTCTGCCATTCGAATAGCCAGGGACACACCGTGAGTACTTTAAAGTACTCGCAAACTAATACTAATGTAAGTACTAACATTTCTAAGGGGGTGCTAAGCTCTAAGTTTATTTGCATAAAGCCAATTTTATTTCATAAACATTTAGTAAAGACTCTTCACTTGCTAACTAACTCAAGGGGGAACATTAGTGTCATTCCCACAACTCTGTTGTGATTCAATTCAAATTCACCATCTCAAGTTCAAATCACAAGTCACCCTTCACATGTCACATTTTTGAAAATGGTCTGATGACGGAACAGTATGGCCTTTCCAACCGTCCATAACCGTGGACGCGGCTATTCGAATAGATCTACACTCTGCAGAGGTCGTACACTTGTGCCACAACATTTGCAATAATCCGTTAGGGTTAACTGGCCCTGATTTACCACACTCCGTGTGCGGACTACCAACCATAACCTTTCACTTACATACCCTAGTATAGGCACCTCTCCCCATGAGCTTGGCCTCCCAGACAGACAGTCAGCCTGGGAACTGCACAGGGCTTGGGCCGGACATTCACCTCATATTCACGTCATATCACATCATTCCATATTTCTTTGGAGGCAGCCCTTGGCGTAACCCCGATGACGTTTGTTTAGAGGGAACCCATACTAAGATACATAAACTTCTAGTTAAGCCCTTACCCATAATCAGGTATCGTGGGGGTACTTGCAAAATTGGAATGGTATCGCATCCGAACCCAACCATCAGTTTTTGTAAAGTTCACCATGTCATTCACCAGTCATATTCACCTTCAAAATCTTTCAATAGAATGACTCATCATTCCAAGGTTTTCAAAGTCATTTCATTTCACAAGTTCCCATCTAGAGTAGTCAGTTTTATTTGTTAGCACTAGCACTAGTCATGAGGGGTGCTAACTAGCTTATAGCTTTCTAGGCTAAGTTTGATACTCTTGTAGTACTCAATCTCTAGACCAAAGTTAACTATCAAAGCAAGTTATAATAATCAAAGTAAAAGTTTGGAAGAATAAAACTTGGGAAGGGATCATGAAGCATAAAGTAATGGTGAGTGTGCCTTGCTCTAGTAGAGCTTTGCACTTTGCAAGAATATTAGCTTGCAACAATATAACTTGCAATAGTCTAGCTTGCATTGGTAATAGCTTGCCTTGGTTGAGGTGGTGGTCAAAGTTCTCTTCTTCTCCTTGGAAGTAGACCTCCTCCTCCTCCTCTGGATACTCCTTGGTACTAGCGTCTAAAATACGAATACGGGGTATACAATCACCACACAAGTTCAAGAGCTATACTAAGCACACACATAAATCACACCAACTATTCTAGCATTATCACATTGTCATCATGTGGGTTGATATGGTTTTATTCTTAAGAAAAATAATTTCCTCTCATTATATATGTAAATGATAGTTTCCTTTTAATTCTTGAGGAATAATTTCCTCTCATTGAATCTTCTTAAGATTTAATTTCTCAAACCATCCTACATGATGTCATGTTGACCTAAGTCAAACATTCATCATTATCCTTTGAGAAAAAGATTTAAATGAGGTAGAATACCTCATACCATTTAATAATGCCTATGATGATTTAAAATATCCAAGTATTTCATGTGAGAGTATTTGACCAGGGGTTCAAACTTCATATGAAAGTACTTGGGACAAGATTTAAATGAAGTGAAACACCTCATAGATTTAAATTCTAAATTTGGGATATAGTTTAAATGGACTAGTATTGACTTCATAGTCAATATTTTGCTTCTAGCCCATGATCATATACAGAACATATATCATATTTTTACATAATAAATTAGAGTTTGTTAAATGTGAATTATGAGAGGTGGAATCACCTCAAAATTCAAAAGGGTTGATTTTTAATAATTATTCTAAGTCAGAAAAGTCTATGTCTTGTTTATTTTGCTCCTTTAATTCTACCACAGCTATTGGTTTGAATCCGGTGGCATTGGATAGATAATTTCACAGGCTTTCCAACCATATGAAATTCACTAAAAATGGCCAAGTAGATTTGTCACTATTTATTTTTGAAGTTGACACCAGTTTGTAATTTGAATTAAAACCCAAACTGAAATTTTGGGATTCAAACTTCGTGGGCTTGGCGGGAAACTACACGGGCTGCGCAGTGAGAGCGAGGCTTGGGCCGGCCCATCACCGCAACAGGCCAACTGACAGTGGGAGCCACCCGTCAGTGGCCTTAACACGCCCCGAAACGGTACGCAGCTAGCGCCGTCGGATTAAAAGACAATCGGACGGTTCTGGGTCGTCCCCGTCCTCGACGAAGAGGTCCGGCGAACTAACCCTACCGGCGGCGAGGTGGGTCGCGATAGGAGGCTTACCGGCGTCTAGGGAGTCTGGCGAGGCGGGCAAACGAACTGGTCGACGAAGGCGAGTCGAAGGAGGGTTGCGGCGGCTCCAGGGGTGCTCGGAATCGTCGGCTTCGTTGAGCTGCTGCAGCGGCGGACTCCGGTGAAATTGCGGCGACTGTGAGCTCAATCGAGGTGGAGAAAGGGTCTAGGAGATCGAGGAGAAGGAGGGGAAGCTACTGAGATGCTGAACTCGTCTAGGGGGAGCCGGTATTTATAGGGGCGAGGGTCGGCCGAGGGTGCGGAGCAGGTCGACGGCGAGGTCGTCGTTCCAAGGCGACGAAGGGGTAAGGAATGGGCGTAGCGTGTTCCTAGTGTCACGGTGAGCACGACGCGCATCCAGGAGAGGTCAGGGGTGGTCAGAAGCAGGCGGTACGTCACCGTGTGCTGGCGGACGGTCGTCGTCCGTGACGACGGCTACAGGGCGAGCGCGTCCAAGCGGCGTTGTCCGTGAGGTAGCTGACGTCGAGGTGAGGCTGCAGGTGAAAGGAGAGGTCGAGGGGAGCACTGAGTCGACGGGGCGAGGTGATGTCCTGGCGCGCTCTGGCGTCGCGACCATGCACGGCATGGCGTCGCTGGGGCGTTCTGGGCGCGTCTGTGCTGGCGAGTGCAGGCGTTGCCTTGGTCAAAGGAGGGCACGGGCTGATCCAGTAGAGGTAGAGGGATGTCCAGGACATGGAGGTGCAGTCCAGAAGGGACCAGAGACGATGATGGCATGATGATGCCATGCCAAGCCACGGCATGGTCTTGCCACGGTCAAAATGGTCAGCATTTGTGAGGGCAAGTGGTGGCACTGGTGTTGAAAGGTGAGAGGAGGTGCCAGAGCATCTGAGGAGGGCCAGGGTTGGACCAAGTCCAAGCCAAAAATCAGTATGGGCTCAACTATATACACTGCCTGCAAGGTGTTTGGTGAATTGCCCGAAAGAATTTTATTTTCAAAATTTGGAAATTCCTTTGGTGGATCTCATTCATATATTCATAGAGATGGAGTGGTGGTGGTGGTCAATTTGGTGTTGTTTTGCAAGTTTTCAAATTGGGGTTGATCTTCTCTTTATTTCAAAGTCCCCTCTTGTCAACACTATACTGGTCAACCTGGTCAACATTAGGTATGGTGGTCAACATGAAAGTTGTTCACCTTGACATATTCTTGGATGACATGGCAATAGTTGACCAAGTTTGGTTGAAGAAAAGTCAAAGCCAGAGGGGTAAAGTGAGGAACATTTTATAAAATGGCCATATGACCATTATCACATGTATGTTGATTTTGAGATTTGCTTTGATTTGATTTTGGTTTCTTTGATGCAATTGTGTTTGTTTATCATATATAAGAGTTTTACAAACAATAGATCAAGCAATGGTGGCCTTGGTTGAAGATTTGCAAATTTGGCTAAGTGTATGTGAGTGAATTTTGGGGATTTTCTCCCTATTTGATTTCTCCCCATTTGAGTTGACTTTTGTTGACTCTAAAGTGGTTCTTATTAGTTTAGAAACATTTTCCAACCATTGAAACCAATTCAAATGGTCTTGTTCAAAGATTTGCAAAAATGGCCATAACACATAAGAGGTGATGTGTCATATTTCATTAAACTTGTAAATTGTTCATCTTGCTTCACTTGGACATGGGTTAGGGTCAATTTAGTGTTATATTAGGTTGAGAGATGGTTTCACACCATTTGGTCAAGGTTTAAAGTGCATAGGTCAAGATTTGGGTATTATGGCTATGTGTCACATATGCCTCTATGCATATGTTGCATTTGAGTTTTAATTTGACTTGGCTTGACCCAATTGGTGTTGTTGAGGGTTGAAATGGTATATAGGAGTGATCCCACCATTCACAACAAGTATTAGGGTCAAGATTCTTAAATTCACATATTTGCTATTTTACTCTCATATGCCTCTATGGCATTTTTAGTTTCTTTTTATTTTCTTTGGAAACCACTTGGATTTGGTTTGATAAGCCTTAGGTAAGGTGTATGAAGGTTTTCCAAACCTCTAAGCAAAGTAGAAAATCTTAGGGTAAAGTTTTATAAATATAGCCATAGGCACATATGCCTCTTTCTTATTTAATTTCCTTTTTTTATTTTAGCTAGTATGGTGAAAAGAGGGGTGAGGTTTAGGGTTTAAGATCACTTTAAATACTAATAACAAGCAATCATGGCAATAGCACAAGAATTAAGCAAGATTACTAAGCATCAAACTTAATTTGATAAAAGTTTTTGTTGGTTCCAAAATTTGGAACTAGGGAAATTCATTTGTTTTGTTTTGAATTTTTGGGATGTTACATTCTGGGTATTTAGTTTATTATTACTGGCCAGGAAAATTTTGAAATCCCCAATTAACTAAGGAACTTTGCAAATTAAAAGTGCTACAGCAACTAGAGCAAGTGGAGGAAGAAAGAAATGTTGTTTACCTCCTCTATGCATATAAAAAGTATTTGTTAACAAGGTTGATCAAGTCTTGCCACCAAATAAATTTTACATAGCATAAGAAGAAATAAACCTCAAATCAATCATGTTACCTTGAATTGTATTGATATGGATCCAATCACGAGAGTTTGATATTCTTCTTTAGGCTCATATATAGGACAATCAATAGTTCCCACTTTGATAGTTCTCACATTAGAAATAGTATTAACTCCACACGCTTTCTCAATCCTCTTGGGAAAATAAACGGTATGCTCCCTATCATCAACATTGAAAGTAACCTTTCCTTTATTGCAATCAATAACAGCCCCTGCGGTGTTAAGAAAAGGTCTCCCAAGAATAATAGACATATTATCATCTTCAGGCATTTCCAACACAACAAAATCAGTTAATATCAAGCAGTTATTAGTAACTTGAACAGGAACATCCTCACATATACCAACAGGAATAGCAGTAGATTTATCAGCCATTTGCAAAGATATATCAGTAGGTATCAACTTATCTAAGTAAAGTCTCTTATAAAGAGAAAAAGGCATAACACTAACACCGGCTCCCAAGTCACATAGAGCAGTTTTAACATAATTATTCTTAATAGAACAAGGAATAGTAGGTATACCTGGGTCGCCCAACTTCTTTGGCACTTTGCCATTGAAAGAGTAATTAGCAAGCATAGTGGAAATTTCCTCATTGGGGATTTTCCTTTTGTTAGTAACAATATCTTTCATATACTTTGAATAAGGAGGCAATTTAATAGCATCAGTCAAAGGGATTTGCAAGAATAAAGGTTTCATCCAATCACAAAATTTATTATAGTGTTCTTCTTCCTTTGATTTTAGTTTCTTAGCAGGAAAAGGCATTTGCTTTTGAACCCAAGGTTCTCTTTCATTACCATGTTTCTCAGCAATAAAATCTTCTTTAGTGTACTTTTTATTTTTAGCATGCTTTTCAGGTTCATCTTCTACCTCTTCTTTATCAGAAGCATCCTTCTTATCATTATCATTATCATTATCATGTTCATTACCACTTTCAGTTTCAGCATCAGAAATAGAAATGCTATTAGGATCATTAACAGGTTCAGAGGATTCTACAACATTCTTATGTTTCTTCTTCTTTTTCTTCTTATATGGAGCACTAGTTTTAGTTCGTTGAGAATCTTGTTCAACTCTTTTGGGATGTCCCTCAGGATATAAAGGATCCTGAGTAGAAACACCACCTCTAGTTGTTACTTCATAAGCATGTTTCTCTTTAGAATTATTCCCCAACAAGTCATTTTGCACTTTAGTGAGTTGATCAATTTGAGTTTGCACCATATGAAAATGTTTAACAAGCATCTTAACATCATTGGAGGTTCTCTCTACAATATCATGCAATTCACTAATAGCTCGAGAATTTTCCATTAAATGATTCTCTACTCTCATATTAAAATTTTCTTGCTTAACAATATAATTATCAAACTCATCTAAGCATTGTGCAGGAGGTTTCGAATACGGAATATCTTCCCTAGTAAAGCGTTGAAGGGAGTTTACCTCAATCATGGATGAAGGGGGAATTATATCACATATATCTTCTATGGGAGGAAGATTCTTCACATCTTCAGATTTAATACCTTTCTCCTTGAGAGACTTCTTGGCTTCCCTCATATCTTCATCATTCAATTTAATTAAACCCCTCTTCTTTAATATTGGCGTTGGAGTTGGTTCAGGTGTAGTCCAATCATCATGATTCCGGCCTATTTTAGCCAATAATTCTTCAGCTTCGTCTGGAGTTCTTTTCCTGAAAACACAACCAGCACAACTATCCAGGTATGCCCTAGACTCAATGGTTAGTCCACTATAAAATATATCAAGTAAATCATGCTTTTCCAAATCATGGTCAGGCCGAGCTCTAATAAGAGAGCAAAATCTCGCCCAAGCCTCAGGCAATTTCTCTCCATCTCCCTGGTCAAAATTATAGATTCTCTGCAAAGCAATATGTTGAGCACTAGCAGGAAAGTATTTACGGAAGAAAACATCAAGCAATTCTTTTGGACTTTTAATAGAATTAGGTGGCAAACTATTATACCAAGTTTTAGCGTCATCCTTTAATGAGAATGGAAAGATTTTAGCAACAAAGTAAGTACGCTTCTTAACATCATCAGAAAACAAGCTACTCAGAGTAGATAGCTCAATCATGTGTTCAACAACACTTTCTTTTTCAGTACCACAAAAGGGTGTTTTCTCAACAATAGCTATATGAGATAAATCAAGAGAAAAATCATAATCTTTATCCTTAATGTTTATAGGAGATGTGGCAAACTTAGGATCAGGAGACAATTTATATCTAACAGCATGTTCTGCAAGCAACTTTTTAATTTTTCTTGCATCAGTAGTAGCATTGCATTTTTCAATAAAATCATCATTAAGCTCCACATAATCTTCATCAGGATCATCACTAGAATAATCAAGTTCAGGTGAATTAACAGGTGTAGTGGCATTTTCATCAGGAGTTTCAGCATTTTCAATTTGTCTAGACCTAGCAATCGTAGCATCTAGCAAGGATCCCAATGAACCACTATCATCAAGCACAGCAGAAACATTATCAATATTATGAGAGTTTTCAGATTCAGCAGACGTACCAGCTTGTGGCGGTGAAACAAGTTTATCAATCACAGATGGTGAATCAAGAGCAGCAGAGGTACTCAGAGTTGTACCTTTTCTTGTAGTGGATGGTAATATGGCGACCTTAGTATCGCGAGGTTTACCCATGATGGAGAATTTGCAGCGAACAATATCAATCCAAGTGAACTTCCAAATAAAGCTATGCTCCCCGGCAACGGCGCCGGAAAATAGTCTTGATGACCCACAAGTATAGGGGATCGCAACAGCTTCGAGGGAAGTAAAACCCAATTTATTGATTCGACACAAGGGGAGACAAAGAATACTTGAAAGCCTTAACAGCGGAGTTGTCAATTCAGCTGCACCTGGAAACAGACTTGCTCGCAAGAGTTTATCGAATAACATTTTAGCGTAGCAGTAGTAAAATAACAAAAACAAAGACAAAGCAGATTATAGTAACAAGAGGATTAAAATACTGTAGGCACGGGACGGATGACGGGCATTGCATGGATAAGAGAAACTCATGTAACAATCATAGCAGGGCATTTGCAGATAATAATAAAACGGTGTCCAAGTACAAAGCAATCAATAGGCATGTGTTCCATATATAGTCGTACGTGCTCGCAATGAGAAACTTGCACAACATCTTTTGTCCTACCAGCCGGTGGCAGCCGGGCCTCAAGGGAAACTACTGGATATTAAGGTACTCTTTTTAATAGAGTACCGGAGCAAAGCATTAACACTCCGAACACATGTGATCCTCACATCACTACCATTCCCTCCGGTTGTCCCGATTTCTGTCACTTCGGGGCCATCGGTTCCGGACAGGACATGTGTATACAACTTGCAGTAAGATCAATAAACAATGAATATCATGATGAAACAATAACATGTTCAGATCTGAGATCATGGCACTCGGGCCCTAGTGACAAGCATTAAGCATAACAAGTTGCAACAATATCATCAAAGTACCAATTACGGACACTAGGCACTATGCCCTAACAATCTTATGCTATTACATGACCAATCTCATCCAATCCCTACCATCCCCTTCGGCCTACAGCGGGGGAATTACTCACACATGGATGGGGAAACATGGCTGGTTGATGTAGAGGCGTTGGCGGTGATGATGGCGATGATCTCCTCCAATTCCCCGTCCCGCGGAGTGCCAGAACGGAGACTTCGGCTCCCGCGACGGAGTTTCGCGATGTGGCGGCGTTCTGGAGGGTTTCTGCGACTTCGACTTCTCTCCGTGCGTTTTAGGTCGAGGCCGATAAATAGTCCGAAGGAGGACGTCGGAGGCCGCCGAGGGGCCACACCATAGGCCGCGCGGGCCCCCTAGGCCGCGCCGCCTTATGGTGTGGGGCCCTCGGGCCTCCACCTTACTTGACCTTCTGGCTCCGTCGGTCTGGGAAAATAGGGCCTTCGCATAAATTCCGAGGATTTTCCCGAAAGTTGGATTTCTGCACAAAAACGAGACACCAGAACAGTTCTGCTGAAAACAGCGTTAGTCCGTGTTAGTTGTATCCAATATACACAAATTAGAGGCAAAACAATAGCTAAAGTGTTCGGGAAAGTAGATACGTTTTGAACGTATCAGGTACCACTACACAAGAACCATGCATATGTTAAAACTTTTGAATCATGTGTTTTTTCTTCTCTTGATTACTGCCCAAAGGAGAAAAATTATATTAAATGGGTGTTTTCTATGAAGTGCCTACCGAATGAAGTGTACACACTACCACCAATCCAATTTTCACAGGTCTGCATAAGAGACATGGTAGCTACGTACGATGGCAATTTCCAACGATCCACGGATTATCTTTGTGTGCAACCATATACTGAATTATTTCTGGGCTAAAAGTTTTATTTCAAATGTAATTGGAAGGAAGGGTACATGAATTAGAATTAAAAAACTAGGTAAATACATGACATGCCCCCAAGATGTGGAAGCCTAAAACAATGGCCAAACATGTGCGGTGCATCCAAGTATAACACATAGCATGCACCGATAGTTTGACCTAAATTTGAAATCAAGCCGAAGGTGGTTCGAAAAATCGTAAAATGGCAAAACAAAGCATGAAGTTACAAATTTGTGATGTACTATATGTCCATTAGGATATTACAAGGCTGACAAGTATACCTATGTTGTAAAATTGAGCAACATAATACACAATATATATATATATATATATTACCCAAAATATACGATGGACATCTAGTTTGTAATGATATAATTTTTGTACCATAAAATTCATATTATGTTGTAATCAAATTAATGATATAGGGATGCACGCTGACATTATAATCCCTAACGGAGGGAGTAAGCACTTCAGTTATGAAAAGTACCGAACAATGCATGCGAAAATGATTTTTATTGGAATACTAGTTCAACTTATTTTGTTATAAAGGGGCGTCGTGAGATTGATCGACCTAAATTTGTAAACAAGCCAAAGTTATTGTGGGGCTCGATATAAAAAGGTCGAAAGAAATGATGGAGTCATATAATTCGTGGTTTACATACTTCCACTATGAACAATACTAACAAAATTTACTTGAAACTTGTTGGCCATGCCATTCTGCTACCCCCCAAATTCAAATATGAATCCTTGTGGCACGACCATGTTGGGGTTCACTTCTGGGCTTCTGGCTATCTACCCAGCCGAGCATGCGGGCTCTATTACCTTGTACGAATCCTCGTTTTAAACCAAGAAGAAGTGAACAACCCCCCCCCCCCCCCACTCTCTCTCTCTCTCTCTCTCTCTCTCTCTCTCTCTAACCGGCTTTAGATATCGCATCATTTGTCTCTCAGACTCCATTGATTTGCCCCAAGTTCAACAAGGTCGCTCCCTTTTCCTCTGAGAGTCCATTGACTTTTATTTGCTGGTGTCACTTGTGCTAAACTGTCATTCCTTGTACTCCCTCCGATTCATATTACTTGATGGTAATATAGATGTATCTAGACACATTTTAGTTGTAGATACATCCATTTTACCATCAATTAATATTGATCGGAGTTGCAGCGTGGTATGAGGCCTGCCGCCTGCCACCGTCGGCGAGGTTCCAAGTAAACGGTGCCAGAAGAAGAGTAGCGCGGCTCCGGATTCAACCACGAGGCGGCGATGGACGGCACCATGGAAATAAACGCTACGAATTTGGAGGCCATCGCGTACAACATCGCTGGAACGGCGCAGGTCATGTGCTCCCACGACGGCTGCGGGGTCAACGTCAGCTACCACGAGTCCCTAAGACACCAGATCGCGTGCCCGCACGACCGGTGCAACTGCACGGAGCAGGGCTGCGAATTCGCCGCCCCACCGTCAGCGCTCCTCGTTCACCTCGCAGAGGCCCACTCGATTCAGGTGCACAGGTTAGAGTATGGCAAGTCCATAGAGTTCCGGGTGACCATGACGCACCCGTGCTCGCCGTGCAGGCTGCTCGTCGTCGAAGGGGATGACGGCTCCGTGTTCGTCCTGTACATCGACGCGCTCGGCCCGGCCATTGTCTTGTCTTTGGTATGCGTCAGGTCGGCCACATCCGTGTGGCCGCTCTACAGGGTGAAGATCTGGGCGCACGGCCCGCCGCCGTCCTCGAAATCGGACTGCAGGCGGGATGTCGTGAAGATGTCTGCCGATGCTTCTGGCAGCGCGTCGCCGGGCGCTGTCGTGTTTGAGGAGCTCACGTCGTTCCTCGTTGTGCCGGGGCCATACCTCGTTGGTGCTGGATCGTCCAAGGAGCTGCGTTTCTACATTCGCTTATGCAAGCAGATGTAGCTACTGCTACTTTGCGTAGTTGAAAAAACTGTCAATTTGTAAAGTACTAGAGTGTTCGTACGGCTGCTATTTTTTTATGGGGTCTTTGTTTCATATTTGTGCTGAACTGTTTGTAGTAGTACTTATACTTAATAATGATGCAGCGTGGAAGTGAATACTCTTTTTTTTGTGAATCGGAAGTGAATACTCCAACTACTATATGTAATTGTAACCCCTCCATCTGATTTACTCCCTCCGTCTCGATTTAGAGGGCTTGGTTTATTTTGCAGCAGGACCAAGGCATTGTTTCATTGGATGACGAAAACTCTCCGGAGCGCTGCCTCCTCCGGATGACAATAAAACATGATGTACAATGGGTTGTTTTTTAGTCTTATCTTTGGTAACGAGACATCCTAAATTTGTGGTGAGAGAGATTTATGCTAAGAGATGATCTCTTAGCTAAGAGAAGGCAAAGTCTTTTTTCATCTTTCTCTTTCTTCCACATCAGCGTTTATCCTACGTGGCACTGCTAAAATATCACCATTGTACATGCCCTAATACTCCACTAATGGTGTACAAAGCGTGCATGCAGCCGATCACATGCCCCCATGCAAACTTGTTTGGTTTCACACTCCACCAGCATGCACAAGGCTGTTCCCAGAGAATAGAAAAAGGAGAAAAGGGAAGGTGGAGACTAATTCGAGAAGGTTACTAGTACTTCTAATTTAAATGCATGCAGGCCTTAGATGAGAGGTAATATGGGACAAATATTTGTTCAGATTAGGCCCTGTGAACCGAGACAGAGGGGTATAAAACTATCTGCACTTCCAGATCATTTCTCCTGTTTTTTAGATGTCCTTTCACTTACTATAAAAAACAAAGAAGCACTATAAGGGCTGCTTTCAATCAAAGGAATGTGGAGAGTGTAGAAATAGGAAAGGTGTAGGATTGAAATTTTCCCATAGGAATCAAATCCAACATAATTCCTATGTCAATCCTATGAATCAAAGAAGCCCTAAGTGGTTACCGGTGCTTAATGCACAGTTCCAAAGAGTTCATCCCGCAGTCCAAATAACTAATAATCAGATGATGTCAATTTTTATGTATGTAGTTGTGCCTATTACCATCACAAATATAGTCTCAAATAGTATGATGGCGGAGATACACATTTTTTAACTACCATGATTTTCGGAAAATGCTTAGTCAATTTTGACATAATTTGACTTTCTAAAAATAATACGGAGTATAAGCCTTAAGCTTTGAGATGGAGGTACTATATTGGGTTTTCCTCGTCTTAAGCAAAATCCCTTCCCATCCCCTTAAATAGAGTACTCCAGCCTCGAGGCTAGGAGATAAGAGAGGCCATCGATAGGCCATACTCCTCGCGCGCTCGCAATGTTGGAAACTGTCACCGTTACCCTGAAGATGGACTCCACCGTGCTTCACTGCATTTTCTGCTCCCAGCCCCTCAAGCCCCCCGTCTTCAAGGTCGATCCCTTTCCCTCCCACACTCCATTGATGTTTCTTTTGTGGGTTCACTACTGCAAAAATGGGAATCCACGAACTTTGATTTGTGCAGTGCAAGGGTAATCATTTGGCCTGCGGCCGCTGCCTCAGCGAGCTTCCCGGGAACCGGTGCCATAGGTGCGTGGAACCCCGCGGCGGATTCGAGCAGACCCGGCAATGGACGCCGTCGTATCAGCGGCGACGGTTGAGTGCCCCCACAGCAGCTGCGGGAGCTTGGTGGCCTACCACCAGGTCCACGACCACAAGATTGCATGCCCGCACGCCCCTTGCGCTTGCACGGAGCCCGGCTGCGACTTCGCCGCCCCGCCAACAGCGCTCGTCGCCCACTTCGCAGCGGCCCACTCGATCCAAGTGCACAAGCTCCCGCCGTACAACACGACCAAAGTGTTCCAGGTGCCGGTGCCGGTGCCGGGTTCACCGTGCCTGCGGATCATCGCCGAAGGGGAGGACGGCGCCGTGTTCGTCCTGATCATCGGCGTGCTCGGTTCGACTTCGACCACCATCGTGTCTACCGTGTGCGTTAGGGCGGCCGCGTGCGTGTGGCCTCTGTACACGGCAAAGATGTGGGCGAATGGGCCGGCGTCGTGCTCGTTGGCGCACGCGAGGAGCAGGGCGGACACCGTGAGTGTGTCTTTGGAGGCGTCGAGCTGCGCCTTGCCGGGCGACGTCGCGTTTGATGAACTCACGTCGTTCCTCTCGGTGCCGCCGCTGTACCTAGTGCTTGGTGGACCTTCCAAGCTGCTGCGTTTCTACATTCGCATCGAGAAGGAGAACAATTAATCCTCAAAATAAGTACTCCTACTCCATATGATGATACGTACTAGTATAGTGCTAATGCGGATGTAACCTCTAGTAAAGTACTAGTACTAACACTGTCTGAGTTGTACTATTATTTCAGTTTCGCTTCTATTGTTGGGTAACATCATCAGGAACATAACTTGAACTTATTGGTTTCAAATCTGTGACAACAAAAGAAAAAGAACAAGAAAGGGAGTACTCCGTAACTGTTTTTCGTCCTGCTAATGCAACCTTGAGGTGACAGGGACAACTTTGTACGGAGTACAAAGCATCGTGCTCATATAAATATACGTACAAAATCATCAGCAGTACCTCGATAGGTGCCATGTCCATTGATAGACTGGGTCACTGGGAGATGGATATTACTACTGGATAGCTGTCCTGACGTGATAGGATGCCTACATACACCCTACTCGGCAGGTGACGATACCTTCCCAACGAAGGTATCCAGTCCCATCCATTGATTATTTTATTATGGACGGAGAGCATTCTAGAAGAGATGTCATGTCTTGGGGCAGAGGTTCGGCTTAATCATGGTTTTGATATGGCCACGACTTTTGTCATTTAAGGCAACACCTATGGGAACCAAAAGATTACTGAAACAGCAACTACATTTTACTTGACGCTAGTGTAGATGTATCTAGACATATTGTAGCTATAGATACTTCCATTTTAGCATCAAGTAATGTGGATCGGAGGGAGTAATACAATACAGTATACTCAGTATAAGGTTAACTTTGGCACACGCTGGGACGCACATATTTGTTAGAAGTACACACATGCAAGACAGAGCATAGAGTAAAATAATTACTCTACTATTTACTTATGAGCAACCAAAAGCTTGTACGTGTCCACTATATATATGGGCATGGACTACACTTATTGCTTGTGGATGAGGATAGCTGTTGTGGACAACACAGTGCATGCTGTTAGAGTGAAACGACACACTTATTATGGATCGTAGGGAGTATGCAAGATAAAAAAAGATCTACCATACATATTATTATTATATACTTTTTTTGCGAATCTTATTTTATACTTATCAGTTATGTACTCACGACACTGGGAGCATACACACACACGATCGTACATACTACAGTAGTACTGTACTGCTTTTAACACTACTTGCAAGATAAAATATAGCTGGATGTACAGAACTACTTATCACTGGGTGCATTAGTGCATACACACACGATCGTATACATACTAGTACCTGTACTACTTTTAACACTAGGCTATCCTTTTCAGTGGTCTTCCTCTTCAGCTTCCACAGCCTGTACCATGCTGCTCTTCTTCTTCTTCTTCTTCTTACTCCCGCTGTCCTGGAATTCCGCCAATTTTTGTTGACCCTTCTCAAAGTTCACTATTCGCCTGTATACCTCATATGTCGCGTATGCGTCGATGCTTGCATACATGATATGCTTCATGGACAAGGGCACCTGCTTCCACAGCTTGTGTTCCTCATGCGTAAGTTTTTTCATGATAGATTTGTACTGGCTGTCTATAATGGCCGCAGCATAGTCAGCCAACGAATCCTTATTGTTACTAGTGGAATCGGCAGGCTTCCACCTTTTCTGATGTCCACGAAGTTCGCCACTGAGAGGTTGCAACGCCCAAGCCTGGTAATGTCGTTGCCGATGTCAACACCTGCAAATGTTACGTCAGCCTTGCCAAGAAAGTCAGCGAGTTTGGGGCATGGCTGGTCGGCCGAGGAAATCTGGTACAGGAGGCAGTCCGTGCCCATGCACAACTGTATGAGGGCAGCCTTCTGTTCAGGCCCATAGGTGTACTCTACGTCTAGGCCAACAATTTTGTACGAGTCTTCTTTCTCCAAGATCAACTCGATTTTGTTGATGTGTAGTAATGGTGGTTGTTCCATGAGCGAGGAAAGTGTGCCCGTGGTAGAACGCTTCCATGGAGGGTAGCGAGAGGGGCACATGCGAGAGTGTCAGGGAGAAGACGAAATGAGGAAGACGAATGTTAACCGCCACGCCAGGGCCTGGAAACCGCTAGATGCATGCATTTTGGACGGTTTTGAAGATGACGGGCCATAGGGCACGAATGCAGTTTCCTTGTTAAAATAATAATAACCGCCCACGTACTTAATTAATTGGATGCTTATTTGTTTCTCGAGAGGAGCCTAGTTTTTTTCTACTACTCCGTACGAAACTCTGAGGATCTAAATCATCAGCATTAGTACAAAGAGATTCAAAAGTAATAGTATTACCTTCGTCTAAAAGGAGGTGTCTTAGTTTTGTCTAATACGGATGTATATAGACATATCTTAGTTGTAGAAATTACAAATATGTCTTCCTTGCACCACTTAGCTACCACTACAAACACTAACGCAAGGTAGATCAGCATCATGCAATGTAGACATTACAGTATTTTTGTACTACTGTACTTGTCTTCCCTGGTCTATGATTCAATATCTAGTATACTGTACTGCTTATACACCAGGGAGATTCAAAATACGAGTTGAGCGCCAAAACTCCCGCCTCCATAAACATATTTCGAATTCCCATTCGACCCCTATTACCAATGACGCAATGGCAGACAAGTGAAGCCGGCGTGGGTTGGGGTCTCGTTCGTAATTTACACATCCCCTCTGACATATATAGTCTACCGCTTTCCTTTCGTCTTCCCCATTTCCGCCAAAAATATGTCGCAATACTCCAGGCCCATCATCTCTCACCTGGCGGACCACCGCACCGGAATATCCCGGCCGTACTTAGCCGGCCTACCACCTCACCTACCTGAGGTTACCGACTCCCTCGTCCGCAGCACGATCCGCACCAACGCCGCCAGTGTACTGCATCGGATCTGCTTCACCGACCGCTTCATCCGCAGCACCAGATCCGCTTCACCAACGCCGCCGTGCACTGCACTATCTGAGTTCACCGACTCCCTCGTCTGCCGTACCTGATCCGCTTCACCAACGACGCCGTGCACTGCACCGGATCTGCTTCACCGACTCCCTCATTTCAGATCTGCTTCCCCGAAACCATCATCGACCGCCCCAGATCTGCTTCCTCGACGCCGACACCGCAACCGCAGCACCCCCGCCGTCGTCGACGTGACCCGCAAGGATGCCGAGTATGACTACACGAAGCCGCCGTCGAGGTAACCAGACCCCCTCCCCCCTACACGTTTTGGGTTGTTACCATAGAAGGTTCAAGCATGTCTTGGTCAACTAGAATGTGTCTATATACATCTGAATCTAGTCATAACTGAGATTTATATTAGCATGTAAGTATCTAGAATTGGTTTACTGTCATGCAATCCAATCTAGTTAAACCCGTGTCAATCTATATCTATACCTAATAATATATAATAATAAAGAAACTAAGGCAAAATTTTCGTCCAACTTCAAACTACCCATAAATTTCCGAAAATTACACCTATGCCCCCCGCGAGTTAATACTGATTCGTCCGTCTAAAAAAGCATCGACAGAGAAGTCCCATAGATCCAGCTCCGCCCTGCTCTCAATGCGCGTGGCAGATGGCAGAAACCTGCGCATTTGCCCATGCCACTCCTCGAGCTCTCTGTCTTGATGTGCTTCACACACCTTGATGTGCTTCACACACATGGCTTATAATACTAGGAAGCTTGTACATGACCCTTTAGATTGTTGCCATGTGCCAGAATCCAAACCCTATACCATACTTCTAGAATACTCTACAAACTCTAGATATTTCATACTACTCGTAAATATCTTACTCTAGAATATTCCCCATTCTACAATTCTCTCTACATACCTTGGATACTTCATGACTAAGCTAGCTCCTTTACTAGCCAACCACATTGATAAGATTACTACTAACAATCTCCCCCATAATCTTGTCATATAAACTATCTTTACTACGTATTAAATTTAAAACAGGTCGCGGTGGTTGGTGATGGTACGTCAAACGTGTATACAACTCACCCGAACATAAAAAGTAAGGTCAGCGTGACCGGCTCCATGAGGAGTTCTTATCAGGATTAGTTAGGTCACGACCAAAATCCAATCCGTAGCACTAGGTAGCAAAATCAGCATCCCTTTCCTAATTCTAATCGCTAAAACAAGCATAGATCGGTTCAGCCACACATCTTTTTCGTTCGCTCCCCTTTTTATTCTCTAAGGAACCCTCTCCTTAATGAGCGTAGATTGATGGAGATGGCTTTTGTACCGGTCAATCTTTATATCAGCAGGTGATCCGTCCTTTCTCCTCTGCCGTGGTTCATCAACGCGTGTCCGACAATCCCGGTTAGATCGGCACGATCGGCAAAAAAGAAAAAAGCCAAAAGAGACCCATTGATTAGGCTCCTCTTGCCGTGCAACTTTAAATTTTCTAACTTTTCTTTCATTCGCAAACATACAGTGACAACTTATATGACTCTAGGTTTCTTTTCCTAATTTTTGCACGTGCATGCATTTTCCATTTAAAATTCGTAGGACATACAAATCTCAACACTTATGCAACTAAAAATCCTTTAAAAACAAAACTTTCAGACCCTGCAGCATTTAAGAGGTTAGTGACAAGAATCAACCACATGTTTAGGAGCGCAGTGACATTCTCGCTAAAAAACCATGTTTCACGCGTGGGTGTTTCATTAATAAAGAGAAATATCTGATTAGTAAAGAGAAATATCTGTTCAGTTGGGGCCACGTTTCGACGTGTGTTCTCGACAAATCAGTTTCTCAGACAAAGTATCTCGAAGGTGTTCATAGAGGTAGCATGTGCATTTGTGCGTTCATAGAAGCGAGTGTATGTACTTAGTGAGCATTTATATTGTACCGTGTTTTGTAAAAAAAGATGGTGTGAAAGGGCACCTTTTACGATATACTCCCTCCGTCCCAAAATGTAAGGGGTCTAAGGATTGGTCAAAAGTCAAACCTTACAAACTTTGACCAAATATTTAAAAAAATATTTACATCTACAATATCAAATTGACATATTAAGAAAATATACTTTAGGGTGAATCTATTGATAATGATTTAGTATTGTAAATATTTACATTTTTTTGTATAAACTTGGTCAAATTTTAAAAACATACTTTTAACTAATCCTTAGACGCCTTATTTTTGGCACGGACGGAGTATCATTCAATAAATACTATGAATTATTCGATCGTTTGTTCAAACATGTCAATTAGATCGGTCGATTGATCAACTCGGATCGGTCGATCGAGCATCAGAGTTGTCTCTGTGGTGACAAAAAATAATGCACATTGTATAAGACTGACGTACCACAGATTCTAAAGAAAAATGAGGACCATGTGGCCACACATCCTGGACATAGACATTGTGATTATATTCCATTTATTCTATTTTTGGAGAGAGCGATCTTTCGTTACTAACCCGTTGCAACACACGGGTATTATGCTAGTATCCCCTAATCCAGATCACATGGACCATGCACTTCATCTTGTGATGGCATCACACCGACTCACGTCAAGCAACGATGCCGCACCCTGCTTGTTAGCCTCACACCGACTTCATATTAGATATCATGTAGTGCATTTCAAGTACCAAATCACTGAGAACCAACCTGTGGTTGGATGGTTAGGAGGCAGTGGCACCCCCAGATTTGACGCTTTGGTGTCTCAAAAATGGAGGAATATTCTTGTGTGGGATGCGGCATTCCCGATGACATTGTGGTGATAGTGGTGACTTCGTCAATCTCAATATCCGTCGGATCAGTTTCTTGGATGCATTTTCCTGGATGTGCTCGAAGGGGTAGAGTGTGTGTGCGTGAGTGATGAGTGTATGCATGTACATGTGAGCATCTATGATTGTACTGTGTGTTGCAAAAAATAGTATTAATTTTTATCTTGTTCATACTAAGACTAGCAAAGCGTTCCCTGCTCTATAAACTCTCAAGAAACACCCCTATAATATCTATCTAGTTCGTCCTAATGTTAGAACAGTAATTGCATGCTATGTAATTCATCTATTTTTGTTAGGAAACCTACATATTTGTTTGCTTTTCTTATTCTCAGGTGACAGGTTGTGTGCTGGGACCATAGCCGCCGTCTGTTTTGTTCGTTACAAAATGTTGTTTTATATTCCGCCATTCTGTGCTCTTCTGTGTTCACAAGGTTTTAAATTATAATTTCCATATGTTTTGTTGTAAACAATGATGGTAAATGCCAATTACTATTTCCTTTCTGCTATCCTTTTGCCATCCTATAGTACATGTGTGAACTCATTGCTCTGGTACATTTAAATTCTTCATTGTTTTTGTTCTTCAAGAGCTGCAACCCTAACTCTTTGCTGTAATTTCATGTTGCACTATCACATGGAACACAACAAATCGTGGAGTGAATCACCCCTATAATCCAGTAAGTACCTTTCATTTTTGTATTGATATGCTTATCGTGCTGGAACCAGTTTGTGTTTAACACATTTACTCTCCATATAGATAGGATAACTGGTTTGAAATAAATCATGCTATTTATATGACTGCACGTCTTCGTTCATTTTCCTGCTAGCTTCTCAAACTTGTTCTATTGCCTGTCTAATCTTTTTTTGTTTGATCATGATTAAACCAATTTAATTGTTCTGCTTAACTTAAATGATCTGGCATTTTATTCCATCCACATAATGTTTGATTGCTCTTGCACTTCCTCATACCGTTATGTCTTCTGGATTTCATCCATACATGATAAGAATGTTTTGCTTGGTGAATATGAGTCAGATGATGATTCAATTGGTTATTAGTCCTTGATTCATTGAGTTGACTGATGATTAAAACATATAAACCTTGGCACTTTCTGGCATGCTTGTTGTGGGATATAATGAGCATATTTGTTTTTTGTAAGATTTTTTTCTGATTTCACTGTTGATTAATCCAATGCCACCTTCTGTAGTAGGAAATCCACCTTCAGTGGGTATCATAAATAAGATATGTTGTTTCTTTTTGGCTGACCCATCTTTTATTTTTAGGCACAAAATGGTTCATTTGTTTGTTTCTCCTTCCCTTATATTGGGCTCATGGGTTAAACATTGAAATAATATGTCAGTTTATATGAATCCCAGAATGGTTGCTGTCTAATCTGTCTTAATTGGTCCTGCTCGTTTATATTTGGCACCAAATGGATATATTTCTCGTTTATCTGAGGCATTCCCATGGCTGGCCGATGATGAAAATAATGAAATTTAGGGGGTTGGAGATTCTCCAACTGCACAATGTCTGGCTAGTTTTGTCCACATGACCACTTTTGTGGAACTTAAGGGATCTGAAGCACCCCTTCCAAGTGTCAATTTTAATTGACAGACATCTGTTATGCAGTTTCCTGGCTTATTTTATTAGGCACAGACTGTCTAGTTACTTGATTTATTTTGTTCATATTTGCCATCCGGTTGCTCTGCCTGTTGCAATGGGGTTGATAGCTTGCTTTGTTATATTATGCCTTATGCTTTGTGAAAATCTGCCATTTTTTGATGCTTTGCAAAAATTTGTGACAACTAATATGGTTGTTTTCTCAAATTGTATGGTTCTGTAACCTGCACTGTCTTGTTTTCAGCCCCTGAATAGAGCAAGGAAGGCAGATGGCAGGGCATGTACATCAAGTGTCCATGTCTTTCCACGGCACAGCCATGACAATGCCAATTCATCTGATAGTCAGATGATATCTACTGTCCCAGCCATTCCAGCGCAAACAATCGCTGCCTTTGCACACGAATCAATTGATATAATGCAGCAGCAAAGAGATGAAAGAGATTCAAAAATCGACATAACAGTCAATGAGATACATGAATTGAAAAATAGGCAAGCTTGGATTGAGCAGATCCTTAATAATCTACTCTGCAGATCTAATGGAAAGCCAGCTGTTACTTGCACTCCGATGAATTCTACCTAACAGAAATGCAGTTTTGCCGATGATGCCATTTGTATGGCTTGTATCATTTGAGTTATTTCGACTTGTTGTGGTATTTGAGAATTTTTCCTGTTATTGTAACACTTGAGCTTTTTTCCTGTTATTGCTATAGTTTGCAATAATTGTAACAAATTTTCAATGTAATGATTATTTGATCTTGAGCTTTTTTCCTGTTATTGCTATAGTTTGCAATCATTGTAACAAATTTTCAATGTAATGATTATTTGATCTTGCACTCGGCCTTAAACAGAACTACTAGTATGGTCTCACAATTTTTTATCATTATACTTTGCAAGATTTAGCGGATGCCCCAAATTCAGTGCATCTCCACCGGCGGCCCCGATAGCGATTTGGGGGCCTGCGTCGATTTAGGGCTCGCACCGGTGCGCTCCAAACGGCGCTGGTCATTTGTCGAGCCCAATAGAATCGCCGGCATCCCATGCCGTCCCCTTTGACAAGGGCGCGAATCGGGCACCCCGGTTGCCTTTGCGGAACGACGGTTTTCTCTGGTGGGGGCGCCTTGTCCGCGAGAGGACGCGACGGTTCGCATCGGCCGCGACGCGGAAAGGTTGGTCGTCGGCGTTTAAGGTCATGTAAGAGGTAGTTATAGTACTCGTATGTGATTTTGGTGATGTGGAGGAAAAGGAATGAGGAGAGAGAAGGACTATGTGGTGCCGATTCAAAGAAACCGGATCAAGCAGTACAAGTGGGACCCAGCAGAAATATGACATGCATATTTTACTTATCCTAAAGCAAGTGGCCCACTTCACCAAGCCATGCACATTAAATTATCAATTTCCATCACAGATGAGTCGAACCAAATTGTTGGTTCGCTTTTCCTGTCAGAACCTATGCATCGATGCTCTGTTATGTGCGGAACCGATTCAATGGACATTTTGGTTCGCTTTTGATACACATAGTGCATGGTCTAAAGTTACAGACAGTCTGTAGGCTTCTTACAGATAGCTTACAGACACCATTTTTGTTGTTGTATGAAGCCAGGTGCATATGCACCCGGGATCAGATTTGGTTTTCCGTGACTGGACAGGGTGTTTCTACACCCGGGTGCATATGCACCCTTTATTTGAAATGCATATTAAACATATTTTAAAATGTTAGAAAAATACAAATAAAAATTCCCCGTGTA
This sequence comes from Lolium multiflorum, assembly GCA_030979885.1. Taxonomy (NCBI): domain Eukaryota; kingdom Viridiplantae; phylum Streptophyta; class Magnoliopsida; order Poales; family Poaceae; genus Lolium; species Lolium multiflorum. The sequence continues at coordinate 243,228,481 of CM061753.1, read as the reverse complement.
TACCTTGACATATTACATGCTTACAAAGTTGTTTCAGCAAAAACCGATATGTTTCGTGCCTTGTGCAAAAAAGACAAATCTTTGGTGCTAAAATAGTCTATTTTTTGAGGCATTATTTGTCTTTTTTACACAGGGTAGAAAAATTGTTGGTTTTATGTGAAACTTTACGTGCACACATAGAACATGTCCCTCTATATGCTAAATTTTTTTACTAAATTTTTTATGTGTTGAAAATATGTTTTATACATACCAGGTGCATATGCACCCGGGATCAGATTTGGTTTTCCGTGACTAAAAATACTAGATAACTTACAGATAGACTATTGTATACACTGTCTATAGCATTGTCTATACTCCGTAGATGACATGGAGTAGTATTACAGACAACATCCGTCTAAATCAATATACATGCCCTAATGGCGCGGAAACCGAGGCAGCGACTGGCCACGAGGGCAGCGACTGGCCATGCGGCGTCCAGTCACCTTAAATGTGGGCAGTTGCTACCGCTAGATAGGACGTACGCCATCCACCACCGCCGCTCCATTCTCTACTCTCCACATCAAGATGCCCGCTGTCTGAAGACCACCTACTCGATGGTTGGCCTCAACGGCCGCGCGCTGCCTCCAGACCACCGCAGCCGCAGCCGGAGCCGCAGGCCGACGACGAGCATAGCTCCGACGAGGACGAGGGCCCACGGTTCGAGGCGTGGCACGATGTCTACGTAGCGGAAGCGGAAGCAGAGGTGGCGGAGGAGGCAGCGCCGGGCGAGCCGCCGCAGCCCCCGCCGACCCGGAGCAGGCGGCGATCCTCGCGTCGCTGAACGCACAACGATACCAGCGGTTGAGGGAGGAGGAGCGCGGGTTCGTCAACGACGCGAACCTCGAGCACGTCCTCGAGATATCGCGCCAGCGAGCGGTCACGAGGAGGGATGCCGCCTCATGGAGGCGGAGCGACGAAGCTCGCAGAGCTCAACGCTCATCGCCACTACGACGCGTTCGCTCGCCAGCAGGCGAGGCGCGCAGAGATCGAAGCTTCTCGGGAAAGGCTGGAAGCGGGGACAGCGCCGCCGGCAAGCCCCGCGACGCCGGCCGCCATGCTCCACCGCCAGATGCGCGAAGCAACGGAGGAGAAGCGGGCACGGAAGCAGGCGGCAATGGCGAAGAACAACGACGAGGCAGGGCCGTCGAGCGCCCCTACCGACGGCCAGTAGACCAGGATTAAGTTTATGTTTAGTTATGTTTAAATTCGAGCTACTTTGGTATAAATTTCGTATGAATTTGGGTTTTTAGATGTCAATTTAAATTTTAAAATCTATCGGGGCTGCCGTTTTGGGGCTGCCGTTTTGGGGCTGCCGGGAGCAGCGTCCCCAAATAGAAGTACTAGTACGGTCACTCAAAATTTTAGCATTATACTTTGCAACGGATGCACCAATTTCAGAGATAGATCATGATCATGGTAACAAATTTTCAACGTGATGATGTTTTGATGTTGCACTCGGCCTTGAACTGAAATACAAGTACGGTCTCACAATTTTTTATCATTATAATTTGCAAGATCTAGCGGATGAGCCAATTTCAGAGATAGATGATGATCATGGTAGTAACCGGTATTTAATGTGATGATGATTTGATTTTGCACTCGGCCTTGAACAGGTACTAGTACGGTCTCACATTTTTTTATCATTATAGTTGGACCTTAGCCAAATTCAAAATCTCATAGCGGCAAAACTTCCCGCCCACAAAATACAAAAATTTCACACGCTTCCAAATTCCCATTCTAACCATGTGGAGATGACAGCAAGGTCGGTTGGTGGGGGGGTATGCCCGTCATTTTTTGGATCACCACCTCCCTAGCCCGGAAACCCTCCCAGAAAAATTCATTTCCCTCAGACCACCCACCGGAACTTCCCAAGTCCCTCTCCCCACCTCCACGACCACCGCACCGGAACATCCCCGCCGACTTCCTACCCGAGCCCTCGCGATCCTCGTCATCCGGCTGCTGCCGGAGCCGCTTCATCGACGCCCGTCATCAACTGGACCGGATCATCCCCGACGACCTTGAAACCATATGCTCATCCAGCAGTCTACCGCAGTCACTTCGCCGAGCCGTCCGGATCCGTCTTCCACCGCATCGGATCTTGCTCACCGACACCGCTGTGCATGAACCGGATCTGCTTCACCGGCGCCTTGCATGATCTAAACTCTTCTACTGTCGCTTTTCTATTGCTTGCCGAAAGTTCTTGTTTAATCTTGGGGAACCTGTTTGTGCTAACGACGCGCCATTACGTTTTTGCAGATGAGATGAGTAACCATGAAGTGTAATGGCCGTCTCTCCAACCCCAAGTAGCGCATGTAGCGTACTTCATCACCGGATCTATCAACCCCAGAAAGATCTGCTGTGACTCCCACCGAGTGCTTCTCCTAATGTAAGTCCCTTGTTTTAGCGCCATGTTCTGGGTTCAGATGCTTGTTTGTCGAAGCTCTTTTAGTTCATTCCTAGCTATGACCGTAACACCTTGCTATTTTCTAGTTCATTGCTAACTTAAGCGATTGAACATTTTGGTTTGCATTCCCTGCTCTGTAGATGTAGCCATCATAACTTCTATCTTGCTCAGTCGTTGTTACAAAAATTATAGGTATTATAGTAACATCCTGCTATTATTTAGTTCATGGCCAATTTTAAGTAATTGCACATGTTGGTTCGCATTCCCTGCTCTATAGCTTTTGGCATCGTAACTTCTATATTTGGTTTACATTCCCTGCTCTGTAGATCTAGCCATCATAACTTTATCTTGCTCAGTCGTTGTTACAAAAATTATGGCCTGCTACTATGTTGTTTGTGCCAATTTTTACTCCATGAACATGTTGGCTTGCATTCCCTGTACTACAGGTGATGCCATTGTTTTGTATCTAGTTCATTGTAAGCTAACAAAGTAAGGACTTAGTTTGGCATGCTATCACTCTGCTATCTAGCCTGTAGTACAAATAAACTTGTCATACTACTAGATAATAATTTTGCGTGCCATCTTGTTCTTCAAAAGCTGCATTATTGACTTGTTTCTCTGACTTGGCATGACGCTCACATATGGAAAGCTGAACATATTGGTTTGCATTCCCTCTTATACAAGTTCACGGTGATCCCACTATATTCTGTATCTGGTCCATCCTAAGCTCCATCATTAACTGTCCTCTATGTGTTGCTCATTACAAGTTTATATCCCGAAACATCTTGATTTGCATCCCCTTCACTATAAGTTCAGGAGTATTATTTAGTTCACGGCCAATTTCAAGTAATTGCACTTGGCACATGTTGGTTCACATCCCCTTCTATTTTTGGTTTACATTCCCTGCTCTGTAGATGTAGCCATCATAACTTCATCTTGCTCAGTCGTTGTTACAAAATTTATAGCCTGCTACTATGTTGTTCATGCCAATTTTGTACTCCCCGAACATGTTGGTTTGCATGGGACTCGACAGTAGTAAGTCTGCTGTTTCATTCTAACATGCTCTGTTATATTGGCTGTTGGTATGCGGCATGCACTCTTTGTTTGCTTATTGTGCGCATTACAATGATCTTCTTATAACGACGAAATGATGAGTTCCAAATTCTTTGGCAAACAATATTGTAGTGTCTTTGCCTTTCCATTGTTGCTGTCTTAACTTGTAATGTCTTTGTTTCAGATATAGGTGCTGCATGGACAACTTAAAAGATTGCCGGATCGCTTCATTGTATTGCTAGGTTTAATTACCATTCAATTTCTCTGGGTTCTGTAATATTTTTTCAAAGCCTTGCAGCTGATGTAATATTTAGTTAGTTTTTATAGTTCTTTCGCGCATTTTTTCTTTGGTGCTTGTGGTAAGTGAGGCTATCCGACATAAATCAATGCTGCGTAAATATTCTCGTATCTAAATCACGAATTCCCATCCCTTAAACGGCCCAATTAAGCAAAATCACATATGTGCCGGCCCGCAAAATCCTAAAGCGCCTATTATGGTGGACCCCACCCACTACTGGGCCGGCCCACTAACTAGTTGGGCCAGCCCATTTTTGTGGACCCACATACTAAATGGGTCGGCCCTTTAACAGAAAGTGGGACCCACTTGTGTTTTTGGCCCGCCCACTATCTTGTTGGGCCACCACTTGTTATATGGTGGACCCCACATACTAAATGGCCTTTTAACGGAAAGTGGGACCCACGTGTTTTTGGCCCGGCCCACTAGCATGTTGGGCCGGCCCACTTCTATATGGTGGACCCCACATACTAAATGGGCCGCCCTTTAACAAGAAAGTGGGACCCACCTGTGTTTTGGCCCGCCCACTTGCTATATGGTGGACCCCACATACTAAATGGGCCGACCCTTTAACAGGAAAGTGGGACCCACCTATGCTTTTGGCCCGGCCCACTATCTTGTTGGGCCGGCCCATTTGCTATATGGTGGACCCCACATACTAAAAGAGCTGGCCCTTAAACTGGAAAGTGGGACCCACTGGTTTTGCCCGCCCACTATCTTGTTGGCCCCCCACTTGCTATATGGTGGACCCCTCGTACTAAATGGGCCGCCCTTTATGAAAGTGGGACCCACCTGTGCTTTTGCCCGGCCCACTTGCTTGTTGGGCGGCCCATTTGATCTAATGTGGACCCCACGTACTAAATGGGCCGCCCGATAGCAGGAAAGTGGGACCCACATGCACCGCGACCCAATAACTTCTTGGGCCGGCCTGTTTTTAAGGTGGACCCCACTAGGTAAATGGGCCGGCCCGATAACAGAAAGTGGGTCCCACATGTCTTGTGGGCGGCCCTTTTGCCTGTTGACTCAAACGAGTGCATTCGGCCCGGCACATGCTTAGTGGGCTGCCCATTAAAGTTTTGACCGTCAACCTTAGAGGTTAGGCCCCGCCCACGTAACTAATGGACCACCCCAGCCTATAGTTGACCGGTCAAACTAAGTCAGCGGCCCGGCCCGCAAACTTAATGGGCCGCCCCGCTAAGACGTGGCAAGCCCTCGTGTGGGCCTACCATCTACCACGGCTTCAGCCGGAACGTTAACGCGTCCGCACGTGTCGCCATGACGTCGCGATCAACGGCCCCGAAACACTTCGCAACGGTCCGATTTTCCGTGGCGGAAGGCGCCAAGCGCGACGGATCGAAAAATCGTCGTAGGACTTTTCCCGACGCAGCGACAACGAACCCATATCGTCGGGTTAGGCCCATAGGCGACGAAAAATACCCCTTAGCGGACGATTTTGAGACGTTGTCTATTAGAACTTTTCTTGTAGTGGTAGACGACGTACGCCGGTGAGCTCTGCGGCTCTGGAGCTGCAAGCGCGAACGGTAGCTGCGGTCTAGTCTGGAACGGTATCTCCCCCTGATGCGTCCCCAAGGCAGGTCCTGACGGGGAGTACTGATGCTTCATGATTTCCTGAACCACGCGCACTACAATGCGCTCGAAGGAGTTCACTAGGCTCTCAGAGACGGCGGTATAGAATGAGCCACCATGTAATTGACTGGCGCAGAGCTCTAGTGCGTTCCTCTGAAGGGGTAGACAGATCTACTTCATCGAGAACACCTTCGGGTGAGAACCCTTTCCACCTGATGCCATGTGAACGGGTCTTCGTGAAAGAACCGATGAGATCGGATTCGAAGACGGCTTTAATCTCATCATACTTCTTCTTGTGCTCCTCAGGCAGATCCGCGTACGTGACAGGTTCGTCAGCCACCTCAGCTGCAGATTTCGACATAGCTGCTGCAGATGTTGACGTACTTGTTGTTGTGTGTCCCACCGGGCGTGCCGTTGTGTTGGTTGCCAAAACCCACCGGCGGCGACGAGCAACACGAAGAGCCGGAGGCTCCCAGACTCATGGGCCCTGGTCCCTCGGCAACGGCCCGCAATGCTCCGGCACACGTCCCGGCGGTAAGGGCGTGCCACCTAACCTATACCTGGTCGGGAAGGTGATGGATTGCTTCAATTAGTTTCTTGCATGGCAAACACGTAAACATTAAATACGAGCCCCGATCGGCTCTTAGGTTATCCTGTGAATCGGCTCAAAGAGCCGATTGCCCCATGATTCACGTTGGATTTACAATGACATGGGGATCCTGCTTTATCAATACAAAGGTAAACCAATCTATGACAGTTTAGGGTTTTCACCGCATAACCGGAACATCCTACACGTAGTTGAGCCTAGCAGATACGAAAGATGATGGAAAGCTAGTCCTAAAAGAGGCCTAAAAACCAACATGAAGTCGATTCCTGAACAATCCCTTCTAGGGTCAGCCAACTACACCTTACGCACTACCGGATCGTTCAACCCGTTTGCAAGGCCTAACCATGCGGATATCAAACTAATCCTTGGAGAACAAGGAACAACTATAACAGATCGGATCTACTAAATAAAGATTAAGCAAGATGCGCCCTTACACCCAAGATAGGTGGGGCAGCTAGATATTGAGGGGCAGCGTAGCTAAACAAGCGTAACATTAAAGCATCGACGTCAGCCCCAAAACATCCACGATAAGGGTGTTGCTCGCCATCAAAAAGCTTCAGCACGAGCAACACCAAAGAACGAAAACAGATATCTGCCTAGATCGCAAGATGCGATCTAGGTCATGACTTACCCGAAGAAACCCTCGAAACAAGGGGTGGCGATGCGCCTGGATTGGTTTGTTGTGAACGTGATCGTCCTCCTTTCTCAATAACCCTAGGTACATATTTATAGTCCGTGGACTTTCTAATTCGGGAATAAACCTAGTCGTACACGACCAAACTCTATCTCTTAATTCTAAACTAAGACGCAATCTACTATAATGTACAGATACATGGGCAATCTAGCCCAAATTCTCGCACAAGGCCGATTCAGAGACACTTCGTGTACGTATCTTCCAAGCCCATCTCAATTACGGCCCATCTTCTGATTTGGCCAAAATCTGGTGATAACAATAATAAAGGTGTAACAAAGACAGCAGTAGTGATTATAGTAAACAAGGATTAAAATACCAGGCACAGGATGGATGAACGGGCGTTGCATGGATGAGAGAAACTCATGTAACAATCAAAGCAGGGCATTTTGCAGATAATAATAAAACGGTATCCAAGTACTAATCAATCAATAGGCATGTGTTCCATATTTAGTCGTACGTGCTCGCAATGAGAAACTTGCACAACATCTTTTGTCCTACCAGCCGGCAGCCGGCTCTAGGGAATCTATCGAAATTAAGGTGCTCCTTTTAATAGAGCACCGGAGCAAAACATTAACACTCCGTGAACACATGTGATCCTCATATCACCGCCTTCCCCTTCGGTTGTCCCAATTCTCACTTTGGGATCTCGGTTCCGGACAGCAATACGTGTATACAACTTGAAGTAAGATCATAAAGCAATGAATATCATCATGAATTGATAACATGTTCAGATCTGAGATCATGGCACTCGGGCCCTAGTGACAAGCATTAAGCATAACAAGTTGCAACAATATCATAAAAGTACCAATTACGGACACTAGGCACTATGCCCTAACAATCTTATGCTATTACATGACCAATCTCATCCAATCCCTACCATCCCCTTCAGCCTACAGCGGGGGAATTACTCACACATGGATGGGGGAAACATGGTTGGTCGATGGAGAGGCGTCGGTGGTGATGATGGCGATGATCTCCTCCAATTCCCGTCCCGGCGGAGTGCCGAATGAGTTTCGGTCCCGAGACGGAGTTTCGCGACGGTGGCGGCGTACTGGATGTCTTCTGGCGATTTCTTCTAACCCCCGTGCGTTTTTAGGTCGAAGGCGTTAAGTAGTCCAGAGGAGGGCGTCGGAGGCCGGCCGAGGGGGCCACACGCTAGGGCATCGCGCCCCCCTCCTGGGCCGCGTCGGCCTAGTGTGTGGGGCCCTCGGGCCTCCACCTGGCTTGCCCTTCTGACTCCATCAATCTTCTGGAAAAATAGAACCTTTCGCATAAATTCCGAGGATTTTCCCGAAAGTTGGATTTCTGCACAAAACGAGACACCAGCAGCTCTGCTGAAAACAGCGTTAGTCCGTGTTAGTTGTATCCAAAATACACAAATTAGAGGCAAAACAATAGCAAAAGTGTTCGGGAAAGTAGATATGTTTTGGACGTATCACAGCTCAGCGTCAACGCGGGCCTTGAGCCGGGCGACTTCTCTTGCACACGTTTTTTTTTTAAATTTGCAGTTCCATATGCCTTATCTGAACTGCGTGTGTGCTTATCTGAACTGCGTGTGTGCTTTTCGAACCTCAAATCCGTGTTGGAATGCCCTGGATACGCGGATTTGGGATTTGAGGACGTGCACGTGGTGCTTTTTAGAGCCTTATTGCCCTTGCATGTACGTGCTTGTTCGCACGGTGGATTTCCTTTTCTTATAGAATTATTATTTTTATATAACTATTTGTAAAGAGATACATTGTTTTTTAAGTTCGTAATTTTTTAGATCGTTTTACCCTCTTACCAAATCACATAATATATCAAAATATTACCGTACTATCCGACGGTCCAAGTTAAATGTTCTTTCTTGGTTTAGGTCGGCAAAAAATTCGTATTCGGACCTTTTATAGAGTCATCGAAAAATTAATCCGTGATTTAACCCCGAAAGGGAGCAGGTCATGTCCATGGTGTGTGATGATGGTGTGGAGAGGAATAGCAAAAATAAGGATAAAAGGAAGAGATGGATAGATTATACTTAATAAATATATATTAAACAACAAAGCCTAAATAGTAGATTAAATGGAAATAAATCTATGTTAATTATAAATGATTAGATCTACTAAAAATATTATAAAAATTAAAGATAAAAATTTACATTACATCAACTTCAAATTATTCTAAATTATTCAAAACATTATGTACATTAAATAATATGTGCATGCCGACAATATTGTTGTTTCATTTTGGTACGGATAGGGTTACGTGAGTCAATAGATTTTATGGGAAAACATTAGGTTGTGTCGACGTTTCTCGTTAAAAAGCTTAATTTATAAGTAGTAAAAAGGGTTTCAAAAAATAACACTAATATTTAAACACATGCATGGGTGTTGCAAACCATCACAACAAGTCAACAGAATTACAATGCAGTAATGGACCATGCAACAAGTTTACATTGTAGAGGATGTCCACAACAATTAGTATAAGGTTGCGGTGTTACAAGTCGGTGCGACGAGGAGCTCACAAGTTCATATTCTGAAAATTAATCATTCTCATGTTTTTTATATTTTATAAGAAAATGTCACCACCTTTATCCATGATCCCACATAGGAGAAATGTCACCACAGATGTCTCATTGGAGTGTTTGAGTTTTTTCTCCCGGTGCAACGCACGGGCACTTTTGCTAGTATAGAATAAGAGCCAAAGATTTTATAGCAAAATAGAAATGTAGTTTTATTAGGGTTTTGTTAAATGAAAGGAAATAGGAGGTTTTATTATAAACCTTATGAGAGGGAAAACATAAATAGTTTTTATTTATATAATTTTGTTTCGATAAAATCTTGTGGATGATATGATGCATGATGACATGATGATGCATAAAACAAAAACAATAAACAAATCTAATAGGGGTGCTACCCGGGGCTGTTACAGAGATGGCGCGATCGAGAAAAAAAACAATGCTAGAGAGGCTTCCATCTGGCCCTACATCCCTGGGCGGTGCGGATTTGCGTTGACTCGGCCAGCGAACCCGAGAATTCGTGATGCACCACGTCCCGGGCCACCATACGCGACGTTTTGGACGTGTTCGTCGGGCTCGGTGGCCTCAAAAACGAGAAAAATTGTTTTGACATGCACCACAGAGAGACCAAAAATCGTCGGCCATGGTGCACCAGCAACCACGGCGCACTTCAACTTCGTCGAACATGGCAACTTTTCTATTAGTGCTTCCTCCTGAGCAGGAGAAAGATCACCCTCAGGTTTGCCAAGAAGGGCGCTATCGCAGTTCAGGTTTTGAAACCAGAGAACTGCCCTCGTGCACCACCTCTTATAGTGTGAATCATCAAAGGGAGGCAGCCTAGTAGCAGCGGCAATGCCACTTGAATTCATTTGCCTATATTCAGGTTTTTGGATTGTTGAGTATATAAGAAATTTATCATATGAATTAATCCGAACTAATACTTGATAAATCATGAGAACATAAACAACAGATGAACTAATCATGCAAATCAACAGAGTAGATGAACATATAGCATCTAGACAAGATAGACCAATCGCATCTACTCCAAACAGTAGTACTAGAAACTCTAGTAAGATCAGAAACGTGTACCGTCCAGCGTTGGCGGCAGCAGCCGCAGCAGCAGTGATGTTGGCGGCAGCAACATCCTGGTTTTCGCCCATGTTGAGGTTGCCGAAGAGGTTGTCGATGTCCGGGAAGAAGTTGTCGTTTGGGAAGTCGCTGTTGAACGACGTCGTGTTGCCAGTAGTCACGCGTAAGCGCTCCCCAAAAACCTGATTGCCCATCACCCGTACAGGTCTACAAGAGGCAGGGTTCCGGAGGCCTACTATCCCGCCGCTCGGTGCACGCCCAAAGACGGGGTGAGGAAGACGAAGGCAGCGGCGCAATGAATTGAAAAGAGGCGGTTGCATATGGTGTCTCGTACAGGCTAGGGTTTGCGTCCGCGCATATATAGTGCGGTTCAGGAAGATCATGGGACGCAGCCCATGTACGAGTCCACGATCCAGAAAAACCGGAACGAAAATGACTGTGTTAACGTCCGTTAATGACTCGTAATTGATTACACATTTAATTTCCCAAACAACAAAAAGATAAGCTTGGCTCGGCGAGATTCCCGCGGCGCGTCGTGACATGCGAGGCGAGGCGGAGGAGTGCGCGATGGCTCTCTCTCTCTTCTCACTCACTTAGTAGGACTAGAACATCCCGCCTTATATATCACTCCAACTCTCTCTCAACTAGCAATGTGAGACTAAACTTTATCCCACCCCTTACCATTCCCACATGGGCCAAGAGAATTTTAGAATTTATATTGGGATATGGGCTAAGGCCCAAGACAAAATTCCAGCAGACACTAGCTAGAAGTAATAACTCACAAGAGTGGCCGGAGAAATCTAGTTGAACCCGTGTAATTAAAACTTGCTTCCGGCAAAAGAAATTCCTTGATTGATTGAAACAGAATGATGGTTTGGGTGCAGTTCTGAAGCCTTCCTGAAAGCAGACTCTAAATCATATCTGGTCCAAGAGTTTAACAAGAATTTGGCATCATAGGGCACATATAAATCAATTATCTCCAATTGTATCAGGTGCTCCATGCCGACTGGTGTACTACCGCCCCACTCAGTCACCTTAAGGTCAAGGGTTCGTAGCTTTGGCATAGCCCCTTTCTCGAACACCAAGAACGCCATAACGTCTCCCTTAGCAGTCCAGAATCCGAAATGCTGCAGAACAGGGAATACTCCCTTGCTGAATACAGCCTGTTCTGAAGCGATTTGTTTCATCTTCAATTCGAAGCAAACGAGGGAAGGCAGCTTTCCAAAAATATGAACATCGTCAGCCGACGTCTTCATCGCACGCAGATACAGAATACGGAGGCAATGGAGATCACCCGTCCATTTGGGGACTCTGGGAAACTCCCAAGTCAACAGAACAAGTTTCTCGATATGTTTTAAAGGATTGTATAATAAACCCAAATGGTTACTCCGATCTGTAACAGAGTTGCCAGTAAATATGTCTAGATATTTGAGGTTATGGAGCTTTCCAACAGAGCAGGCCAAAGAATCAATTTTTGACGTGTCCAAATTGCCGCGACAGCTCAACTCCCTGAGGTTGGTAAGCTCTCCGAGACCCCTAATATCCTTCACCGAGCTTGAGGCCAGGTCAAACCCGAGCAAAGTACGCAGTGATTTCATATTCTCGACCCCTTGGATAGCAGGCGCACCACTTGGAAGACAAAGATTGGACAGGTGGGGTAAGTGAATGATATCTGATGGGAAGCTGTTTTTCAAATTGCCAGTTAGCTGCAGAGTCTCCAAGTAAACAAGCGATTTAAGTGTACATGGGAGCTCTATGCTACCTTTGGTTGCTACAACCCTCAAATACCTTAGCTCAAGCAATTGCTTGATACAAGTGAGATCAATTGTCAAATCCTCATAATCGCCATCGAGGGTGAGTACCCTGAGATACTTGAACAACATCAGAGGGGGCAGAGAGTTCCTGGCCCATGCACATGATCGAACTTGTGACAGCAAGCTAGCACCAATAGTCAGTCCATTTGTTGCACCACCAGCCATGGACCTTAGGGATAACCGACGAACCTTGTACTTGCAGGCTTGCAGTCTTGTGATGTCTTCAGAACTGGATATAACACTTAGATAATTATCTTCTGCACACTTGCTTAGGATCAGATCAAGCATTAAATCATGTACTCTGCAATATGTCATCTCCCCCTGATAGTTTGTTACAGGCTGAATCATATTTCTATTGATTAGTTCATTGAAATAGCTCCTCCCAACATCCATCGAATCCGTTCCATGCAAATTACTGACAAGGCCTTCAGCTACCCATTCCCGAATCACAACTGACATCCTTATTTCCTCATCCTCGCGATACATACCAAGATATAGAAAACAGGCTCGGAGACGAAGAGGGAGATTCATGTAGCTAAGATTCAGTATATTCTTCATATCTTCCAAGGTGGGATTTATGGTAGACCGGGCACCTATGGATCTTCTTATATTCTCCCAACCACTCTTTGATCCTTCCTGATTAGCTAATAGGCTAGCTATAGTGATGATTGCAAGTGGCAATCCGCCACACTTCTTCAAAATGTCTGCCTTTACTTCTTGAAGGTAAGATGGGCATCTATCACCTGACCCAAATACTCTATTGGAAAATAGCATTCTTGAGTTATCTTCGCTGAGGGGCTTTATTCTGTAGATGCACTTATGATTATTGTGACAAGCTGTGGCGGCCACACCTTCCACTCTTGTTGTCACTACCACTCTACTCCCATTATCTTCATTTGGAAATGCACGACTGATAACATTCCATAACGATTGATCCCACACGTCATCTACGACAATAAGGTACCTGTAGAGAATTGTTTGTATCGGTTACAGACAATATTATACAGTAAAATGCGACTATAAAATTTAAAGGAATTAAATAGTCTATTTGATAGAACTAAATTAGGAGGATCAGGTGGAGAATGATTACAAAACTCTATTTGGGTGTGACATTGGTTCATTACCTTTTAGATATCTTGGTATTCCAATATATTTTCGCAAGTTGAGAAATGGTGAACGGAAACCGGTGGAGGATCGGTTTGAATCAAAGTTAAGTAGTTGAATTGGCAAATTGCTTTCATATGGTGATCGGCTTATATTGATTAATTCAGTTTTAACTGCTTCCCCATGTTCATCTTATCTTTCCTCGAGATTTCGATAGGAGTTCAGAAGAGGTTAGATTTTTTCAGATCAAGCTTCTTTTGGCAAAGTGATGGACATAAGAAAAACGGAATTGCTGGAAATCAGGCGGCCGAGATTTATTAAATCTCAGTCACCTTATCATCCATTAGATTAAGTGCATCAAAATTCATGCAATCTTGTTGATTTGAGGTCCTCCACGAACGCTGCACGCTGTGCTTTTTGGACGCGGGCCGCTGATTATTGCTTTGTTATGGGCTGTTAGCATGTTGCGTTTTCATGGGCTTTGCTTGGCTTCTTTTTCATGCCTCTGTAGCATGTGGCGTTTAGCAAATGTTTTGTTGCTTTTTTTTCGTGCTTCGTTCTTGTACGTTGCAAAAAAGAAAATAGGAACACATGTGTTGTAGCTAAGAAAATATTCATAGCCATTGGATGTTATGATTTGTGTTAGTTTAGGGAGTTATAGATCGGTTGTAACTGAGATTTTTTCCAGTTGTATGTGGGACGTAACTGAGATTTTTTTTCCAGTTGCACGTGGATCGTAATTGAGATTTTTTTTCAGTTGCACGTGGATCGCAACTGAAGTTTTACCAGTTGCACGTGATAGTCGCAATTGAGATTCGTCCAGCTGCATGTGAGTCGCAACTAAGATTTTCCCAGTTGCATGTGTTGGTTGCAAGTGAGATTTTTTTCGGTTGCATGTAGGTTGCATTGATACTTTTTTTGTTACATGTGGGTTGCAATTGAGATATTTTTTTTCCAGTTGCATGTAGGTCGCAATTAAGATTTTTCTAGTTGCATGTGGGTCGTAACTGATACTTTTTCGGTTGCATGTAGGTTGCATTTGAGACTTTGTTTTGTTACATGTGAGTTGCAACTGAGATATTTTTTTTCCAGTTGCATGTAGGTCGCAACTGAGATTCTTCCAGTTGCATGTGGGTCGCAACTAAGATTTTTTCTGTTAGTGCTTCATCTATAGACAACAAGTAAAGTCCGGTGACTGATATTTAGTAAATCTCAGTCGCCTGATCACTAGCCGCGCCCTAAGAAAAAATATAGGTTAACTAAATGGAACATAATATGTCCACCCAAAGATCAAGGGGGGTTAGGAGTGGAGGTTTTTAGAACTAAAAAACAAGAGTTTACTTAGCAAATGGCATTTTAAACTCTTGAATGAGGATGGTATGTGGCAAGAGTTGTTGCATAAAAAATATTTACGTTCTAAAACTTTATCTCAGACTTCAACTTCACCTACTGACTCACCTTTTTAGAAAGGCTTAATGAATGTAAAGGAGGATCTTTTTCCCGGAGCTCTTTTGTTGTGGGTAATGGGCGTAATACAAGGTTTTGGGAGGATATTTGGTTAGGTGATAAGTCTCTTGTTGATGAGTATCCATCTCTTTATAATATTGCTAACCACAAGAATGTCACTATTGAAAATGTCTTGGCCTCAAATCCTCTAAATATAGGTTTTACGAGGACTTTGAATGGCCACAAATGGGATAGATAGACGCACCTTTTGCATAGACTCGAATTGGTTCAGCTAACCGATAGTGAGAATTCTTTGAAATGGAAGTTAACTACATCTGGTGTTTTTTGGTTAAATCTATGTATATGAACTTGCTTAATGACCATACTATTTTCCTAAAGAAGTATATCTGGAAGATGAAAGTTCCTCTAAAGATAAAGATCTTCATGTGGGTTCTTCATGAAAAAGTGATTCTTACACAAAAGATAACTTGGCTAAACGTAATTGGCAGGGTTGTGTTAAATGTTGTTTTTGTAATCAAGATGAGACAATATAACACATTTTTATTTCATGAACTTTTACTAAGATGATTTGGAGGATTGTTTATATGGCTTTTAATATACCCCTGCCCTCGAATATTACAAATATGTTTGGCAATTGGTTAAATTGGGTTGCGGAAAAAGACAAAGTCCACATCAGAGTTGGTGTGTGCGCTTTGCTTTGGGCGATTTGGAATGTGCGTAATGATTATATATTTAATAGAAAAGGCTTCACATCATTTTTGCAGGTTATCCCTTTGGCTACACATTGGACCCATATGTGGTCCTATCTTCAGCCGGCGGAGGAGCGTGATGATTGTTGTTTGACATAATTATGCAAAGGCGCTTCATGTTACTGCTTATTAGATGACTTATCTTTGTCGAGACTCTTTTTGATCCTTGAATTGTATAACATCTTCTAGTTGCGGGTTGTATCGCTAAACTATGCATCAATGGATGCAGAAGCTGGGGCTACCCCATTTCGAAAAAAGATATCGTTTTAGCTTCAGTAACACTATATAACAGGAGGATGTTCATCCTCATTTGACACGCTATGCATGCATTTTCTCTTAGTATTCATTACCTTCCTCTCCTATGAATATTTTTACATCTAAAATAACTAAGTTTTTTGACTAGAGGATATTATAATTTTGTTCTACTAGTACCCTAGGAGTTACCATACTAATGAAGAAAGTAAATCAAAACATCAGAATTGTTCAGAACATAACGAACACATTGCATTCAAATGTCTAAAGATCTATTTTCACTGGAGGCAGGTACTACTCAATATTTAACACGACTAGCATGAGAACTGGTAGTAAACAGTTACCTCTTATCTTTTAGATGTCCCCTTATGTCTTGGATGATGTCTTCAATTTCGCGGGTATAGGAAGAGTCCTTCATATGAAGTTTTGCTTCTATACGGTTGAGAAGTGCTTTCATATGAGGTTTCTGTGAAACAGAAAAAAATGCCTCACAATAGAATTGCCCTCTGAACTTATCATATAGTTGTTTGGCGAGCGTAGTTTTTCCGAGACCTCCAAATCCCACAATCGATAACACCTTGAGTTTCTCCTCAGAGTCCATCAACCAGTTAGCCAGCTCCTCCATTGGGCCCTCAATACCCACAGGGCTGGCTGCCTCGTGGTAAACTGCTCGTAGCCGTGGGTCAACAGAGACGGAGCCAGAGCTCTTCCAATCATCAATCTGGTACCTCTTCCGTCGAGAATTTGCATCTATTGCAAGAGCTTTGAGCTCTTCGATGCGGGCAGTGATCCGATGGCGTTGCCGCAACCTCTTGAGATGTCGAACGGTCCTCTTGACGAAGCCTGCCTCGGCATCTTCGCGTATGAATTGATGCATGAAGTCGTCAATGCAGTTCTCCATGTCATATGACATCTCCCTGACATGGTCTCTCCAATCCTTGGCCGCAGGATCGAGCTCATCCATTAGCTCCAGCTTCTGGAGGGCAGAATTCATAGCACTGAACTCCTTCTCAAGGAACGACGCTTGCCTCCTCACCCCTTTGAGCTTCTTGTACTCGTCACCGGCCAGCACGGCGAGCTTTCCAATGAGAGGCTTCATCACCCCAGTCGCTAGGCTAACCATTAGTCCCTCCATCTCACTAGCTAGGTAGCTAGGTATTGTGTGTGGGCACAACAAACAGGCTAGACTTGGCGTGAAGAGTAGTAGAAGGTCTGCCTAGTTTTATGGCATGGGAGTAGAGTAGTACTGGTATTTATACTGAAATTTTGAGCAACTTCTTAATCTAATGTTGACCTGCAACCATGTTTTGTGGATCTAACTTAATCAGACGCGCATCTTTCGTGAAGTAGGCCGTGCACATTTGACCATATTGATGTCACCAACGGACACTACACACGGCACGCGTTCATGTGCATGCGGATGTGTCGAGGAAATTTACTCGGGAATGCCTGCCGTCGGTGAAATTTACATTCTTTCAGCATTATAGCATCTTTAAAGGCGAGCTGCCACTTGTCCGTTTTTGTTGGGCACAAATGTTTCCTTTTACCAAAAGGGGCACCGCTTGAGATTGGCTCCCAACTGGTTGTTGCTTCCCATCAGACCAGGCTGTGGCCATACGATGGAGTGCATGATGGCTGTACGATGTTAAACAACCCCTGTTTAAACTAGTCATGTGCAACAACCTCCTTAATTGAAACGTTGTATGCATGCTTCCTAAAACGGAGCCCGTTATACTAGAGGGGATCTCCACTACTCCCTCCGTCTCCATGCATAGGGCGTAAAGAATTTGCATGCTGATTAAGGAGGTTTCCAGCGAGGCAACTCTTTTCTAAGGTGCTCCTAATTAATCGCTAGTTTGTTGAGGATTTTTCTCACCTATAACTTTGATTGCCTTCTCGTTCGATGCGGTTTACTTTTCTCTCCCGGCATGTAGCCTGCACATCAATGAAAAGGTCACAGTAACTGGTGCTCTCGTCATTTTTTACTCTTCCCCGCATGCAGAGCCAGTGCTTGGTACTGCCATCGATTTTTGAGGTGGAGCAGAGACTGAGCGGAGGGTAATTTTAGACCACCCCGATGGGAGTATCATAGCTAGTATCATGCATCACATGCATGCAAAAAGCTGATGTGTCACATTAATAAATGAAGAAAGAGATGGTAGTAGTATCATAGGTTAGATATTGTATCATGGCATGTAGAACTAGAAAAATTAATGTCAAACTAATCTTGTACACACTTTTGTATTGAGATTCTACAAATCACTAAATATAATTAACTTATGATACTACTACATGATACTATGCATTGTGAAGATAGTATCACACACTAATATCATATGCATGATACTACTATATGATACTCCCCACTGTGACTAGTCTTAGGCTGGCCATAGTGCTAGTATCTTAGGCCCACAAAATGCTGATGTGGCATCTAATTAATGAGGAGAGACAAGATTAGAGTAACATAGGTGGATACTGTATCATAGCGCATATTACGAAAAAAGTTAATGCTAAATAGATCTTGTACTACACATGTTTTGTATTGGGATTCTACAAAACAATAAATTTAGAAGATTATGATACTACTCTATAATACCACCCACTATAGTGATACTACCTCCGTTTCAAGGAATAAGGCGCACGCGTATTCCAAGATGAACTTTGACCATACAAATTGAGCAACAAAATCTTGATTATATTATATGTAATTAGCACTGTTGGATTCGTATTGAAAAGTACTTTCTAATGATGTTAATTTCTTACAAATAATCTTTATATATTTAAAATAATTCATGGTCAAACAAAAAGCACGTAAAACGAGGACGTCTTATTCCTTGAAACGGAGGTAGTAGTATCATAGACAAGTATCATATGCATGATACTATAATATGATACTATGCACTATGACCAGCCTTAGAAGATTGGTGCGTTAGTTGAACCTGACTGCACCCACTAGTGGAAAACATGCATACAGTCCTGGTTTTGCAACCGGGACCGTGCCTTCGGGATTCAAGGGTTTTACCTTTAGTCCCGGTGTAGAAACTAAAGGGTCCTCTACGTGGTGCGGCCAGGGAGCTCGTGCTGGAGGACCTTTGGTTCCGGTTCATAATACGAACTGGTATTAAAGTGTCTCTGCCGCGGCAGAGAAAATGGTCATTTCTCTGCCGCCGCGGAGATTTAGGATGGAGCAGCGTTTCTCTGCCGCGGCAAAGTTTCAGGGTTTTATGTTATTCATTCAATTCTGCAGTGCATGCATCATTCAAGAAACCACAAACATCGACATAAATATATAGACATCGTCATAAAATACAGTACACATACTGCATGTTGTTTACAATATAAAGTCGTTCCTCTTTACCATATATATTTCATATACGAACTCCCGATGATATGCTCCAGTTCCTGTTTCCAAGTTTGAGCTTTGCTCGAGCCTGGTTGGTATAACTGTTTAGCACAAGTGGCTGTTGGCGCCAATAAGTGTTTTCTTTGTTTGTTCAGAAAATTGTTGAAGTTCATGCTACAAGATGGAATTTGTCTCAACGTGGAGTTTGTTGTATTGTGATCCAACTTCATTCTAAAGGGAGGCTAACTTCTGACGAGCGGAGCGAGGCCCGTCGCCGGTACGCTTGGGCCAAAGCGTAGCGGAGTGTGAAGTTAGCCCATATGACGTGCCCAACAGGGACGCCTGCGAAGGGGGGTATGGATCAATGCCACCGTCTATATATACCTCTTGTAAGCCGCCGGTTAGGATTTATCAGATTATAAGATATCCCACGGCGTTTGTAAACACTCCCTGATATAGTGAAGTTTTGCTGGCTGGCGTCCGTGGTTTTTTCCCTTTCGTGTTGGAAGGGGTTTTCTACGTTAAAATCTTGTGTCCCTGCGTGTGTTCCTTTATCGTTCTTCGTTATTTGCTTGTCGTGTTTGTAACATAGCCGTGTGGGTGTGTGTTGTAAACTGGGTTCAGCTCTTTATACCTTGTTCGTCGTTGTTGGCGTTATTAATTTAACGTCGGGCATTGGCTTTGATCTAAAAATGTACGCAGGACATCATCGTTGATTCACGGGAGCGCCATGAACGAATCAAGCAGCGGTTGCGTGCATTGAAGAAGAAAGAAGGCCCAAGCCATGAGTCGTGGACAATTTGTTTTAGCGATGAAGTATTATTGTCTAGCAGTCTACGCCCAGCCGACGTGAACTGCCTCTAGCCTATCTCACGCGAAAGGACTCCCAATGAAACATGAGAATTAAGTGGCGACGGCAGAGCAATCACTCGGAGTCACAGTTACGATGTCGGCAGAGGACGCAGCAGCTGCCGCCAAGCGAGCAGAATTCGAGGCCGGCACGGCCGCCGACCCTGGTGTTGAACGAATATGTATACGTATAGGTTTGGATTTTGTATGTTGCACCTGTAGCGTCTCTCTCCCTTTGTATTCACGTGAGACTAGATCCGGTCACACCCCTTACCTATATATGTGCCTCGTGCACGATCAATCAAATTATCGTTGCACCAAATCACTTCTACATGGTATCAGATACCGCACCGATCCCTAACCCTAGCTTCCGCCTCTCCTAGCCGCCGCCGCCGTCTCTCGGCCGCCGCCGCCGCCACCTCTCCTAGCCGCCACCGCCGCCACCTCTTGGCCGCCGCCGCCGCCACCTCCCTGCCGCCGCCGCCTCCCTGCCGCCGCCGCCGCCTTCAGGACGCCGTCGCTGCAGGTCTCTCTGGCCGCCGCCTCCTCCAAGCCGCCGCGCGTCCTACCCCACGCGCCGCCGCCTCCCGACGCCATGTCGTCGGCCTCCTCCTACTCCAACCCCTTCGCCGGCCCCGACCCCGCCACCATCCGCCTCATCAACATCCGCGATCGCGTCCCCGTCACCCTCGACGCTGATGTCTACGCCCCCCTCCTTTTCCTGTAGACAGTGTTGGGCCTCCAAGAGCAGAGGTTTGTAGGACAGCAGCAAGTTTTCTCTTAAGTGGATCACCCAAGGTTTATCGAACTCAGGGAGGAAGAGGTCAAAGATATCCCTCTCATGCAACCCTGCAACCACAAAGCAAGAAGTCTCTTGTGTCCCCAACACACCTAATAGGTGCACTAGTTCAGCGAAGAGATAGTGAAATACAGGTGGTATGAATAAGTAGTAGCAACGGCACCAGAAAAGTGCTTTGCCCAGGACAGTAAACAAGCAGTAGTAACGCAGCAGTAGTAACGCAGTAAAACAGTAAACAAGCAGCGATAGCAGTATTTAGGAACAAGGCCTAGGATCAGACTTTCACTAGTGGACACTCTCAACATTGATCACATAACAGAATAGATAAATGCATACTCTACACTCTTGTTGGATGATGAACACATTGCGTAGGATTACACGAACCCTCAATGCCGGAGTTAACAAGCTCCACAATTCAATGTTCATATTTAAATAACCTTAGAGTGCATGAAAGATCAATTCGACTAAACCAAGTACTAACATAGTATGCACACTGTCACCTTCACACTATGTAGGAGGAATAGATCACATCAATACCATCATAGCAATAGTTAACTTTGTAATCTACAAGAGATCACAATCATAGCATGAACCAAGTACTAACACGGATGCACACACTGTCACCATTACACCGTGCAGGGAGGAATAAAACTACTTTAATAACATCACTAGAGTAGCACATAGATAAATTGTGATACAAAACACATTGCAATCATAAAGAGATATAAATAAGCACTTCACTATGCCATTCATAACGGTGAATAAGTATTCTGAAATATAGCCTAAGAGACCCACACGGTGCACACACTGTCACCTTTACACACGTGGGACAAGGAGTCTGGAGATCACATAAGTAAAATTCACTTGACTAGCATAACGACATCTAGATTACAAGCATCATCATATGAATCTCAATCATGTAAGGCAGCTCATGAGATTATTGTATTGAAGTACATAGGAGAGAGATGAACCACATAGCTACCGGTACAGCCCCGAGCCTCGATGGAGAACTACTCCCTCCTCATGTGAGACAGCAGCGTTGATGGAGATGGCGGTGGTGTCGATGGAGGAGCCTTCCGGGGGCACTTCCCCGTCCCGCGGCGTGCCGGAACAGAGACTCCTGTCCCCCATATCTTGGTTTCGCGATGGCGGCGGCTCTGGAAGGTTTTCTCGGTTTCGTCGAACGTATCGGGGTTTCGCGACGGAGGCTTTAAAAGGCGGAAGGGCAATGTCGGTGGACTTCTGGGGGGCCCACACTATAGGGGCGCGGGCCCCCCTTGGCCGCGCCGGCCTAGGGTTTGGTGGCCCTGTGCCCCCTCTCTGGCGGTTCTCGTGTGTTCTGGATGCTTCCGAGCAAAATAGGAACCTGGGTGTTAATTTCGTCCGATTCCGAGAATATTTCGTTACTAGGATTTCTGAAACCAAAAACAGCAGAAACTGGCACTTGGCATCTTGTTAATAGGTTAGTTCCAGAAAATGCACGAATATGACATAAAGTGTGCATAAAACATGTAGATATCATCAATAATGTGGCATGGAACACAAGAAATTATCGATACGTCGGAGACGTATCAGCATCCCCAAGCTTAGTTCGTCCCGAAAGGTAAACGATAAACAAAGATAATTTCTGGGGTGACATGCCATCATAAACTTGATCATATTGTAAACATATGTAATGAATGCAGCGATCAAAACATTGGTAATGACATGAGTAAACAACTGAATCATAAAGCAATGACTTTTCATGAATAGCACTTTCAAGACAGGCATCAATAAGTCTTGCATAAGAGTTAACTCATAAAGCAATAAATCAAAGTAAAGGTATTGAAGCAACACAAAGGAAGATGAAGTTTCAGCGGTTGCTTTCAACTTATAACATGTATATCTCATGGATAATTGTCAACATAGAGTAATATAACAAGTGCAATATAAATATGTAGGAATCAATGCACAGTTCACACAAGTGTTTGCTTCTTGAGGTGGAGAGAGATAGGTGAATGACTCAACATAAAAGTAAAAGAAAGGTCCTTCAAAGAGGAAAGCATCGATTGCTATATTTGTGCTAGAGCTTTGATTTTGAAAACAAGAAACAATTTTGTCAACGGTAGTAATAAAGCATATGTATCATGTAAATTATATCTTACAAGTTGCAAGCCTCATGCATAGTATACTAACAGTGCCCGCACCTTGTCCTAATTAGCTTGGACTACCGGGATCATCGCAAACATGTTTTAACCAAGTGTCACAAAGGGGTACCTCTATGCCGCCTGTACAAAGGTCTAAGGAGAAAGCTCTCATCGGATTTCTCGCTATTGATTATTCTCAACTTAGACATCCATACCGGGACAACATAGACAACAGATAATGGACTCCTCTTTAATGCATAAGCATATAACAACAATTA
This sequence comes from Lolium multiflorum, assembly GCA_030979885.1. Lineage (NCBI taxonomy): Eukaryota > Viridiplantae > Streptophyta > Magnoliopsida > Poales > Poaceae > Lolium > Lolium multiflorum. The sequence goes on along the minus strand of CM061753.1, from coordinate 243,205,438 downwards.
ATTTTCTCATATGAGATTGAGGATATATGTCCAAAACTGAAACTTCCACCATGAATCATGGCTTTAGTTAGCGGCCCAATGTTCTTCTCTAACAATATGCATGCTTAACTATAAGGTGGTAGATCTCTCTTACTTGAGACAAGACGGACATGCATAGCAACACATGATATTCAACAAAGAATAGTTGATGGCGTCCCCGAAACATGGTTATCGCACAACAAGCAACTTAATAAGAGATAAAGTGCATAAGTACATATTCAATACCACAATAGTTTTTAAGCTATTTGTCCCATGAGCTATATATTGCAAAGGTGAATGATGGAATTTAAAGGTAGCACTCAAGCAATTTACTTTGGAATGGCGGAGAAATACCATGTACTAAGTAGGTATGGTGGACACAAATGGCATAGTGTTGTTTGGCTCAAGGATTTGGATGCATGAGAAGTGTTCCCTCTCGATACAAGGTTTAGGCTAGCAAGGTTATTTGAAACAAACACAAGGATGAACGGTGCAGCAAAACTCACATAAAAGACATATTGAAAACATTATAAGACTCTACACCGTCTTCCTTGTTGTTCAAACTCAATACTAGAAATTATCTAGACTTTAGAGAGACCAAATATGCAAACCAAATTAGCAAGCTCTAAGTGTTTCTTCATTAATGGGTGCAAAGTATATGATGCAAGAGCTTAAACATGAGCACAATAATTGCCAAGTATCAAATTATTCAAGACATTTTAGAATTACTACATGTAGCATTTTCCAATTCCAACCATATAACAATTTAACGAAGAAGAAACTTCGCCATGAATACTATGAGTAAAGCCTAAGGACATACTTGTCCATATGCTACAGCGGAGCGTGTCTCTCTCCACACAAAGAATGCTAGGATCCATTTATTCAAACAAAAACAAAAACAAAAACAAACCGACGCTCCAAGCAAAGCACATAAGATGTGACCGAATAAAAATATAGTTTCAGGGGAGGAACCTGATAATTTGTCGATGAAGAAGGGGATGCCTTGGGCATCCCCAAGCTTAGACGCTTGAGTCTTCTTGAAATATGCAGGGGTGAACCACCGGGGTATCCCCAAGCTTAGACTTTTCACTCCTCTTGATCATAGTATATCATACTCCTCTCTTGACCCTTGAAAACTTCCTCCACACCAAACTCGAAACAAACTCATTAGAGGGTTAGTGCATAATCAAAAACTCACATGTTCAGAGGTGACACAATCATTCTTAACACTTCTAGACATTGCCCAAAGCTACTGGAAGTTAATGGAACAAAGAAATCCATCCCACATAGCAAAAGAGGCAATGCGAAATAAAAGGCAGAATCTGTCAAAACAGAACAGTCCGTAAAGATGAATTTTAAAAGGGCACCAGACTTGCTCAATGAAAATGCTCAAATTGAATGAAAGTTGCGTACATATCTGAGGATCACTCACGTAAATTGGCATAATTTTCTGAGTTACCTACAGAGAATTTTGCCCAGATTCGTGACAGCAAAGAAATCTGTTTCTGCGCAGTAATCCAAATCTAGTATGAACCTTACTATCAAAGACTTTACTTGGCACAACAAAACACTAAACTAAGATAAGGAGAAGTTGCTACAGTAGTAAACAACTTCCAAGACACAAATATAAAACAAAGTACTGTAGCAAAATAACACATGGGTTATCTCCCAAGAAGTTCTTTCTTTATAGCCATTAAGATGGGCTCAGCAGTTTTAATGATGCACTCGCAAGAAATAGTATTTGAAGCAAAAGAGAGCATCAAGAGGCAAATTCAAAACACATTTAAGTCTAACATGCTTCCTATGCATAGGAATCTTGTAAATAAACAAGTTAATTAAGAGCAAAGTAACAAGCATAGGAAGATAAAACAAGTGTAGCTTCAAAAATTTCAGCACATAGAGAGGTGTTTTAGTAACATGAAAATTTTTACAACCATATTTTCCTCTCTCATAATAACTTTCAGTAGTTTCATGAGCAAACTCAACAATATAACTATCACATAAAGCATTCTTATCATGAGTCTCATGCATAAATTATTACTACCCACATAAGCATAATCAATTTTATTAGTTGTAGTGGGAGCAAATTCAACAAAGTAGCTATCATTATTATTCTTATCAATTTTATTCTTATCAAGGTGGCACCAAAAGACCACTATCATTATAATCATCATAAATAGGAGGCAAAGTATCATCAAAGAAAATTTTCTCCTCAATGCTTGGGGACTAAAAAGATCATGAAAAGCTTTCCCAAGCTTAGAACTTTCTATATTATTATCAACAATGGTGTTCAAAGCGTTCATACTAATATTACTACCAGCATGCAAATAAGATTCCATAGGTTTTTTAATTTTCGCATCAAACAATCCATGTTTTAAATCAGGAAATAGAATAAGAAGCTCATTCTTGTCCATTATGCCTAACTAGTGTAAACAAGAAACAAAAAGATGCAATTGCAGGATCTAAAGGAAATAGCTTCGAGTACTTACAACGGCGAAAATAGCTTAGTAGCCGAGATCCGAGGAGTACCTTTTACCTTTCCTCCCCGGCAACGGCGCCAGAAAATAGCTTGATGTCACGCCCTCCTTTTCCTTAGACAGTGTTGGGCCTCCAAGAGCAGAGGTAGACAGCAGCAAGTTTTCCCTTAAGTGGATCACCCAAGGTTTATCGAACTCAGGGAGGAAGAGGTCAAAGATATCCCTCTCATGCAACCCTGCAACCACAAAGCAAGAAGTCTCTTGTGTCCCCAACACACCTAATAGGTGCACTAGTTCGGCGAAGAGATAGTGAAAATAGGGTGGTATGAATAAGTAGTAGCAATGGCACAAAAGTGCTTTGCCCAGACATTGAACAAGAGTAACGCAAGTAGTAACGCAGTAAAAGCAAAAACAAGCAGCGATAGCGTATTTAGGAACAAGGCCTAGGGATCAGACTTTCACTAGTGGACACTCTCAACATTGATCACATAATGAATAGATAAATGCATACTCTACACTCTTGTTGGATGATGAACACATTACGTAGGATTACACGAACCCTCAATGCCGGAGTTAACAAGCTCCACAATTCAATGTTCATATTTAAATAACCTTAGAGTGCATGAAAGATCAATTCGACTAAACCAAGTACTAACATAGTATGCACTGTCACCTTCACACTATGTAGGAGGAATAGATCACATCAATACCATCATAGCAATAGTTAACTTTGTAATCTACAAGAGATCACAATCATAGCATGAACCAAGTACTAACACGGATGCACACACTGTCACCATTACACCGTGCAGGAGGAATAAAACTACTTTAATAACATCACTAGAGTAGCACATAGATAAATTGTGATACAAAACACATTGCAATCATAAAGAGATATAAATAAGCACTTCACTATGCCATTCATAACAGTGAATAAGTATTCGTGAAATATAGCCTAAGAGACCCACACGGTGCACACACTGTCACCTTTACACACGTGGGACAAGGAGTCTCCGGAGATCACATAAGTAAAATTCACTTGACTAGCATAACGACATCTAGATTACAAGCATCATCATATGAATCTCAATCATGTAAGGCAGCTCATGAGATTATTGTATTGAAGTACATAGGAGAGAGATGAACCACATAGCTACCGGTACAGCCCCGAGCCTCGATGGAGAACTACTCCCTCCTCATGGGAGACAGCAGCGTTGATGGAGATGGCGGTGGTGTCGATGGAGGAGCCTTCCGGGGCACTTCCCCGTCCCGGCGGCATGCCGAACAGAGACTCCTGTCCCCAGATCTTGGCTTCGCGATGGCGGCGGCTCTGGAAGGTTTTCTGGTTTCGTCGAACGTATCGGGTTTCGCGACGGAGGCTTTAAATAGCGGAAGGGCAATGTCGGTGGACTTCTCCCCACACTATAGGGGCGCGCCCCCTTGGCCGCGCCGGCTAGGGTTTGGTGGCCTGCCCCCTCTCTGGCGGTTCTCGTGTGTTCTGGATGCTTCCAGCAAAATAGGAACCTCAGGCGTTGATTTCGTCCGATTCCGAGAATATTTCGTTACTAGGATTTCTGAAACCAAAAACAGCAGAAACAGAATGGCACTTCAGCATCTTGTTAATAGGTTAGTTCCAGAAAATGCACGAATATGACATAAAGTGTGCATAAAACATGTAGATATCATCAATAATGTGGCATGGAACACAAGAAATTATCGATACGTCGGAGACGTATCAGACGCCACCACCTCCTCCTACCACCCATGGAAAACCTACTTCACCCTTCTCTTCCACGAGGAGAACCTGCTGGATCATGTTGATGGCTCCATCGATTCGCGCATCATGGCGGCTAACCCCGAGTGGACCTCGATCGACGCTACGCTCATCCGGTGGTTCTTCACCACCATCTCGCGCGATCTGTTCCTCACCGTCATCAAGGAGGGTGACGACGCTGCCGCCGTGTGGATCAAGCTCAATGGCTTCTTCACCGACAACAAGCTTCAGCGCCGCGTCTTCTTGCATCAAGAGTTCACATCCTGCCACCAGGACGACCAGACCATCGACGAATACACTCGTCGCCTCAAGCAGTTGGCGGATGAGCTACGCGACATCGGAGCCCCGATCGATGATGATTTCATCCTCAACACCCTCATCGCGAATCTTCATGAGGACTTCGGCAATGCGGCTAGAAACCTCACCCTGATGCCCGACCCCTCTTTTTCCAAGTTTGTGTCTTACCTCAAGCTTGAAGAACGTCGGATGAAGGGCGTGAAGACTCGCGCGCAGCACCAGGCTCTTGCCGCCGGCGTCTTCCGCGGCGCTCCTCCCACCGCCCCGGTACCCGCCCCCCTGCCGCCCCTCAACCGCAGCAGGGCGGTCGTCGCGGCAACCGGCGTGGCGGCCGCAAGCAGCCGCAGCAGCCGCAGCCGCCGGTCCCTGGGGGCGGCCAGGCTCCCCGCGCGATGCAGCCCTCCCCTCCCTGGACGTACGGCACCAATCCTTGGACGTGCGTGGTCCACGCATACTCCATGCCGGTGCCTCAGGCACCCGCTCCGAGCCTCTTCGGACCGGCTCCGTTGACTCACCAGGCGTACTTCGCCGGGCCCGCTGCGTCGCCCCACGGTGCCTCCTACCCGGCCTTCGGCGCTATGCCTCCCGCCGCTTCGTACCCGAGCTACTATGCGCCTCCGCCTGTCGCCGTGCCACCCGCCGCGTACCCTCCACAGGTGCCGCCGCCATGGGATCCTGCTCTCCTCGCCGCGCTGCACTCGGCGCCCTCTCCCGCCAACTACGGCGGTGGCGGTGATTACTTCATGGACACGGGCGCTACCGCTCACATGACAAATCATCCCGGTAACCTCACTTCTTCCACTCCCGTCCATACCTCCACCCGCATCACCGTCGGCGACGGTTCCTCTTTTCCCATTACACATGTCGGTAGTATGTCTTTTCCATCCACGTCCACTCCCATTAAGATGTCTAATGTCCTTGTCTGTCCTAACTTAGTTAAAAGTCTAGTTTCTGTTCGCCAACTTACTCGTGAAAATCTTATCTCTGTTAAATTTGACGCCGTTGGTTTTTCTGTGAAGGACGCCCGCACTCGGACGGTTCTGCACCGATGTGATAGCCCTGCCGATGAGCTCTACCCGGTGCACCCCTCTTCCACAGCCGCCACTCGCCCAGCCGCCCTCACCACCAGCGTCGACCTTTGGCATGCTTGTCTTGGTCATCCCAACGCCACCGTCTTGCGTCAAATTCTTCAGACTTTTTCATTCTCATGTAATAAGGCCGAACATCATACTTGTAATGCCTGTCGTCTTGGCAAACACGTACGGCTTCCCTTTAGCGAGTCTACCACTATTTCTACTTTTCCGTTTCAGCTTTTACATAGTGACGTTTGGACATCCCCGGTTGCTAGCAACACGGGTTACCTATATTATTTAGTCCTTTTGGATGATTTCTCTCATTACGTATGGACATTCCCCCTTCGTCGTAAGTCTGACGTCTTCGCCACTCTCACTACCTTCTACTCCTATGTCGCCACTCAGTTTAGTCGTCCTATTCTCACACTTCAGACTGACAACGGAAAGGAATTCGACAACGCTGCTGTCCGCCATCTCCTCGCGTCGCACGGCACTGTCTTCCGTCTCAGTTGTCCTTATACGTCTCAGCAGAATGGCCGCGCCGAACGCGTCATCCGCACTCTCAATGACTGCGTCCGCACACTGCTGTTCCACTCTCACGTCCCGCCCCGCTTCTGGCCAGATACTCTCTCCACCGCTACCCTCCTTCTCAACATCCGACCCTGTCGCACTCGCTGGAACTATGCTCCTCATCAGCTCCTATTCGGTGTCCCACCGTCCTACGATGGTCTTCGGACCTTCGGGTGTCTCTGTTATCCTAGCACCGTGTCCACTCCTCCTCATAAACTCGCCCCACGTTCCGTTCCCTGTGTCTTCCTTGGCTATCCCCCCAACACCAAAGGTTATCGGTGCTATGATCCCGTGTCCCGTCGGGTTTACACCTCGCGACACGTTTACTTTGATGAGCTTGTGTTTCCGTTTCAGCAGGTTCCACCTCACGGCAGCGTCGGGACACTGGCTGCGCCCGCGCCCCCTGCAGCGCCGGCTGCGTCCGCGTCTCCTGCGACGCCGGCTGCGCCCGCGTCTCCTGCAGCGCCGGCTGCGCCCGCGCCCCATGCAGCTGCACCTCTCAACGGTGTGCTCACCCGTGCTCGGACCGGCACTCGTCGTCCGAACCCACGCTACACCGACCCCGCGTATGCGTACGCTACCTCTACGTCGGTGCCGTCTCCACTGCCCTCCTCCGCCCGCGCCGCCCTTCGTGATCCGCACTGGCTTGCTGCTATGCGCGAAGAGTTCGATGCTCTCCAGCGCAACCGCACATGGCAGCTTGTGCCCCGACCTCCTCATGCCAATGTCATCTCTGGCAAATGGGTCTTTCGGCACAAGACTCACCCGAATGGTTCTCTTGAGCGCCATAAGGCGCGCTGGGTGGTACGCGGCTATCATCAGCGTGCTGGCGTGGACTTCACCGACACCTTCGACCCGGTTGTCAAACCGGGCACGATTCGCGCCGTTCTTCAGCTTGCGGCCTCTCGAGCTTGGCCGGTTCACCAGCTCGATGTGTCCAATGCATTCTTGCACGGGCATCTCACTGAGTAAGTGTTCTGTCAGCAGCCTACTGGTTTCGTCGATCCCGCCTTCCCGGACCATGTGTGCTTGCTCTCCCGTTCTCTATATGGGCTCAAGCAGGCTCCTCGAGCTTGGTACCAGCGGATGGCGGGTTTTCTCCAGCAGCAGGGGTTTCAGTCTACACGGTCCGACGCCTCCCTGTTCGTGTACCACCAGGGCGCCGCCACTGCATACCTCCTTCTGTACGTCGACGACATCATCCTGACTGCTTCCTCGACGGCTCTTCTGCAGCAGATCACCGCGCAGCTCAGCGCTGAGTTCGCCCTCAAGGACTTGGGGGCCCTCCACAACTTCCTCGGCATCAAGGTCGTCCGCACCACCACCGGGTTCTTCTTGCATCAGCAGAAGTATGCGCATGAGCAGCTGGAGCGCGCCGGCATGCTTAACTGCAAGCCCGCTTCCACGCCTGTCGACACGAAGGCCAAGGTATCCGCCGTTGAGGGCTCTCCAGCGTCCGATGCTGCCTTCTATCACTCCGTCGTTGGCGATCTTCAGTACCTCACCTTGACGAGGCCGGACCTTCAGTACGCTGTTCAGCAGGTGTGCCTCCACATGCACGCTCCGCGTGACACTCATTGGGCACTGGTAAAACGGATCCTCCGTTACATCCGTGGCACCATGTCCATGGGACTCACCCTGACGGCCTCTTCCTATACCAGCCTTGTCGCCTACTCCGACGCCGACTGGGCTGGGTGTCCTGACACGCGCCGCTCTACCTCCGGCTACTGTGTCTACCTTGGTCCCTCCCTGATATCGTGGTCATCTAAGCGACAACCCACGGTTTCACGCTCGAGCGCCGAGGCTGAGTACAGGGCTGTGGCTAACGCCGTTGCTGAGTGTTCCTGGCTACGCCAGCTTTTACAGGAGCTCCACTGCCCGGTTCCGAAGGCTACGATTGTCTACTGCGACAATATCTCCGCGGTGTATCTCTCGGCTAATCCCATACATCATCGCAGGACGAAGCATATCGAGCTCGACATTCACTTCGTTCGGGAGCACGTCGCCCTTGGTCGTGTCCGTGTTCTACACGTTCCCACCGATCAGCAGTTCGCCGATGTGATGACGAAAGGACTTCCTACCTCGACTTTCGAGAGCTTCAGGTCCAGTCTTTGCGTCACTGGCGCCGCTTCGACTGGGGGGGGTGTTGAACGAATATGTATATGTATAGGTTTGGGTTTTGTATGTTGCACCTGTAGCGTCTCTCTCCCTTTGTATTCACGTGGAGACTAGACCCGATCACACCCCTGTACCTATATATGTGCCTCGTGCAGATGAATCAAATTATCGTTGCACCAAATCACTTCTACACCTGGCAACGTCAAGCTGTGGCCTGTGGTCCAGCTTCGTGAGTTTCGAGCTGCAGGAAGGAGGCGGCGGCACCGAGACCGCCCGCTCCGTGTACACTCGCGAACACTCGCCGCGCTCACCAACCCCGAAACAGATGTTCCGTGTACTGGAGCTGGTCCGTGGCGGAGCGCAGAGCCGGCGACGTCGACGGGCAGCGACGGGTGCTCGAGCGGTGGGTGCGTCGGCTCCTGCGGGACGGCGGCGGCTTCGGCAAGCTGGGCTGGGACAAATATCTGGAGTTCGTGGTGCACAACGGCGAGGTGGAGCGCGTGCGCGCCGTCGGCGAGGGTCTTCTCACGGCCTTCCCCATGGACCGTTCGCGTACATACTACGTATAGGTCAGGGCCCTGGCCGCTCTGTCCCGGCACGTGGAAGCCTTCGCCGTGGCGGAGCGCGGCGTGCAGGAGCTATCCAGCTGGTGTCGTGGCCTCGTGGGCACGATGAACTCATCTGGAGGTTTAATGGCCGAGTACGTCAGGAGGCTCAAGACGAAGCGGAGCACCGCGTGGGAGGAACATATGTTGGGTGATTGATTATTTTTTTCTTTTTCTTTTGAAACATGGTTTTTTTTCCTAGAATTGAGTTGAGTGATTGATTAGCTGAGTGATATATTTAGTACTTGCTCACTTTGTTAATATAAAACGTTTTGCAAAGCTTAAGCCTCCTCGGGTATACTCCTTCCGTTTCAATAAATAAAAGCACACTCATTTTTCGTGCTTACTCTTTGATTAAAAGTTAAACTATGTATATAAAAGTATTTGAAATAAAATTAATATTATCAGAAATAATTTTTCAATATATTCTAATAATATCAATATGTACTATATAATCAAAAGCAAGATATTGTTATCCAATTTATATTTTGTTAAAGTTCACCTTAAAACATGTGTGCATCTTATTTATAGAAATGGAGGTAGTACATGCTGTTGCTCTACCGTTCTTAATAGACTAAACTAATCTGAAGCGACAATATAAATCATTTTACACAAGGTGCATGGGTGAGATTTCAGTCTGACTACTTCTCTCGCTCTCATACTTTTCACGACGTCATGCTCTTCCCCCTTTTCCACCTCTCTCCTCCCCCTTTCCCTCTCTCCTCTCTTTTTCTTTAGTGAGGCGTCATTTTTCTGATACTTGCGGGGCAGCTACCAAGCCGGCAGCCTGACGCTCGAGCCTAGTTGGACCTGCGGGGCAGTGATCTGGGGCAGGCGTTGGCCATGCCCTTAGGGCATGAGCAATGGTGGCATACACAACTAGCTGCTCCATGTAAAAAAGTTGTCAGAAGCAACATGGTGAATTTTATCTCTCCAATGGAAGCTACAACTTTAGTCAGAAAAAAGAGAGAAGGGACTCCACAAATATGACACTATGTATCTCTTTCTCTCTCCAAAAAGCATGCTTTTAGGACTGAAGATCCCACTTCTTGAAGAGGAGGCTGCCTCCTCATCCGAACCTACTTTGGACCACCCAAACCTAACTAAAGGTATGAAGCAGCACCTCTAGGGCAGTGCATTGGGCATGCCCTTAGATTCCCTAGCTTCAGGCTCCCCAGCCGTTAGATCAGATCATACCGAGCTATTAGATCAGCTTTTTTTTTCTAGATTTGCCTTAAATCCCGCTTTTGCTTCTATCTGGTAGAAAAACTCCCGCTTTTCACTAGTGGAAAACAGGGCTTTCGTGGGAGCCTTTTGTCGCGGGCGTGCCTGCACCCGCGACAAATGGCCTGGCCACGTCGCCCCGAAACCATTTGGAGCGAGCCGGGCCTTTTATCGCGCCCTTTTGTCGCGGGCCGTATCACAACCCGCGACAAAAGGGGTCTGTTCTGGCGCCTCCTGCACCCCTTTTGTCGCGGGTCGTAATACGGCCCGCGACAAAAGGTCCATTCCTATATATACACGCAGCCAGCCCCCCCCCACCTCGCCCTACATTTTTTTCCTTGGTGATGATAGGTGGAGGTGTATGCTAGCTCATTTTTTCTTGATGTGCACAAGAGGTGTTTGATGGAATGCTTGTGAGGGATGCCACTTGATTTTATTTGATAAGATTTCTCCTCTTTTTGATCCTAAAAGGTTAGCAACTATTTTCTCGTATATACATAGTCCGTACAATACTAATTTTAGCAAGGTGATTGCATCTGATACACTTATGATGCAGATGAGTCATCCATGGATGTACGGTAACCGATGTGCTCCCGCTTTCAGAGAGGGCGTGAATTCTTTCCTGCTTGTGGCCGAGGCCAACAAGTCGAAGCAAGGTTTTATGTGTTGTCCATGTCTGAAATGTAAGAATGAGAAGGATTACTCTTGCTCAAGAGACATTAAGAGCCACCTGCTTCGGTTTGGATTCATGTCCAGCTATAATGTTTGGACCAAGCACGGAGAAGAAGGGGTTATGATGGAAGACGGCGATGAAGAAGAAGATAACGATGACCAGTACCGATCTATGTTCTCTGAATGCGATGATACCGCAATGGACGACAATGAAGAAGAAGGAGGTGAAGAACAGGCATCAGATGATCCTGTTGATGATGATCTTCGTCGGGCCATTTCTGATGCAAGAAGAGACTGTGCCACGGATAAGGAGAGGTTGCAGTTCAACAAGATGTTAGAGGACCACCACAAATTTTTGTACCCAGGTTGTGAAGATGGACATAGAAAGCTGGGTAGCATATTGGAATTGCTGAAATGGAAGGCAGAGGTCGGTGTGACTGACTCGGGATTTGAGAAATTGATGATAATATTAAAGAAGCTGTTTCCAAGAAATAACGAATTGCCCGTCAGTACATATGAAGCAAAGAAGCTTGTCTGCCCTCTAGGATTAGATGTGCGGAAGATACATGCATGCATTAATGACTGTATCCTCTACCGCGGTGAGAAGTACGAGAATTTGAATAAATGTCCGATATGCGGTGCATTGCGGTATAAGATCGAAAAGATGACCCTGGTGATGTTGAGGGCGTGCCACCCAGGAAGAGGGTTCCTGCGAAGGTGATGTGGTATGCTCCCATAATACCACGGTTGAAACGTTTGTTCAAAACAAAGAGCATGCCAAGTTGTTGCGATGGTACATGGAAGAACGTAAGAAAGACGCGATGTTGAGGCACCCCGCTGATGGTCGGCAGTGGAGAAACATCGGGAGAGAGTTCCCGGATTTTGCAGGTGAGGCAAGGAACTTATACTTTGGTCTAAGTACAGATGGCATGAATCCCTTTGGGGAGCAGAGCTGCAGTCACAGCACCTGGCCCGTGACTCTATGTATCTACAACCTTCCTCCTTGGTTGTGCATGAAGCGGAAGTTCATTATGATGCCAGTGCTTATCCAAGGTCCAAAGCAACCGGGCAACGACATTGATTTGTACCTAAGGCCATTAGTCGATGAACTTTTGGAGTTGTGGGCCAAACCAGGTGTACGTGTGTGGGATGAGCACACCGAGCAAGAATTTGACCTACGAGCGTTGCTATTCGTAACCATCAATGATTGGCCTGCTCTCGTAACATTTCAGGACAGACGAACAAAGAATACAATGCATGCACACACTGTTTAGATGAGACTGAAAGTAAATATTTGGAAAAAGCAGAAAAGTTGTGTACCCGTTCAATCGTCGTTTCCTTCAGCGCAAGCATCCCTTAAGGAAAAAAGGCATGCATTTCGATGGCGAGGCAGACCGCCGTCCGAAGCCTATCCCCCGTAGTGGTGCTGATATATTTGACATGGTCAAGGATTTAAATGTTATCTTTGGAAAGGGTCCAGTCGACTGTTCCGAAAGACGCCGACGGACACGCGCCCATGTGGAAGAAGAAAATCAATTTTTGGGAGCTAGAATATTGAAAGTCCTGGAAGTCCGCTCTGCAATTGACGTGATGCACCTGACCAAGAATCTTTGTGTGAATATTCTAGGTTTTCTGGGCGTGTATGGAAAGACAAAAGATATACCAGAAGCACGGGAGGACCAGGAACGTCATAAAGGACGAAACGGCAATCATCCAGGGCAGTTTATAGGGCCTGCCAGCTACGCTCTTACCAAACAAGAGAAGGAGATCTTTTTTGAAGCCCTATTCAGTATCAAGGTTCCGTCTGGTTTCTCGTCGAATATAAAGGGATAGTAAATATGAAGGAGAAAAAATTCCAGAACCTGAAGTCCCATGACTGTCACGTGCTTATGACACAATTGCTTCCGGTTGCATTGAGGGGACTTCTACGAAAATGTTCGACTAGCCATTGTGAAGATATGTGCATTCCTCAACGCAATTTCTCAAGGTAATGGATCCAGAAACTTTGTCAGGATTACAGGAAGATGTGGTCGAATGTCTTGTCACTTCGAGTTGTTGTTCCCACCATCCTTCTTCAATATGACGCACCTCCTCGTTCACCTAGTTGAAGAGATTAGAATTCTCGGTCCTGTATTTCTACACAATATGTTCCCCTTCGAGAGGTTCATGGGAGTCTTAAAGAAATATGTTCATAAACGAGCTAGGCCGGAAGGAAGTATCTCAAAGGGCTACGGAACTGAGGAGGTCATTGAGTTTTGTGTTGACTTTCTTCCTGACCTTAAGCCGATTGGTGTTCCTGAATCTCGGTATGAGGGGAGGCTGACTGGAAAAGGCACACTAGGAAGGAAAGCAACTGTGTGCAGGGACAAGATTTCTTTCAATCAAGCACACTACACAGTTCTATACAATTCCATCTTGGTGGCTCCATACATCGAGAAACATAAGAATGCTTTACGAGAAATAAACCCGGGCCAGCCCGAGTCCTTGATTACACGTCAACACATGAATACCTTCGGCAGTTGGTTGCAAAGACATCTCATTAATGACCCATCTGTTGTGGAGCAGCTGTTCTTGTTGGCCAGGTTACCATCTTCAAACATATGTACATTCCAAGGGTACGAGATAAATGGGAATACATTTTACACGATCGACCAAGATAAAAAGAGCACCAACCAAAACAGCGGTGTCCGCTTCAATGCAAAAGACGAGAATGGGCAGACCACCACATATTATGGATACATAGAGGAGATATGGGAACTTGACTATGGTCCCACTTTTAAGGTCCCTTTGTTTCGGTGCAAATGGGTGAAGCTCAGCGGTATACATATTGACGATAAGTACGGTATGATAACAGTGGATCCCAACAATCTTGCGTACCTGGACGAGCCATTTGTCCTAGCCAGCGAGGTGGCTCAAGTTTTCTACGTGAAGGACATGTCTAGCAAATCAAGAAAAAGAAATCAACAAAAGAATACATCAACCGAGGAGCCAAAGCGCCACATAGTTCTTTCGGGGAAAAGAAACATCGTGGGAGTGGATGACAAGACAGACATGTCAAGATTATAATAAGTTTAAAGAAATTCCGCCCTTCACGGTGAAAATTGACCCAAGCATCTTACTAAATGATGAAGATTCTCCATGGCTACGGCGTAGAAGATCACAACACTAGATGGCGATGTAATAATGTATTCTTCATATATAGTTCCCAAGACACAATCTCTACATTTATGTAATAATGAGAACCCTTTCCCCTTCGGGAGGTTCATGGGAGTCTTTCACGGGCTTGCAAATTTTTCCGAGGAGCAGCTTCCGAAGATGCCGTAGGGCGTGTGCACCAACGACATCTTCGAGAAGCTGCGCCACGGGAGATTTCCCAACCCTTTCCTTCATCCATGGGAATGAAACCGTGCTTGGCTTGTTGATCTGCTTGGCAAGGCGTATCGATGCTCCTTTTATAGGCACGGCTTCTACTTTGTCTTGTTCCTTCGATAGGGTGTCGTGCGCTACATGCTTTATCTCATCGAGCAGTGCGTCCACCCACGCGTCCTTATCCTGCCGACAGCTTTAGTCCCGGTTGCAGCCACCAACCGTGACAAAAGGTTACCCGCACATCATCCCCCCGGATAAGGCCCTCCTAGATAAGCCTCCCCAGTCTTTTGTCCCGGTTTGAGCCTCCACCCGGATGAAAGTTTCGCGCGCCACTGCGTTCCCGCCTATTTTCTTCCCGCATTCCCGCCATTTTTCCACTATATATATGTAGGCTTGGACTCATATCTGCAAACCTCATCACTCTCTCCCATGGCTTCCATCGTATGTCTAACACCCCGGGAGGCGGAGGCGCTTTGCGCCTCGAACTACCCCTGCCCGCCCGGCTACCACGTCCCGACCGGCTGGTTGCTGAGCGTCGGAGGCGTACCGGTCCCTCCTATCCCTGTAGGTGTGCCACGCGAGATGGCCATCACGAACCACTACTATTTCGAGCTCACGCCCGAGCAGCGGAGGAATCCCAGTGGCATCCCACTACAGCCCGACTTGGGACAGCTTCTTCATCAATCGGCGTGAGAGGGCGGTTGCCAGGTACGAGGAGGACAGCCCGCCTCCTTCGAACTTCAACGAGGCCGGCCGTCGGATGTGGTGGCGCGGCCGGACTCTCCAGAGCGTCATGGCCTATCGTGGCCCCCGCCTGTGCTACCCTCAATCCCAGCCCACGCGTGGTCATCCGCCGAGGTTCGACAACCGCGACCCCGATGCTAGCGACGATGACGTCGGCGACTATGATGACTACAGTGGCGACTATTATAGGGCTAGGCACGACTATGATTGAATGGCTCCAACATTCGAATCTGGCCATGTATCTTATTTTTCAGCTCTGTACTTTAATTTCAGTTCAATCGTAATAAATTTCGTGTCAACCACTTTATTGAACAAAAACAACCGACAACGACTTTATAAACTAAATTTAAACTAATAGAACCGACAACGACTTTATTGAAATTAAAATAAAATAGATAAATTACTAGTCTAGTCTCTACTCGTCGTCGGAGGTTGTCTCCGTCCAAATGTCATCCCACCGAGGGTCGTTTTCGGTCCAAGTTGTATTCGGGTTCTCGAGCTCGAAGGCGGCGACGGCCCGACGGTGGCGCCTGTTGGACCTGCGTGCTGCTAAGGTTAGAAAGAACGCTTCGGGGGACTGGCCTCCACGGCGCATCAACCGCTCGTCGCGCTCAGCGATGGCGATCCTGCGCTGCACCTGGCGGCTGACGACGGTCCTCGTCGTCGACGAGGCACGGTGGTGGCGCGAGGAACTCCGCCTCCTCTAGCGATTCAACATCCGGGAAGTTCATGTCGTGCCCTGGCCGCCGAAACGCCACGCCGCCGCGTCGTGGCGCGCCGCCAGCTCCGGCGTGCGTGTACGTGCCGAGGGTGAGGCGGAAGCCACCGCGCGTATCTCGGCGGTGAACCTACCGCTCGGACGCACTCGAACGCCACGGAAACCGGACGCCCTCGACGACGTGGAGGCATCCCGAGATGAATGAGCGGAGGCGGTGGCGAGTGTGGTTGCGCCCGCACTCGTCGCTCTATATAGCGCACGCGGGGCATGGCACGTGTGCGGTGGCTACACGTCGCACGCCGGCGTCGGCGGGGCGAGGCACGTGGAAGCGGTGGCGACACGTCGCACGACGGCGTCGACGGGACGCGACACGTGGCACGGGGACGCGACACGTGTGGCACGGCGGCACGTGGAATAGGTATATGGATGTCATATTCATGTTCATTAGCTTTTTCTGATCAATATTCATATATAAAACATTTGTATTTGAGTTACCATTCAAAAGTTATTGAAATAATAGTTTTATTAAGTTAAAATAGAAAAAGAAAAGGGGTGAAGAGGGTGAGATGAGCTGATCCGTGGCACAGCCCATCCAACGGCTCTAGGCCGTTGGATTCAAACGGCCAGAGCCGTTGGATGGGCTGTGCCACGGATCAGCTCCTACCCCCTTTTGTCGCGGGTCGAGCCACGGCCCGCGATAAAAGGCCCCCCTTTTATCGCGGGTGGTGGCACGACCCGCGATAAAAGGGGGGCCTTTTATCGCGGGCCGTGGCTCGACCCGCGACAAAAGGGGTTAGGTATAAATACCTAACCCCGCGGGCGGAGCCCCCACCCGCGACACCCGGAGGCCATTCCTTAGCGAAATTGCGCCGCCAGGCTGCCCAATTTCACCGCGCCGCCGGCCATCTTCCTCGCCTCCGGCCGCCGCCTCTTCGCCGCCGCCGCTTAGATTCCTTTAGGTTAGAACATGTACTTATCGATAATTTTTTGCAGAAACAATGGATCCATTCGAACGGGACTTGGAACAGGAAGACATTTTCGAGAACATAATCCGCGATGGTGATGGAGAAGCCGGCGGCTCCGGTGATCATGGAGAAGCCGGCGGCTCGGTGATCATGGAGAAGCCGACGGCTCCGGTGATCATGGAGAAGCCGGCGGCTCCGGTGATGGAGAAGCCGACGGCTCCGGTAATGACGAGGTATACGATCAGTTGAGGCATTAATGGAATTCTATATGTACATATGTATACAAATTAACTGATTTTTATTCTCTTAGGCCTCCGAAGATAAGTTGGAGAAACGAGGCCCGGCAAAGAGACTGGGCAAAAGAGACCACTTCAACATTGAAGCTATATCACCGGAAGGCCAACCTGTGGCACCCGCGAGTGTCAGAGTGACATTTAAGAATCAGTGCGGAGTTGTGGTTAGAGATCATATCCCGATCACTGTTAGAGAATGGAACAAGACCAAGAATGTGTCCGAAGATCAGGTTGCCGATAGGTACAAGAACACACTTTTTGACGACCTGATGTCACATTTCACTTTGCCAAATTTGGGATCGGACTCTGAGAATGCCAAGCAGAGGGCGCTAGTGAAGAAATGGGCTCTTAAGAAGATGGGGGAACTTTTCCGAGCGTACAAGAACCGGTTATGGAAAGCTTATAAGGCCGAGAAGAAGCCTCCAGTATTCGAAAACTACCTAGCAAAGCAGGAGCATAATTGGGAAGAATTTGTGAAGTACAAAGAATCGAGGAGGCTGTGAACCTGTCCAAGAAAAACAAGAAGAATGCAAGCGAGAAGAAATATCACCATCATACGGGGCGAGGGGGCTACGAAGTAGCCATGCCTAAGTGGGATGCACAAGAGGCTGAGATGGAGCGGAAGGGGATCACTCCAGAACCCACGCGAGAAGGATGGGACATTAGGGCTCGAAATTGGTTCCTCGCGCATGGTTGTGAGTATGATATGAAGACAGGGAACATTGTTGAAAGTGACAGCAGGGTTAGGGTACCCAGGGAAGAATGGATTAAAGTGACGATAGAAATAAAGGCGGGAAAACTAAAGTTTGCTCCCGATAGAGAGAAAGACTTGCTGACGCTTGTCCTCGGTAATCCTGAGAAGGGAGGACGAACAAGAGGCTTCGGCCCTAGTGTTCCGTGGTCGCTTGGGTTTCCGGCGACGCGGAGACTTATAGAAGCCGAGCGAGAGCTAAAAACGCGAGCTGGAGGTGCAGAATGACCGGATGGCCGAGTTCCAACGCCAACTTGACCAGCAGCAGCGGGAGATTCAGCAGCAGCGGGAGATAAATGAACTAAAAGGACAGCGCCAGGATAATAGCGCTGGCATATCTCAGCGACGAGACAACAGCGTGGCCGACTCGGAGGCCCCTACTACACGGATGATAGATGGCGGTCCTGGCGACCCCGTGGATGGAATCAAGGAGCAAACACCTTGTGATCTCCATGTGGTGTTCAGGAACATGTCTGTTAAGGTGGCGGTCGGCTATGTCTTACCTGCATTTGGACCTGAAGGTGAGCCGGCAACATGGCATGGCAATGAGATTCCAGCTGGCTATGCTCGTGTCGGGGTGGATTCGGTTGTACCGTCGTGGGAGACATTGGAGCTCGAAATCCCTGGAGGTGATGGGGGCTTACACTCAGAGAGGTGCTGGAGAAATCATTCTCTGGGAAAAGAACAACATCAGGCTGCCAGGCTGGGTAGCCCCTAGTACCGTCGTCCGAGCAGGTCACCATCACCTCCTCCATGATCACAGCCACCATCACCTCCTCCCGATCACATGTCGCCACCATCACCCCATGGGTACGACGTCGACCACGACATCTGTAGTCCATCTCCATCTCCAGCGCCGCCGCCTCCGCCCACTAAGACTCGGAATGCACCCCGGAAGCGTTTCAAGAGTCCTATCCGCAAGATGTCGCCCCTCCCAAAAGTACCAAAGGTTCCTCTCCCCCGTCCTTGGGATCTTACTGTCGAGGAAAATGCGGCCGCTGTTGCGAAACACAACTATGATCATTTCCATAAGCCAAAACCTCCAGCGCCAGCCATACACCGAGAAGCAAATAGCATATGCTACTTCTTTTCTGAACACACCATCGCAATATGACTTACACGAGAAGAAGGATGACTATACACGCCACCTTGCGAGGGTAATTGATGACAAGAGCGAGAATGAAAAGGCTAAGAAGAACAAGGATGACAAGGGTAAGAAGAAGGATATTGCTACCACGAGCAAATCATCAGCTAGAAGTGCAGCCGAGAAGAAGTCAAGTTCAACAACTGCACCCCTCAAGGCCAAGCAAACGACAAAAGGAAAAAAGAGAAAGGAAGTTCCCCTCCTCGGAGATCAGCCCAAACAATCGATCCCAGCACTCAAAGTGTTTAATGTTCCCAAGCTGTACCAGGAACAGGGTGGTTTCGATATGGAAGAAGCTGCAAAGCTAGCGGCTGCCTGTGACGTTACCGTGGAGGAATTGATGTATGCAGCAGATGTTGCACTACCCACTGCTGATATAGCTCCTAAATTTGTCTACGGGGCCGACTTGGTCAGCACAAGAGCAGCTGCATAAACTGCCAACACATATGCGGAATTTGCATCAGTGGTACCTTGATGCATGCAAGGAGAACATAATGTACATCGTGGCGACTATACCATGTGAATATTACTACCGAAAGGAGGAGATCCATATTGAGATGAATGAACTCTGGCAGTTATTCAATTTAGAAGCCCTCGACAAATCTCTCATGAGTTGCTATTGCTTGTAAGTTTTTAACTACATATAAGTTCATTTTCATTCAGTTCATGTTCGTTCTCATTGCATATACTCATTATATCTTATGTGTTCTCTATTATGCAGACTGAAGATCAGTGAATGCAAAAGTAGTAATATTATCAATATTGGGTTTATGGACCTAGATAAAATACATGTTTTTTTTTGACACAAATACAGTAGGGAAAGGCTCCCTACTGTGTCATTTTCTATTAATATAAATGGAGTATTTACAATGAGTCTATCATGGAGCTAATCTTATTACACACTCATAGAGTATCTAGCCAAGATTGCATTCCTTCTCTAAGACTAGGCTTAGCTCTATGCATTGTAAGGACAAAACTGGCCTTAAATCTAGCCACACATGTTTGGACATTTGGATATTTTGCATTAAAGATAGCATCATTCCTCTGATCCCAAATGCTCCAACAACCTGTAATCATTATTTCCATGAGAAAACCCAGGGACAATCTTTGTTGTGCTTCATCAATCATCTGAAATAGGGTCATATCTACATTCCATTCCAATCCAAGTGCCCACCAAAAGCTTTGACTGAATGTGCATTCAAAGAATAGATGCATAATGGTTTCTTCTGGACAAGATTCACAGAGAATACAATCAGAGAATTCCACATAAAAATTCTTGTGTTTCATCATGTCCTTAGTATTAAGTCTGCCATTTAATAACAGCCAGAAGAAAAATTTATGTCTAGGAATACTGCAGGATTTCCATATCGCTGTAATACTACTTGGTACTTCATGATTTCCAATGAGTTCTCTGTACACTTTATTTGTGGAAAATGAACTTCCCCAATTGAATGACCAAATATCCTGATCCTCTGTCATTTCCATATTCAACATTTCCTGCTCCAAATTGTGAAGTTCTTCATGTGCAATGGTACTCAGAGGTAACTGAAACATATCATATATATTTTCATTTGATATTTCCATAGCCTTATCAAAAATGATATTCTGATTTTTGGCAAAAGAGTGTAAATGCGGATATTCATCCTGTCTGATGGAATTATCCCAATTATCTTTCCAGAGTGCCACTGTCTTTCCATTCTGAATGTCCACTGATGTCAGTTCCTTATATTTTTCCTGCAATGATAAACAATCTCTCCACCAAAATGATGTCTTTGGTTTAATAGTCTGTGGAGTGCCTCTATTACTGTAGTAAGCTTTCCAGATTAGGTTAACCCATGGAATATCTGCATGATTATAGAATTTGTGCAAATTCTTCATAAGTAAAGCCTGATTTTGTATTCTGAGATTTAGAATCCCTAGGCCACCCTGATCCTTTGGTCTGCACATCATTTCCCAGCTTGCTAGGCATTTTCCTTGAATCCTATTTTCCCTATCAGACCATAAGAACTGTCTTCCACTTTTTTCAAAGTGTACAAAAATGGTAATTGGTACCTTAAAGGAGCACATTGCAAACATTGGTAATGATTGTATCACTGAATTTAACAAGGTGAGCTTGCCAGTATATGACATCAGAGATGATATTCCAGATAACTTTTTATCAATTCTTGAAACAGTTGGCATAAGATCAGATATGGATGGCCTTGTGGTCCCCAGTGGCAATCCCAAATATGCAAATGGCAGAGTTTCTACTTTACATCCAAAAATATTGGCCAGCTCATGTGCTCTATCATTATCAACATTTATGGGAACAAGTGTGGTTTTGTGGAAGTTTACATGTAGGCCAGTAGATTGACTGAATACTTGAAGCAACTCTTTCAAGTAACCCAATTGGTTATTATCAGCAGGCATTATCATCAATGTGTCATCTGCATATTGAACAATTGGATATTTTTGACCAAAATCATCCATAATTGGTAAATCAATAAATCCATCCTGCCAGGCCTTATTAATAATACTTTGTAAGAGATCAGCAGTATTGACAAAAAGAATAGGTGACAGTGGGTCCCCTTGTCTTACTCCTCTTTTGCATATAATTTTCTTTCCTGGCACTCCATTTAGAAGTACTGATGTTGATGCTGAATGGAGGATATTGTATATGAGTTTGACCCATTTTGGTCCAAAGCCCCTAGCTTTAAGCATAGCAATAACTGCATTATAATCCACTTTATCAAAAGCCTTTTCAAAATCAATTTTCAGAATAATAATAGGTCTTTTGGAGAGGTGGCAAATATGCAGGTACTCAAAAGTCCATCCTAGGCAATCTTGAATATTTCTTCCTTTAATAAAGCCATATTGATTTTGATGTATCAAAGGGATAATCTCTTGCTGCATTCTATTTGCCATAAGTTTAGTAATAATCTTGAGAGGGAGACTGACCAAAGAGATGGGCCTATAATCATTCATGTTCTCTGGATCTGCTTTTTTTGGGATGAGTGTAATAAAGGCAGTATTGATACTTTCCAAATTCATTTTCTCATCATAAAAATCTTGAATGAGCTTATAGAAATCCTCCTTAATAACTGGCCAGCATTTCTTGAGGAATTTTCCATTGAAACCATCTGGCCCTGGTGCTTTATCTATAGGAAAGTTTTTAACCACACTGTCTATTTCTTCTTTGGTAAATGGTGCTTCTAGATGAGTAAGATCAGCTGGTTGTATCATCTCTGCCAAGTTGATTGTCATTGTAGCATTTTCACTCACACCAAGCCTATCTTTATATGATTCCCAAATAATAGCAGCCTTATGATCATGGTTATGAACCATAACATTATCAGAAGATTTAATGTATGTGATAAGATTTCTTCTATAGCTCTTTGTTGCAATAGTATGAAAATATTTAGTATTTTCATCGCCCAAGGTTGCCCATCTAATTTTGGCCCTGTTTCTCCAATATACTCTTCTTGCTTCAGTCAATTTTCTTGTATGGTCTTGCAAGATTTTCTGAAAATTCTTTTCTGCAGTAGAGAGTAATCTTTGCTCTTCCAATCCATCAAGGAGTGCCAAGGTAAAATTACATTTGGTAATAAGATTACCAAGATTTGATATATTTTTACTCCATTTCTTTAGACCATATCTGAGCTTCTTGAATTTCCCATTGAGCATCAAAGCAGTATCTCTTTTGTATTCAGATGAATTCCACCATTTACTGACAGTATCATGAAATCCATTGAAGTCAAGCCAATAATTTTCAAACCTGAAGAGGTTGGCCTTGGGAATATCAGTACCAATTTGCACATGAATGGGAATATGATCAGAGCCCAATCTAGAAAGAGGGTAGGACAGTGTATTGGGAAATTCAGTAGTCCAATTAGCAGATGTAAATACCCAGTCTAATCTTTCAAGGAGAGGTGATTGCTGCATATTACTCCAGGTATATGATCTTCCTTTCAGTGGTATTTCTTCCAAATCATGAATTTGGATGACAGTATTGAAGAGTAGCATATTGTTTGTGTCCCCACCACTTCTATTTCTATCATTTGGGTTCCTCATCAAATTAAAATCTCCCAGAATCATCCAGTAGTGGAAAGAGGATGAGTCCAGCTCAGCCATCCAATTGAAGAAGTCTTCTCTGTTGTCATTATGTGCTGGTCCATATACATTAGTTAAATACCAGACTTTGCCAGACATTTTACATGTGAACTCCACAGTAACTTGAAAAAGATTCTGTGAGACAATTTTCCCTTCAAATACATTTCCATTCCAGACTGTAATAATACCACCTGAATTGCCAATAGATGGATTATATGCAAATTTGTTGAATTTTCTGTGACAGAATTTTTGAATGTATGATTGATCAAAGTGTTCCCTTTTCGTTTCTTGCAGACATAGAATATTACAATTACATTCTTCCACCCTCTGCTTGATATCATCCCATCTCTCCTGGGAGTTAATCCCTCTAATATTCCAGTCAAGTACATTCCATGATGTTCTCATTATATAACCTTATCAGTTGTGATTTTCTCAGTGATAGCATAACTAGCCACTGACATAAAAAAACAATCTTCATATAGAAATTCCTTATTGGGTTGGTCCTTGCATTTCCATAAGAAGTAATAGCAACATCACACATAATATAGAACAAATGATCACAGACATGCCCAATATAATCATCATAGATGAAGTAACTGACATAACTGACATAAGCAATAAGGTTCAAAGCACAACTGGTACTTATTACATAAGTGAACATAGTTCTCAACCATGAGGTAGCAAAATGATTGGAAATATAACTAGGGATAACTAGACTGTAGAGCAGACAGTCCAACTGTTGAGAATAGAGATGGCCAATCATCTAGCCACTTTTATCCAGAAGTTTATCCTCAGACACCTCACTAGGAGGAATCTGACATTGATCCACAGCAATAGCTTGTATAGTTTTGATGGGTAATTCTGGAGGTGGTGGGGCAGTCTTGTCAATAACATCAGCTTCAAATTCATGAAATAGATTCTTCTTTGTCATCTTTGATGTTGCCTTCTTCTTCCCTTTTTCTTTTTTCTTTTGCTGCCTTGTTGCTCTTCTGCATATCCTTCTCTGCCTCCCTAGCAAGTGCAGCTTCAGCAGCATTTTTATCCTTATACCCTGCAGCAATGACAGCAATCCTTCGACTACGTCTGACTTCTTTGACATCCACTGGTGCATCTTCATTTTTCCTCTTATAAGCTGGTGTAACAGCAGCTGACAGATTAGTGTCCTGGTGTTCAGTCATATCTGTATCAGTAATCATCTGATCCATTAACACAGCTTCATTTGCAGAATTGGTTTGCTCTGACAGAGCAGCAAAAGTTTCATCACTATGATCATATATTTCAGATATAGTAACTGAAGATTTGGCAGATGATGATGGCTCCTGTGCAGTGAAGACAGTAACAATGCATTTCCTTTCAGCATATCCATCAGCACTTACATCAACCATCTGGATCCTTGCTCCAGTTACATTTTCATGTCTCAACTTATCCAAGGCATCAGGGAAAGTTGTCAGCACATCAGTCAACATCTTATGAAAAGCAGATATAGCATCTACAGCTTCTACAACAGCTTCAACTTCATTATTGTTCTGTGCATTGCCCTGATGAGGAGTGTGTACCATAGGTTCATCCTCTGCAGCAGGTGCAGCATGTCCAGCAGGTGCAGCAGGTGCAACATTTCCAAAATTAGGTGCAACATTTTCACCCATTTGGTTATTTCCATCAACCAGATCATCCCAAATTCCTCCAAAGGGGATATTTGGTAATGGGTGTGGATTCCCTCCATCAGGAGGAAGAGGGTCCTCATCACCACCTAGTCCACCTATCAGCTTGGCTTGCAGAATGTAATTAACAACAGTCCATGAATGTCCATGCCCCTCATCACTATCATTATGACAAAGCACTAAGCTGATAGGTACTTCTAGTAAATCTGGAACTCTAATCTTAACCAGAATTCTTGCTCTATTGGATCCATCACGATTCCATACAAGGAATTTCCCAAATTCACTGACAGATTCTTTGATTTTCTCTACATGCCAAGCCTCTTGTGGGAAATTAACCATCATGAGCCAAACATCATGTGTGAAAGTGCAGTTTCTATGGTTAAGTCCACGGTTCTGGGGGATCACCCTAAGAATGCTATCTCCAATAAAGAAAGGACTTCGATCTATAGCAGCATCTCTAGAGCAAGTATCAGTGAACTGTACCAGAGCAGCACCCATAGCAGAGCGCGTCATCTGCCGAACATGATGGCCTTGATCGTTGAGGAAGGCGCGGATGAGAGCAGCATCGCCAGCAAATTGTGCTGGATCAGATTCCGGCTCGAGGATGACAATCGCCCAATCATCGCAGGTGATCAGGGGGGTGTTGGTGAAGACATGGAAAGCTCGGCTGCGGCGATGGATGCAGTGCGGCACAATGTCTGCTCCATGAGGCAGGTGGGGATGGGGGTCGCAGGGATAGTTTGCCATAGGGTCGTCGTGATTGAGGGCGAGGTGGTGGCAGCACGGCGAGGGTGGTGGCGGAGCAGACGATGGAGTAGGGTTAGGAGGCGGAGCGACGGGGGTCAAAACAGGGGATAAATTGGTCTCCTTCTCAGGTGGTTTTTCTTTAATGTGAAAAATCTGGACTTTCCGATTAAATCGAAAACAGTTCCGACGAATGTGGCCATAGTGATAGCAGGCTTTACAACGAACTTGCGATCTGTAGTTGGGCCTCAAATGGAAAGGGTCCAGACATCGTGAGCAGCCCAAAAGCGGTGGAGGGTTACTTTGCAGAGGGGGAAAAAGACTAGCAGGCCGAGAAGGGGGTGCATTGGGCTGAGGTGAAGGGGTTGGGGAAACGTGGGAAGGTGCAGGTGACATGGATGCATGTCGATTTGAAAAAGGGGAGGAGCGGGAATTATGCACATGATCCGAGGAACGTGGATCTGGCCCTGGCTGATTGACCACTTCAGTAAAAGAACGTTTGAAAGTGATCGGCACCGTGTTTGCACCGGTGGGGGGCGAATTCCGGTGAGAGACGAGTTGCCATTCTTTGGATTGCTCATAAAGCCAGGTGGAGAATTCAAAGTGCCAATTTGCACCACCATTGCCCCAAAGATGGAAATAGCAAGTGAATGCCGTGCAAGAAAAGGATCGCAGACGATAAATGAAAAAACCAATGGCTTTAGATATGACAGTGAATTTGAAAACTCGATCCCTTAGATGAATGACATGGAGTCTAGCTCCTTCAGATCCAAGACATGATTGCAAGGCTAATTGCACATTGGGAAGATCCAGGCGAAAAGAGGCACGGCCAAAAGACACAACCAGGTCGAAGCCATCAAGGAAGGGAGGGTGGATTGGGGTAGAGAAGATGGAACGGACCTTACTCGCGAGTGTAATCCCATGATTGAAATCCAGGGATGAAGCAATGGTGTGCTGCTCCATGGATAGGCCAATCTAGAGGAGAAGTCCATAGCTTGCCGTCGATGGGAGTGGAGTCGCCGTGAGAGTCGCCTCAGAGGAGAGAGTCGCCATCGCCTCCAATTTAAGGTTGCTAGATCAAATGATTTCGGTACTGGATTAAAAATACATGTTGAAACGGTAAAGCATAACCGCGAAGATACGGGGGGAAACCTACTAAGGTTTTTGGGGGAGCAATATTTCTGTGATTCAATATTGTTTCCTTACAACTACGAGTGAGAGTCTTAATGATCTTTTATGCACATCCAATTTTTCTTACTCGATGTTAAGTGTAATTCCTGACGTATATAACATGTGCAGCTTCCACTGGATTCTACTAGACATTCAACCTGATAAGGGAATAGTTGAAGTAAGAGACCCACTAAGTAGAGGCGTGGACGGGTTCAGCGACTTGCAGAAGTTGCTCCAAGTGTAATTTCCTTCATCGCCGCGCTATATCTTTCGTGAGATATCAAGTAATTATCCACTCATTCAATCATTCTTTTGCCTGGCAGGGCTTGGACCGCTTTCAAGAGACATCGTCAGGATGGTACCTGGCAGAGAAGCTAACATTTACTCCTGTACCGTGCCCTCAGCAGCCACAAGGGACAAATCTATGTGGATACTACGTTTGCAGTCCATTCGCATGTTAACCACTGAGAAGCAGAACAAAAATAAATTCAACGTAAGCAATAACACTCAGAACTTTATTTATTATCGTCAATATTTCGTTATCAAGATTGATATAGTCATACTCATCTCATTTTCGTATATAGGTGGACTACATGCGGGACAGACTCCAACCAAAGGAACACCTACTAGGAATTGCGGAGGAACTGGCGGGACTTTTGGTTAAAGAAGTACTAAACAACAAAGGCTTGTTTAGTCCAAATAGATGCTCTACCTCCAAATAGACGGTCGTTAGTACCGCTTGTCGATCGTGAGCTAAATGTATATATATATATGTAAGGGGAATCGACTTTTGCTTCCAATATTTGTTTGATCGATCTATATATATATAATGAATGAACGTGTACCACTTCTAGTAGCGTACAAATATATGCAACTTTTATTTTCGAATGAAAAAATGAAATAACAAGCGTCGGTGGCGGGGGGGTGCTGCACCCCTCAAACCCTAAAGCAGCAGCGTTGTGCGCCGCCACGTAGAGGGCCTTTTGACGCGGGTGGTAATACCACCCGCGACAAAAGGGCCTATCCCCTGCGCGCCCCGCGGCTGCCACGTGGTGGACCTTATGTCGCGGGTCGTAAGCCACCCGCGACAAAAGGAACCCAAAAGGGTCATACGACCCGCGACATTAGGCCTGTTTTCCACTAGTGTTTGCTCCCATGTAGCAAAAACAGGTTCTCCCACAAAATGAAAGATAAAGAGTGACCTTATTGGAGACCTCGCCGAAGATGTTGTAGCAAAATATACCTGCTATTGTAGCAAAAATCAACCTCTCCGGATACCTCGTAGAAAAACTATGTTGGGCGATTGATTAGCTTTTCTGTTTCTTTTTTCCTTTTGGTACATGATTAAAAAAAATCTAGAATAGAGTTGAATGATTGATTAGGAGGATGATATATTTAGTACTTTCCCACTTTACTAATATAAAATGTTTTGAAAACATAAATTAGCTTTACAAAAAGATATAATACCCGAGATCTAGCCTCCTATATAAAGGCTAGGAAGGGTCATCGAAGAGGGATATCAGTATAGAGAAGAGAGACATCTCGTAGACAAACCCTAGACATACATAGCCATCCACTACAACCAGTTCGGGTTCTCCCCAATGCTTTTACTTCGTCAACGAATGTCGAAAAACCGTCACGGAGACGTGATACTGGCAGTTTAGAATTTCGTGGGGAACCTCACGTCACATATGGTCGGGCTGATGGTTAGAGCATCCTGTCACAGATCCATGAAGTTTGTGCCCAAGCCCAAAGCCCACTCGGCCCGGTCCGTCGTGATGGGAAAAGTAGTCATGGGGCGGAGCGAATACATGGTCTACTCTAGTCCTTCTTTAGCCCAACCAATATATCGGTCAGAACTATAAATGCCAAATCGATTTACGGGTCCGCTAGAGTTGCTCTTCGAGGGTTCTTCTTCACTTTTTTAAAGATGCTTTCGACTCTACTTTTCTATTTCTCTTGCCTGTTGTTGATGGTGGGTTCCGCTAGCTAAGTGGGGGTTGGGAGAGTAAATTACATAAAACTACCATATTTTAGGCTAGGTTAACAAGTCAGTACCATATTTCGGGGTAGGTTAACAAGAATAAAGAAATTGGGATGCCTGGTGGGCACCACCTCCATCTCAGCTTCTCCTCCACGTGTAGTGCCAAGTCACCCTTACTAATGAGCGCGACCGCGCGAGCACGGTTGTCAAACTGATTTTAGATGGATATTAGTGCGATTTGTAACGCGATGTCTGAGAACCGATAGTTTTTTCCCGCAAAAAATAGCAAAATTGGTACTGACTTACTATCCTAGCTCGAAATGTGGTAGTTTTATGTAATTTACTCAGATAGGAAGGACAAGGCGGCTGACACAGACCCATGATTCGTCTTTCAGACCGTTGTCTTCTTGTCACCGCAACATCCTTCCTGCCAGCCCAACCCAGAGCCACAAGTTGTTGGTCGGCAGAAGGATGGAGGTGGCGGTTGGAGCTGGGGATGTGGAGCAAAGGTGGTGGGGAGGATGCATGGACATGTAGGTGGTTTCCTCCTTGTAAGTCACCAGGATGTGCATGTCAAGATGGTGGAAATGTGGATGCTAGCGCGGTTGTCGGAAGCTGGGAACAACAGTAGGGTGGAGGTGATGGCATGAGAGGAAATAATATTTTTGTGCAAAACTTTGAGCAAGTTTACTCCAGATGTAAAGACTTTGTGGGTTTTAGAGTATTTCCTAAACATTTTGTAGATAGGGAAGATTTTAGAAAATCAAGAGAGAGGGTGTCTCTGCATTGACGGTCTTTAAATAAAGGAGGCAAATAGCTAGGCCGGCCGCTTGAATGAATGCAATTTTTGGGCCCTTTCGAACCCTCCCCTCCTTGTTAGTCGCCATGGCGTGTGATTCAAGGTGGAGGAAACATGAGTGGTGGTGGGGACGTTGTCAGAGGTTATCTTAGTGGCGGTAACAAAGGATGAGAATGGTGGTAGGGCGGAGGTGGCGGTGGAACATAACACACATGATTAGGAAAAAGATGTTTGTGCCACTTTGAGCAAGTTTTCTCGAAATTTAAAGACTGACTAGTTGAATGCCCGTGCGTTGCCACGGTTTTGAAATTTTTCTTCTCGAGTAAAATGCATCCGTGGTACCACAACTTAGAGAGGAAAATTGATATGGTCATCGACCTTAGAAATACATGATGTATGGTACCTAGAAACGGCTTAGTGTTCATTTGAGTCACTTGCTCATCTTACATAGTCGTGCTCGTCTTCTCACTCACTGTTAACCTTGCATGTCATTCCAAGCGTAGATGTTAACTTTCTAATTTTTTGCAAAATGCCCGCAAAAATTCAATATTTCAAACGACAATCTCCTTCCCGCAAGGTCAATCCCCTTCTTCGATGACGACCTCCAGCCTCACGCGGATGCCCCACCTTCAGGGCACCTTCGCGGTAAAAAAGCCGTTGTGGCTGCCAACGCGTGGCCGGCGAATAGGGGTTGGCCAAGGTCAACACACGCGTGGTGAGCCGAGGCGTGACACGCGTCCAGCTGCTCCCCTGCATCTCTCCCAGCGGTTCTGCATGGGGGTCGAGGCAGCGGCCATGGTGCTCAGCATGCCCGACAACATCTCTCCCAGCAGTTCTGCGTGGCGGTCGAGGCGGCGGTCATGGTGCTCAGCATGCCCGACACGTCACTAAGGGAAAGAATGCCTAGAAATACTCTTCTCCAGACCTCATAATGTGACGCCTTTTTCATTTTCATCTGTCAAATCTACACAATTCTAGCTGCAACTATAGTATAAATTTCTCTTGTTTAAACAAGCTATGTGGGCACGAACTGCATGAACAACAGAACTTCACCAATATAGCAATATTGTACTTTGATAATGTTACCTTGAGCCCCATGACGTTGTGCACTACAGAAACCAAATTAACCAGTTCAAGAGGAAGTGTGGTAGAAACTTTTGGAATGGATTAGTTGCAACTCCAACAAAAAAATATCAGAATTTAGGAGCTGATAACAATAGCTCTGTTCCTATTTTTGAAGTATCAATCCACTGACCCTCCTGATAATACTAACAAAACCATAGACATCAACCAACAAAACCATTGATATCCGAGACAACAAGAATTAAGTCTTTACAATATGAAAAAGTAGGTTTTTTTTTTGCTACATGGCTGAGCATGCAGGAATATTCATCTTGTCAGTGTTTAGAGAAAAACAAATGTCAGGGAATTGGTGCTTCAAACTTCAATAGTTGAGTTCAGGTGTGCCTAGCAGATTCAAAGGTCACTTTTCACAACAATTTGGAAATTCACAACAAGCTGAAAACAATGTGAATTGGTAATGCACACCAAGTGATAATTTTCACAATATCGATCCATGGATGAATTATATCCAAATGGCACCAGAAGATCCGGAAAAAAAAGACCCTAGTTAAATACCCAGAGGTAAAACCCTACAGATCACGGATAAGATTCGAATTGGACATGCCAATCCTCAAGGACTCAAAACATTTTCATTCCCTGACGGTACTACATGCCTAAAAGATATTTAAAAAATGCATTAAGCATAACCACGATCGCATTGTATACATTCTCCAGTTTTTTCTTATCAACGCCTACAATACAATGGAAATCAGTAAAACTAAAACACATTGTGGCCACCCTGCCTGATCGGATGCTGGCTGACTCACCTCACTGCAGAGCTCTAGCAGAAAGACGTGCAAGGACATGGTGTATGAGGGACTATCATAAATGAAATATGTCAATAGTTATCCTGATCCATCCACATTCATTTAGAGATGATCGTGGATATACTGATAAGAACATGCTCTGTCATTTACATCTTTACCATAGAGTATAGACTGAAGAAGGAAATGAGTGTAAATGCTATATGGCATGAATCATAGACACTGAATATCTGTTCGATGCACTATTGATACAAATATGAAAGAAAATAATGTAAAATGCTCTTTTTTCGAATTGAGGGGCAAAGCCCTCGATTTCATTGCAAATGAAATCAGACAAACAGAAAACAGACAAAGCCCCCGATTTCATTGTAAAGTGCTATATAGCATAGAAACATGGGACAGACAGGCGAACTACTATCTCAGTACAAAGCCACAAAGCTGATATCTAATAAATTACACCTTCTCAATATATTTGGCCACAAGGCGTAATATAATATGGAAACAAAGATAGATGGCAGTAGAAAGAAAGGAGAGATAGAGCACATACATGAGAGATTGAGGCCGCTGGATACAAAAGATTGGATCGTCTGACCAATGAATTGCATTTCCTAGATCCTCATGTCGAACAGAACAAAACCAGGATAAGTTTTGAGTAATGCAACATAGAGGCCATGTCGTTTACTCAAATCTGCTTCTTATTTGAGTAAGTAATAAAGAATTTTACTCATGCTAACATTATATAGACGGACATGACAATCAGCCGTTACATCAGTAAACATGAAAAGTGTCAAAGGAGATAAAATATGAAAGAAAATAATGTAAAATGCTCTTTTTTTGAATTGAGGGGCAAAGCCCTCGATTTCATTGCAAATGAAATCAGACAAACAGAAAACAGACAAAGCCCCCGATTTCATTGTAAAGTGCTATATAGCATAGAAACATGGGACAGACAGGCGAACTACTATCTCAGTACAAAGCCACAAAGCTGATATCTAATAAATTACACCTTCTCAATATATTTGGCCACAAGGCGTAATATAATATGGAAACAAAGATAGATGGCAGTAGAAAGAAAGGAGAGATAGAGCACATACATGAGAGATTGAGGCCGCTGGATACAAAAGATTGGATCGTCTGAACAAAACCAGGATAAGTTTTGAGTAATGCAACATAGAGGCCATGTCGTTTACTCAAATCTGCTTCTTATTTGAGTAAGTAATAAAGAATTTTACTCATGCTAACATTATATAGACGGACATGACAATCAGCCGTTACATCAGTAAACATGAAAAGTGTCAAAGGAGATAAAACCTGCATATATTCAGTTATATTTTTGTCATGGCGTATCAGGAAAAATCAATAGCCGAAAACCATCCATCAACTACGGTTGCACACAAATTTGCCTTGATAAATGCATGAAAGATAGGAACCGAAGTATAAATCAGAAATGATGTATCAGTTTTTTTTTGCATTACTGACCATGTAGTGCTTCCTCCAGCCGTCGTATCTTTTTTCCAGAAATTCTGTATCAAAGATTCGCCTTTCCCCCAGGCAAATCAGAACACAAACAAACACAGGCTAGCTAATTTAAAAGCAAGTACATGTCCCTGACACTTCCAGATAAAAATAAACAACACGTGTTTGCATTGGTCGTTCAAATGTATCAATTTACTTATATCCTGAAACTAAAGGCTCCCATTTCAAACATACAGGGTGCAACTGAAATCACCGATGTGGAAGTTACCTGTTCCTGCCGCCGATGAGGATGTTTACGTCGGGGTGGAGTTTGGAAAGTATGGTGGCCATGGAGCCGGCGACGCGGCCGGTGCTGCTGACCATGAGCAGGCGGGCGCTCGAGTGCAGGTCACCGCCGTTCTAGGCGTCGGGATCTGTCGATGTCAAGAGCAGGAAGGCGGGGTGGGCAGTCGTGCGCCCTTGCATAGAGCCCACGGCAGATGGATTCGGCGTGGATGCGGAGGGCGGTGCGGGACGACATCGAAGGGCGTAGTTGGGGCCGGCGGCGCTTCGTTGGCGAGGTGTAGTAATCGACGATTATTATTGGGGAACTGCTTGACGTTCATGGCGGAGCTCGAGGCAGATGGCGTGCTTCACATAGACATAAATCATTTTTTGTTTGGATCTCATGACATGTTGGAGGTGGAGTAGAGAATTGAGACGCTTAGTTTTTCTATCTTTGATCTTGAAATGTGTCCATGTAACAAATCCCTTGATTCAAGGAAGGGATATCTAGCAGCCCCAAATCTTTAGGGGAAGTGTGTTGCGGTTGGATAAAGAGATAAGAGAGAAAACAACCGCGGGGTATTATTGTCCATCCTGAAAATGTGACACCAGGCATTCACCAGTTTGCTCTTAATAGTAGAGATGGGTTGTTTTAGAGAATTCCTAAACATTTTCTTTGTACTAGATAGAAAAGATTTTGGAAAATCAACGAGAGAGGGCTTCTTTTGTACATAGGCCAATAGATGGGCCTCACCATGGTCCTCCCTCCTCCCCCCACCTTCCCTTTCCGCCCCTCCCCCCCCCCCCCCCACCCAAATGGACGGCCGCCGCCCTTCTCCTCACGCCGGCAACCCCACTTGCGGCGGTGCCGGAGGGGCCAACTCCTCCATGACGCCCGAAGAGTCCGATGATGCCGAAGTCTACTCCCCACGCGCACCACTCCGGTCAGCCGGGGAGGTCGATCTTCGTCAACGAAGACTCGAGTGGCAGTCCCACCATTGGCGCCGCCTCGTCCTCCGCCGACTCGAAGACCAAGAATCCAAGATCACGGACAATCCCCGCCGCCCCTTCCTCTTAGGCCCGCGGGTTTGAGCAGCCCCACGGGGGGCTCGGACTCCGACTCCGACGACGACTGCGACACCTGGGTCGGCTTCAGCGACCGTACATGCGATGGCGCCTCAACGTCGGTGAGCTCTCCCGACGCCTACGACTACCGGACCGACCCACCTTTCTTTGAGGAGACGCATGACGAGGTACTGCAAGAAACCCTAACTTCATGATTTGGGATTGGCCCTGTGACTAATTTGATGTTTCCTTATGAAAGATTGATTCCCTAAATGGTATGGTTTGGATCTTTGGTCAGGACTTGCCATTGCATGGAAATTTTCACTTTTAACAGCACACGCAAAAAAAAAATCTTGTGGTCTCGATATCAAATCTTGCAATGGTTACAAGTTTATAGTAACTAGCAATGACTGGCGCGGCGGCACGTCACGCCCGGAATGTGGCTTTGAGTTGAAGAATAAACGATGGTATTTTTTAAGAATGCATTGCATAGTTTTGCAAAACTGCTAATTTGTCACTTTCACTAATATTCAGAAGGGTCATGAGAGAAATCAACCATAGAGCAGACATATAGATGCACCGTACACACAATACATGATGGATGTATTAATGTGCAGATTAGCTGATATGTTTGTATATCGTCATAATTTTGATTACACCATCGAGCATAGATGGAACAATACAATTAAATATAAAACATGACACACATTTGATAATAACCAGAGCCTAAAAACACAGTAGAACACCATGCCGGGATGATTATTTGATTCTTTCTACTTGCAAAACCATGAGTACTTGTCAAGTTGTCCTTGCAATCAAGGGATAGGACGATGATTTCCATGCATTTGCCTATTATGTTAAGGAACATCACCACATGTGACCTCCTTGAGGAAGGCTCAGCTTCGGCATCATTTGGGCAGCTGACATCTATCCAGTCGAGAAGACGCTCTCCTTCCTTCTGTGTCTACTTCTTTCTGGTAGGAAGCATAGACGGCTTGCATGGCTTTGGTATCTAAGTTTCAACTGGACCGACTCCTCAGGGTATGCCGGATATGTGATTTTTTCTTTGGTCTCTAGCATGAGCTCGCCTATTCAAATCAAGGCCCCAACCATTTCATGGAAATATGGTATCTAGAAACAATGTAGAAATACAATTTGCAAGTGTAGTGCGGAGGCATATGACGTTATTAACTTGGCCTCTGTTTGGACATGGATAGAGTGTTGCATGCCTATAATAAAATGAGGATAAAGTTAGCTTATTTTATTATGATAGCATGGCACAGAAAGTAGGATGCATAAAGCTGAATTATTATAAATAACCAAGTGAAGATGTAGATGGTTACATATTGTTTTTGACAATAAGCAAGCCAAGTGTCTAGTTTTCAGAAGATACCTCTTGGTCATCGACAATAATGTCTAGCTTGTATGGCTGTTGTTGAGTTGTTTGAACCATGTATTCATGCAAACAACACATTATTGGCATCATGGAGGTGAGAAATCTTTCAGCATGGACGTTTGCATGATTATTCTTCCAACAGTTTTAGCATCGATACTCATAAATCAAAATCACAAGCTAGACAATGCGGTGAGAAGATGTATTTTGCTTAATCTAAATGAAAGTTAAGAACTGAAACAACTTGATTTGATAAATAAATAGAGAAGAGGAAAAATATGAAGAAAGGAGAAACAAAAGAGAAAATATACATAACCAAGGTGATAAAGGATCAAGTCGTGCAATGCCTCACCTACAACTGAAACAATGACATTCACACTATTGTTTTACCGTTAGGGAAAGAAGTGTCTTGTACCATGCCAAATCATGTTATAAAATGATAATGCTTGAAAACATTTCAGTGGCATACCTTAGACACAATGCATAACTTATATGTGATATAATGATGCACAAAGGGAACCCTCCGCTGGAATTAATACCCACGGTGACTGGATCATTTTCGTGGAAACCTAAGCTAGCTAGATGTGCTTCCAAACTCTCTAATTGCTTAAGAGAACAAAATAGGCCAGATTGGGTTACCATCAGTACTAAAACTTTTGCAAACTGGCATGTACAAAATTTACTGCATGTGTTTCCTTTATACTTTTTCAAACCGGCATGTACAAAATTTACTTTATGTGTTTAGTACTAAGCTCAACTGATGCATGATTCGTTTGCAAATCGGCATGATTCTTTTCTTCCTGATTGGGTTACCTCTCTCTACCTCTTGCTGCTTAGTACCAAGGTCAACTGATGCATGATTCTTTTCTTCCGCATACTGCATTGGTCCTTGGATTTGATATAACACAGTTAGATTTCAAATTTCATAGCATGTAAGAATAATTAATTGTCAAATCTGATCAAGACTATGAACTACAAACATCCAATGCTACGCATATAATAAACCACACATAGATGCAGTCTGCTCTAATTCTGGATCCACATACATGCCAGACTAAAACATAAGAATAGCATACGGCACTATATATACCTACTGTTTTTTTGAGAGGATCTGCATTTGAACATATATGGATTTTTTGAGAGCAACTGCACTTAAACATATATGGCGCTCCTTGCCAACGCTAAATGATGATGCCTTACCGGTAGGTAATGTTGAAGTTTGGTACCTGAATGGAGTGTGGCCTGGAGTAATCAATAGTTGACACAACAATACCTAGAGTGCAATATATCTTCAAGCAATCATTTTTAAGGAAGTAAGATGTCTCGAGAGCAGTTCGCTGAATGACCTGTTTGTAACCCCTGAAATGAGGAACTAATATTAGAATCCAGAGTGTATTACAAAACTTTCTAAAGAATGAACACCTCACTTCAGTTTAAAATATTATGGTTTGGTAGTTGCATTATAAGTAAGTTTAATATTCTATCTTGAAAATAAGAAACTGTAGTACATTTTTTTCTCCAATACCGCTGTCAACCTGACTGGTCGGAAAGTTTCATCCAAATCTTGACTCAAAATTTGATTTTGGGGGTGGATAAACTGAAAAGCTACAAATTATTGCAGTTGTTACTTAAGAGCATTCAAACCATACCTGTAGCCTTCCTAGGGAAGTACCTTATCACGCCTAGAAGTTCAGCTTTGTGGTGAAATCATGACCATTGCTCGGCAGGGAAATCTAGGAAGAGAAGCACTCTTCACTGGACTCTAAAAACATCTGAGTTGCTTAGATATCAGTTCTATCCTTCTACAAAAGGGCTCTCTGAAATACATTATTACCAAAATCTATATTAAAAAGGGTATGCTATCACAGATATTAAAAATCTATATTAAAAAGGCTATGCTATCACAAATATTAAGAGACTGCCTACTAAGCTCTACCCGCAGATCATACTGCATACTAGGATTGAAATAGTAAAATTCTGCAACAAAATGGTTGACATAACATGTAGATCAGTTTGGCACATGTTTTTTGAGTCGCGACTCAAAAGTGAGTCGCCCGAGGCTGCGACTCATGTATAGTCGACCAGAAAAGTTGTATAGTCGCCATAAGTCGATGTATAGTCGCGAGACGCCGTGATTTTTGGAAAACGACTCGGCGACTATACAACGACTATTCAGCGACTATACAATCTCCTGCTGGGGTCACAATTCCGGAGGCACATGAGTCTATATGAGCAATATGTGCATTGGAAAATATTGATGTTAATATACCTATATGAGCAATATCCACGAGGAAATAAGGTAAAAAAAGTCAAATAAT
Organism: Lolium multiflorum; assembly: GCA_030979885.1. Lineage (NCBI taxonomy): Eukaryota > Viridiplantae > Streptophyta > Magnoliopsida > Poales > Poaceae > Lolium > Lolium multiflorum. Next base: position 243,167,777 of record CM061753.1, on the reverse strand, counting down.
GTCCTCTTGGATAATATATTGCTGCCAATTCAGAAAATTGGGTGTAGAACAGATAATGCATAGGAATTTTTGGTGATCTCATATTTTAGTCAAAATGGTCTTTATAGGGATGATTAATGGCTTTTTACAGGGAAATACTGCTATGGTTTTGGTGGTCTCATCTCTCAATCTGAGGGACCTCTATAGAGATGATTAAGTAACTTTGTCACACAGTAAAATCTATGGTAATTAGCAGTTCTAGTACACAAATATATGAATAAGAATATGGCGGTGCCACAGAAGCAATTCGTTAGCATCTCCAGCTTTGGTGCTCGGACCTACAGGAATGAAATCTCCTCATATGGAATTTTTTTTTGGAGCAATTCACTTCAACAACTACGTCCTATGCTAGAAGAGGTGTGCTATAGAAGCGAAGAAAAACATACACATATACTACTTTTGATGTCTGTGAAAAGATATCTTCAGTGATATAATCTTTCGCTGTTGGGAGATTGCAGAACCTATCATATGATCTATCATCAGAAGCTCCATCTGTGATAATCAATACAGACATAGATAACAGACCCGACAAAAAATGGGGAAAAGCCTCTTATAGTGAAGATGGTTGCAACGCTTCCAACATCGGAATCAGGAATAGAGAGCACAGCTTGAAAGCATTAGAACAAATCTCTGTTCTCCAAAATTATTATGAACCAATCTACAACATGGATAGTCGTACATAGTCAATCTGCACTGTCAGATGATTATCTGACCATTACCATGTACTAACATCAGGAATATGTTCTAGGTTGAATCTCAACACAATAGATACATACACAACGACTGCAAGACTAAATCATGAGAAATTCATGGACCATAGGAAAAATGGAAAGGCCTAACGCAGGTACCTTTCTTGTCTCCAGCTTGTTGAAGACATCCTAGAGAACCTTGTAGTTACGGACCATATTGTTCTCTGTCTTTGCATCAAGACCACGTACAGAACACCCCAGAAATAGGCATCATGGTGATCTAAGGCACCGAACTCTAAACCCAACGTGAGACATCAAAACTCTCTTAATAACCTTGTGTATCTGCACCACTCGAGGGTGAACCATATCCAGCAGCTGGAACTACATGGCACCACCTACAGCGAGATAAAAGTCACCAAATTGAAACCAAAATAAAATCTTGAACCAGATGTAATTGCAGTGTACCGTCAATTTTGTATTGTTGTAGCTCTCAAAATCACACAAAGAAACTTGAAGAAATTAGTTCTTAGTTCTTATGAGCATAACATCAAACATGTAGATGCAATAAACTCACAAAGAAGTAGGCACAAAAATTTGAGAATCTGTACGGGCTCATCCACTAACAGAGAGAGAAAGGACCAAGACATTGGTAGGGAGGAGTAATAGTAGAGAGAGTAGCTAGTAGCAGGGGATGCCCAAGACAACAGCTAGTAGTAGGCAACTTACAATTTTTTGCATGGACGCGGAGGTAGAGCCCGGAGACGGCGGCGGTGCATCCGCGCGCAGGTGGCGTCAAACGAGTGGAGAAGGGGCTGAGCGGTGTGCTGGTGAGGCTCCCGCCTGCGAGAAGTGGCCGGAGACAGGAGCAAGGCATATTCGTACTTGGGGAGCCGCGCCGGCCAGAGGCGGCGGGGAGCATGGCGGCAGCTGTTCGTCGGAAGGATGAGTTGCTGCGTCGAGGAGGGAACTCGAGCATGGAGCGGTAGGGGCGGCCAGGTCCGGGATGAACATGGCTGGACGTCTCATCGCCGACGACCTCCACTCAAGTTGTAGAAATTGTGTGGAGATATTCATTGGACGATACAAGACATGGTGGAGATTGGGGAGAGAAGAATAGGATGGGCCATCTCGATTATTCCACGTGAGGAGCCACCGTTTTGACCAATTCTCATGGAACCGACAGCTACTGCCCACGTTGGCCCAGCACCGCTCCACCCATCTTTTGGCTACCTCCACCCAAGTGATTTACCAGCACAGCCGACCACCAAAGCACTGGAAAGAAAAGCACATTAGTCTAAATAGCTACACGCAGCGCCCTGCTGCACACGGAAGAGCCACCACGGGAACCAGACCATATAAAAGGTGTACGTGTTACCACCACAGTAATTCGAAAGAAGCCTCAAAATTATGAGAAAAATGATGTTGGTTCCCCTATAATATAGTAGTTATACTGCTCAACTTAATTCGTTCTTGCTTTATATCTTTTCTCTGAATAGTATTCCTCAGATATGAAATATTGAATGTTGCAATTTGGAATCTTACAAGTTATGATATTCGTGATGGTTCCCCACATTTTTTTGCTAAATTCATATGGGATGTCAATGGTGCTTGTTCATTTACAAGATCAGTCATATGTGCTTTACCTTTGAGGCCTGTAAATCTTAGTGCTGTTGAAGTCCTATACGACTGTCTCTTTTAGGGATATAAGGTAGAATTCGAAAACAAACTGAAGTTCTGTATACTGCTAAAGCATCCCTATGTATATTGCTTAATAACGGAAATTTTCGCTTGGTTAGAGCAAACCTAAAGATTCTATCTACGCATTGCTTCTATTTTGGAGTGTAGATTGCCTGGGTCGAGATCCAAGACTGTAGCAATTGTACTAATGCTAAATGCTATATGGTCATACCTCATTTCTTTTTATGTCTTCACAGTTCATATTTATCTTTTGGCCTTGTATGAATTTTATCGTTGTGTGTTAGCTTTCTGTATAAAAATTGAATCATGGCATAGATAATGGCCGGCAATAACATGAATTGTCTGTACATCTGAACGTTCCTTAGCTTGCTAGTTGAGATTTTCTTTTCCCGCAAATCGCACTAATATAGATGGTAGACATGTGCTGTCCAACATTTTTTACAGTAGCAGAGTACCCTAAAAACATAATATGATTCTTTCCACCAATTCATTTGTTAAATCTTATGTTTGTTGCTCAGTTATGCAACATATTCTTCTTGTTTGGTGCACTTTTACAAAAACCAATGTTTATGTTTTAGATCTCCTACAATCATGACCACTAATATGAACAGTGACTAGTTCTAGTTCACCATCTCTTTGATACCAAAACGTAATGTGACTCGAGACCAGAAATTATAAGTTATGATATTCGTGATGGTTCTCCACATTTCTTGCTAAGTTCATTTGGGATGTCAATGGTACCCGTTCATTTACAAGATCAGTCACATGTGCTTTACCTTTGAGGCCTGTAAAAATCTTGGTGCTATTGAAGTCGTATATTATTGTCTCTTTCAGGGATATAAGGTGGAATTGGAAAACAAATTGAAGTTTTATATTGCTTCTGCATCCCTATGTACTGCTTAATAATGGAAAATTTCGCTTGGTTTGAGCAAACCTAGGGATTCTATATATCCATTCCTTCTATTTTGGAGTGTACATAGCCTGGGCCAAGATCTTAGACTGTAGCAATTGTAGTAATGCTAAATGCTATATGGTCATAGGTCATTTCTTTTTATGGTCTTCAAAGTTCTTGGCCTTGTATGAATTTGATCGTTGTGTAATATCTTCTGTCTGTATAAAAATCAAATTATAGCATAGATAACGATTGGCAATAGCATGAATAGTCTGTACCTCTGAACATTCCTTAGCTTGCTAGTTGAGACTTTTTTCCCACAAATCTTGCTAATTTAGATGGTAAACATTTGTTGTCCAATGATTTTACAATAGCGGAATACTGTCAGAACATGATATGATTCTTTCCACCGATTCCTAATCTTTTGTTTGTGGCTCAGTTATACAACAGATTCTTCTTGTTTTGTGCACTTCCACAAAAAAAAACAATGTTCATATTCGTAACCTTATGCTCATAACTTAATTAGGAAAAAAAAATCTCAAGTTTTTTTACTGAGTCAATGTTCATGTAAAGTGTGCTGGATCTCCTACAAACATGAACAGTGACTAGAGTCCTAACTGAAATTAAAAGTAGCCATCTTGCAAACTGTTCACAACTCTTCTTTAAAATGATAAAAACCTGCATGTATTTGCGACTGCTTTTAATGACTTACTGAAGTAAACCTATCCCAATTCAAAGTTTGTCCAAAGGATGCTAGAGATAAGAATTGTAGGTAAGCGCTAGGTAGCATAGAAAATTAAATGTACTAGCCAATTGTAATTAGTTGACTCTGTATGGAGAATAACATCTAGAGGCAAAGTTTGCAACTAAAGTTTTCTTGATCTAGCCAGAACTGAAAATGCCGTGAGAAACATCAATAAATTGCTCATATAAGTACAGGGCTGTATGCATGTCATAAATCTTGTATGTAGACAATCTAAAATAGTTTCCAGTATACTACTAATTGCATATACAAAATTCTGGAAGCCAAACTAGTTACTCGTTTCTTTCATTCGTTGCACAGAACTTAGTTATTTGTACCACACCAGCTGCGTATGCAGCTTCTTTTTGGAAACTAGTTAGCAATAAGCCCACAGCTATGATATATCTGTAAAATCGGGTGGAATATATTACCAAATTTAACTGCCAGATATCCTGATTTGGGATTTCTTTTAAGAATTTGGTAATATATGTAATGCCCATGGTTTTAAAGGCGTTAAGGCGTCTTAGAGCGGTTAGGGGGCGCTCTGACGCCTAAGCGATGCCTAGGCGGACGCTTTGGACGCCTAGGCGCCTAAAGCGGTCGATTTTTCAAGGCGGAGGGCGGGCGCCTTGACGCCTAGGCGACGCCTTAGGGACGCCTTTAAAACCATGGTAATGCCCATGTTTAGAATGTTCTAATTCATGGTTTTTTTTATACCAATGCGAAGTGTGACTCGAGACCAGATATTATAAGTTGTGCTACTCTTTATGGTTTCCCTCATTTCTTGCTAAGTTCGTTTGGGATGTCAATGGTGCTTGTTCATTTACAAGATCAGTCATATGTGCTTCACCTTTGAGGCCTGTAAAATCTTGGTGCTGTTAAAGTCCTATATGATTGTCTCTTTTAGGGATATAAGTTGGAATTCGGAAACAAATTGAAGCTCCGTATACTGCTAAAGCATCCCTATGTATTGCTTGATAGCAGATTTTTTTTTGCTTGGGTTGGGCAAACCTAGAGATACTATCTATGCATTCCTTCTATTTCGGAGTGTACATAGTCCGGATCGAGATCTTAGACTGTAGCAATTGTACTAATGCTAAATGCTGTATGGTCATACGTCATTTCTTTTTATCGCATTTTTACAATAGCGGAATACCCTAAAAACATAATGTGGCAATGTACTGCACCAACTGGGTATGCAGCTTCTGTTTAGCAACTAGTTAGCACTAAGCCCACATATATGATCTATCTGTAAAATCGTGTGGATTTTGGTACCAATTTAACTGCCAGACATCCTTTTGTTCCAAGGAATGAACATGTCGGATTGTAATAATATAAATGTATATTTCCTTTTCATTAGTCAATGACAACCAATTCCTGTTGGATTTCAGTGCAATACTGCAAATTTGGTTATTAAAGACATCGAGCAATTGGTGTGGATAGCCAGTGTATATCATTTTATTGAAAATGCCTGCATTACAGTAGAGGGTGTGTCTTAGTGACTGCTCCATGGAGTTTTGATTGATGTATTAAGGATTCAGTGGGCATGCAGTCCATCATCCCATGGTCATTTTGATTTGATTTATTCCTGTTTAATCCAAGCAGGATAGTAATTATCGCTTATGTTGTTTTGTGGAGCTTAAATGTGATCGCACGTAAATGCATACCCCTTATCATCTATAGTGCCCTTTTCAGATTCTTGGACATTCTTTTTGGAGACATGAGGATGCGCCATGTGATGATGTGAGTGACGGTTTCTTTTTATAATGCATAGTCCAATTAACTTTCCCTCATTGGTTCTTTGTTAACCTCTTTGTACCTTCAGTTTTCTATGGTTTTGCAGACATCGCAGAATGGCGGCCCCAAAATTCATGAAAAGGTTCATTTTCTTATTGAGTATGCTCATATGCTGGGTGTTAAGAGATGGCAATTTGAGAAAACTGCATTGGTGTCTGTAATATACTAACTGAAATTTTCTTGGCGCAGGAGCCTTTATCATCTCTAGAGTCTGAGTTTGTATACGATGCTATGAAAGATAAATCAAATGTAAGTACGACTTGTGAACCATTAAACTTGTACTTGTTTTGCTTACTCACTTGTTTGCTATGTGTTCTCTCCTATTCTTTGGGCTTCTGCAGAAGCTTTTGGCTAATTACTCTGAATACCGGAAAGTAGCTGGAGATGGGAGTTGCTTCTACAGATCGTTCATTTATTCATATCTGGTATGCTGATACCTTGTTGAGTCATTCTTGTTGCTGAATTTTTTCCAGTTCTCCACCTTAAAGTTTGCGGTGCCTCAGTGCATATCTGCATTGATTTTTTTCTTTTCCGTTGGGTCTATAGGAGCTGCTTGTGAAAGTACCTCATGAGGAGGAACTACGTTTGATTGGGACACTTGAACCACTGTTGGAGAAGTTCCAAAGACTTGATTTGCCTGGTTCATATTATCATGGTCATGATGTAAGACTTAGCATAGTTTCCATTAACCAATTTGTTTAATCCTATATATCATAACCACCAATTGCAATCAAGTCATATATTCATAATTTTCTAATCCATGCAGGCTTTTGTGAACTTCATACTGAAATGTATGGACCGAAAACAAACTCTATCAGTAAGGTGGGTTCACATTGAGATTGTTACAACAATTAACTATGCTGCATACTTTTTTTAGAGGACTAAGCTGCATACTTATGTTATAAATGTTTTTGCAGTGACTATGAAGAGTGGCTTTTCCAGGAGAGTCAAAATGATCAGCTGTTTGCCAATAGTGAGAAATCACAACCACAACTCTTAGTTATGTTGCTACCTTACTTTAATTTTCTGACTCCAGCTATTTTTATGATCTAGTCATATCATATCTTCGACTGGTGACAGCGATTCAGATATGCACTGAGGTTGAAAAGTTCCGGCATGCCATACCTGAGCTTGATCCATCATACCCTGAAGGGGGGTGAGTGTTTACTTTCTGTGTGGTCAAAAGTGTAGTACTAGGTCTGGGTATTTGTCTCTGTGTCTGCTGGTTATGATTTTTGTGCGATGCAACTTCACAGTAAGAGTAAACTTTGCACATGGTGTTACTTATACCAGCAGGTGAGTTTGTAAAAAATGATGTGAATTCCTCACTCACAAACCCCTTGTCTGTTTACAAATTGCAGTGGTGCAGAGGGAAAGTCATCCCAATGCACAAAGATGCATTTGAAGTCCATGTTGTGGCCCTCACCGATGTACTACAAGTGCCCTTCCGAATTGTCAACGTTGACATTTCAAGGATTGCGGAGCCAAACACCCACATCTTCGGGTCACCAGATGCTTCGCCCTCGGTTCCTTGTGTGACGCTGATGTATAGGCCAGGGCACTACGATATCATCTACTAGTAGTATTTGTAGTAAGTCGTAGATACCATCAGGACTGATCAGAGTCACGCGCACGGTTACATGTAAGGAAACTTCTGGGCTAGGAAAACGCAGCTATTACTCTTGGTGTGTACTCATGTTGCACTATTTCTATACTTTGTGCATCCGTACAGAAATCTATTACAGTAAGCTTTCTTTCTGGGGCTATGAATACGCTGCCGAAATTCTTTGGTGAAAGGAGCAGCAAGTTCAGAATTTTGCGTCATTTTTGAATGGTGGAGATATGAGCTGGGGAGGTAGAAAGAGTATTGCAGGTTTGGATTTCACGCTGTGAGAGGTAAAGGCCGATGATACATTTTCGTCAATGTTCTTTTACTGTAAAATAGCTTCTAGTAGTATCTTACAAGATACAGAAGCAGTCATGTTTTTCTCAAAAGTAAATAAAAAAACATGGAGACAAATTTCATGAAACCATTACTACCAGAAATTACTGTCGTCCCACGCGGTGCTCTGCTTCGTCTTGAGGCTTTTGATGTACTTGGCCATGAACCACCAGATGCGCTCATCGTGGCCACGACACCAGCCGGACAGCTCCTTGACGCCGCGCTCCGCCACGGCGAAGGCTTCCACGTGCAGTGACAGAGCGGCCAGGGCCCTGACGTAGAGCAGGTACGCGGTCGGGTCCATGGGGAAGGCCGCGAGGAGCCCCTCGCCGACGGCGCGCACGCGCTCCACCCCGCCGTCGCGCACCTCGAACGCCAGGTACTCATTCCAGCCCTGCTTGCCGAAGCCGCCGCCGCCCCGCGGGAGCCGCCGCACCCACCGCTCGAGCACCCGCCGCTGCCCGTCGACGTCGCCGGCTCTGCGCTCTGCCAGGGACCAGCTCCAGTACACGAAATTCTCAATGGTGGAGTCGGAGAGCGCGGCGAGTGCTCGCTCGCAGACGGCGCGGCCGGCCTCGATGCCGCCGCCTCCGTCCTTGAGCTCGAACGTCACGAAGCGGGCCCACAGCTTGGCGTTCCCGGGGTCGGCGGCCGTGCCGGCCTCGAATTCTGCTCGCTTGGCGGCGGCAGCTGCTGCTGTCTCCTCTGCCATCGTCGTACCAGGTTACGGCCGGTTGTGGATCTTTGAGTTGTGCGATGCGTGTTGTATGCCGTTGTGGATGATGATTCGCTTGGTAGTCCGCATCAGATCGGACTCGGATGCAACAGCATCAGAACGGCGCCAGGGGTCTCATGGATCACAATCCGATGGCAGTACGTACTCCGTAATTGTTTGTGATCATCACGAAAACCTCTTTAGCCACGGAGACGCACACCATCAAGTGATCAAACGCACCAACACAAAACAACTGAAAAAATAGGAAATAATTAACGACTCCCTAATTACCAAGAACTCTAGAGAGTACATTTCTCCAGCAAAAGGTGGTTCTCAGATTTCTTTAGAGGCTGATTCTATTTCATGCAAACTACTGAGCAATGTTACTACTAGCATTTGATATCAAAGACGCGAGATGGGCTTCATTGCCCCAAGCGATGCGCTTCATCAACCTTCCGCACCCGTATGTCTAGGGATTAACATATGCTCGCTCAAAGTTTATTGAAGGCGGGCTTGTCACATACAAGTGGGGTTGCAGTATCCCTACTGTGCACACAAACATGCGCCCCTCACGGCCATGACGTGAACAAATACAACATCCCACTCAACCCGCTTCAATAGGAAAGATCCCACCAGAACTCCCTCCATTTGCGAAATGTGGGTGTAGCACCATAGGTGTGGTGAAGTTTCGGTAGGTGCCATATGGTGAAACGACATATGACTTCATGAAAGTCATGAACCTACGATGATTGTGTTTATCAAAACACGCTGCTTGCAGGGTAAAAACATGCTGGTTAGGACTCGGAGTTCCCTTTTTGACTTCCTGCTGCAAGCTAGACCTATTTAGTATTCATGGTTTCAATAGAATATAATATATGTTTCAGTATTTATGGATGTATTTTTTATATCGGTTCTATTTTGCTCCATGATACGCTGATCATGGGATCGCTGTTGCATGCTGATACGTTTGATCTGGATTCCTCATTGTAGTATAGGACTCGGAGTTCCCTGAGTTGCTTCCAGGGTAAAGCATGTTGGTTAGGACTCGCAGTTCCCTTTTTGACTTCCTATTGCAAGCTTGACCTATTTGGTGTTCATAAGATAATGTAATATATGCTCCAGTATTTATGGATGTACTTTTGATATCGGTTCTATTTTGCTCCATGATACACGGATCATGGGATTGTTGTTGCATGCTGATACATTCGATCTGGATTAAAATATACCTATATACTATTTAGTATCTTTATATATTTAAGTAAATTTAAATTTTAAAAAATCTCAAAAAACCTTCGTGAGACGAGGCGGAGAGAGTATATCTCGTAGTTTACCGAGTTTCACACGTAGACTTCCACGAGTAACATTACAGGTATGGACTGATTTTTTTTAGAAATCAAAATAGGATAATTGATGATGTGGAGGAGAGAGAAATAGGAAAAAGAGGTTTCTCTTCTCTTAGTTAAGAGATCATCTCTTAGCAACAATATGTCTTACCACTTATTTAAAGATGTCTCATTACTAGAGATAAGACTAAAAAATAACTCATTGTAAATCATATTTTCTTGTTATATCTAAATTACGTGGCGAGACTAAGATAAAACAATCTTATCAACTATTATTCATGCCCTTACATAGTCACGTGGAATCAGGCCACACGTTATCACTTGTCAGGCCTAGAATCAAGGAGTGAACAACAGATAAACCAGTCGTGTCGTACGACACCACGATCCAAGGCTCCCACTCTTGGCAGAAGTCAACCATGACAGGGCGTGCACTATAATTCGTGGACCAAATCCACTGAATCCTACCGATAAATCGAGAAGCTACAGCAAGTCAGCAACATACACGTTCCGTATGCTGCATACGAACTACTGTACTTCACGTGGCGCAACTCTAGCGAAGACCAGGTACAACGCAAGTAAGAGTAGACGTGTCGAATCTTCATTCTCGTAATGTATATTTTTCTGAACTTCGCCTCGTAATACAAATTTTAATAGGGAAATAAGTTATCCCACGTACTGTATATGAAAGCTAAACCCCTTTGCTGGTTCCTCACCGAGTTGGGCACTGGTTGGATAAAAACTTCAACTTTAGCAGTAGTTTATCATGTTAACTATTTAGCAATAATTACTAGACAGTAAATAACTACTCCCTCTGTTTTATAAAAGTTGTTTCTAAACACTAAATAATATCTACAAACATCCAAATTTAAATAAATCACAAACAAATGTAATGAGATAGAGGGAGTATATTTTCCTGAAAGCAATTTTTTCTGTAGTAGTCTAGAAGATCAGAAAGATACACCCATTTGCTGCAACCACAATAATGTGGGGAATGTTCATGTACATGAATAGTGCAATGAACGGTGTGCCGATAAGCTTTATAATAGTAGTTTTTGCACCGAGTTGTCAGTACTTCAATTTTAGTAGTAATTTGCCAGGTTAAGTATTTATCAGTATTTTTTGCGAGGCTGTAAATATCTATATTTGCTCGAAAATTTTTCTCGGTAAAGACCATGAAGGTCAACAGTAAATTACTGACATAAGCTATGAAATATGTCGTTATCATCCAACAGCAATTCTTTCAGAGCATATATTTCTTTAGTGGTCATTTTTAAAAAGTGTTTCTTCAACTACGCCCTAGCGTGGTAATTTATAAACAAATGTTAAACCTCAATAGCAGTTTTCTATGGTAGTTACGTGTTAGAAAAATTTCACCGGTGCATAAATCTTCGGCGATAATTCGAAAACCCAATATTCGCCCCTTTTCACTAAGGGAAATACTATTATGCCTTTTTATGATATCACTGGAAAAATATATTTAGTCCACCTTTCGTCGCCTCTTTTACCTAGAGATAATACTATTGCCGTTTTCTACCGTATCTTTATAAATGTATACTTACTTCACCCCACTAGTGAAAAACAGGGATTTCGTGGGAGCCTTTTGTCACGGGCGCGACTGCACCCGCGACAAATGGCGTGGCCACGTCGTCCCGAAACCCTTTGGAGCGAGCTGGGCCTTTTGTCGCGCCCTTTTGTCGCGGGCTAAATCACAACCCGCGACAAAAGGGGTCTGAGGTTTGGCGCCTCCTGCCGGCACCCCTTTTGTCGTGGGTCGTAATACGGCCCGCGACAAAAGGGCCATGCCTATATATACACACAGCCAGCCCCCTGATGACCCACAAGTATAGGGGGTGTATCGTAGTACTTTCGATAAATAAGAGTGTCGAACCCAACGAGGAGCAGAAGGTGTTGACAAGCAGTTTCGATGAAAGATTCACTGTAAATGCTAACAGACAAGTTTTCGTGGGGTTTTGATATAGCAGATAAATAAAATACAAGTAAGTAATGCGAGAATAATTGCAGCAAATGGCCCAATCCTTTTTAGCACAAAGGACAAGCCGGTTTGTTTACTTATGATGACCAAACGTTCTTGAGGACACACGGGAATTTAGTCTAGTGCTTTCGCTTCATATAGTTGATTAATCTTCATTGTTTTGATAAGTGTTGTGTGGGTGAACCTATGCTAATGCACCGCCCTTCCTAGGACTAATACATATTTGTGATTAAACCCCTTGCAAGCATCAGCAAATACAAGAAAGTAATTAAGATAAATCTAACCACAGCCTTAAACTCTGAGATCCTGCTATCCCTCATGCATCGATATACCAACGGGGGTTCAGGTTGTCTCTCCGGCAACCCCACAATTAGCAAACGAATACAAGATGCATTCCCCTAGGCCCATAAAGGTGAAGTATGATGTAGTCGATGTTCACATGACACCACTAGAAGAATAACACCACAACTTAAATATCAAACCATTAAATATTACTCAACATAGTTCACTACTAACATTTAGACTTCACCCATGTCCTCAAGAACTAAACGAACTACTCACAAGATATCATATGGAACATGATCAGAGGTGATATGATGATGAATAACAATCTGAACATAAACCTTGGTTCAATGGTTTCACACAATAGCATCAATAACAAGGAGTAATCAATATCGGGAGAGTTTCCCCTATGAAATAATCAAGATTCAACCCTAGATGTTACAACGGAGACGAGGTGCAGCGGTGGAGATGATGGTGTCGGCGGTGGAGATGATGATGATGATCCCAATGAAGTCCATGACGGTGATGATGGCGACGATTTCCCTCCGGAGGAATTTCCCCGAGATTTCAGCCACGAGAGCTCTTTTCCCTCTGGCATTTTTCCGCCCCGCAGAGGCGGCTGTGTCTCTCCTCGATGTCCCTCCTCACCTTAGGGTTTTTGGGAGATGAAGTACGCGAAAGGGAGATGGCCGAGGGGGGTCATGGACCCCTCCCCTGGCGGTGCGCCAGGCCTGGTGGCCGCGCCGGCCTATGGGGAGGGCCCATGGTGGCCCTCCTGGCCTCCCTTCTCTGGCTCCGTCATTTGGAAAAATAGGAGCTTCGGTATATTTTCCAATTGTTGATCTTCGTAAAATATTGTATCCTGGCGGTGCTTTTTCCAGCAGAATCCTGACTCTGGTGAGTAATTCTCCAATAATCAGGAAACATGCAAAATAGGTGAAATAACATAAGTATCATCTCTAAATATGAAATATATCAATGCATAACAGTAAATTATGATATAAAATAGTGATGCAAAATGGACGTATCAACTCCCCCAAGCTTAGACCTCGCTTGTCCCCAAGCGAAACTGAACTCGGTAAACAAGACCACATGTTTATGGAGTGAAGAGTCGATAAATGAAATACGGACAAGAAGCATCACATTTATTAACTCACACAAGACATTCTAGTAAACAACTTCCTCATATAACTCAACTTGAGACAAGTAAAGGGAAATCACAAATAAAGGTACATAGGAAATCATAATTGGTCATGGCAAACTTCATTCTTGGTCAAAGAGCAATTAACAGATTGTACTTATTTTTCGAGCATAGATAACCTTCAAAGTCATATTCATTCAGATAAAATTTGTACTAAACAAGGAAGAATAAAAGACATGATTAAATAGATCACAATATAAATGGTTGGATCACAACAACTCAATTGCTTGCTTGAGATAGAGGGAAATAGGTTTACTGACTCAACATAAAAGTAAAAGATAGGCCCTTCGCAGAGGGAAGTAGGGATTAAATCATGTGCTAGAGCTTTTCAAGTTTTGAAATCATATAGAGAGCATAAAAGTAAAGTTTTGAGAGGTGTTTGCTGTTGTCAACGAATGGTAGTGGGCACTCTAACCCCCTTGCCAAACAGACTTTCAAAGAGCGGCTCCCATGAAGGACGTTATCTCTACCAAGAAGGTAGATCATCCCTCTTCTCTTTTGTTTACACATGTACTTTAGTTTTATTTATGGATGACACTCCTCCCAACCTTTGCTTTCAAGCGATGGCTAACCGAATCCTCGGTGCCTTCCAACATTTCACAGACCATGGAGGAGTGTCTATTTGCAAAATTAAGTTGCTTACTGATGAATCAGGCAAAACATGTGAAGCGAATTATTAATGAAAGTTAATTAATTGGGGCTGGGAACCCCGTTGCCCTCTTTTGCAAAATTATTGGATAAGCGGATGTGCCACTAGTCCACTGGTGAAAGTCTGCCCAACAAGATTGAAAGATAAAACACCACACACTTCCTCATGAGCTATAAAACATTGACACAAATAAGAGGTAATAACTTCTTTTGAATTGTTTAAAGGTAGCACATGAAATATTTACTTGGAGTGGCGCTAGATACCACATAATAGGCAGTTATGGTGGACACAAATGGCAGGGGTTTGGTTTAAGGCTTTGGATGCACGAGAAGCATTCCCTCTCAGTACAGGTCTTTGGCTAGCAAGGTTGGTTAGCAAGCATAAGAGTTGAGGGAAACAAACAAATATACATGTGATAGAAACAATCATGCATCTTCCTTGTAAGCACAAACAATTTTAACTTCAGAATACTAAGCTCATTAGCTAACAAGAAAGATAGATAATGAAATAATATATCTACATGTACTTCCCTCTTTTCTACTTAAGCCTCAAAGTATTGTTGCTATTGACCAATGCTAAGTTTGCCAAAACCAAATAGATTTACTTGATGCTACCAAAGTGATACCAATACTAACAACAAGATCAATCATATAGAAATTGCAAACTAAAATAAGGTGTGCAAAATGTAAATGATAAAACTTCTCATTAATATTCCATAACGATAACTCACACCAAGGGATACATAGATAACCAACTAAAAGAGAGATACTTCCACACTGCAACCATCTTATATGATAACTTCCCTACTCATGATATGACACTACTTGATAGTAAAAAGGTAAAAGATAGTGATGATGTGATACCGCGGCACTCCCCCCAAGCTTGGAACAAACCAAGGGGTGCCAATACCAATGATGAATTACTCCTTCGGTGGTGATGGTGAATTCTTGATAAGCTTCTTAACAAGCTCCTTTAGCTCATCAATCTCGTAAGTGAGGTTGCGGATCAGCTCCGAGTTGTGCTCGACGCGGTTAAGAAGTATGTCAGACGGTGAGTCCCAACTCTTAGAGTTGTTTCCCCACTCCTCAGCTTCAGGTTTCATCCTTCCTGCAGTGTTAGAACGATCCATATCCCAACTACTAGGCAATACTGCCTTGGGAATCCTTTCAATTTGACTATTATGAATTAGAGTGTGGAAGGGGTTGTCGATGCCTGGAGGAGATGTCCTTGGAGCTAGGAAGCGACGTGGGACTTTTCCTCCGGTGCTAATTCGTGCGCTTCTCTTGGGGTTGAACGGATTTGCCACCACCCCGATGCTTGCGACGGTGGCACGCGGGTATACACGCGGGTCTTTCTCCACTTCTCCTTCATCTTCATTCTCGACTTCTTCATTCAACTCGGGGTCTTGAATATCTTCCTCAAAAGGCCCCTTGTCCTTGTTGTTGGAGACCATGGTGCTTCTAGATCAAAAACAGATCCTGGCAGAAAACAACTCGAAACAAAACACGACGAGAAAACGATATACGGGTCCGGGGGATTATATAGCAAAAAATTTCACGACAAAAGGAAAGCACCAGGTCGAACCCGAGCAGGAGAGGGACTCCGAGGAGCCGTACCCATATGGCGGCGCGGCCAGGGTGGGGCCCGCGCCACCACGTGGGGACGCGCCCTCGTGCATCTCCTCCGCTCCGATTCGATCTCGTAATTTTTCATATTTTCTAAAAATAGCAAAAACATTGTTCGGAAAGTTAAACGCGGACCTTTTACTACCAATACTGTTACCTATTCGAAGTCGAACTCTGCAGAACTATGAATTTGATCTTTGATGAAAGTTTCCGGAGTCACCACTCGAATAACATCAACATCTTCATTATAAGAATCTCCAGAAATATAATGCTTGAGTCTTTGTCCATTCACCACTTGTGTGGCATCACCTTTCAGAGAACCAATTTTTATTGCTCCTGAACGATACACCTCCATAATGACATATGGTCCTTCCCATTTTGAGAGTAATTTCCCTGCAAAAAATCTGAGACGAGATCGATACAATAGGACTTTATCTCCAACATTAAATTCTCTTTTAATAATTCTTCTATCATGCCATTTCTTAACTTTCTCCTTAAAAAGTTTAGCATTTTCATAAGCTTCACTTCTCCACTCATCTAAAGAACTCAATTGTAGCAACCTTTTCTTACCGGCAAGTTTAAAATCTTTATTAAGTTCTTTACAGCCCAATAATCTTTGTGCTCTAGTTCTAAAGGTAGATGAAAAGCTTTTCCATAAACCATTTTATAAGGAGACATACCCATAGGATTTTTATAAGCAGTTCTATAAGCCCACAACGCTTCCTTCAACTTACTAGCCCAATTTTTCCTAGATTTATTAACAGTCTTTTGCAAGATAGATTTAATTTCTCTATTTGATAATTCTACTTGCCCACTAGTTTGAGGATGATAACTGAAGCAATTCTATGATTAATACCATATTTAGCAAGAGTTTTTCTAAAACCACCATGAATAAAATGAGAACCTCCATCAGTCATAACTCATAAGATATCTAGGTACACCAAACCTAGGAAAAATAACATCTAAAAGCATTTTTAAAGAGGTCTCACCATCAGCACTTTTTGTGGGTATGACTTCCACCCATTTAGTAACATAATCAACACAACAAGTATATGAGCATTACCTTCTGAAGAAGGGAGAGGACCCATGAAGTCAAATCCCCAACAATCAAATGGTTCAATAACAAGAGTATAATTCATAGGCATTTCATTGCGCCTAGAGATATTACCAACTCTTTGACATTCATCACAAGATAAAATAAACTTCCTTGCATCTTTAAAGAGAGTTGGCCAATAAGAACGAGAAGGATTACTCTTGCTCAAGAGACATTAAGAGCCACCTGCTTCGGTTTGGATTCATGTCCAGCTATAATGTTTGGACCAAGCACGGAGAAGAAGGGGTTATGATGGAAGACGGCGATGAAGAAGAAGATAACGATGACCAGTACCGATCTATGTTCTCTGAATGCGATGATACCGCAATGGAAGACAATGAAGAAGAAGGAGGTGAAGAACAGGCAGCAGATGATCCTGTTGATGATGATCTTCGTCGGGCCATTTCTGATGCAAGAAGAGACTGTGGCACGGATAAGGAGAGGTTGCAGTTCGACAAGATGTTAGAGGACCACCACAAATTGTTGTACCCAGGTTGTGAAGATGGGCAGAGAAAGCTGGGTAGCATATTGGAATTGCTGAAATGGAAGGCAGAGGTCGGTGTGACTGACTCGGGATTTGAAAAATTGATGATAATATTAAAGAAGTTGTTTCCAAGAAATAACGAATTGCCCGTCAGTACGTATGAAGCAAAGAAGCTTGTCTGCCCTCTAGGATTAGATGTGCAGAAGATACATGCATGCATTAATGACTGTATCCTCTACCGCGGTGAGAAGTACGAGAATTTGAATAAATGCCCGATATGCGGTGCATTGCGGTATAAGATCAGAAAAGATGACCCTGGTGATGTTGAGGGCGAGCCACCCAGGAAGAGGGTTCCTGCGAAGGTGATGTGGTATGCTCCCATAATACCACGGTTGAAACGTTTGTTCAGAAACAAAGAGCATGCCAAGTTGTTGCGATGGCACATGGAAGAACGTAAGAAAGACGCGATGTTGAGGCACCCCGCTGATGGTCGGCAGTGGAGAAACATCGGGAGAGAGTTCCCGGATTTTGCAGGTGAGGCAAGGAACTTATGGTTTGGTCTAAGTACAGATGGCATGAATCCTTTTGGGGAGCAGAGCTGCAGTCACAGCACCTGGCCCGTGACTCTATGTATCTACAACCTTCCTCCTTGGTTGTGCATGAAGCGGAAGTTCATTATGATGCCAGTGCTTATCCAAGGCCCAAAGCAACCCGGCAACGACATTGATGTGTACCTAAGGCCATTAGTTGATGAACTTTTGGAGTTGTGGGCCAAACCAGGTGTACGTGTGTGGGATGAGCACACCGAGCAAGAATTTGACCTACGAGCGTTGCTATTCGTAACCATCAATGATTGGCCTGCTCTTAGTAACATTTCAGGACAGACGAACAAAGGATACAATGCATGCACACACTGTTTAGATGAGACTGAAAGTAAATATTTGGGAAAAAGCAGAAAAGTTGTGTACCCGTACAATCGCCGTTTCCTTCCGCGCAAGCATCCCTTAAGGAAAAAAGGCAAGCATTTCGATGGCGAGGCAGACCACCGTCCGAAGCCTGTCCCCCGTAGTGGTGCTGATATATTTGACATGGTCAAGGATTTAAATGTTATCTTTGGAAAGGGTCCAGGCAGTCGACCTGTTCCGAAAGACGCTGACGGACACGCGCCCATGTGGAAGAAGAAATCTATTTTTTGGGAGCTAGAATATTGGAAAGTCCTGGAAGTCCGCTCTGCAATCGACGTGATGCACCTGACCAAGAATCTTTGTGTGAATATTCTAGGTTTTCTGGGCGTGTATGGGAAGACAAAAGATACAACAGAAGCACGGGAGGACCAGGAACGTCATAAAGGACGAAACGGCAATCATCCAGGGCAGTTTGTAGGGCCTGCTAGCTACGCTCTTACGAAACAAGAGAAGGAGATCTTTTTTGAAGCCCTATTGAGTATCAAGGTTCCATCTGGTTTCTCGTCGGCTATAACATAGTACATATATCTAAAATATTCAAACCACCCTCTCCCATGGCTTCCATCGTATCTCTAACACCCCGGGAGGCGGAGGCGCTTTGCGCCTCGAACTACCCCTGCCCGCCGGGCTACCGCGTCCCGACCGGCTGGTTGCTGAGCGTCGGAGGCGTACCGGTCCCTCCTATCCCTCTAGGTGTGGCACGCGAGATGGCCATCACGAACCACTACTACTTCGAGCTCACGCCAGAGCAGCGGAGGAATCCCCAGTGGCATCCCGACTACAGCCCGACTTGGGACAGCTTCTTCATCAATCGGCGTGAGAGGGCGGTTGCCAGGTACGAGGAGGACGGCCCGCCTCCTTCGAACTTCAACGAGGCCGGCCGTCGGCTGTGGTGGCGCGGCCGGACTCTCCAGAGCGTCATGGCCTACCGTGGCCCCCGCCTGCGCTACCCTCAGTCCCAGCCCACGCGTGCTCCTCCAAGAGCAGAGGTTTGTAGAACAGCAGCAAGTTTTCCCTTAAGTGGATCACCCAAGGTTTATCGAACTCAGGGAGGAAGAGGTCAAAGATATCCCTCTCATGCAACCCCGCAACCACAAAGCAAGAAGTCTCTTGTGTCCCCAACACACCTAATAGGTGTACTAGTTCGGCGAAGAGATAGTGAAATACAGGTGGTATGAATATATATGAGCAGTAGCAACGGTGCCAGAAAATAGCTTGCTGGCGTGTAGTTGATGGTGGTAGTATTGCAGCAGTAGTAACGCAGTAAAACAAGTAAACAAGCAGCGATAGCGTATTTAGGAACAAGGCCTAGGGATTACACTTTCACTAGTGGACACTCTCAACATTGATCACATAAGAATAGATAAATGCATACTCTACACTCTTGTTGGATGATGAACACATTGCGTAGGATTACACGAACCCTCAATGCCGGAGTTAACAAGCTCCACAATTCAATGTTCATATTTAAATAACCTTAGAGTGCATGAAAGATCAATTCGACTAAACCAAGTACTAGCATAGCATGCACACTGTCACCTTCATGCTATGTAGGAGGAATAATACACATCAATACCATCATAGCAATAGTTAACTTCATAATCTACAAGAGATCATAATCATAGCCTACGCCAAGTACTAACACGGATGCACACACTGTCACCATTACACCGTGCAGGAGGAATAAAACTACTTTAATAACATCACTAGAGTAGCACATAGAATAGTAGTGATACAAAACTCATATGAATCTCAATCATGTAAAGCAGCTCATGAGATTATTGTATTGAGGTACATGGGAGAGAGATGAACCACATAGCTACAAGAGCCCTCACGGGGGTGGATTACCTCTCCTCATCATGGAGGCAGCGATGGCGGTGAAGATGGCGGTGGAGATGGCTCCGGCAATTCCCGGCAGGGTGCCGGAACAAGACTTCGTCCCCCGAATTGGACTTTCGCGATGGCGGTGGCTCTGGATGGTTTTCTCTGTTTCCGTCGAACTGGTCGATGTTTTTAGGTCAGGGACGAATATATAGGCGGAGAGGCGGCGCAAGGAGGCGACTGGGGCCCCCACACCATAGGCTGGCGCGGCAGGGGGCCACCCGCGCCGCCTTATGGTGTGGGCCCCCGCTGCCCGCCTCCGACTCTCCTTCGGTGTTCGAAGCTTCCGGAATTCTAAGACTTTCGGTGTTGATTTCATCCGATTCCGAAAATATTTCCTTACTAGGATTTCTGAAACCAAAACAGCAGAAAGAAAGAACGCTTTCGCATCTCGTCAATAGGTTAGTTCCGGAAAACGCATAAATATGACATAAAATGTGAACAAAACATGTTGGTATTGTCATAAAACAAGCATGGAACATCAGAAATTATAGATACGTTGGAGACGTATCAGCATCCCCAAGCTTAGTTCCTACTGTCCTCGAGTAGGTAAACGATAAAAGATAATTTCTGAGGTGACATGCTACCAACATAATCTTAATCATACTATTGTAAAGCATATGAGATGAATGCAGCGATTAGAAACAACGTAAATGCAATGAGTAAACAATTGAATCATATAGCAAAGACTTTTCATGAATAGTACTTCAAGACAAGCATCAATAAGTCTTGCATAAGAGTTAACTCATAAAGCAATAATTCATAGTAGAAGCATTGAAGCAACACAAAGGAAGATTAAGTTTCAGCGGTTGCTTTCAACTTGTAACATGTATATCTCATGGATATTGTCAACATAGAGTAATATAATAAGTGCAATATGCAAGTATGTAGGAATCAATGCACAGTTCACACAAGTGTTTGCTTCTTGAGGTGGAGAGAAATAGGTGAACTGACTCAACAATGAAAGTAAAAGAATGGTCCTTCAAAGAGGAAAGCATCGATTGCTATATTTGTGCTAGAGCTTTTATTTTGAAAACATGAAACAATTTTGTCAACGGTAGTAATAGAGCATATGTATCATGTAAATTATATCTTACAAGTTGCAAGCCTCATGCATAGTGTACTAATAGTGCCCGCACCTTGTCCTAATTAGCTTGGACTACCAGATCATCGCAATACACATGTTTTAACCAAGTGTCACAATGGGGTACCTCTATGCCGCCTGTACAAAGGTCTAAGGAGAAAGCTCGCATTGGATTTCTCGCTATTGATTATTCTCAACTTAGACATCCATACCGGGACAACATAGACAACAGATAATGGACTCCTCTTTTATGTATAAGCATGTAACAACAATTAATTTTCTCATATGAGATTGAGGATATATGTCCAAAACTGAAACTTCCACCATGGATCATGGCTTTAGTTAGCGGCCCAATGTTCTTCTCTAACAATATGCACGCTCTAACCATAAGGTGGTAGATCGCCCTTACTTCAGACAAGACGAACATGCATAGCAACTCACATGATATTCAACAAAGAGTAGTTGATGGCGTCCCCAGGAACATGGTTATCGCACAACAAGCAACTTAATAAGAGATAAAGTGCATAAGTACATATTCAATACCACAATAGTTTTTAAGCTATTTGTCCCATGAGCTATATATTGCAAAGGTGAAGAATGGAAATTTAAAGGTAGCACTCAAGCAATTTACTTTGGAAGGAAAATACCATGTAGTAGGTAGGTATGGTGGACACAAATGGCATAGTGTTTGGCTCAAGTATTTTGGATGCATGAGAAGTATTCCCTCTCGATACAAGGCTTAGGCTAGCAAGGTTGTTTGAAGCAAACACAAGCATAAACTAGTACATCAAAACTTACATAAAAGACATATTACAAGCATTATAAGACTATACATCGTCTTCCTTGTTGTTCAAACACCTCTCTAGAAAATATCTAGACTCTAGAGAAACCACTCATGCAAACCAAATTTTAACAAGCTCTATGTATTTCTTCACTAATAGGTGCAAAGTATATGATGCAAGAGCTTAAACAAGAGCACAACAATTGCCAAGTATCAAATTATCCAAGACATTCTACCAATTACTACATGTAGCATTTTCCGTTTCCAACCATATAATAATTAACGAAGCAGTTTCAACCTTCGCCATGAAAATTAAAAGCTAAGAACACATGTGTTCATACGAACCAGCGGAGCGTGTCTCTCTCCCACACAAGCATTTATTCAAACAAAAACAAAAACAAAAGCATACAGACGCTCCAAGTAAAGCACATAAGATGTGACCGAATAAAAATATAGTTTCAAGAGAAGGAACCTGATAATTTGTCGATGAAGAAGGGGATGCCTTGGGCATCCCCAAGCTTAGACGCTTGAGTCTTCTTGATATATGCAGGGGTGAACCACCGGGGCATCCCCAAGCTTAGAGCTTTCACTCTTCTTGATCATAGTATATCATCCTCTTCTCTTGACCCTTGAAAACTTCCTTCACACCAAACTTCTCATAAACTTCATTAGAGGGGTTAGTACATAATCAAAAACTCACATATTCAGAGGTGACACAATCATTCTTAACACTTCTGGACATTGCTCAAAGCTACTGGAAGGTAATGGAACAAAGAAATCCACCCAACACAGCGAAAGAAGCAATGCGAAATAAAAGGCAGAATCTGTCAAAACAGAACAGTCCGTAAAGACGAATTTCTAATAAATACTTCCGTTGCTCAGATCAGAAAACTCAAAACTAATGAAAGTTGCGTACATATCTGAGGAACACGCACGTAAATTGGCATATTTTTCTGAGTTACCTACAGAGAAAACAGCCCAGATTCGTGACAGATAAAAATCTGTTTCTGCGCAGAAATCCAAATCTAGTATCAACCTTCGATTAGAGGCTTCACTTGGCACAACAAAACACAAAACTAAGATAAGGAGAGGTTGCTACAGTAGTAAACAACTTCTAAAACACAAATATAAAACAAAGTACTGTAGCAAAATAACACATGGGTTATCTCCCAAGAAGTTCTTTCTTTATAACCATTAAGATGGGCTCAGCAGTTTTGGTGATGCACCCGCAAGAAATAGTATTTGAAGCAAAAGAGAGCTTCAAGAGGCAAATTCAAAACACATTTAAGCCTAACATGCTTCCTATGCAGAGGAATCTTGTACACAAATGAATTCATGAAGAACAAAGTGACAAGCATAAGAGGATAAAACACGAGTAACTTCAAGATTCTCGACATAAAGAGGGGAAACTTAATATTATTAAGATGCATACAACCATATTTCCCTCTCTCATAATAACTTTCAGTAGCATCATTGATGAAATACACAATATACTCATCACTTAAAACATTCTTATCATGGTTCATATGCATAGAAGTATCATTAAATTTGGCATAAGAAGAGTTATTCTCATTAATAGTAATTGGAGCAAGATTATTATCAAGAATTTGAACATGGTAAACAAGTTGCATACTAAGGGAATTGTTTTTGGTAATCCAATCATGACTATGACAAGTTTCATAAGGATAGTTATAACCTATATCATAGCATTCTTTATAATAATCATCAAAGGTCGGAGGCACAGTGTCATCATAAGAAATAGAATAGTTATCTTTCACAGTTGGTTTATCTGTGTCCATACCATCATTGTTATTAGAAGGAGATGTATCAAACACATAATGATCAGTAGCAAAAGGATTTTCAAACACCTCTTCCCCAAGCTTAGAGCTTTCTATATCATTATGGGAGGAAGCATGGATAGCACTGACACTATGGCAATTATTATCATCATTTTCAGAATTAGTTTCCCAGAGATTTGCAATATCAAAAGTAGTGTGCTCATTCAAATCATGATCGCTAATGTATGTAAAGGGCATAGGAAGATCATCATATTCAGATTCATTGTCACAATAATCATTAGGAGCAACATACTTACGGTTACTTAGCGTTATCTCATTCACGCGGGGATACGCCGTTACCTCTTTCTTTTTATACTCCTTCTCCTTCTTCTTCTTCTTCTTCTTCTTCTTCTTCTTCTTCTTCTTCTTCTTCTTCTTCTCTTCCTTCTCCTCGTTCCCTTCTTTAGGAGGAAGAGGCTTGAAGGGTGGCTTGTCCGCATAACCTGATTTACTTTCAGAAACAATAGAAGAAACTTGGGAGGATCCCTCCTTTTCATTAATTAGTTGAAAACACACAGCGGTCCTATCATATTTTGGCAAGGTGTCATCTTCTAAAATATTTTGTATGTAAGTATTTGTATGGCTATTATCAATGCAATAAGAAAAACACCCATGCAGGACATCATCAATATCAAGATCACTCATATGTAACAAAGAGATTTTTCTCGACAGTTCTTCACACCCCAAAAATAAAGTAAGTTCATCATGCTGATTAGGAGTAATTTCATCATCACAATACAAATTTGCAGCACTCATTGGGTTCAAATTATCATTGGAGGAGCATTGAAAATTAAAATGACCCACTTCATGGCAAACTTCACAAATAAAAGGATAGAGGGCACAAACTTTTTTACCAAGATCATCTAGAGCCCTAAGCCACTTTCTAGTTTTTTCATTAATATGATGGATGCAATATTCATCTTTGACTTGATTAATTCCACAAGGTCTATGCATTCCACAAAAATTAACATGCTTATAGGAAATAGCATTCTTAGGAGTTTGAGCATGCTTATTGCAATAATTAACAACAATTTCATTCTTCATGCAAGCCTCTTTAAAAGGTTCATGATACTTATCAAAATTCTTTTTAGGCAATTCAAAATGAGAAGCAAAGGATTTATAAAGATTTGCAGCAACTTGAGAGTCAAGACCATAAGTAGCACTCATATTTCGAAATTTATCGGTATCCATAAAAGCTTCAATGCATTCATAATCATAATTTATACCTGACTCTTTACCTTCATTGTTCTCCCATCCTTCAGCGTTCTCCTTAATCCGATCAAGAAGATCCCACCTAGCTTCAACCTCCTTGCTTGTGAAAGATCCCTCCGAACACGCGTCCAGATAGTCCTTGTGTTGTCCTGAAAGCCTCGCATAAAAATTATTAACAATAACATTACGGGGGAGCTCATGAATGGGACATTTGAGCATTAGTGATTTCAATCTCCCCCACGCTTGAGAAATACTCTCTCCATCACGAGGATAAAAGTTATAAATATAATTCCTATCAATATGCACTTCATGAGGAGGATAAAATTTAGAATAAAAGAGAGATGCAATTTCCTCCCAACCAAGAGAATGACTATTCTCCAACAATTTATACCAATGCGCCGCTTTACCAGACAGCGAAACGGAGAATAGCTTCTTCTTCACTTCATCCATAGAGATACCTGCACACTTGAATAACCCGCATAATTCGTGCAAAAATAGTAAATGATCTCTAGGATGGACAGTTCCATCCCCTTTATAGTGGTTGTCCATAACACGTTCAATAATTTTCATAGGTATTTTATACGGAATACTTTCAGCAGGTGGATTTAAAATATCAGAAGCATCATTAGAGTTATCGCATATGGGAGATAAAGCATTATCGAACAAATTTTCTCCCCTAAAGATGGGAAGCTAAAAAGATCACAAAAACTAGCTTCCCCAAGCTTAGACTTCTCCATAGCATTAGCAGTAATTGCATTCATACTAATAACATCGCTACTAGCATGCAAATAAGGTTCCATAGGTTTTTTAATTTTCGCATCAAACAATTCTAAATCAGGAAAAAGACTAAAAAGCTCACCAATTTTTTTGTTGTTTTCCATTATGCCTAACTAGTGTAAACAAGAAACAAAAAGTTGCAATTGCAGATCTAAAGGAAATAGCTTCGAGTACTTACAACGGCGCCGGAAAATAGCTTAGTAGCCGATCCGAGTGTGAGTACCTTTTACCTTTCCTCCCGGCAACGGCGCCAGAAAATAGCTTGATGTCTACGCCCTCCTTTTCGTAGACAAGTTGGGCCTCCAAGAGCAGAGGTTTGTAGAACAGCAGCAAGTTTTCCCTAAGTGGATCACCCAAGGTTTATCGAACTCGGGAGGAAGAGGTCAAAGATATCCCTCTCATGCAACCCCGCAACCACAAAGCAAGAAGTCTTCAGGTCCCCAACACACCTAATAGGTGTACTAGTTCGGCGAAGAGATAGTGAACAGGTGGTATGAATATATATGAGCAGTAGCAACGGTGCAAAATAGCTTGCTGGCGTGTAGTTGATGGTGGTAGTATTGCAGCAGTAGTAACGCAGTAAAACAAACAAGCAGCGATAGCAGTATTTAGAACAAGGCCTAGGGATTACACTTTCACTAGTGGACACCTCAACATTGATCACATAACAATAGATAAATGCATACTCTACACTCTTGTTGGATGATGAACACATTGCGTAGGATTACACGAACCCTCAATGCCGGAGTTAACAAGCTCCACAATTCAATGTTCATATTTAAATAACCTTAGAGTGCATGAAAGATCAATTCGACTAAACCAAGTACTAGCATAGCATGCACACTGTCACCTTCATGCTATGTAGGAGGAATAATACACATCAATACCATCATAGCAATAGTTAACTTCATAATCTACAAGAGATCATAATCATAGCCTACGCCAAGTACTAACACGGATGCACACACTGTCACCATTACACCGTGCAGGAGGAATAAAACTACTTTAATAACATCACTAGAGTAGCACATAGAATAGTAGTGATACAAAACTCATATGAATCTCAATCATGTAAAGCAGCTCATGAGATTATTGTATTGAGGTACATGGGAGAGAGATGAACCACATAGCTACCGGTACAGCCCCAGCCTCTGGGGTGGATTACCCTCCTCATCATGGAGGCAGCGATGGCGGTGAAGATGGCGGTTGAGATGGCTCCGGGGCAATTCCCGTCCCGCAGGGGTGTCTAACAGACTTCGTCCCCGAATTGGACTTTCGATGATGGCGGCCTCGATGGTTTTCTCTATTTCCGTCGAACCGGTCGATGTTTTTAGGTCGGGACGAATATATAGGCGAGAGAGGCGGCGCAAGGAGGCGGCTGGGGCCCCCACACCATAGGCGGCGCGGCCAGGGGGCCACCCGCACCGCCTTATGGTGGGGCCCCTGCTGCCCGCCTCCGACTCTCCTTCGGTGTTCCGAAGCTTCCGGGAATTCTAAGACTTTCGGTGTTGATTTCATCCGATTCCGAAAATATTTCCTTACTAGGATTTCTGAAACCAAAAACAGCAGAAACAGCAACTGGCCTTTCGACATCTCGTCAATAGGTTAGTTCCGGAAAACGCATAAATATGACATAAAATGTGAACAAAACATGTTGGTATTGTCATAAAACAAGCATGGAACATCAGAAATTATAGATACGTTGGAGACGTATCAGGCCCCTGCATGCGCTACCCTTAATCCCAGCCCACGCGTGCTCACCCGCCGAGGTTCGACAACCGCGACCCCGATGCTAGCGACGATGACGTCGGCGACTATGATGACTACAGTGGCGACGTTTATAGGGCTAGGCACGACTATGACTGAATGGCTCCAACATTCGAATCTGGCCATGTATCTTAATTTTCAGTTGAGCTCTGTACTTTAATTCCAGTTCAATCGTAATAAAATTTCGTAACAACCACTTTATTGAACTAAAACAACCGACAACGACTTTATAAACTGAATTTAAACTAAAACAACCGACAACGACTTTATTGAAATTACAATAAAATAGATAAATGACTAGTCTAGTCTCTACTCGTCGTCGGAGGTTGTCTCCGTCCAAATGTCATCCCACCGAGGGTCGTTTTCGGCCCAAGTTGTATTCGGGTTCTCGAGCTCGAACTCGGCGACGGCCCGACGGTGGCGCCTGTTGGACCTGCGTTGTGCCCTGAGGTCAGCGAAGAACGCGTCGGTGTTGTCGACGTCGTTGGGGAACTGCGCCCTCCACTGGCGCATCAACTGCTCGTCGTGCTCGGCGATGGCGATCCTGCGCTGCACCTGGCGGTGCCGGCGACGGTCCTCGTCGTCGACGAGGCACGGCGCTGGCGCGAGGAACTCCGCCTCCTCTAGCGATTCAACATCCGGGAAGTTCATGTCGCGCCGTGGCCGCCGAAATCGCCACGCCGCCGCGTCGTAAGCGCGCGCCGCCAGCTCCGGCGTGTTGTACGTGCCGAGGGTGAGGCGGAAGCCACCGGCGCGTATCTCGGCGGTGAACCTACCGCTCGGACGCACTCGAAGCCACGGAAACCCGTAGGAGTCAAGGAACACGTGAAGGTTGATGGCGGCGGAGTGTAGTGCGGCGCAACACCAGGGATTCCGGCGCCAACGTGGAACCTGCACAACACAATCAAAGTACTTTGCCCCAACGTAACAGTGAGGTTGTCAATCTCACCGGCTTGCTGAAACAAAGGATTAGATGTATAGTGTGGATGATGATGTTTGTTTGAAAAGAACAGTAAAGAACAATTGCAGTAGATTGTATTTCAGATGTAAAGAATGGACCGGGGTCCACAGTTCACTAGTGGTGTCTCCCCCATAAGATAAATAGCATGTTGGCTGAACGAATTACAGTTGGGAAATTGACAAATAAAGAAGGCATAACAATGCACATACATATATCATGATGAGTACTATGAGATTTAATCAGGGATTACGACAAAGTACATAGACCGCTATCCAACATGATGCATCTATGCCTAAAAAGTCCACTTTCAGGTTATCATCCGAACCCCTTCCGGTATTAAGTTGCAAGCAATAGACAATTGCATTAAGTATGGTGCGTAATGTAATCAACACAAATATCCTTAGACAAAGCATCGATGTTTTATCCCTAGTGGCAACAACACATCCACAACCTTAGAACTTTCTGTCATTGTCCCACATTCAATGGAGGCATGAACCCACTATCGAGCATAAATACTCCCTCTTGGAGTTACAAGTATCAACTTGGCCAGAGCCTCTACTAGCAACGGAGAGCATGCAAGAACATAAACAACATATATGATAGATTGATAATCAACTTGACATAGTATTCAATATTCATCGGATCCCAACAAACACAACATGTAGCATTACAAATAGATGATCTTGATCATGATAGGCAGCTCACAAGATCTAACATGATAGCACAATGAGGGAGAAGACAACCATCTAGCTACTGCTATGGACCCATAGTCTAGGGGTGAACTACTCACACATTGATCCTGAGGCGATCATGGCGATGAAGAGACCTCCGGAGATGATTCCTCCTGGCAGGCCGGAGGCGATCTCCCGAATCCCCCGAGATGGGATTGGCGGCGCGGCCTCCGGGAAGGTTCTCCGTATCGTGGCCTCGGACTGGAGTTATTCTCGACGAAGGCTTATATAGGCGGAAGGGTAGTCGGGCGCACGAGGCCCACACGCTAGGGCCGCGCGCCTGTGCCTGGCCGCGCCGCCCATCGTGTGGCCGCCTGTCGCCCATTTCGTTTCCTTTCGTTCGAAGCTTCGTGGAAAATAAGCCCCGGCATTGATTTCGCTCCAATTCCGAGAATATTTCCTTTGTAGGATTTCTGAAACCAAAAACAGAAACAAAGAACTGGCTCTTCGGCATCTCGTCAATAGGTTAGTGCCGGAAAATGCATAATAATGTCATATAATGTGTATAAAACATGTGAGTATCATCGTAAAAGTAGCATGGAACATAAGAAATTATGGATACGTTTGACACGTATCAGAAGCCACCGGCGCGTATCTCGGCGTAGAACCTACCGCTCGGACGCACTCGAACGCCACGGAAACCGGACGACCCTCGACGACGTGGTGGCATCCCGGAGATGAATGAGCGGAGGCGGTGGCGACGTGTGGCTGCGCGCGCACGCGGCGCTCTATATAGCGCACGCGGGGCATGGCACGTGTAAGCCACGGCCACACACGTCGCACGCGGGGCATGGCACGTGTAAGCCACGGCTACACACGTCGCACGCGGGGAATGGTACGTGTAAGCCACGACTACACACGTCGCACACCGGCAGCGGCGGGGCAGGCACGTGGAAGCGGCGGAGACACGCACGGGAAGCGACACAGGCAGGCGGTGGCAGTAGAAAGGAAAAACAGCATCAAAGTTAAACGGAGCGGGAAACCTTAGTTGGTGTCACTCCGCATCATTAGGGGTGAAACATACACGACTATCAATTTTGATATGATGCGAGATGCAAATAGTTATATGGATGTCATATTCATGTTCATTGGATTTTTCTGATCAATTTTCATATATAAAACTTTTCTATTTGAGTTACCATTTAAAAGTTATTGAAATAATAGTTTTTATTAAGTTAAAGTAGATAAAAGAAGAAAATGGGGCTGATTCGCGTCCAACGGCTCCAAGCCGTTGATTCAAACGGCCGGAGCCGTTGATGCAGGTCATGATCACCGCCTCAGCCACTCCTTTTGTCGCGGGTCGTCACGCCCGCATAAAGACTCTCTTTATCGCGGGTCAACCACCCGCAATGGTAGGGTATAAATGCTGCGCGTCGCGGGCGGAGCCAGGACTCGCGACACCCGGAGGCCAAACCCTAGCAAAATTGCTCCGCCAGGCTGCCGGATTTTCCCGCCGCAGCCATCGCCGCCTCGAGCTCCTCCGGCGCCGCCCCCGCCACCTCTACGCCTCCCGCACGCGCGTCGAACTCTCATCATTCTGCCACGCCACCGGTGTGCGCCGTTTCGCCGCAGCTGTTTGCCGTGGTTGACCCGCCACCGCATGCTCACCGCCGTGCCGGACGCCCCCCTCCGCCCATCTGCGTGCAGAGCAATCTGCCGTGCGCCCCCGGCTTCTCTTTAAATTTTTGTATTAGTTAGTTAGTTAATTAGTTAGTTAGTGTATTAGTTAGTTAGTTAGTTAATTAGTTAGTTAGTGTATTAGTTAGTTAATTTTGTTGTAAGTATTTTGTAGTTAGTTTATGTTTTAATTTAAGTTTTAGAGTTTAAGTTTTTTTTGTATATTATTTAGTAATTAGTTTAAATTTTAGTTTAGTAATTCGTTTTAAGATATTTAGTTGATTAGTTTAACTTTCTTCCACTCGCAAACACCCGCCGACACCCCTCTTCCTCTCGTAAACAACCGACGCCGATACCCTCTCCCTCTCGCAAACAACCGACGCCCCCCCCCTCGCAAAAACCCGTCGCCGACACCCTCCCCTCTCGCAAACACGCATCGCCGACACCCTCTCCCTCTCGCAAACATGCATCCCCGACACCCTCTCCTCGCAAACACGCGTCGACACCCTCTCCTCTCGCAAACACGTGACCATTGTCGAGATCCTCTACCTGACGCGCCCTCTTCTCCCTGCTCCACCGCCTTCCCCTCCTTGAGCCTACCCCATCCGTGGTTAGGGTTAGGGTTTGGTTAGTGTTTGATTAGGGTTAGGGTTTGGTTAGGGTTAGAACATGTACTTATCGATTTAATTTTTTGCAGAAACAATGGATCCATTCGAAATCCATCGAGACTTGGAACAGGAAGACCTATTCGAGGACATAATCCGCGATGGTCCAGAAGCCGACCGAGAAGAGCGCGACTCTGGTGATGGAGAAGACCGCGGCTCCGGTGATGGAGAAGCCGACGGCTCCGGTGATGGAGAAGCCGACGGCTCCGGTGATGGAGAAGCCGACGGCTCCGGTGATGGAGAAGCCGACGGCTCCGGTGATGGCGAGGTATACGATCACTAGGCATTAATGAAATTCTATATGTACATATAGATATAAATTAATTAATTTTTATTCTCTTAGGCCTCCGAAGATAAGTTGGAGAAACGAGGCCCGGCAAAGAAGTTGAGCAAAAAAGACCACTTCACAATTGAAGCTATATCACCGAAAGGCCAACCGGTGGCACCCGCGGCTGTCAGAGTGACATTTAAAAATCAGTGCGGAGTTCTGGTTAGGGATCGTCTCCCGATCACTATTAGAGAATGGAACAAGACCAAGAATGTGTCCGAAAGTGAGGTTGCCGATAGGTACAAAGACACACTTTTTGACGACCTCATGGCACATTTCACTTTGCCAGATTTGGGATCGGAGTCTGAGATGCCAAGCAGAGGGCGCTAGTGAAGAAATGGGCTCTTAAGAAGATGGGGGAACTTTTCCGGGCGTATAAGAACCGGTTATGGGCAACTTATAAGGCCGAGAAGAAGCCTCCATTATTCGAAAACTATCTAGCGAAGCAGGAGCATAACTGGGAAGAATTTGTGAAGTACAAAGAATCAGAGGAGGCTGTGAACCTGTCAAAGAAAAACAAGAAGAATGCAAGCGAAAAGAAATATCACCATCATACGGGGCGAGGGGGCTACGAAGTAGCCATGCCTAAGTGGGATGCACAAGAGGCTGAGATGAAGCGGAATGGGATCACTCCAGAACCCGAGCGAGAAGGATGGGACACTAGGGCTCGAAATTGGTTCCTTGGGCATGGCTGTGAGTATGACATGAAGACAGGGAACCTTGTTGAAAGTGACAGCAAGGTTAAGGTACCCAGGGAAAAATGGATTGAAGTGATGGCTGATATTAAAGCGGGAAAACTGAAGTTTGCTCCCGATAGAGAGAAAGACTTGCTGACGCTTGTCCTCGGTAATCCTGAAAAGGGAGGACGAACAAGAGGCTTCGGCCCTAGTGTTCCGTGGGCGCTTGGGTTTCCGGACGACGCGGAGACTTATAGAAGCCGAGCGAGAGCAAAAAACGCGAGCTGGAGGTGCAGAATGACCGGATGGCTGAGTTCCAACGCCAACTAGACCAGCAGAAGCGGGAGATTCAGCAGCAGCAGCGGGAGATTAATGAACTTAAAGGACAGCGCGAGCCAGATAATACCGCCGGCATATCTCAGCGACGAGACAGCAGCGTGGCCGACTCGGAGGCCCCGCCTACACGGATGATAGATGGCGGTCCTGGCGACCCCGTGGATGGAATCAAGGAGCAAACACCTTGTGATCTCCATGAGGTGTTCAGGAACATGTCTGTTAAGGTGGCGGTCGGCTATGTCTTACCTGCATTTGGACCTGAAGGTGAGCCGGCAACATGGCATGGCAATGAGATTCCAGCTGGCTATGCTCGTGTCGGGGTGGATTCAGTTGTACCGACGTGGGAGTCATTGGAGCTCGAAATCCCTGGAGGTGATGGCCGGATACACTCGAGACGTACTGGGAGAAATCATTCTTTGGGAAAAGAAAAACATCAA
The DNA here is from genome assembly GCA_030979885.1 of Lolium multiflorum. Lineage (NCBI taxonomy): Eukaryota > Viridiplantae > Streptophyta > Magnoliopsida > Poales > Poaceae > Lolium > Lolium multiflorum. The sequence goes on along the minus strand of CM061753.1, from coordinate 243,134,536 downwards.
GCTTCCAGGCATGGTAACCTCTACTAGTCGTCCCACCAGGTCACCATCACCTCCTCCAAATGATCGAAGGCCACCATCACCTCCTCCGACTGATCACATGTCGCCACCATCACCCCATGACTTTGACCACCACATCCCTAGTCCATCTCCATCTCCTGCGCCGCCGCCTGCGCCTAAGACTCGGAATGCACCCAAGCGGAAGCGTTTCAAGAGTCCTGTCCGCAAGATGTCGCCCCTCCCAAGAGTACCAAAGGTTCCTCCCCCCGTCCTTACGATCGTACTGAGGAGGAAAATGATGCCATTGTTAAGAAATACAATTATGATTTTTTTCATAAGCCAAAACCTCCAGCGCCAGAGCCATACACAGAGAAGCAAAAAGCATATGCTCTTGATTTTCTGAACACACCATCGCAATATGACTTACACGAGAAGAAGGATGACTATACACGCACACTTGCGAAGGTAATTGAGGACAAGAAGGATAGTGCTGGTAAGAAGAAGGATAGTGCTAGCACGAGCAAATCATCAGCAAGAAGTGTAGCCGGGAAGAAATCAAGTTCAATAAGTGCACCCCTCAAGGCCAAGCAAGCGACAGCAGGCAGAAAAGGAAAGGAAGTTTCCCAGCTCGGAGAACAGGCCAAACAATCGATCCCACCACTCAAAGTCTTAATGTTCCCAAGGTGTACCAGGAACATGGTGGTATCAATATGGAAGAAGCTGCAAAGCTAGCGGCTTCGGATGTATCGTGGAGGATTTGCTGAATGTCGCAGATGTTGTATTACCCATTGCTATACAACACGTACATTTGTCTACGGGGCCGAGTTGGTCAGCAAAGAGAGGCTGCATAAACTGCCAACGCATATGCGGAATTTGCATCAGTGGTACCTTAATGCGTGCAAGGAGAACACAACTTTCATCGTGGCGGATATCCCAGGAGATTATTAGTTCCGAAGGGAGCAGATCCATATGGAGATGAATGAACTCTGGCAGTTATTCAATTTAGACGCCCTCGACAAATCTCTAATGAGTTGCTACTGCTTGTAAGTTTTTAACTAAATATAAGTTCATGATCATTCAGTTGTTCCTGTTCATTGCATATACTCATATCATATGTGTTCTCTTATGCAGACTGAAGATGGTTGAATGCAGACGTAATAAGGTGTACAATGTTGGGTTTGTTGACCCAGATAAAGTACATCATGAAACCGTAAAAATAAAATCGAAGAAACGGTGGAAAACCTAACGAGGTTTATAGTGGAGCAAAGCTTCTGTGATTCAATACTCTTTCCTTACAACTACAGGTGTAACATCCCAAAATTTCAATAAAGGAAGAAAGGGAAAGTTTCCAAAATGCAAATTTTAGAACCAACAAAATCTTTTTATCTCCATATAGTGCTATGCATATAACTCACCTTTTATATTTGTGCTAGTGTGCATTTTCCATGATGATTTCTTGTGTGATTGCAAGTGTGCTAAAACCCTAATCAATGATCTAATGATCACCCAAATAGAAGGAAAAAGAAAAGAGAAAATAAAATGGAAAAAATCAAACCAACACTCACATATGGTTTATGCCATTTTTGCAAATCCTTAACCTAGACCATTTTGGTTTGCACCATTGGTTGTAAATGGTTACTAAACACTTATTAGCACTTATGGAATCAAAGAAACTCAAATTGAATCAAAATTGAAATCAAAACAAGCTCACATACACTAATGGTCACTTGTGACAATTATAGCCTGATGCCTACTTTGAGCCCTGTTATTTAGAGATTTCTAAACTACACCTTGACAACTCTTTGCACCTCATCCAAGACAACATCAAGGTGAACAACTTTGCTCAAGAACTCATCTGCAAACTCCTCATGGATTCAAAGATATGATCAAGCAAAGTGAGGACTTTGAAACAGATTTAAGATCATATGCAATTTGTGATTTTGCAAACCAACTCCAATTTGACCCCCAATACCACCAGTAGACTTCAAATTTTATATGATTGTAACCCACCAAAATTCATCCAAAATTTCGAAAACAAATTTCTTGCGGCCATTTCAACACCGGTGAGCACAATCGCCAACCCTAGACATTGCAAAACCCAACAGTTCTTTGCCTCCACTATCAACCCTAGGTCATCCAAGGTACTCCACTGACCTCTCTGAACATTGCCAAGCACAGTAGACAAGGATTGGTACTTTGAATCGTCACCATTTTGACCAGATCATCCATGCCATGGCATGGCATGGACATGCACATGCTCTCTCTCTCTCTATGATCACTCCAGACGTGCACAACCGTGTCCAATGTGTTCCTCTCACTCCCCTGATCGTGCCGTACACGGCCTCGATGCGTGCACCGCACTCGCCGCAAACACGACGCCCGACGTGCCCAGACGCGCACGCGCACGCCAGCGCGCACGGCGAACGCCACGGCACGCCTGCAGACGTCGACCCCACACCCCGTGACCCCGTCCTCTTCTCTCTGCGCCACCAGCTCCGCAACGTCACCAGCGCGCCTGGACAAGCCCACTGGCCCGCGGGAACGCTGTAGCCGACGACCTCGTCGACGACCACCGCCGCGGTACTGAGCACTCGCGTCACCCTCCTGCCCTCGTCCTTGCCTCTTTTTCACCACAATCAAGCGCAGCGTGACCGCATAGACAGCGCCTAGTCACCTGCATCATCGCCAGCCACTCCGCACCCCTGTAGCGACGTCACCATGGACAACCCCATCGCCCGAGCCGCAGCACCCCTCGCCGCTATAAAAGGAGGCCCCTGCCGCTCCCAATCCAGACACCATCGCCTTCCCTCTCCTCTCTCGACCCTCCTCGTCCACTCGCCGCTCCACATTGCCTGCGTAGGCCACCAATTGCTTCCTCACGTGCTCCGCCGCAGACGCCGCGGAGATAGACGCCACCCCAGAGACGCCACTGCACAAGGCGCGGTCGTCGACAACCTCTCGCGCCCACTCCAACCCTTGCTGGAGCTCTGAGCCCGTCGACCCCTTCCCCGCGCCGCAGCCTTGCCGCCGCCGGAGATGACGACGACCGTGCGCTGCCGATCCGCTTCTAATCCTACGGCGCAGAAAGGAGCATACCGCTTCGGGCGTTATGATAGACTAACGGGTGGCCCCCACTATCAGGCAGCCCACGCGTGCTGGACGCGTGGTGGGCTGGCCTTTGCGCCATTTAAATAGATTGGGCCCAATAACATTTCCCGCCGGCCCTTTTAATTCAAAATGCGAATTTCTGTTTAATTCAAAATTGCTCACAGATGCTATTTTCAAATTTGAATATAATCAAATCCGCTAGGCCAATTTTGATGAATTTGGTATTGTTGGAAAGCTTATAAAAAGCGCTATCCAACCCCACTGGTCTCACCCTTAAATTGTTTGTAAAATTAAAGTGACAAAAATAACAAGGCAGGGACTTTTGTAACTTCAAACAATTATTAAAAATCAACCCTAAGTGATTTTGAGTTGATTCCAACTCTCATAAATCACATTTTACATACTCTACATTTTTATGTAAAAACATCACATAGTTGTTTGTATGACATGGACTAGATTAAAATAATGGCTATGTGGCTATTTCTAATTCATTTAAATCATTGAAAATTATTTTCCAAATAGTATGAGAGGTTCTCTCTCACTTAAATCATGGTCCTAAGCAATTCAAAGTGGTGTGTTGACTTAGTCTATATCATCTCATCTTGAATTACTTGGAGACATTAAATTGTTGTTAAAGTAGGAAGTAAATGGTATGAGGTTAGTACCTCATTTAAATCATTCTCCCCAAATGATAGATATGAATTGTTGAACTTGATCAACATGAATTCATACCTTATTATTATTTGAGGAACTTAAATCTTAACAAGATTCAATAAGAGGAAATTATTTCTCCAAAGAATTAAATAGCATCACTAATTAATATTTGTAATGAGAGGAAATTATTTTTCTTAAGAATACAACAAAGTCAACCCACATAATAATCATGTCGTGATGCTAGCCTAGCTTGTGTGACTCATGTGTGTGCTTTGTCTAGTGTTTAAGTTTGGTATGGTGATTGTATGTATCATATTCGTTTTTATACGCTAGTACCGAGGAGTATCAAGAGGAGGAGGAGGTCTACTTCCAAGGAGAGGAAGACCACTTTGATCAAAACACCAACCAAGGCAAGCTAATATTCTTTAAAAGTGCAAGGCTATACAAGAGCAAGGCACCACCACATCTTACCTTATGCTTAATGATACCATCCCAAGTTTTACTTTACAAGCTTTACTGATTTTGGTTTATCAAAGTTTACTTTTTGATTCATGATTCACTTGGTCTAGAGTAGACAAGATCATCAAAATTAGCCTAAAGCAATGAAAGCTAGATAGCACCCCTCATGACTAGTTGCTAGTGCTAACAAATAAAATTGACTACTCTAGATGGGAACATGGTGAAATGAAATGACATTGAATGATTTTGAAGGTGAATGTGACTTGAATGATTTGATGAACTTGATAAAAACTGATGATTGGGTTCGGATGCGATACCATTCCAATTTACAAGTACCTCCACAATACCTGATTATGGGTAGGGCTTAACCGGAAGTTTATGTGTCTTAGTATGGGTTCCCTCTAAACAAGCGTCGTAGGGGTTATGCCGAGGCTGCCTCCGTTGTAAGTGAAATGATGTGAAATGACGTGAATATGAGGTGAATGTCCGGCCCAAGCCCTGTGCGCCCGTGTGACTTTGTCTTCACCGGAGGCCAAGCTCAAGGGGAGAGGTGCCTATACTAGTATATGTAAGTGAAAGGTTATGGTTGATGATCCGCGTACTGAGTTACGATTATTCAGGGTTATCTCTGACGGATGTAATCAAATGTTGTGGCACAAGTGTGCAACCTCTGCAGAGTGTAAAACTATTGGAATAGCCGTGTCCACGGTTACGACTATTGGAAAGGCCATACTTCGTTGTCAAATGTTTTCTGAATGAATGGTGAAATAAATGGTGACATGAAGGGTGAACTTGAATTGAATCACAACTGAGTTGTGGGAATGACACTAATGTTCCCACTTGAGTTAGTTAGCAAATGAGGAGTCTTTAACTAAATGTTTATGAACTAAAATTGGCTTTATGCAAATAAACCTAGAGCTTAGCATCCACTTAATAAAATGGATAGTAATTACAATAGTATTAGTTTGCGAGTACTTTAAAAGTACTCACGGCTGTGTCCCTGGCTATTCAAATGGCCGACTATGAAGAGGAGCAGAAGATGAAGATGACGGTCAGCAGGACGTCTACAACAACTAGGAGTTCTTCTAACGTCAAGCGTTGGCCTGTGGAATTAGATAGTCCACTACTACTACTACGCTTCCGCTTTGTAATATTTGTGATGTTCATTGATCTCTAGATCAACTATGGTTGTAATATTGGATCATGTGATCTACTTTTGTAAGACGATTATGGTTTGTAATGAATGATGACTTATGATATCAACTGTTATGTCTCACAACAATACTATTCCTGGATTGCGATGAACATAATAGGCATCCGGACTTAAAAATCCGGGTGTTGACAAGTTGGTATCAGAGCCATTGTTTGACCTTAGGAGACCCTAGTTAGAATGGACGTTCTAAAAACTTAAGTTCAAAAACAAATGAAGTGAATATTTCGAAAAACTTAGCCACTTTCTTCTCTTTGAGATCTTGTTAAAATAAGAAGTCATGCTCTTCCTTATGAATCTACATAAAATTTTGCCACACTTGTTCACATCTCTAACTTACTCATCCAATTCACTTTCAGATGGAGCCCAACACCAAGTTTTACCAGCTGGGGAATGGCGGAGTCTGATCTTCGAAAGGGACCTAGATGCCCTCTCTGAGTTCCTTGGACGCCCGCAGCCAGAGTTCCACGGAGTCGAAGTCAACGACCAGCCCGGAGGGGAGCTTCAGTGGGTTATCACCGCTGATCTGAGGGGCAAGATGGAGCCTCCTACCTCTGAGAGGATCCTCTTTTCCTTCGGGAAAGTAATCGGCTGACGGACTCGCTCGTGCTCTTCAGAAGCACTTGCCCGTCCGTGTGGGTAATGTGGCAGCCATCCAGGGGATCGCTTTGCGCATCTCGCAAGGCGTAACTCACTGGAGAACCCATGGACTGCACCACCCCCAGCTGAGGCACCACGTGGAGCATCTCGACTTAAAGCTATACGAGACCCGTAGGAACCGGACAACGCACGGCTACGCCAACCAGACTCACCTTGCACTCTCGGCAGACGCCGATGTATAAAGATGCTTGCGAAGGACCGCAAGACACTCCGCCAGCGTGCCAAGAAGGACGCTACCATTGTGCGCCTCCGCGCAAAGATAGCATCCTTGGAGGCCACTGTCAAGGCCCAAGAGGACCAGCTGAATGAGATGGAAGAAGACGGTGAAGACATTCAGGGAGGAGAAGCCTTCCTGAGTGATGCCGATGACTTTGAGGAGGACGAGTACACTGATGTTGAGGACTACGAGTTCCTGGAGGCCGGAGAAGATGACTTCATCCCGATCGATGTGAATGATGAGTAGTTGCACTTGATCACTTATGTAGGTGTGAGTTGTATCCCGTCCCTTGTATCGTAGCGCGAGAGAAATGGTTCTTAAAACCATTGGTGTGTTAGCTTCTAATATATGATGAATGAATGAATGAATGTGTGTTTATGTTGACATCAAAAGAATTCAAGTTTTAAATTTTTGAACTTACCCAAAATAAGCCATAGAAATTTCCCTCTCATCTCATGATCTATCTCCCTATTCAGATGGCCCCTCCAACTCGCAGCGCAAGTCAAGATGCTATGATGCAACTACTGGAGACTTTGATGGCTGATAGAGAGGATGAAAGGGCTGAAAGACAAGCCAACATAGCAGCACTACAATAGATAGCCAACAACAACCAGGGCCATGGAAATCATGATCACCCAGGATCAAAGCTCAAGAACTTCCAAAACACCAACCCACCTGTTTTCAGCAAAACTGAAGAACCCCTGGATGCCGATGATTGGCTCCAAACTATGGAGAACAACTTAGAAGTGGCTGGAGTGGACGCCAATGAGAAAGTGTTGTTTGCCACGCACTACTTAGCAGGACCAGCAAGAGCTTGGTGGACAAGCACCCGTGCTATGAACGCCGGACAGATCATGACTTGGGCTGATTTCAAGCTCAAGTTCAGCAAGTACCACGTGCCCCCGGTTTGATCAAGAAAATGAGGGATGAGTTCTGGGAACTCAAGCAAGGCCGGATGTCGGTGGTAGAATACCGCGACAGGTTCCTCACCCTATCAAGGTACGCCCCCGATGAAACTGACACTACCGAGAAAAGAAACACTACAAGAAAAGTTCTGATAGACAACGTCTCAAAATCGTCCGCTAAGGGGTATTTTTCGTCGCCTATGGGCCTAACCCGACGATATGGGTTCTGTTGTGGAAACTGCGGCAAAGTCCTACGATGATTTTTTCGGTCCGTCGCGCTTGGGCGCCTTCCGCCACGGAAAATCGGACCGTTGCCCAAGTGTTTCCGGGATCCCGTTGATCGCTAACGTCATGCAAACTGACACGTGCGACGCCGTTAATCGGCAAGTGCGTTAACCTCTGAAACCCCGTGGTAGATGGTAGGCCCACACGAGGCCTGCCACGTCTTAAGCGGGCCGCCCATTAAGTTTGCGGGCCGGGCCAGCTGACTTAGTTTGACCGGTCAACTATATAGCTGGGCTGGTCCATTAGTTACGTGGGCCGGGCCTAACCTCTAAGGTTGACTGGTCAAAACTTTAATGGGCCGGCCCACTAAGCATGTGGGCCGCCGAATGCACTCGTTTGACCGGTCAACAGGCAAAAGGGCCGCCCACAAGACATGTGGGACCCACTTTCCTGGTATCGGGCCGGCCCATTTACAAAGTAGGGTCCACATTAAAGCAAGTGGGCCGGCCCAAGAAGTTAGTGGGCCGGCCCAATTAGCGTGTGGGTCCCACTTTCCTGCCATCTGGCCGCCATTTAGTACGTGGGGTCCACATTAGATCAAATGGGCCGCCCAACAAGCCAAGGCCGGCCAAAAGCACTGGGTCCCACTTTCCAAAGGCCCATTTAGTATGTGGGGTCCACCATATAGCAAGTGGGCCGGCCCAACAAGATAGTGGTCCGGGCCAAAAACACAGTGGGTCCCACTTTCCTGTTAAAGGGCCGGCCCATTTAGTATGTGGGGTCCACCATATAGCAAGTGGGCCGGCCCAACAAGACAGTGGTCGGCCAAAACACTGGGTCCCACTTTCCCGTTAAAGGGCCGGCCCATTTAGTATGGGGGGTCCACCATATAAGTGGGCCGGCCCAACATGCTAGTGGGCCGGCCAAAACACATGGGTCCCACTGTTAAAGGGCCGGCCCATTTAGTATGTGGGGTCCACCATATAGCAAGTGGGCCGCCCAACACGCTAGTGGGCCGGGCCAAAACTGGTAGGTCCCACTTTCGTCTTAAAGGGCCGGCCCATTTAGTATGTGGGGTCCACCACAAAAGCAATTGGGCTGGCCCAACTAGTTAGTGGGCCGACCCAAGAGGGGGTGGGGTCCACCTTAAAGCAAGTGGGCCAGCCCAATAAAAGTGTGGGGTCCACAAGAAATCAAGTGGGCTGGCCCAATAAGTAAGTGGGCTAGCCCGTTTAGTTGCCGTTTATATGCCTGCGTAATAGGCGCTTTAGGATTTTGCGGGCCGGCACATATGTGATTTCGCTTAATTGGGCCGTTTAAGGGATGGGAATTCGTGATTTAGATACTGAGAATATTTACGCAGCATTGATTTCTGTCGGATAGCCTCACTTACCACAAGCACCAAAGAAAAAATGCGCGAAAGAACTATAAAAACTAACTAAATATTACATCAGCTGCAAGGCATTGAAAAAATATTACAGAACCCAGAGAAATTGAATGGTAATTAAACCTAGCAATACAATGAAGGGATCCGGCAATCTTTTAAGTTGTCCATGCAGCACCTATATCCGAAACAAAGACATTACAAGTTAAGACAGCAACAATGGAAAGGCAAAGACACTACAATATTGTTTGCCAAAGAATTTGGAACTCATCATTTCGTCGTTATAACAAGATCATTGTAATGCGCACAATAAGCAAACAAAGAGTGCATGCCGCATACCAACAGCCAATATAACAGAGCATGTTAGAATGAAACAGCAGACTTACTACTATCGAGTCCCATGCAAACCAACATGTTCAGGGAGTACAAAATTGGCATGAACAACATAGTAGCAGGCTATAAATTTTGTAACAACGACGAGCAAGATGAAGTTATGATGGCTACATCTATAGAGCAGGGAATGTAAACCAAAAATAGAAGTTACGATGGCAAAAGCTAAAGAGGAGGGAATGTGAACCAACATGTGCCAAGTGCAATTACTTCATTTTGGCCGTGAACTAAATAATACTCCTGAACTTATAGTGAAGGGGATGCAAATCAAGATGTTTCGGGATATAAACTTGTAATGAGCAACACATAGAGGATAGTTAATGCTGGAGCTTAGGATGGACCAGATACAGAATATAGTGGGATCACCTGTGAACTTGTATAAGAGGGAATGCAAACCAATATGTTCAGCTTTCCATATGTGAGCGTCATGCCAAGTCAGAGAAACAAGTCAATAATGCAGCTTTTGAAGAACAAGATGGCACGCAAAATTATTATCTAGTAGTATGACAAGTTTATTTGTACTACAGGCTAGATAGCAGAGTGATAGCATGCCAAACTAAGTCCTTACTTTGTTAGCTTACAATGAACTAGATACAAAACAATGGCATCACCTGTAGTACAGGGAATGCAAGCCAACATGTTCATGGAGTAAAAAATTGGCACAAACAACATAGTAGCAGGCCATAATTTTTGTAACAACGACTGAGCAAGATAAAGTTATGATGGCTAGATCTACAGAGCAGGGAATGTAAACCAAATATAGAAGTTACGATGCCAAAAGCTATAGAGCAGGGAATGCGAACCAACATGTGCAATTACTTAAAATTGGCCATGAACTAAATAATAGCAGGATGTTACTATAATACCTATAATTTTTGTAACAACGACTGAGCAAGATAGAAGTTATGATGGCTACATCTACAGAGCAGGGAATGCAAACCAAAATGTTCAATCGCTTAAAGTTAGCAATGAAGTAGAAAATAGCAACGTGTTACGGTCATAGCTAGGAATGAACTAAAAGAGCTTCAGACAAACAAGCATCTGAACCCAGAACATGGCGCTAAAACAAGGGACTTACATTAGGAGAAGCACTCTGTGGGAGTCACAGCAGATCTTCCTGGGGTTGATAGATCCGGTGATGAAGTACGCTACATGTGCTACTTGGGGTTGGAGAGACGGCCATTACACTTCATGGTTACTCATCTCATCTGCAAAAACGTAACGGCGCGTCGTTAGCACAAACAGGTTCCCCCAAGATTAAACAAGAACTTGCAGGCAAGCAATAGAAAAGCGACAGTAGAAGAGTTTAGATCATGCACGGTGCCGGTGAAGCAGATCCGGTTCATGCACAGCGGTGTCGGTGAGCAAGATCCGATGCGGTGGAAGACGGATCCGGCGAAGCGGCTAAGCTGAAGCGACTGCGGTAGACTGCTGGATGAGCATATGGTTTCGAGGTACGGCGGGGATGATCCGGTCCGGTTGATGACGGCGTCGATGCGGCTCCGGCAGGCAGCCGGATGACGAGGATCGCGAGGGCTCGGGTAGGCCAGGGAAGTCCGGCGGGGATGTTCCGGTGCGGTGGTCGTGGAGGTGGGAGAGAGGGACTTGGGAAGTTCCGGTGGGTGGTCTGAGGGAAATGAATTTTTTTGGGAGGGTTTCCGGGCTAGGGAGGTGGTGATCCAAAAAATGACGGGCATACCCCCCCCCCCCCACCAACCGACTTTGGTCATCTCCGCAGGGGTAGAATGGGAATTTGGAAGCGTGTCAAATTTTTGTATTTTGTGGGCGGGAAGTTTTGCCGCTATGAGATTTTGAATTTGGCTAAGGTCCAACTATAATGATTAAAAAATGTGAGACCGTACTAGTACCTCTGTTCAAGGCCGAGTGCAAAATCAAATCATCATCACATTAAATACCGGTTACTACCATGATCATCATCTATCTCTGAAATTGGCTCATCCGCTAGATCTTGCAAATTATAGTGATAAAAAATTGTGAGACCGTACTAGTATTTCAGTTCAAGGCCGAGTGCAACATCAAAACATCATCACGTTGAAAATTTGTTACCCTGATCATGATCTATCTCTGAAATTGGTGCATCCATTGCAAAGTATAATGCTAAAATTTTGAGTGACCGTACTAGTACTTCTGTTCAAGCCCGAGTGCAACATCAAATCATCATCATGCTGAAAATTTGTTACCATGATCATGATCTATGTCTGAATTTGGCGCATCTGCTAAATGTTGCAAAGTATAATGATTAAAAAAATTGTGAGACCGTACTAGTACTTATGTTCAAGGTCGAGTGCAACATCAAATCATCATCACGTTGACGATTTTTTCTGTTACCATGATCATTATCTATCTATAAGAGCATCTCCACCGGCACAGCATCCTCTATTTGGGGACGCTGCTCCCACACCGGCGGCCCCAAAACGGCAGCCCCGATAGATTTTAAAATTTAAATTGACATCTAAAAACCCAAATTCATACGAAATTTATACCAAAGTAGCTCGAATTTAAACATAACTAAACATAAACTTAATCCTGGTCTACTGGCCGTCGGTAGGGGCGCTCGACGGCCCTGCCTCGTCGTTGTTCTTCGCCATTGCCGCCTGCTTCCGTGCCCGCTTCTCCTCCGTTGCTTCGCGCATCTGGCGGTGGAGCATGGCGGCCGGCGTCGCAGGGGCTTGCCGGCGGCGCTGTCCCCGCGCTTCCAGCCTTTCCCGAGAAGCTTCGATCTCGGCGCGCCTCGCCTGCTGGCGAGCGAACGCGTCCTGGTGGCGATGAGCGTTGAGCTCTGCGAGCTTCTGTCGCTCCGCCTCCTTGAGGCGGCGTCCCGCCTCCTCCGTGACCGCTCGCTGGCGCGATATCTCGAGGACGTGCTCGAGGTTCGCGTCGTTGACGAACTCGCGCTCCTCCTCCCTCAACCGCTGGTATCGTTGTGCGTTCAGCGACGCGAGGATCGCCGCCTGCTCCGGGTCGGCGGGGGCCTGCGGCGGCTCGCCCGACTGCGCTGACTCCTCGATCCGCCGCCTCTGCTTCCGCTTCTGCTACGTAGACATCGTGCCAGGACTCGAACCGTGGGTCCTCGTCCTCGTCGGAGCTGTGCTCGTCGTCGGCCTGCAGCTCCGGCTCCGGCTCCGGCTGCGGCTGCCGTGGTGGTGGAGGCAGCGCGCGGCCGTTAGGCCGGCATCGAGTGGAGCGCACCGCGCCGAGCCCTAAAACGACGCCGGCCCCCAAATCGCTATGGGTGCTCTGAATTTGGGGCGACCGCTAAATCTTGCATAGTATAATGATAAAAAATTGTGAGACCATACTAGTAGTTCTGTTTAAGGCCGAGTGCAAGATAAAATAATCATTACATTGAAAATTTGTTACAATGATTGCAAACTATAGCAATAACAGGAAAAAATGCTCAAGGATTACAATAACAGCAAAAATTCTCAAATACAACAACAAGTCGAAATAACTCAAATGATACAAGCCATACAAATGGCATCATCGGCAAAACTGCATTTCTGTTAGGTAGAATTCATCGGAGTGCAAGTAACAGCTGGCTTTCCATTAGATCTGCAGAGTAGATTATTAAGGATCTGCTCAATCCAAGCTTGCCTATTTTTCAATTCATGTATCTCATTGACTGTTATGATGATATTTGAATCTCTTTCATCTCTTTGCTGCTGAATTATATCAATTGATTCGTGTGCAAAGGCAGCGATTGTTTGCGCTGGAATGGCTGGGACAGTAGCTATCATCTGACAATCAGATGAATTGGCATTGTCACGGCTGTGCTGTGGAAAGACCTGGACACTTGATGTACATGCCCTGCCATCTGCCTTCCTTGCTCTATTCAGGGGCTGAAAACAAGACAGTGCAAGTTACAGAACCATACAATTTGAGAAAACAACCATATTATTAGTTGTCACAGATTTTTGCAAAGCATCAAAACAGATGGCAGATTTTCACAAAGCACAAGGCATAATATAACAAAGCAAGCTATCAACCCCAATGCAACAGGCAGAGCAACCGGATGGCAAATATGAACAAAATAAATCAAGTAACTAGACAGTCTGCCTAATAAAATAAGCCAGGAAACTGCATAACAGCTGTCTATTAAAATTGACACTTGGAAGGGGTGCTTCAGATCCCTTAAGTTCCACAAAAGTGGTCATGTGGACAAAACTAGCCAGACATTGTGCAGTTGGAGAATCTCCAACCCCCTAAATTTCATTATTTTAATCATCGGCCAGCCATGGGAATGCCTCAGATAAAAGAGAAATATATCCATTTGGTGCCAAATATAAACGAGCAGGACCAATTAAGACAGATTAGACAGCAACCATTCTGGGATTCATATAAACTGACATATTATTTCAATGTTTAACCCATGAGCGCAATATAAGGGAAGGAGAAACAAACAAATGAACCATTTTGTGCCTAAAAATAAAAGATGGGTCAGCCAAAAAGTAACAACAAATCTTATTTATGATACCTACTGAAGGTGGATTTCCTACTACAGAAGGTGGCATTGGATTAATCAACAGTGAAATCCGAAAAAAGTCTTACAAAAAACAAATATGCTCATTATATCCCACAACAAGCATGCCAGATAGTCGCAAGGTTTATATGTTTTAATCATCAGTCAACTCAATGAATCAAGGACTAATAACCAATTGAATCATCATCTGACTCATATTCACCAAGCAAAACATTCTTATCATTATGGAAGAAATCCAGAAGACATAACAGTATGAGGAAGTGCATGAGCAATCAAACATTATGTGGCTGGAATAAAATGCCAGATCATTTAAGTTAAGCAGAACAATTAAATTGGTTTAATCACGATCAAACAAAAAAAGATTAGACAGGCAATAGAACAAGTTTGAGAAGCTAGCAGGAAAATGAACGAAGACGTGCAGTCATACAAATAGCATGATTTATTTCAAACCAGTTATCCTATCTATATGGAGAGTAAATGTGTTAAACACAAACTGGTTCCAGCACGATAAGCATATCAATACAAAAATGAAAGGTACTTACTGGATTATAGGGGTGATTCACTCCACGATTTGTTGTGTTCCATGTGATAGTGCAACATGAAATTACAGCAAAGAGTTAGGGTTGCAGCTCTTGAAGAACAAAAACAATGAAGAATTTAAATGTACCAGAGCAATGAGTTCACACATGTACTACAGGATGGCAAAAGGATAGCAGAAAGGAAATAGTAATTGGCATTTACCGTCATTGTTTACAACAAAACAGATGGAAATTATAATGTAAAACCTTGTGAACACAGAAGAGCACAGAATGGCGGAATATAAAACAACATTTTGCAACGAACAAAACAGACGGCGGCTATGGTCCCAGCACACAACCTGTCACCTGAGAATAAGAAAAGCAAACAAACATGTAGGTTTCCTAACAAAAATAGATGAATTACATAGCATGCAATTACTGTTCTAACATTAGGACGAACTAGATAGATATTATAGGGGTGTTTCTTGAGAGTTTATAGAGCAGGGAACGCTTTGCTAGTCTTAGTATGAACAAGACAAAATTAATACTATTTTTTGCAACACACAGTACAATCATAGACGCTCACACGTACATACATACACTCATCACTCAAGCACACACACTACCCCTTCGAGCACCTTCAGGAAACTGCATCCAAGAAACTGTTCCGACGGGTATTGAGATTGACGAAGTCACCACTAGCACCACAATGTCATCGGGAACGCCGCATCCCACAGAAGAATATTCCTCCATTTTTGAGACACCAAAGCGTTAAATCTGGGGGTGCCACTGCCCTCCTAACCATCCAAACACAGGTTGGTTCTCAGTGATTTGGTACTTGACATGTACTACATGATATCTAAAATGAAGTCGGTGTCAGGCTAACAAGCAGGGTGCGGCGTCGTTGCTTGACGTGAGTCGGTGTGATGCCATCACAAGATGAAGTGCATGGTCCATGTGATCTGGATTAGGGGATACTAGCATAATACCCGTGTGTTGCAACGGGTTAATAACGAAAGATGGCTCCCTCCAAATATAGAATAAATGGAATATAATCGCAATGTCTATGTCCAGGATGTGTGGCCACATGGTCCTCATTTTTCTTTAGAATCTGTGGTACGTCAGTATCATACAATGTGCACTATTTTTTGTCATCACTGAGACAACTCTGATGCTCGATCGACCGATCCGAGTTGATCAATCGACCGATCTAATTAACATGTTTGAACAAACGATCGAATAATTCATAGTATTTATTGAATGATACTCCCTCCGTGCCAAAAATAAGGCGTCTAAGGATTAGTTAAAAGTCAATGTTTTTAAAGTTTGACCAAGTTTACACACAAAAATATAAATATTTACAATACTAAATCATTATCAATAGAGTCACCCTAAAGTATAATTTCTTAATATGTCAATTTGATATTGTAGATGTAAATATTTTTTAAAATATTTGGTCAGTTTTTCCTCGTTTTACCCAAACGTTTGTCTGAGACCATCACACGTGATGTAACGGCCGGTTGCCCGATGGTTGACCGTTATCTTCTGACTAGTGGGGCCACGTAGAGCCTGCAAAGACACGTTAGACCATCCATCTTTGTTTGACCGTAAGCATCGCTGTATCCCTGACCAAAACGCGAACGAGTGGGGCTTCGCTATATCAAATGACAAGTGGGGCCATGGCGCTGATACAAGGGGCAATACACGGGTAGGATTAGATTTTTAAACGGAGCTCTACAGCGATGGCACGGAGGAGGTGGCCTGCGGAGTGCCGAGATGAGATCGACGTCCACAAAGAACTGCATGAGGCGAGACCAGACGCATTAGATAGATATGAACTAGACGCGTTTAACCATGCAAAGAAGAGAAGAAATGGTCAACGACATCGACGACTACCTCAAAACTTTGACTGACCGTGTCGGACACGAACGCGAGCAATGTAGAGAAAACTAGTGTCTCTCCTTTCTGGCGTGTATAGATGGGTGCTAGAAGAGTGTGGTGGCGAAGGGAAAGACCTCGCGGTGGTCTGTGGCGTCCAACATAGCGGGGCGGCGTGGCCGTGCCCACATCGGCGTGGATGCATGTTCGGCATTGGCATCAGCATGTACGTTCGGCATTGGCCTCGGTGGTATCTCTGGTGTGTCAGTGATCGAATGAGGGGACGGGATTGAGGGTGCATCCCGACGGTGACCTAGCAGTGGCGGCGAGCATAGCCGTTCTGACCATGCCGATATCGGCATCGGCAAAGTTTGGAGGCTGTGGTGCTCGAATCAAGGAGGGATTTGTTTCTTGTACGCCAAAAGTGATTTGAAACAAGTTTCGTGTTGAAGGTTAGGTAACGAAAGTTTGTAACTAAGCCCAAAATTATACTAGCGCCATGGTGAGGTTCTTTTTGATAGAGCTATACGGTTGGGCAAACTTTTTTGACACTTTTTAGATAGGGTTCCTTGTTGTTACACGTATGGCATCATGTATGGCAAATTTGGGATCATTTGGAGATGTTCGAAAAAATCACTTTGCTTAAACGCATGCCGTTTCGTCTCACTGAAACCAGCTTTTCTAACAAGGTGATTTATTCTACCTCCTCTAAATGACCTCAAATTTCATACAGCTGATCTTCTATACATAGATAGATAGATTGTTTCGTTTTTATATTTTTCGAACTTTTTATTTCCCTTTATAATATCCAATTGATTTTCAGGTCAAAACCTCGAAAAACAGCATCATGTATGGCATCATTTTCGCCATAAATTTCAAATTTTGTGAAACTTTCCCTTTTAGATATTCCTTGTTGTTATAGATATGGCATAATGTATGCCAAATTTGGTTAGGTCTCACTGAAACCAGCTTTTGTAACAAGTTAGGTTTTTTCGACCTTCTCAAAAGGGATTTTTTTCTACCTTCTCTAAATGACCTCAAAAATCATACAGACGATCTTCTATACAAAGATAGGTAGATTGTTTCATTTTTACATTTTTTGAACTTTTATTTCCCTTTATAATACCCATTTGTTTTCAGGTCAAAACCTCGAAAGTTAACATAACTAGATGGTGAACCCTTCCAAACTTCAAATACAGAGATAGATAGATTGGTTCGTTTATCATTTTTACCGTGAATAGTAATGGCTACAAGAAATCGGTGATGGTCTATCATTTTTTGCGTGAAAAGTAATGGATACAACAAATCGGTGATGGTTTATCATTTTTTGCGTGAAAATTAATGGCTACAACAAATCGGTGATGGTTTATCATTTGGGATTTTCGTGAAAATTAATGGCTACAACAAATCGGTGACGGTTTATCATTTTTTGCGTGAAAATTTATGGCTACAACAAATCGGTGATGGTTTATCATTTTTTGCGTGAAAAGTAATGCCTAAAAGAGTTTATAATTTTTAGCGCGTGAAAATAAATACAGAAAACCGCCATTTAGCAAACTTAGAGAGTGGAAGGTAACCGCCGACAGAGAGAGAGAGGGGTTATCCTGCCCGTTAGATCATACGATCAACGGTCGGCGGGCATGATCCGCGTGACATGGGCTAGACCAATCAGGGCAATGTTGCACGTGTGAGAGAATTTGTGGAGGGAGAGGGCAAAACTGAGTAGTATCAAGAAACCAAGGGCACCTATGTAATAAACAGACTAAGGGATTCAAATATGAGATTTAAAAAATGGAAAATGCGTGTTTTGTAGAATAAAACCCATCTTGGCCTATCTCAAACTATTTGCAATACAAATATACATGAGTGTGAGAATTGTGGCCTCATTTAGACAAAGTATGTTTTGGGGAAAGCTGTTTTGGGAAGGGCTTATTGTGGAAAACCATGCACCTTCATAGCTACTAGGTGATTTGAGAAGGCCTTTGAGAAGTGGCAATTTGTGGTAAAACTTGATTTATCTATGACTTATCTATGTTTTGAGAACTGGCAATTTGTGGTGAAGACTCCATGAGTATGTGCCACTATTTTTCGGAATTTTTGCACATTAAATGACTCATTTAACTAGTTAATCCCATTTGTTGACTGTCTGTTGACCAGCTACTTGAGGGTAAAACTGAGCATATTGCACTAGCCAGTATTAGCACTCAAGGGGAAAACTGAGCACACAAAAAATGCTAGTATAATGCTCGAGGTTATACCTGAGTATATCTAAATTTCCAGGGTTAGACTCGAGGACGCGTGTTGCGGTGCAGAAATGAAAGACGTGCAATATTTGACGCGTAGACGCCGGTCGCGGTGCAGAAGTCGAAGACGTGCAATCGTGGACGCGTGGCGCATTGCAGAAGTCCAAGACGTGCAGACGTGCAGCGGTGGACGCGTAGGACGCGGGTCGCATTAACCACCCCTTGCCTTTATAGACGCCTCCTCCCACTATCTCTGTCACTCTCACTCGCCTACGCAACGCCGCCTCTCTCACGTCCCATCATCTTCTCCAAAGCAAAAAACCCTCTCCCTCTCCCTCTCCTCTGCCGGCGAGATGGACAAGGAGAATGCCAATCCCATCGTCCACGGCGCCGTCGGCTCCAAGCGCGACGCCTCCCTCTTCGACGCCGTCCCCTCAACGGACGTCGCCGCCGTCCCCTCAACGGACGTCGCCGCCGCCTCCGCCGGTGCATCGGAGGCTGCTGCCGCCGGTCGCGGTCAGATCCCACCGGGATGGGACCCCTACGAGCCGGTGCCGTACGTCCCGCCCCCGAACCGCTACGACACCTCCATAGAGGACCCATGGAACGAGGTAACTACGGTTTGCTTCCTTTTTTGTTCCCCATTCCTTTTTGAACCCTATTTGTGCTGGTGTAGATGGATCTGTGGATGGATGAGTATTGGGCTAATATTTGCGCCGATTTTATTCCATTTTGCTTTGATCCCTCCTTGATTTCGTTCAAGATTTGGGTTTCGGCCGTTCGGTTAATTTATGCAAGTAATAATGGGATCTCAATCAGTTAATTTATGCAAGTAATCATAGGATCTCAATCAGTTATTTTATGCACGAATCAAAAGATATCAACCGTTTAATTTTGCAAATAATCTGGAATGTGTTCAAGTTCAGATCTGGAATCTGTTTCTTTGCCTATGATGAATCGGTGGGCACAGATTTTTACAGGGAGGGTTCAGCGAACCATTTCTGTGTACAAATCTGTTGTGCATGAGCTTTGGTTCGCTTACACCGTCCCTGTAGACATATAATCGTGTCCACTCTAACTGAGGCTGCCTCTGTTTTTCCTAACTTTGTTATCATGCACGTTTGCAACTCATTCACTAATAAATTCCCGTTTGATATGGATCAGCTGTCTGGCAGCGACGTCGGCAGCGACGACGAGCACCATGACGTCAAGACTCGCCAGGTGCTGCGGAGGCTGCAGGTCGGCCAGTATGTCTCCTACCTCGACGTCGCCAAGGGTGTCTACAGGTGCCCCTTCTGCACTAGGAGGCTCGGCGGCACTGACTTCAACTGCGTCCTCACGCATGCCGAGAACATCGGCCACACCAACCCCAAGGTCGGCGCGTCGGTGAACCCCAACTCCTTCCGCGCCAAGCACTTGGCGCTCGGCATGCACCTCCGCAGCATCCAGCGGGTGGAGATCTCCGGCGGGCGCATGCCTCCGCTCAAGCCCAAGGCTCCCAAGGGGAGCAACAAGTGGAGGCAGAGGCAGATGGGGTAGGCGGAGTCCTGGACGTGTGCTGCTGCTGCCTCCTCCATTTTGTTGTTGGGATCCCTTTGTTGTTAGCTAGGGATCCCTCGTTGTTATGTTGTTAGTATGATGGTGCTGTACTGCTGTGAAGAACCTCGAACCCTACTATGTTTGGCTGCTGAATGCAGCTTATTATCTATATTATCTATCCCTATTCTACTATATGACCTTGTGAATTTATCGTACATTCCCTGTAGATTTGCTTCTAGATTTAACTACATACATATGGACCAGATGGAGTACTAGATTGGGCTCCCTACTAGATTTGCTGCCATATTGGGAAAACAACCAGGGCCAAAAGGCACAAATAATAATTGAAGAAAGACAGAAATGCAAGCTTCTCTAGATTTGATACTAATTATGTGAAAAAAGGCAGAGAGAAGGAGGCAGAAAAGGTACTCTTAAAAGGGAAATGCCAATGGCCGAGAGAGACAAAACCCAGCTCCTGCTCACGTGCAACCAAACGCTATCTCGTCCTGTCCCACGCGGTCCCTTTCTACCAGCCCCACGCGACGCGGGCCCACACGACGCGGCCCCACACGTCAGAACGGAGCGGTCAACTAACGGGAATCCTGCCGTCTGATGTTTTTGCGGTTTGACCAAGTTTACACACAAAAATATAAATATTTACAATACTAAATCATTATCAATAGAGTCACCCTAAAGTATAATTTCTTAATATGTCAATTTGATATTGTAGATGTAAATATTTTTTAAAATATTTGGTCAAAGTTTGTAAGGTTTGACTTTTGACCAATCCTTAGACGCCTTACATTTTGGGACGGAGGGAGTATATCGTAAAAGGTGCCCGTTTTACACCATCTTTTTTAACAAAACACGGTACAATATAAATGCTCACTAAATGCATACTCGCTCCTACGAACGCACAAATGCACATGCAATCTCTATGAACACCTTCGAGATACTTTGTCTGAGAAACTGATTTGTCGAGAACACACGTCGAAACGTGGCCCCAACTGAACAGATATTTCTCTTTATTAATGAAACACCCACGCATGAAACATGGTTTTTTTAGGGAGAATGTCACTGCGCTCCAAAACATGTGGTTGATTCTTGTCACTAACCTCTTAAAAGCTGCAGGGTATGAAAGCTTTGTTTTTTTTAAGGATTTTTAGTTGCATAAGTGTTGAGATTTGTATGTCCTACGAATTTTAAAGGGAAAATGCATGCACGTGCAAAAATTAGGAAAAGAAACCTAGAGTCATATAGGTTGTCACTGTATGTTTGCGAATGAAAGAAAAGTTAGAAAATTTAAAGTAGCACGGCAAGAGGAGCCTAATCAATGGGTCTCTTTTGGCCTTTTTCTTTTTTGCCGATTGTGTCGATCTAACCGGGATTGCCGGACACGCGTTGATGAACTACGGCAGAGGAGAAAGGACGGATCACCTGCCGATCTTTTACAGAACTATGCCAGAAAGGATATAAAGATTGACCGGTACAAAAACCATCTCCATCAATCTACGCTCGTTAAGGAGAGGGTTCCTTAGAGAATAAAAAGGGGAGCGAACGAAAAAGATGTGTGGCTGAACCGATCTATGCTTGTCTTACCGATTAGAATTAGGAAAGGGATGCTGATTTTGCTACCTAGTGCTACGGATTGGATTTTGGTCGTGACCTAACTAATCCTGATAAGAACTCCTCATGGAGCCGGTCACGCTGACCTTACTTTTTATGTTCGGGGTGAGTTGTATACACGTTTGACGTACCATCACCAACCACCGCGGCCTATTTTAAATTTAATAGTAAAGATAGTTTATATGACAAGATTATGGGGGGATTGTTAGTAGTAATCTTATCAATGTGGTTGGCTAGTAAAGGAGCTAGCTTAGTCATGAAGTATCCAAGGTATGTAGAGAGAACTGTAGAATGGGGAATGTTCTAGAGTAAGATATTTACGAGTAGTATGAAATATCTAGAGTTTGTAGAGTATTCTAGAAGTATGGTATAGGGTTTGGATTCTGGCACATGGCAACAATCTAAAGGGTCATGTACAAAAGTTTAAATAGAGTATCACCCGTCCCATGTAAGTAAGCTTTGTACCACTGAGATATCCAATAAAGCTTCCTAGTAGTAGTAGCCCTGTGTGTAAGTGTATGTGAGGCACAAGCTTCCTAGTATTATAAGCCCTGTGTGTGAAGCACATCAAGACAGAGAGCTCAAGGAGTGGCATGGGCAAATGCGCAGGATCCTGCCATCTGCCACGCGCATTGAGAGCGGGGCGGAGCTGGATCTATGGGACTTCTCTGTCGATGCTTTTTTAGACGGACGAATCAGTATATAGACACATTCTAGTTGACCAAGACATGCTTGAACCTTCTATGGTAACAGACCAAAACGTGTAGGGGGGAGGGGGTCTGGTTACCTCGACGGCGGCTTCGTGTAGTCATACTCGGCATCCTTGCGGGTCACGTCGACGACGGCGGGGGTGCTGCGGTTGCGGTGGGCGTCGGCGTCGAGGAAGCAGATCTGGGGCGGTCGATGATGGGTTCGGGGAAGCAGATCTGAAACGAGGGAGTCGGTGAAGCAGATCCGGTGCAGTGCACGGCGTCGTTGGTGAAGCGGATCAGGTACGGCAGACGAGGGAGTCGGTGAACTCAGATAGTGCAGTGCACGGCGGCGTTGGTGAAGCGGATCTGGTGCTGCGGATGAAGCAGTCGGTGAAGCAGATCCGATGCAGTACACGGCGGCGTTGGTGAAGCGGATCTGGTGCTGCGGACGAGGGAGTCGGTGGCCTCAGGTAGGTGAGGTGGTATGCCGGCTAAGTACGGCTGGGATATTCCGGTGCGGTGGTCCGGCAGGTGAGAGATGATGGGCCTGGAGTATTGCGACAGATTTTTTGCGGAAATGGGGAAGACGAATGGAAGGCGGTAGACTATATATATCAGAGGGGATGTGTAAATTACGAACGAGACCCCAACCAACGCCGGCTTCACTTGTCTGCCTTTGCGTCATTGGTAATAGGGGTCGAAAGGGAATTCGAAATATGTGTATGGAGGCGGGAGTTTTGGCGCTCAACTCGTATTTTGAATCTCCCTGGTGTATAAGCAGTACAGTATACTAGATATTGAATCATAGACCAGGGAAGACAAGTACAGTAGTACAAAAATACTGTAATGTCTACATTGCATGATGCTGATCTACCTTGCGTTAGTGTTTGTACTTTGTAGTGGTAGCTAAGTGGTGCAAAGAAGACATATTTGTAATTTCTACAACTAAGATATGTCTATATACATCCGTATTAGACAAAACTAAGACACCTCCTTTTAGACGAAGGTAATATTAATTTTGAATCTCTTTGTACTAATGTTGATGATTTTTAATAGATCTTCAGAGTTTCGTAGAAAAAAACTAGGCTCCTCTCGAGAAACAAATAAGCATACAATTAATTAAGTACGTGGGCGGTTATTATTATTTTAACAGGGAAACTGCATTCGTGCCCTATGGCCCGTCATCTTCAAAACCGTCCAAATGCATGCATCTAGCGACGGGCGGTTTGCAGGCCCTGGCGTGGCGGTTAACATTCGTCTTCCTCATTTCGTCTTCTCCCTGACACTCTCGCCTGTGCCCCTCTCTCGCTACCCTCCATGGAAGCGTTCTACCAAGGACACACTTTCCTCGCTCATGGAACAACCACCATTACGGCGAACTATACCAATATGGCGTCTAAGGTGGAGGAACACATCAACAAAATCGAGTTGATACTGGAGAAAGAAGACTCGTACAAAATTGTTGGCCTAGACGTAGAGTACACCTATGGGCCTGAACAGAAGGCTGCCCTCATACAGTTGTGCATGGGCACAGACTGCCTCCTGTACCAGATTTCCTCGGCCGACCAGCCCTGCCCCAAACTCGCTGACTTTCTTGGCATGCCTGACATAACATTTGCAGGTGTTGACATCGGCAACGACATTACCAGGCTTGGGCGTTGCAACCTCTCAGTGGCGAACTTCGTGGACATCCAGAAAAGGTGGAAGCCTGCCGATTCCACTAGTAACAATAAGGATTCGTTGGCTGACTATGCTGCGGCCATTATAGACAGCCAGTACAAATCTATCATGAAAAAACTTACGAAAGAGGAACACAAGCTGTGGAAGCAGGTGCCCTTGTCCATGAAGCATATCCTGTATGCAAGCATCGACGCATACGCGACATATGAGGTATACAGGCGAATAGTGAACTTTGAGAAGGGTCAACAAAAATTGGCGGAATTCCAGGACAGCGGGAGTAAGAAGAAGAAGAAGAAGAAGAAGAAGAAGAAGAAGAAGAAGCAACATGGTACAGGCTGTGGAAGCTGAAGAGGAAGACCACTGATAAGTAGTTCTGTACATCCAGCTATATTTTATCCTAGTGTTAAAAGTAGTACAGTACTAGTATGTATACGATCGTGTGTGTATGCACCCAGTGATAAGTAGTTCTGTACATCCAGCTATATTTTATCTTGCAAGTAGTTTTAAAAGTAGTACAGTACTACTGTAGTATGTACGATCGTGTGTGTATGCTCCCAGTGTCATGAGTACATAACTGATGATAATAATACTAATATGTATGGTAGATCTTTTTTTATCTTGCATACTCCCTACGATCCATAATAAGTGTGCCGTTTCACTCTAACAGCATCCACTGTGTTGTCCACAACAGCTATCCTCGTCCACAAGCAATAAGTGTAGTCCATGCCCATATATATAGTGGACACGTACAAGCTTTTGGTTGCCCATAAGTAAATAGTAATTATTTTACTCTGTGCTCTGTCTTGCATGTGTGTACTTCTAACAAATATGTGCGTCCCAGCGTGTGCCAAACTTAACCTTATACTGAGTATATTGTATAGTATTACTCCCTCCGATCCACATTACTTGATGCTAAAATGGAAGTATCTATAGCTACAATATGTCTAGATACATCTACATTAGAGTCAAGTAATGTAGTTGCTGTTTCAGTAATCTTGTGGTTCCCATAGGTGGTGCCTTAAATGACAAAAGTCATGGCCATATCTAAACCATGATTAAGCCGAACCTCTGCCCCAAGACATGACATCTCTTCTAGTAGAATGCTCTCCGTCCATAATAAAATAATCAATGGATGGGACTGGATACCTTTGTTGGGAAGGTATCGTCACCTGCCGAGTAGGGTGTATGTAGGCATCCTATCACGTCAGGACAGCTATCCAGTAGTAATATCCATCTCCCAGTGACCCAGTCTATGTGTGTGTCTTGTCTTGTCGATCCATGGACATGGCACCTATCGAGGTACTCCACTGCTGATGATTTTGTAGAGTACGTATATTTATATGAGCACGATGCTTTGTACAAAGTTGTCCCGGTCACCTCAAGGTTGCATTAGCAGGACGAAAAACAGTTACTCCCTTTCTTGTTCTTTTTCTTTTGTTGTCACATATTTGAAACCAATAAGTTCAAGTTATGTTCCTGATGATGTTACCCAACAATAGAAGCGAAACTGAAATAATAGTACAACTCAGACAGTGTTAGTACTAGTACTTTACTAGAGGTTACATCCGCATTAGCACTATACTAGTACGTATCATCATATGGAGTAGGAGTACTTATTTTGAGGATTAATTGTTCTCCTTCTCGATGCGAATGTAGAAACGCAGCAGCTTGGAAGGTCCACCAAGCACCAGGTACAGCGGCGGCACCGAGAGGAACGACGTGAGTTCATCAAACGCGACGTCGCCCGGCAAGGCGCAGCTCGACGCCTCCAAAGACACACTCACGGTGTCCGCCCTGCTCCTCGCGTGCGCCAACGAGCACGACGCCGGCCCATTCGCCCACATCTTTGCCGTGTACAGAGGCCACACGCACGCGGCCGCCCTAACGCACACGGTAGACACGATGGTGGTCGAAGTCGAACCGAGCACGCCGATGATCAGGACGAACACGGCGCCGTCCTCCCCTTCGGCGATGATCCGCAGGCACGGCGAACCCGGCACCGGCACCGGCACCTGGAACACTTTGGTCGTGTTGTACGGCGGGAGCTTGTGCACTTGGATCGAGTGGGCCGCTGCGAAGTGGGCGACGAGCGCTGTTGGCGGGGCGGCGAAGTCGCAGCCGGGCTCCGTGCAAGCGCAAGGGGCGTGCGGGCATGCAATCTTGTGGTCGTGGACCTGGTGGTAGGCCACCAAGCTCCCGCAGCTGCTGTGGGGGCACTCAACCGTCGCCGCTGATACGACGGCGTCCATTGCCGGGTCCTGCTCGAATCCGCCGCGGGGTTCCACGCACCTATGGCACCGGTTCCCGGGAAGCTCGCTGAGGCAGCGGCCGCAGGCCAAATGATTACCCTTGCACTGCACAAATCAAAGTTCGTGGATTCCCATTTTTGCAGTAGTGAACCCACAAAAGAAACATCAATGGAGTGTGGGAGGGAAAGGGATCGACCTTGAAGACGGGGGGCTGGAGGGGCTGGGAGCAGAAAATGCAGTGAAGCACGGTGGAGTCCATCTTCAGGGTAACGGTGACAGTTTCCAGCATTGCGAGCGCGCGAGGAGTATGGCCTATCGATGGCCTCTCTTATCTCCTAGCCTCGAGGCTGGAGTACTCTATTTAAGGGGATGGGAAGGGATTTTGCTTAAGACGAGGAAAACCCAATATAGTACCTCCATCTCAAAGCTTAAGGCTTATATTATTTTTAGAAAGTCAAATTATGTCAAAATTGACTAAGCATTTACCGAAAATCATGGTAGTTAAAAAATGTGTATCTCCACCATCATACTATTTGAGACTATATTTGTGATGGTAATAGGCACAACTACATACACAAAAATTGACATCATCTGATTATTAGTTATTTGGACTGCGGGATGAACTTTTTGGAACTGTGCATTAAGCACCGGTAACCACTTAGGGCTTCTTTGATTCATAGGATTGACATAGGAATTATGTTGGATTTGATTCCTATGGGAAAATTTCAATCCTACACCTTTCCTATTTCTACACTCTCCACATTCCTTTGAATCAAAGCAGCAGTGCTTCTTTGTTTTTTATAGTAAGTGAAAGGACATCTAAAAAACAGGAGAAATGATCTGGAAGTGCACATAGTTTTATATAAATCAGATGGAGGGGTTACAATTACATATAGTTGGAGTATTCACTTCCGATTCACAAAAAAAAGGAGTATTCACTTCCACGCTGCATTATTATTAAGTATAAGTACTACTACAAACAGTTCAGCACAAATATGAAACGAGGAATCCATAAAAAAATAGCAGCCGTACGAACAATCAAGTACTTTTCAGCGAAATTTATCATTCCTCATGACAAATTGACAGTTTTTTCAACTACGCAAAGTAGCAGTAGCTACATCTGCTTGCATATGCGAATGTAGAAACGCAGCTCCTTGGACGATCCAGCACCAACGAGGTATGGCCCCGGCACAACGAGGAACGACGTGAGCTCCTCAAACACGACAGCGCCCGGCGACGCGCTGCCAGAAGCATCGGCAGACATCTTCACGACATCCCGCCTGCAGTCCGATTTCGAGGACGGCGGCGGGCCGTGCGCCCAGATCTTCACCCTGTAGAGCGGCCACACGGATGTGGCCGAACTGACGCATACCAAAGACAAGACAATGGCCGGGCCGAGCGCGTCGATGTACAGGACGAACACGGAGCCGTCATCCCCTTCGACGACGAGCAGCCTGCACGGCGAGCACGGGTGCGTCATGGTCACCCGGAACTCTATGGACTTGCCATACTCTAACCTGTGCACCTGAATCGAGTGGGCCTCTGCGAGGTGAACGAGGAGCGCTGACGGTGGGGCGGCGAAGTCGCAGCCCTGCTCCGTGCAGTTGCACCGGCCGTGCGGGCACGCGATCTGGTGGCTTAGGGACTCGTGGTAGCTGACGATGACCCCGCAGCCGTCGTGGGAGCACATGACCTGCGCCGTTCCAGCGATGTTGTACGCGATGGCCTCCAAATTCGTAGCGTTTATTTCCATAGTGCCGTCCATCGCCGCCAGTTGGTTGAATCCGGAGCCGCGCTACTCTTCTTCTGGCGCCGTTTACTTGGAACCTCGCCGACGGTGGCAGGCGGCAGGCCTCATACCACGCTGCAACTCCGATCAATATTAATTGATGGTAAAATGGATGTATCTACAACTATAATGTGTGTAGATGCATCTATATTACCATCAAATAATATGAATCGGAGGGAGTACAAGGAATGACAGTTTAGCACAAGTGACACCAGCAAATAAAAATCAATGGACTCTCAGAGGAAAAGGGGGCGACCTTGTTGAACTTGGGGCAAATCAATGGAGTCTGACAGACAAATGATGCGATATCTAAAGCCGGTTAGAGAGAGAGAGAGAGAGAGAGAGAGAGAGAGAGAGAGAGTGTGTGTGTGTGTCCGTGGCGGGGGGAGTTTGTTCACTTCTTCTTGGTTTAAAACGAGGATTCGTACAAGGTAATAGAGCCCGCATGCTCGGCTGGGTAGACAGCCAGGAGTGACCCCAACATGGTCGTGCCACAAGGATTCATGTCAAATGAAAAGGGAAGCATGTATCTTTGAATCTTGTCAAATCCTAGGTTTGACCAAGATAATTTAAACAAGTTTAAAACATGAAAATGAAAAGGGAAGCATGTATCCTTCTTAGTCACTCTAAAATGAAGTTTTTGGGAGGTTTTTGAAATTTCCATGTTTGAAACCCAAAACCACTTCTCTTCATGCTTGACTTCATAAGACGGAGTTTAGGGGTTAGGGGTAGATACATGATTTGTATGGTTTGTTATGTCTAGACCTTGTTTATCAAATTTAATGCTTACTATATGACATAAGAAGACTATGTGATTTTGTTTTTCATTTTTATGCACTATAATAATCAATCGAGTTTTTACACCAACAGGTCTGTCACTTACGTGTGGTGCCCACGCTGAGGTCCCACACTCAGTGATTACAAGTCACGTGCAATAGGTAAGCAAACTCCCAGCCATCTTCTTTGTCAATAGTAGACGCATCAGGATGCGTATTGGAAGTATGTGGGTCCTTCTGGATCCTTCGGTTGTCCCTCTCACAAAAAAAACAAATCTCTCTCATTCTCGGCCTCGCTCGCTCGCTCGCACCTCCTGCTCACTGACAAACCCTGCACAAAAGTCATCATCATTACCCGAAAAAGTGGAGACACCATAATGCTCTCCCTTCTTCTCTCCTTCCGAGTGATCCCTCTTCCTCCGAGTTTCACTCGACGGGCAAACACCCATGTGCTGCATAGTAATAATAAACAGGTAGTAGAAAAATTGATATACGAATCCATAATTAAATATGTTAAACTAGGGTTTTGCCCAGTTCTACAAATCAAGGGTTCAAAAAATCCAACTACGGGGTTCGAACAACACGATTCTAATCCAAGAATTTTTTCGACCTCATCCAAATGGCCTCAAACTATAGGGTTAGTATCTAGTGCAGTATGTGTGAAAATGTATGCACTATGTGTGCTATAAATTGTATGTCTTTCAAATTTGAACCAAATTTGAATAAGTTTGAAATATTTGAAAAGGGGCTTTTGGCTTAAACGTTTGAAACAAAAACCACTTCTCTTCATGCATGCTTGACTTCATAAGACAGAGTTTAGCTAGGGTTCGGGGGTAGATACATGATTTTCCTGGTTTGAATATATGTCTAGACCTTGTTTATCAACTTAATTGAATGCTTACTATATGACATAAGAAGACTATGTGCCTTGGTTTTTCATTTTCTGATTTTTTTAAAAAATTATGCCCATTTGAATCTTGGTAAAATCCTAGGTTTGACCATGGTTTAAACAGGTTTAAATCATGGATATGAAAAAATAAGCATCTATCCTTCTTAGTCACCCCAAAATGTAGCTCTTGGGAGGGTTTTTGAAATTTCCATGTTTGAAACAAAAAAAATCACTTCTCTTCATGCATGCTTGACTTCATAAGACAGAGTTTAGGGTTAGGGGTGTAGATATATACATGATTTTCTAGTTTGAATATGTCTAGACCTGTTTATCAACTTTAATGCTAACTATAGACATAAGAAGACCATGTGCTTTGGTTTTCATTTTTCTATTTTTTTTGAATTTTATGCCCATATATTTGAATCTTGGTCAAATCCTAGGTTTAACCAAGATTTAAACAAGTTTAAAACATGAAAATTAAAAGGTAAGCCTGTATCCTTCTTAGTCACTCTAAAATGAAGCTTTTGGGATGTTCTTGAAATTTCCATGTTTGAAACCCAAAACGACTTCTCTTCATGTAGACTTCATAAGATCGACAGGGGGTAGATACATGATTTGTCTGGTTTGGATATACCTAGACCTCGTTTATCAACTTGAATGCTTACGATATGACATATATAAGAAGACTATGTGCTTTTGTTTTTCATTTTTCTGATTTTTTTGAATTTTGTGCCCACCCATTTGTATCTTGGTGAAATCCTAGGTTTGATAATGATTTAAACATGTTTAAAATATGAAAATGCAAATGTAAGCATGGATCCTTCTTAGTCACTCTAAAATGAAGCTTTTGGGAGGTTTTTGAAATTTCCATGTTTGAAACCCAAAACCACTTCTCTTCACATGCTTGACTTCATAAGAGAGAGTTAATTATTTTAGGGGTTAGGGGGTATAGATACATGATTTTTGTGGTTTGAATATGTATGGACCTTGTTTATCAACTTTAATGCTTACTATATGACATAAGAAAACTATTTGCTTTGGTTTTTCTTTTTTCAGATTTTTTTTTCAATTTTGATGCCCATTTGAATCTTGTCAAATCCTAGGTTTGACCAAGATAATTTAAACAAGTTTAAAACATGAAAATGAAAAGGGAAGCATGGATCCTTCTTAGTCACTCTAAAATGAAGCTTTTGGGAGGTTTTTCAAATTTCCATGTTTGAAACCCAAAACCACTTCTCTTCACATGCTTGACTTCATAAGACAGAGTTTAGGGGTTAGGGGTATAGCTACATGATTTGTCTGGTTTGAATATGTCTAGACCTTGTTTATCAACTTTAATGCTTACTATATGACATAAGAAAACTATTTGCTTTGGTTTTTCTTTTTGCTGATTTTTTTTCAATTTTGATGCCCATTTGAATCTTGTCTAATCCTAGGTTTGACCAAGATAATTTAAACAAGTTTAAAACATGAAAATGAAAAGGGAAGCATGTATCCTTCTTAGTCACTCTAAACTCGGGTTTTGCCCAGTTCTACAATCAAGGGTTCGAACAACACGATTCTAATCCAAGAATTTTTTCGACCTCATCCAAATGGCCTCAAGCTATAGGGTTAGCATGTAGTGCAGTTTGTGTGAAAATGTATGCACTATGTGTGCTATAACTTGTATGTCTTTCAAATTTGAACCAAATTTGAATAAGTTTGAAATATTTGAAAAGGGGCTTTTGGGAGGATTTTGAAATTTCCATGTTTGAAACCCAAAGCCACTTATCTTCATGCTTGACTTCATAAGACGGAGTTTAGGGGTTAGGGGTAGATACATGATTTGTATGGTTTGATATGTCTAGACCTTGTTTATCAACTTTAATGCTTACTATATGACATAAGAAGACTATGTGATTTGGTTTTTCATTTTTCTGTGTTTTTATTTTTCTGCCCATTTGAATCTTGGTCAAATCCTAGGTTTCACCAAGATTTAGACAAGTTTAACACGTAAATGAGTTAACTTGGATTTCCTACCCTTGAATCCATAGGAAACTTTGTTCTAATGCACTATAATAATCAATCGAGTTTTTACACCAACAGGTCTGTCACTTACGTGTGGTGCCCACGCTTGAGGTCCCACACTTCAGTGAGCACAAGTCACGTGCAATAGGTACGCAAACTCCCAGCCATCTTCTTTGTCAAGAGAAGACGCATAGGATGCGTATTGGAAGTCTGTGGGTCCTTCTGGATCCTTCGGTTGTCCCTCTCACAAAAAAACAAATCTCCCTCATTCTCGGCCTCGCTCGACTCGCTCGCGCACCTCCTGCTCACTGACAAACCCTGCACAAAAGTCAACATCATCACCCGAAAAAGGGAGACACCATAATGCTCTCCCTTCTTCTCTCCTTCCGAGTGATCCCTCTTCCTCCGAGTTTCACTCGACGGGCAAACACCCATGTGCTGCATAGTAATAATAAAAAGGTAGTAGAAAAATCGATATACGAATCTATAATTAAATAGGTTAAACTTGGGTTTTGCCCAGTTCTACAGATCAAGGGTTCAAAAAAATCCAACTACGGGGTTCGAACAACACGATTCTAATCCAAGAATTTTTTCGACCTCATCCAAATGGCCTCAAACTATAGGGTTAGTATCTAGTGCAGTATGTGTGAAAATGTATGCACTATGTGTGCTATAAATTGTATGTCTTTCAAATTTGAACCAAATTTGAATAAGTTTGAAATATTTGAAAAGGGGCTTTTGGCTTAAACGTTTGAAACCAAAACCACTTCTCTTCATGCATGCTTGACTTCATAAGACAGAGTTTAGCTAGGGTTCGGGGGTAGATACATGATTTTCCTGGTTTGAATATATGTCTAGACCTTGTTTATCAACTTAATTGAATGCTTACTATATGACATAAGAAGACTATGTGCCTTGGTTTTTCATTTTCTGATTTTTTTAAAAAATTATGCCCATTTGAATCTTGGTAAAATCCTAGGTTTGACCATGGTTTAAACAAGTTTAAATCATGGATATGAAAAAATAAGCATCTATCCTTCTTAGTCACCCCGAAATGTAGCTCTTGGGAGGGTTTTTGAAATTTCCATGTTTGAAACAAAAAAAATCACTTCTCTTCATGCATGCTTGACTTCATAAGACAGAGTTTAGGGTTAGGGGTGTAGATATATACATGATTTTCTAGTTTGAATATGTCTAGACCCTGTTTATCAACTTAATGCTAACTATAGACATAAGAAGACCATGTGCTTTGGTTTTCATTTTTCTGTTTTTTTTGAATTTTATGCCCATATATTTGAATCTTGGTCAAATCCTAGGTTTAACCAAGATTTAAACAAGTTTAAAACATGAAAATTAAAAGGTAAGCCTGTATCCTTCTTAGTCACTCTAAAATGAAGCTTTTGGGATGTTCTTGAAATTTCCATGTTTGAAACCCAAAACGACTTCGATCTCTTCATGCTAGACTTCATAAGATCGACGGGGGTAGATACATGATTTGTCTGGTTTGGATATACCTAGACCTCGTTTATCAACTCGAATGCTTACGATATGACATAAGAAAACTATTTGCTTTGGTTTTTCTTTTTGCTGATTTTTTTTTCAATTTTGATGCCCATTTGAATCTTGGTCAAATCCTAGGTTTGACCATGGTTTAAACAAGTTTAAATCATGAATATGAAAAAATAAGCATCTATCCTTCTTAGTCACCCCAAAATGTAGCTCTTGGGAGGGTTTTTGAAATTTCCATGTTTGAAACAAAAAACCACTTCTCTTCATGCATGCTTGACTTCATAAGACAGAGTTTAGGGTTAGGGGTGTAGATATATACATGATTTTCTAGTTTGAATATGTCTAGACCTGTTTATCAACTTTAATGCTAACTATAGACATAAGAAGACTATGTGCTTTGGTTTTTCATTTTTCTGTTTTTTTTAATTTTATGCCCATATATTTGAATCTTGGTCAAATCCTAGGTTCAACCAAGATTTAAACAAGTTTAAAACATGGAAATTAAAAGTTAAGCATGTATCCTTCTTAGTCACTCTAAAATGAAGCTTTTGGGATGTTCTTGAAATTTCCATGTTTGAAACCCAAAACGACTTCTCTTCATGCTAGACTTCATAAGATCGACGGGGGTAGATACATGATTTGTCTGGTTTGGATATACCTAGACCTCGTTTATCAACTCGAATGCTTACGATATGACATATATAAGAAGACTATGTGCTTTTGTTTTTCATTTTTCTGATTTTTTTGAATTTTGTGCCCACCCATTTGTATCTTGGTCAAATCCTAGGTTTGATAATGATTTAAACAAGTTTAAAATATGAAAATGCAAATGTAAGCATGGATCCTTCTTAGTCACTCTAAAATGAAGCTTTTGGGAGGTTTTTGAAATTTCCATGTTTGAAACCCAAAACCACTTCTCTTCACGTGCTTGACTTCATAATTAAGACATAGTTAATTAATTTAGGGGTTAGGGGGTATAGATACATGATTTGTGTGGTTTGAATATGTATGGACCTTGTTTATCAACTTCAATGCTTACTATATGACATAAGAAAACTAATTGCTTTGGTTTTTCTTTTTTTGATTTTTTTCAATTTTGATGCCCATTTGAATCTTGTCAAATCCTAGGTTTGACCAAGATAATTTAAACAAGTTTAAAACATGAAAATGAAAAGGGAAGCATGGATCCTTCTTAGTCACTCTAAAATGAAGCTTTTGGGAGGTTTTTGAAATTTCCATGTTTGAAACCCAAAACCACTTCTCTTCACATGCTTGACTTCATAAGACAGAGTTTAGGGGTTAGGGGTATAGCTACATGATTTGTCTGGTTTGAATATGTCTAGACCTTGTTTATCAACTTTAATGCTTACTATATGACATAAGAAAACTATTTGCTTTGGTTTTTCTTTTTGCTGATTTTTTTTCAATTTTGATGCCCATTTGAATCTTGTCTAATCCTAGGTTTGACCAAGATAATTTAAACAAGTTTAAAACATGAAAATGAAAAGGGAAGCATGTATCCTTCTTAGTCACTCTAAACTCGGGTTTTGCCCAGTTCTACAGATCAAGGGTTCAAAAAATCCAACTACGGGGTTCGAACAACACGATTCTAATCCAAGAATTTTTTCGACCTCATCCAAATGGCCTCAAGCTATAGGGTTAGCATGTAGTGCAGTTTGTGTGAAAATGTATGCACTATGTGTGCTATAACTTGTATGTCTTTCAAATTTGAACCAAATTTGAATAAGTTTGAAATATTTGAAAAGGGGCTTTTGGGAGGATTTTGAAATTTCCATGTTTGAAACCCAAAACCACTTCTCTTCATGCTTGACTTCATAAGACGGAGTTTAGGGGTTAGGGGTAGATACATGATTTGTATGGTTTGATATGTCTAGACCTTGTTTATCAACTTTAATGCTTACTATATGACATAAGAAGACTATGTGATTTGGTTTTTTTTCTGTGTTTTTATTTTTCTGCCCATTGAATCTTGGTCAAATCCTAGGTTTCACCAAGATTTAGACAAGTTTAACACGTAAATGATTTAACTTGGATTTCCTACCCTTGAATCCATAGGAAACTTTGTTCTAATGCACTATAATAATCAATCGAGTTTTTACACCAACAGGTCTGTCACTTACGTGTGGTGCCCACGCTTGAGGTCCCACACTTCAGTGAGCACAAGTCACGTGCAATAGGTACGCAAACTCCCAGCCATCTTCTTTGTCAAGAGAAGACTCAGGATGCGTATTGGAAGTTTGTGCCTTTGATCCTTGGTCAAATCCTAGGTTTGACCAAGATTTAGACAAGTTTAACACGTAAATGAGTTAACTTGGATTTCCTACCCTTGAATCAATAGGAAACTTTGTTCTAATGCACTATAATAATCAATCGAGTTTTTACACCAACAGGTCTGTCACTTACGTGTGGTGCCCACGCTTGAGGTCCCACACTTCAGTGAGCACAAGTCACGTGCAATAGGTACGCAAACTCCCAGCCATCTTCTTTGTCAAGAGAAGACGCATCAGATGCGTATTGGAAGTCTGTGGGTCCTTCTGGATCCTTCGGTTGTCCCTCTCACAAAAACAAATCTCCCTCATTCTCGGCCTCGCTCGACTCGCTCGCGCTCGCTCGCACCTCCTGCTCACTGACAAACCCTGCACAAAAGTCAACATCATCACCCGAAAAAGGGGAGACACCATAATGCTCTCCCTTCTTCTCTCCTTCCGAGTGATCCCTCTTCCTCCGAGTTTCACTCGACGGGCAAACACCCATGTGCTGCATAGTAATAATAAAAAGGTAGTAGAAAAATCGATATACGAATCTATAATTAAATAGGTTAAACTCGGGTTTTGCCCAGTTCTACAGATCAAGGGTTCAAAAAATCCAACTACGGGGTTCGAACAACACGATTCTAATCCAAGAATTTTTTCGACCTCATCCAAATGGCCTCAAACTATAGGGTTAGTATCTAGTGCAGTATGTGTGAAAATGTATGCACTATGTGTGCTATAACTTGTATGTCTTTCAAATTTGAACCAAATTTGAATAAGTTTGAAATATTTGAAAAGGGGCTTTTGGCTTAAACGTTTGAAACCAAAACCACTTCTCTTCATGCATGCTTGACTTCATAAGACAGAGTTTAGCTAGGGTTCGGGGGTAGATACATGATTTTCCTGGTTTGAATATATGTCTAGACCTTGTTTATCAACTTAATTGAATGCTTACTATATGACATAAGAAGACTATGTGCCTTGGTTTTTCATTTTCTGATTTTTTTAAAAAATTATGCCCATTTGAATCTTGGTAAAATCCTAGGTTTGACCATGGTTTAAACAAGTTTAAATCATGGATATGAAAAAATAAGCATCTATCCTTCTTAGTCACCCCGAAATGTAGCTCTTGGGAGGGTTTTTGAAATTTCCATGTTTGAAACAAAAAAAATCACTTCTCTTCATGCATGCTTGACTTCATAAGACAGAGTTTAGGGTTAGGGGTGTAGATATATACATGATTTTCTAGTTTGAATATGTCTAGACCCTGTTTATCAACTTTAATGCTAACTATAGACATAAGAAGACCATGTGCTTTGGTTTTCATTTTTCTGTTTTTTTTGAATTTTATGCCCATATATTTGAATCTTGGTCAAATCCTAGGTTTAACCAAGAT
Organism: Lolium multiflorum; assembly: GCA_030979885.1. Classification (NCBI taxonomy): domain Eukaryota; kingdom Viridiplantae; phylum Streptophyta; class Magnoliopsida; order Poales; family Poaceae; genus Lolium; species Lolium multiflorum. The sequence continues at coordinate 243,097,762 of CM061753.1, read as the reverse complement.
TTAAACAAGTTTAAAACATGAAAATTAAAAGGTAAGCCTGTATCCTTCTTAGTCACTCTAAAATGAAGCTTTTGGGATGTTCTTGAAATTTCCATGTTTGAAACCCAAAACGACTTCGATCTCTTCATGCTAGACTTCATAAGATCGACAGGGGGTAGATACATGATTTGTCTGGTTTGGATATACCTAGACCTCGTTTATCAACTCGAATGCTTACGATATGACATAAGAAACTATTTGCTTTGGTTTTTCTTTTTGCTGATTTTTTTTCAATTTTGATGCCCATTTGAATCTTGGTCAAATCCTAGGTTTGACCATGGTTTAAACAAGTTTAAATCATGAATATGAAAAAATAAGCATCTATCCTTCTTAGTCACCCCAAAATGTAGCTCTTGGGAGGGTTTTTGAAATTTCCATGTTTGAAACAAAAAACCACTTCTCTTCATGCATGCTTGACTTCATAAGACAGAGTTTAGGGTTAGGGGTGTAGATATATACATGATTTTCTAGTTTGAATATGTCTAGACCTGTTTATCAACTTTAATGCTAACTATAGACATAAGAAGACTATGTGCTTTGGTTTTTCATTTTTCTGTTTTTTTTGAATTTTATGCCCATATATTTGAATCTTGGTCAAATCCTAGGTTCAACCAAGATTTAAACAAGTTTAAAACATGGAAATTAAAAGTTAAGCATGTATCCTTCTTAGTCACTCTAAAATGAAGCTTTTGGGATGTTCTTGAAATTTCCATGTTTGAAACCCAAAACGACTTCTCTTCATGCTAGACTTCATAAGATCGACGGGGGGTAGATACATGATTTGTCTGGTTTTGATATACCTAGACCTCGTTTATCAACTCGAATGCTTACGATATGACATATATAAGAAGACTATGTGCTTTTGTTTTTCATTTTTCTGATTTTTTTGAATTTTGTGCCCACCCATTTGTATCTTGGTCAAATCCTAGGTTTGATAATGATTTAAACAAGTTTAAAATATGAAAATTAAAATGTAAGCATGGATCCTTCTTAGTCACTCTAAAATGAAGCTTTTGGGAGGTTTTTGAAATTTCCATGTTTGAAACCCAAAACCACTTCTCTTCACATGCTTGACTTCATAAGACATAGTTAATTAATTTAGGGGTTAGGGGGTATAGATACATGATTTGTGTGGTTTGAATATGTATGGACCTTGTTTATCAACTTCAATGCTTACTATATGACATACGAAAACTATTTGCTTTGGTTTTTATTTTTTCTGATTTTTTTTCAATTTTGATGCCCATTTGAATCTTGTCAAATCCTAGGTTTGACGACCAAGATAATTTAAACAAGTTTAAAACATGAAAATGAAAAGGGAAGCATGGATCCTTCTTAGTCACTCTAAAATGAAGCTTTTGGGAGGTTTTTGAAATTTCCATGTTTGAAACCCAAAACCACTTCTCTTCACATGCTTGACTTCATAAGACAGAGTTTAGGGGTTAGGGGGTATAGCTACATGATTTGTCTGGTTTGAATATGTCTAGACCTTGTTTATCAACTTTAATGCTTACTATATGACATAAGAAAACTATTTGCTTTGGTTTTTCTTTTTGCTGATTTTTTTCAATTTTGATGCCCATTTGAATCTTGTCTAATCCTAGGTTTGACCAAGATAATTTAAACAAGTTTAAAACATGAAAATGAAAAGGGAAGCATGTATCCTTCTTAGTCACTCTAAACTCGGGTTTTGCCCAGTTCTACAGATCAAGGGTTCAAAAAATCCAACTACGGGGTTCGAACAACACGATTCTAATCCAAGAATTTTTTCGACCTCATCCAAATGGCCTCAAGCTATAGGGTTAGCATGTAGTGCAGTTTGTGTGAAAATGTATGCACTATGTGTGCTATAACTTGTATGTCTTTCAAATTTGAACCAAATTTGAATAAGTTTGAAATATTTGAAAAGGGGCTTTTGGGAGGATTTTGAAATTTCCATGTTTGAAACCCAAAGCCACTTATCTTCATGCTTGACTTCATAAGACGGAGTTTAGGGGTTAGGGGTAGATACATGATTTGTATGGTTTGATATGTCTAGACCTTGTTTATCAACTTTAATGCTTACTATATGACATAAGAAGACTATGTGATTTGGTTTTTCATTTTTCTGTGTTTTTATTTTTCTGCCCATTTGAATCTTTGTCAAATCCTAGGTTTGACCAAGATTTAGACAAGTTTAACACGTAAATGAGTTAACTTGGATTTCCTACCCTTGAATCCATAGGAAACTTTGTTCTAATGCACTATAATAATCAATCGAGTTTTTACACCAACAGGTCTGTCACTTACGTGTGGTGCCCACGCTGAGGTCCCACACTTCAGTGAGCACAAGTCACGTGCAATAGGTACGCAAACTCCCAGCCATCTTCTTTGTCAAGAGAAGACGCATCAGGATGCGTATTGGAAGTCTGTGGGTCCTTCTGGATCCTTCGGTTGTCCCTCTCACAAAAAAACAAATCTCCCTCATTCTCGGCCTCGCTCGACTCGCCCGCGCGCACCTCCTGCTCACTGACAAACCCTGCACAAAAGTCAACATCATCACCCGAAAAAGGGGAGACACCATAATGCTCTCCCTTCTTCTCTCCTTCCGAGTGATCCCTCTTCCTCCGAGTTTCACTCGACGGGCAAACACCCATGTGCTGCATAGTAATAATAAAAAGGTAGTAGAAAAATCGATATACGAATCTATAATTAAATAGGTTAAACTCGGGTTTTGCCCAGTTCTACAGATCAAGGGTTCAAAAAAATCCAACTACGGGGTTCGAACAACACGATTCTAATCCAAGAATTTTTTCGACCTCATCCAAATGGCCTCAAACTATAGGGTTAGTATCTAGTGCAGTATGTGTGAAAATGTATGCACTATGTGTGCTATAAATTGTATGTCTTTCAAATTTGAACCAAATTTGAATAAGTTTGAAATATTTGAAAAGGGGCTTTTGGCTTAAACGTTTGAAACCAAAACCACTTCTCTTCATGCATGCTTGACTTCATAAGACAGAGTTTAGCTAGGGTTCGGGGGTAGATACATGATTTTCCTGGTTTGAATATATGTCTAGACCTTGTTTATCAACTTAATTGAATGCTTACTATATGACATAAGAAGACTATGTGCCTTGGTTTTTCATTTTCTGATTTTTTTAAAAAAATTATGCCCATTTGAATCTTGGTAAAATCCTAGGTTTGACCATGGTTTAAACAAGTTTAAATCATGGATATGAAAAAATAAGCATCTATCCTTCTTAGTCACCCCGAAATGTAGCTCTTGGGAGGGTTTTTGAAATTTCCATGTTTGAAACAAAAAAATCACTTCTCTTCATGCATGCTTGACTTCATAAGACAGAGTTTAGGGTTAGGGGTGTAGATATATACATGATTTTCTAGTTTGAATATGTCTAGACCCTGTTTATCAACTTTAATGCTAACTATAGACATAAGAAGACCATGTGCTTTGGTTTTCATTTTTCTGTTTTTTTTTTGAATTTTATGCCCATATATTTGAATCTTGGTCAAATCCTAGGTTTAACCAAGATTTAAACAAGTTTAAAACATGAAAATTAAAAGGTAAGCCTGTATCCTTCTTAGTCACTCTAAAATGAAGCTTTTGGGATGTTCTTGAAATTTCCATGTTTGAAACCCAAAACGACTTCGATCTCTTCATGCTAGACTTCATAAGATCGACAGGGGGTAGATACATGATTTGTCCGGTTTGGATATACCTAGACCTCGTTTATCAACTCGAATGCTTACGATATGACATAAGTAAACTATTTGCTTTGGTTTTTCTTTTTGCTGATTTTTTTTTCAATTTTGATGCCCATTTGAATCTTGGTCAAATCCTAGGTTTGACCATGGTTTAAACAAGTTTAAATCATGAATATGAAAAAATAAGCATCTATCCTTCTTAGTCACCCCAAAATGTAGCTCTTGGGAGGGTTTTTGAAATTTCCATGTTTGAAACAAAAACCACTTCTCTTCATGCATGCTTGACTTCATAAGACAGAGTTTAGGGTTAGGGGTGTAGATATATACATGATTTTCTAGTTTGAATATGTCTAGACCTGTTTATCAACTTTAATGCTAACTATAGACATAAGAAGACTATGTGCTTTGGTTTTTCATTTTTCTGTTTTTTTTGAATTTTATGCCCATATATTTGAATCTTGGTCAAATCCTAGGTTCAACCAAGATTTAAACAAGTTTAAAACATGGAAATTAAAAGTTAAGCATGTATCCTTCTTAGTCACTCTAAAATGAAGCTTTTGGGATGTTCTTGAAATTTCCATGTTTGAAACCCAAAACGACTTCTCTTCATGCTAGACTTCATAAGATCGACGGGGGTAGATACATGATTTGTCTGGTTTGGATATACCTAGACCTCGTTTATCAACTCGAATGCTTACGATATGACATATATAAGAAGACTATGTGCTTTTGTTTTTCATTTTTCTGATTTTTTTGAATTTTGTGCCCACCCATTTGTATCTTGGTCAAATCCTAGGTTTGATAATGATTTAAACAAGTTTAAAATATGAAAATGCAAATGTAAGCATGGATCCTTCTTAGTCACTCTAAAATGAAGCTTTTGGGAGGTTTTTGAAATTTCCATGTTTGAAACCCAAAACCACTTCTCTTCACATGCTTGACTTCATAAGACATAGTTAATTAATTTAGGGGTTAGGGGGTATAGATACATGATTTGTGTGGTTTGAATATGTATGGACCTTGTTTATCAACTTCAATGCTTACTATATGACATACGAAAACTATTTGCTTTGGTTTTTATTTTTTCTGATTTTTTTCAATTTTGATGCCCATTTGAATCTTGTCAAATCCTAGGTTTGACGACCAAGATAATTTAAACAAGTTTAAAACATGAAAATGAAAAGGGAAGCATGGATCCTTCTTAGTCACTCTAAAATGAAGCTTTTGGGAGGTTTTTGAAATTTCCATGTTTGAAACCCAAAACCACTTCTCTTCACATGCTTGACTTCATAAGACAGAGTTTAGGGGTTAGGGGGTATAGATACATGATTTGTCTGGTTTGAATATGTCTAGACCTTGTTTATCAACTTTAATGCTTACTATATGACATAAGAAAACTATTTGCTTTGGTTTTTCTTTTTGCTGATTTTTTTTTCAATTTTGATGCCCATTTGAATCTTGTCTAATCCTAGGTTTGACCAAGATAATTTAAACAAGTTTAAAACATGAAAATGAAAATGGAAGCATGTATCCTTCTTAGTCACTCTAAACTCGGGTTTTGCCCAGTTCTACAGATCAAGGGTTCAAAAAAATCCAACTACGGGGTTCGAACAACACGATTCTAATCCAAGAATTTTTTCGACCTCATCCAAATGGCCTCAAGCTATAGGGTTAGCATGTAGTGCAGTTTGTGTGAAAATGTATGCACTATGTGTGCTATAACTTGTATGTCTTTCAAATTTGAACCAAATTTGAATAAGTTTGAAATATTTGAAAAGGGGCTTTTGGGAGGATTTTGAAATTTCCATGTTTGAAACCCAAAGCCACTTATCTTCATGCTTGACTTCATAAGACGGAGTTTAGGGGTTAGGGGTAGATACATGATTTGTATGGTTTGATATGTCTAGACCTTGTTTATCAACTTTAATGCTTACTATATGACATAAGAAGACTATGTGATTTGGTTTTTCATTTTTCTGTTTTTTTTTTCTGCCCATTTGAATCTTTGTCAAATCCTAGGTTTGACCAAGATTTAGACAAGTTTAACACGTAAATGAGTTAACTTGGATTTCCTACCCTTGAATCCATAGGAAACTTTGTTCTAATGCACTATAATAATCAATCGAGTTTTTACACCAACAGGTCTGTCACTTACGTGTGGTGCCCACGCTTGAGGTCCCACACTTCAGTGAGCACAAGTCACGTGCAATAGGTACGCAAACTCCCACCATCTTCTTTGTCAAGAGAAGACGCATCAGGATGCGTATTGGAAGTCTGTGGGTCCTTCTGGATCCTTCGGTTGTCCCTCTCACAAAAAAAACAAATCTCCCTCATTCTCGGCCTCGCTTCGCTCGCTCGCTCGCACCTCCTGCTCACTGACAAACCCCGCACAAAAGTCAACATCATCACCCGAAAAAGGGGAGACACCATAATGCTCTCCCTTCTTCTCTCCTTCCGAGTGATCCCTCTTCCTCCGAGTTTCACTCGACGGGCAAACACCCATGTGCTGCATAGTAATAATAAAAAGGTAGTAGAAAAATCGATATACGAATCTATAATTAAATAGGTTAAACTCGGGTTTTGCCCAGTTCTACAGATCAAGGGTTCAAAAAAATCCAACTACGGGGTTCGAACAACACGATTCTAATCCAAGAATTTTTTCGACCTCATCCAAATGGCCTCAAACTATAGGGTTAGTATCTAGTGCAGTATGTGTGAAAATGTATGCACTATGTGTGCTATAAATTGTATGTCTTTCAAATTTGAACCAAATTTGAATAAGTTTGAAATATTTGAAAAGGGGCTTTTGGCTTAAATGTTTGAAACCAAAACCACTTCTCTTCATGCATGCTTGACTTCATAAGACAGAGTTTAGCTAGGGTTCGGGGGTAGATACATGATTTTCCTGGTTTGAATATATGTCTAGACCTTGTTTATCAACTTAATTGAATGCTTACTATATGACATAAGAAGACTATGTGCCTTGGTTTTTCATTTTCTGATTTTTTTAAAAAAATTATGCCCATTTGAATCTTGGTAAAATCCTAGGTTTGACCATGGTTTAAACAAGTTTAAATCATGGATATGAAAAAATAAGCATCTATCCTTCTTAGTCACCCCGAAATGTAGCTCTTGGGAGGGTTTTTGAAATTTCCATGTTTGAAACAAAAAAATCACTTCTCTTCATGCATGCTTGACTTCATAAGACAGAGTTTAGGGTTAGGGGTGTAGATATATACATGATTTTCTAGTTTGAATATGTCTAGACCCTGTTTATCAACTTTAATGCTAACTATAGACATAAGAAGACCATGTGCTTTGGTTTTCATTTTTCTGTTTTTTTTTTGAATTTTATGCCCATATATTTGAATCTTGGTCAAATCCTAGGTTTAACCAAGATTTAAACAAGTTTAAAACATGAAAATTAAAAGGTAAGCCTGTATCCTTCTTAGTCACTCTAAAATGAAGCTTTTGGGATGTTCTTGAAATTTCCATGTTTGAAACCCAAAACGACTTCGATCTCTTCATGCTAGACTTCATAAGATCGACAGGGGGTAGATACATGATTTGTCCGGTTTGGATATACCTAGACCTCGTTTATCAACTCGAATGCTTACGATATGACATAAGTAAACTATTTGCTTTGGTTTTTCTTTTTGCTGATTTTTTTTCAATTTTGATGCCCATTTGAATCTTGGTCAAATCCTAGGTTTGACCATGGTTTAAACAAGTTTAAATCATGAATATGAAAAATAAGCATCTATCCTTCTTAGTCACCCCAAAATGTAGCTCTTGGGAGGGTTTTTGAAATTTCCATGTTTGAAACAAAAAAACCACTTCTCTTCATGCATGCTTGACTTCATAAGACAGAGTTTAGGGTTAGGGGTGTAGATATATACATGATTTTCTAGTTTGAATATGTCTAGACCTGTTTATCAACTTTAATGCTAACTATAGACATAAGAAGACTATGTGCTTTGGTTTTTCATTTTTCTATTTTTTTTTGAATTTTATGCCCATATATTTGAATCTTGGTCAAATCCTAGGTTCAACCAAGATTTAAACAAGTTTAAAACATGGAAATTAAAAGTTAAGCATGTATCCTTCTTAGTCACTCTAAAATGAAGCTTTTGGGATGTTCTTGAAATTTCCATGTTTGAAACCCAAAACGACTTCTCTTCATGCTAGACTTCATAAGATCGACGGGGGTAGATACATGATTTGTCTGGTTTGGATATACCTAGACCTCGTTTATCAACTCGAATGCTTACGATATGACATATATAAGAAGACTATGTGCTTTTGTTTTTCATTTTTCTGATTTTTTTGAATTTTGTGCCCACCCATTTGTATCTTGGTCAAATCCTAGGTTTGATAATGATTTAAACAAGTTTAAAATATGAAAATGCAAATGTAAGCATGGATCCTTCTTAGTCACTCTAAAATGAAGCTTTTGGGAGGTTTTTGAAATTTCCATGTTTGAAACCCAAAACCACTTCTCTTCACATGCTTGACTTCATAAGACATAGTTAATTAATTTAGGGGTTAGGGGTATAGATACATGATTTGTGTGGTTTGAATATGTATGGACCTTGTTTATCAACTTCAATGCTTACTATATGACATACGAAAACTATTTGCTTTGGTTTTTATTTTTTCTGATTTTTTTTCAATTTTGATGCCCATTTGAATCTTGTCAAATCCTAGGTTTGACGACCAAGATAATTTAAACAAGTTTAAAACATGAAAATGAAAAGGGAAGCATGGATCCTTCTTAGTCACTCTAAAATGAAGCTTTTGGGAGGTTTTTGAAATTTCCATGTTTGAAACCCAAAACCACTTCTCTTCACATGCTTGACTTCATAAGACAGAGTTTAGGGGTTAGGGGTATAGCTACATGATTTGTCTGGTTTGAATATGTCTAGACCTTGTTTATCAACTTTAATGCTTACTATATGACATAAGAAAACTATTTGCTTTGGTTTTTCTTTTTGCTGATTTTTTTTCAATTTTGATGCCCATTTGAATCTTGTCTAATCCTAGGTTTGACCAAGATAATTTAAACAAGTTTAAAACATGAAAATGAAAAGGGAAGCATGTATCCTTCTTAGTCACTCTAAACTCGGGTTTTGCCCAGTTCTACAGATCAAGGGTTCAAAAAATCCAACTACGGGGTTCGAACAACACGATTCTAATCCAAGAATTTTTTCGACCTCATCCAAATGGCCTCAAGCTATAGGGTTAGCATGTAGTGCAGTTTGTGTGAAAATGTATGCACTATGTGTGCTATAACTTGTATGTCTTTCAAATTTGAACCAAATTTGAATAAGTTTGAAATATTTGAAAAGGGGCTTTTGGGAGGATTTTGAAATTTCCATGTTTGAAACCCAAAGCCACTTATCTTCATGCTTGACTTCATAAGACGGAGTTTAGGGGTTAGGGGTAGATACATGATTTGTATGGTTTGATATGTCTAGACCTTGTTTATCAACTTTAATGCTTACTATATGACATAAGAAGACTATGTGATTTGGTTTTTCATTTTTCTGTTTTTATTTTTCTGCCCATTTGAATCTTTGTCAAATCCTAGGTTTGACCAAGATTTAGACAAGTTTAACATGTAAATGAGTTAACTTGGATTTCCTACCCTTGAATCCATAGGAAACTTTGTTCTAATGCACTATAATAATCAATCGAGTTTTTACACCAACAGGTCTGTCACTTACGTGTGGTGCCCACGCTTGAGTCCCACACTTCAGTGAGCACAAGTCACGTGCACAGGTACGCAAACTCCCAGCCATCTTCTTTGTCAAGAGAAGACGCATCAGGATGCGTATTGGAAGTCTGTGGGTCCTTCTGGATCCTTCGGTTGTCCCTCTCACAAAAAAAACAAATCTCCCTCATTCTCGGCCTCGCTCGCACCTCCTGCTCACTGACAAACCCTGCACAAAAGTCAACATCATCACCCGAAAAAGGGGAGACACCATAATGCTCTCCCTTCTTCTCTCCTTCCGAGTGATCCCTCTTCCTCCGAGTTTCACTCGACGGGCAAACACCCATGTGCTGCATAGTAATAATAAAAAGGTAGTAGAAAAATCGATATACGAATCTATAATTAAATAGGTTAAACTCGGGTTTTGCCCAGTTCTACAGATCAAGGGTTCAAAAAAATCCAACTACGGGGTTCGAACAACACGATTCTAATCCAAGAATTTTTTCGACCTCATCCAAATGGCCTCAAACTATAGGGTTAGTATCTAGTGCAGTATGTGTGAAAATGTATGCACTATGTGTGCTATAAATTGTATGTCTTTCAAATTTGAACCAAATTTGAATAAGTTTGAAATATTTGAAAAGGGGCTTTTGGCTTAAACGTTTGAAACCAAAACCACTTCTCTTCATGCATGCTTGACTTCATAAGACAGAGTTTAGCTAGGGTGGGGTAGATACATGATTTTCCTGGTTTGAATATATGTCTAGACCTTGTTTATCAACTTAATTGAATGCTTACTATATGACATAAGAAGACTATGTGCCTTGGTTTTTCATTTTCTGATTTTTTTAAAAAATTATGCCCATTTGAATCTTGGTAAAATCCTAGGTTTGACCATGGTTTAAACAAGTTTAAATCATGGATATGAAAAAATAAGCATCTATCCTTCTTAGTCACCCCGAAATGTAGCTCTTGGGAGGGTTTTTGAAATTTCCATGTTTGAAACAAAAAAATCACTTCTCTTCATGCATGCTTGACTTCATAAGACAGAGTTTAGGGTTAGGGGTGTAGATATATACATGATTTTCTAGTTTGAATATGTCTAGACCCTGTTTATCAACTTTAATGCTAACTATAGACATAAGAAGACCATGTGCTTTGGTTTTCATTTTTCTATTTTTTTTTGAATTTTATGCCCATATATTTGAATCTTGGTCAAATCCTAGGTTTAACCAAGATTTAAACAAGTTTAAAACATGAAAATTAAAAGGTAAGCATGGATCCTTCTTAGTCACTCTAAAATGAAGCTTTTGGGATGTTCTTGAAAATTCCATGTTTGAAACCCAAAACGACTTCGATCTTCATGCTAGACTTCATAAGATCGACAGGGGTAGATACATGATTTGTCTGGTTTGGATATACCTAGACCTCGTTTATCAACTCGAATGCTTACGATATGACATAAGAAAACTATTTGCTTTGGTTTTTCTTTTTGCTGATTTTTTTTTCAATTTTGATGCCCATTTGAATCTTGGTCAAATCCTAGGTTTGACCATGGTTTAAACAAGTTTAAATCATGAATATGAAAAAATAAGCATCTATCCTTCTTAGTCACCCCAAAATGTAGCTCTTGGGAGGGTTTTTGAAATTTCCATGTTTGAAACAAAAAAACCACTTCTCTTCATGCATGCTTGACTTCATAAGACAGAGTTTAGGGTTAGGGGTGTAGATATATACATGATTTTCTAGTTTGAATATGTCTAGACCTGTTTATCAACTTTAATGCTAACTATAGACATAAGAAGACTATGTGCTTTGGTTTTTCATTTTTCTGTTTTTTTTGAATTTTATGCCCATATATTTGAATCTTGGTCAAATCCTAGGTTCAACCAAGATTTAAACAAGTTTAAAACATGGAAATTAAAAGTTAAGCATGTATCCTTCTTAGTCACTCTAAAATGAAGCTTTTGGGATGTTCTTGAAATTTCCATGTTTGAAACCCAAAACGACTTCTCTTCATGCTAGACTTCATAAGATCGACGGGGGGTAGATACATGATTTGTCTGGTTTGGATATACCTAGACCTCGTTTATCAACTCGAATGCTTACGATATGACATATATAAGAAGACTATGTGCTTTTGTTTTTCATTTTTCTGATTTTTTTGAATTTTGTGCCCACCCATTTGTATCTTGGTCAAATCCTAGGTTTGATAATGATTTAAACAAGTTTAAAATATGAAAATGCAAATGTAAGCATGGATCCTTCTTAGTCACTCTAAAATGAAGCTTTTGGGAGGTTTTTGAAATTTCCATGTTTGAAACCCAAAACCACTTCTCTTCACATGCTTGACTTCATAAGACATAGTTAATTAATTTAGGGGTTAGGGGGTATAGATACATGATTTGTGTGGTTTGAATATGTATGGACCTTGTTTATCAACTTCAATGCTTACTATATGACATACGAAAACTATTTGCTTTGGTTTTTATTTTTTCTGATTTTTTTTCAATTTTGATGCCCATTTGAATCTTGTCAAATCCTAGGTTTGACGACCAAGATAATTTAAACAAGTTTAAAACATGAAAATGAAAAGGGAAGCATGGATCCTTCTTAGTCACTCTAAAATGAAGCTTTTGGGAGGTTTTTGAAATTTCCATGTTTGAAACCCAAAACCACTTCTCTTCACATGCTTGACTTCATAAGACAGAGTTTAGGGGTTAGGGGTATAGCTACATGATTTGTCTGGTTTGAATATGTCTAGACCTTGTTTATCAACTTTAATGCTTACTATATGACATAAGAAAACTATTTGCTTTGGTTTTTCTTTTTGCTGATTTTTTTTCAATTTTGATGCCCATTTGAATCTTGTCTAATCCTAGGTTTGACCAAGATAATTTAAACAAGTTTAAAACATGAAAATGAAAAGGGAAGCATGTATCCTTCTTAGTCACTCTAAACTCGGGTTTTGCCCAGTTCTACAGATCAAGGGTTCAAAAAATCCAACTACGGGGTTCGAACAACACGATTCTAATCCAAGAATTTTTTCGACCTCATCCAAATGGCCTCAAGCTATAGGGTTAGCATGTAGTGCAGTTTGTGTGAAAATGTATGCACTATGTGTGCTATAACTTGTATGTCTTTCAAATTTGAACCAAATTTGAATAAGTTTGAAATATTTGAAAAGGGGCTTTTGGGAGGATTTTGAAATTTCCATGTTTGAAACCCAAAGCCACTTATCTTCATGCTTGACTTCATAAGACGGAGTTTAGGGGTTAGGGGGTAGATACATGATTTGTATGGTTTGATATGTCTAGACCTTGTTTATCAACTTTAATGCTTACTATATGACATAAGAAGACTATGTGATTTGGTTTTTCATTTTTCTGTGTTTTTATTTTTCTGCCCATTTGAATCTTTGTCAAATCCTAGGTTTGACCAAGATTTAGACAAGTTTAACACGTAAATGAGTTAACTTGGATTTCCTACCCTTGAATCCATAGGAAACTTTGTTCTAATGCACTATAATAATCAATCGAGTTTTTACACCAACAGGTCTGTCACTTACGTGTGGTGCCCACGCTTGAGGTCCCACACTTCAGTGAGCACAAGTCACGTGCAATAGGTACGCAAACTCCCAGCCATCTTCTTTGTCAAGAGAAGACGCATCATGTATTGGAAGTCTGTGGTCCTTCTGGATCCTTCGGTTGTCCCTCTCACAAAACAAATCTCCCTCATTCTCGGCCTCGCTCGACTCGCTCGCACCTCCTGCTCACTGACAAACCCTGCACAAAAGTCAACATCATCACCCGAAAAAGGGGAGACACCATAATGCTCTCCCTTCTTCTCTCCTTCCGAGTGATCCCTCTTCCTCCGAGTTTCACTCGACGGGCAAACACCCATGTGCTGCATAGTAATAATAAAAAGGTAGTAGAAAAATTGATATACGAATCTATAATTAAATAGGTTAAACTCGGGTTTTGCCCAGTTCTACAGATCAAGGGTTCAAAAAAATCCAACTACGGGGTTCGAACAACACGATTCTAATCCAAGAATTTTTTCGACCTCATCCAAATGGCCTCAAACTATAGGGTTAGTATCTAGTGCAGTATGTGTGAAAATGTATGCACTATGTGTGCTATAAATTGTATGTCTTTCAAATTTGAACCAAATTTGAATAAGTTTGAAATATTTGAAAAGGGGCTTTTGGCTTAAACGTTTGAAACCAAAACCACTTCTCTTCATGCATGCTTGACTTCATAAGACAGAGTTTAGCTAGGGTTCGGGGGTAGATACATGATTTTCCTGGTTTGAATATATGTCTAGACCTTGTTTATCAACTTAATTGAATGCTTACTATATGACATAAGAAGACTATGTGCCTTGGTTTTTCATTTTCTGATTTTTTTAAAAAATTATGCCCATTTGAATCTTGGTAAAATCCTAGGTTTGACCATGGTTTAAACAAGTTTAAATCATGGATATGAAAAAATAAGCATCTATCCTTCTTAGTCACCCCAAATGTAGCTCTTGGGAGGGTTTTTGAAATTTCCATGTTTGAAAAAAAAAAATCACTTCTCTTCATGCATGCTTGACTTCATAAGACAGAGTTTAGGGTTAGGTGTGTAGATATATACATGATTTTCTAGTTTGAATATGTCTAGACCCTGTTTATCAACTTTAATGCTAACTATAGACATAAGAAGACCATGTGCTTTGGTTTTCATTTTTCTGTTTTTTTTTGAATTTTATGCCCATATATTTGAATCTTGGTCAAATCCTAGGTTTAACCAAGATTTAAACAAGTTTAAAACATGAAAATTAAAAGGTAAGCCTGTATCCTTCTTAGTCACTCTAAAATGAAGCTTTTGGGATGTTCTTGAAATTTCCATGTTTGAAACCCAAAACGACTTCTCTTCATGCTAGACTTCATAAGATCGACAGGGGTAGATACATGATTTGTCTGGTTTGGATATACCTAGACCTCGTTTATCAACTCGAATGCTTACTATATGACATAAGAAACTATTTGCTTTGGTTTTTCTTTTTGCTGATTTTTTTTTCAATTTTGATGCCCATTTGAATCTTGGTCAAATCCTAGGTTTGACCATGGTTTAAACAAGTTTAAATCATGAATATGAAAAAATAAGCATCTATCCTTCTTAGTCACCCCAAAATGTAGCTCTTGGGAGGGTTTTTGAAATTTCCATGTTTGAAAAAAAAACCACTTCTCTTCATGCATGCTTGACTTCATAAGACAGAGTTTAGGGTTAGGGGTGTAGATATATACATGATTTTCTAGTTTGAATATGTCTAGACCTGTTTATCAACTTTAATGCTAACTATAGACATAAGAAGACTATGTGCTTTGGTTTTTCATTTTTCTGTTTTTTTTGAATTTTATGCCCATATATTTGAATCTTGGTCAAATCCTAGGTTCAACCAAGATTTAAACAAGTTTAAAACATGGAAATTAAAAGTTAAGCATGTATCCTTCTTAGTCACTCTAAAATGTTTTAAACTTGTTTAAATCTTGGTCAAACCTAGGATTTGACCAAGATTCAACAAATGGGGATAAAAAAATGAAAACCCAATGCACATAGTCTTCTTATGTCATATAATAAGCATACAATTAAGTTGATAAACAAGGTCTAGACATATTCAAACCAGAAAAATCATGTATGTGGCTACCCCTAACCCTAAACTCTGTCTTATGAAGTCAAGCATGAAGAGATGTGGTTTTTGGTTTCAAACATGGAAATTTCAAAAACCCTTCCAAGAGCTTCATTTTGGAGTGACTGAGAAGCATACATGCATGCTTACCTTTTCATATTCATGTTTTAAACTTGTTCAAATCTTGGTCAAACCTAGGATTTGACCAAGATTCAAATGGGCATAAAAATTCAAATAAAATGAATACCAAGGTCTTCTTATGTCATATAGTATGCGCGCATTCAATTAAGTTGATAAACAAGGTCTAGACATATTAAACCTGAAAAATCATGTATCTACCCCTAACCCTAAACTCTGTCTTATAAAGTCAAGCATGCATGTGAAGATAAGTGGTTTTTGGTTTCAAACATGGAAATTTCAAAAACCCTCTTAATTAAGAGCTTCATTTTGGAGTGACTAAGAAGGATACATGCTTACTTTTACATATTCATGTTTTAAACTTGTTTAAGTCATGGTCAAACCTAGGATTTGACCAAGATTTAAATGGGCATAAAAATTCAAAATTAAACAAAATCAAAAACCAAAGCAAGTCTTTGCATGTCATATAGTAAGCATTCAAGTTGATAAACAAGGTCTAGACATATTCAAACCATAAAATCATGTATATATCTACCCCTAACCCTAAACTCTATCTTTATGAAGTCAAGCATGCATGAAGAGAAGTGGTTTTTTGTTTCAAACATGGAAATTTCAAAAACCCTCCCAAGAGCTACATTTTGGAGTGACTAAGAAGGATAGATGGTTAATTTTTCATATTCATGATTTAAACTTGTTCAAATCTTGGTCAAACCTATGATTTGACCAAGATTCAAATGGGCATCAAAAATCAAAAAATTCAAAAAAATTGAAAAATCAAGGTCTTCTTATGTCATATAGTAAGCATTCAATTAATTAAGTTGATAAACAAGGTCTAGACATATTCAAACAAGGAAAATCATGTATCTACCCCTAACCCTAAACTCTGTCTTATTAAGTCAATCATGAAGAGAAGTGGTTTTGGGTTTCAAACATGGAAATTTCAAGAACCTCCCAAAAGCTTCATTTTAGAGTGTGACTAAGAAGGATCCAGGCTTACCTTTTCATTTTCATGTTCTAAACTTGTTTAAATCCTGGTCAAACCTAGGATTTCACAAAGATTCAAATATATGGGTATAAAATTCAAAAAAATAGAAAAATAAAAACCAAAGCACATAGCATTCTTATGTCATATAGTAAGCATTCAAGTTGATAAACAAGGTCTAGACATATTCAAACAATAAAAATCATGTATATATCTGCCCCTAACCCTAAACTCTGTCTTATGAAGTCAATCATGCATGAAGAGAAGTGGTTTTGGGTTTCCTACATGGAAATTTCAAAAACCTCCCAAAAACTTCATTTTAGAGTGACTAAGAACGATACATGCTTCCCTTTTCATTTTCATGTTTTAAACTTGTTTAAATTATCTTGGTCAAATCTAGGATTTGACAAGATTCAAATGGGCATCAAAATATAAAAAATCAGAAAAATGAAAAACCAAAGCACATAGTTTTCTTATGTCATATAGTAAGCATTAAAGTTGACAAAAAAGGTCTAGACATATTCAAACCAGACAAATCATGTATCTATATACCCCTAACCCCTAAACTCTGTCTTATGAAGTGTCAAGCATGAAGAGAAGTGGTTTTGGGTTTAAACATGGAAATTTCAAAACCTCCCAAAAGCTTCATTTTAGAGTGACTAAGAAGGATACATGCTTCCCTTTTCATTTTCATGTTTTAAACTTGTTTAAATTATCTTGGTCAAATCTAGGATTTGACAAGATTCAAATGGGCATTAAAAAATCAGAAAAATGAAAAACCAAAGCACATAGTTTTCTTATGTCATATAGTAAGCATTAAAGTTGACAAACAAGTTCTAGACATATTCAAACCAGACAAATCATGTATCTATACCCCCTAACCCCTAAACTCTGTCTTATATATGAAGTCAAGCATGAAGAGAAGTGGTTTTGGGTTTCAAACATGGAAATTTCAAAAACCCTAGGATTTGACAAAGATTCAAATATATGGGCATAAAATTCAAAAAAAATAGAAAAATGAAAAACCAAAGCACATAATCTTCTTATGTCATATAGTAAGCATTAAAGTTGATAAACAAGGTCTAGACATATTTAAACCATACAAATCATGTATCTACCCCTAACCCTAAACTATGTCTTATGAAGTCAATCATGAAGAGAAGTGGTTTTGGGTTTCAAACATGGAAATTTCAAAAACCCTCCCAAGTGCTACATTTTGGAGTGACTAAGAAGGATAGATGCTTAATTTTTCATATTCATGATTTCAAAAATCAAGGTCTTCTTATGTCATATAGTAAGCATTCAAGTTGATAAACAAGGTTTAGACATATTCAAACCAGACAAATCATATATCTACCCCTAACCCTAAACTCGGTCTTATGAAGTCTAGCATGAAGAGAAGTCGTTTTGGGTTTCAAACGTTTAAGCCAAAAGCCCCATTTCAAATATTTCAAACTTATTCAAATTTGGTTCAAATTTGAAAGACATACAAGTTATAGCACACATAGTGCATACATGTTCACACATATTGCACTAGATGCTAATTAACCCTATAGTTTGAGGCCATTTGGATGAGGTCGAAAAAATTCTTGGATTAGAAATGGGGTTGTTCGAACCCCGTAGTTGGATTTTTTTGAACTTGATCTGTAGTACTGGGCAAAACCCTAGTTTAACCTATTTAATTATAGATTCGTAGGTTGATTTTTCTACATTTTTATTATTACTATGCAGCACATGTGTGTTTGCCCGTCGAGTGAAACTCGGAGGAAGAGGGATCACTCGGAAGGAGAGAAGAAGGGAGAGCATTATGGTGTCTCCCCTTTTCGGGTGATGATGTTGACTTTTGTGCAGGGTTTGTCAGTGAGCAGGAGGTGCGAGCGAGCGAGCGAGCGAGTCGAGCGAGGCCGAGAATGAGAGAGATTTTTTTTTGTGAGAGGGACAACCGAAGGATCCGAAGGACCCAGAGACTTCCAATACGCATCCCGATGCGTCTTCTCTTGACAAAGAAAATGGCTGGGAGTTTGCGTACCGCACGTGACTGTGCTCACTGAAGTGTGGGACCCCACGCATGGGCACCACACGTAAGTGACAGACCTGTTGGTGTAAAAACTCGGTTGATTAGTATAGTGCATTAGAGCAAAGTTTCCTATGGATTCAAGGGTAGGAAATCCAAGTTAACTCATTTACATGACATTATTTTTTCCATTAAGCAAAGTTAACACATCTATCAATTGGTACATTTTGGAGTGACTAAGAAGGATCCAGGCTTATTCGTTTTCATGTGTTAAACTTGTCTAAATCTTGGTCAAACCTAGGATTTGACAGAGATTCAAATGGGCGGAAAATTCAAAAAAAACAGAAAAATGAAAAACCAAAGCACATAGTCTTCTTATGTCATATAGTAAGCATTAAAGTTGATAAACAAGGTCTAGACATATTCAAACCAGACAAATCATGTATCTATACCCCCTAACCCCTAAACTATATCTTATGAAGTCAAGCATGAAGAGAAGTGGTTTTGGGTTTCAAACATGGAAATTTCAAAAACCTCCCAAAAGCTTCATTTTAGAGTGACTAAGAAGGATACACGCTTCCATTTTCATGTTTTAAACTTGTTTAAATCTTGGTCAAACCTAGGATTTGACCAAAAGATTCAAACATGGAAATTTCAAAAACCTCCCAAAAGTTTCATTTTAGAGTGAGTAAGAAGGATCCATGCTTACCTTTTCATTTTCATGATTTAAACTTGTTTAAATCTTGGTCAAACCTAGGATTTGACCAAGATACAAATGGGTGGGCACAAAATTCAAAAAAATCAGAAAAATGAAAAACCAAATCACATAGTCTTCTTATGTCATATCGTAAGCATTCAAGTTGATAAACAAGGTCTAGATATATCCAAACCAGACAAATCATGTATCTACCCCCTAACCCTAAACTCTGTCTTATGAAGTCAAGCATGAAGAGAAGTGTTTTTCGGTTTGAAACATGGAAATTTCAAAAACCTCCCAAAAGCTTCATTTTAGAGTGACTAAGAAGGATCCATGCTTACCTTTTCATTTTCATATTTTAAACTTGTTTAAATCTTAATTTGTCAAACCTAGGATCTGACAAAGAGATTCAAATCGGCATTAAATTCAAAAAAAACTCAGAAAAAGGAAAAACAAAAGCATATAGTCTTCTTATGTCATATAGTAAGCATTCAAGTTGATAAACAAGGTTTGGACATATTCAAACCAGACAAATAATGTATCTCTACCCCCTAACCCTAAACTTGGTCGATCTTATGAAGTCTAGCATGCATGAAGAGAAGTCGTTTTGGGTTTCAAACATGGAAATTTCAAGAACATCTCAAAAGCTTCTTATGTCATATAGTACTAAGCATTAAAGTTGAGAAACAAGGTCTAGACATATTCAACCTATGCAAATCATGTATCTACCCCCTAATTAACCCCTAAACTTTGTCTTATGTAGTCAAGCATGAAGAGAGGTGGTTTTGGGTTTCAAACATGGAAATTTCAAAAACCTCCCAAAAGCTTCATTTTAGAGTGACTAATTAATAAGAAGGATGATACAGGCTTCCCTTTTCATTTCCATGTTTTAAACTTGTTTAAATCTTGGTCAAACCTAGGATTTGACCAAGATTCTTCAGAAAAAATCAAAAGAATGAAAAACCAAAGCACATAGCATTCTTATGCCATATAGTAAGCTAGCATTCAAGATGATAAACAAGGTCTAGACATATTCAAACCAGAAAAATCATGTATATATCTACCCCTAACCCTAAACTCTGTCTTATGAAGTCAAGCATGAAAGAGAAGTGGCGGTTTTGGGTTTGAAACATGGAAATTTCAAAAAACCCCAAAAGCTTCATTTTAGGGAGACTAAGAAGGATCCATGCTTACCATTTTATTTTCATGTTTTAAACTTGTTTAAATCTTGTTCAAACCTAGGATTTGACCAAGATTCAAATGGGTAGAAAATTAAAAAAGTGAAAAAAAATGAAAAACCAAAGTACATAGTCTTCTTATGTCATATAGTAAGCATTCAAGTTGTTAAACAAGGTCGATCTAGACATATTCAAACCAGACAAATCATGTATCTATACCCCTAACCCCTAATTAAACTCTGTCTTATGAAGTCAAGCATGAAGAGAAGTGGTTTCGGGTTTCAAACATGGACTAAGAAGGATCATTTTTAAAAACCCCAAAAGCTTCACATTTTAGAGTGCATAAGAAGGATCCAGGCTTACCCTTTCATTTTGATGTTTTAATCTTGTTTAAATCTTGGTCAAACCTAGGATTTGACCAATATTCAAATGAGCATAAAATAAGAAATAAAAAAATAAAAAAACGAAAGCACATAATCTTCTTATGTCATATAGTAAGCATTCAAAAGTTCATGAAGAAGGTCTAGACACATTCAAATCAAACAAGTCATCTACCCCTAACCCTACACTGTGTCTTATAAATGAAGTCAAGCATGAAAAGAAGTGTGGTTTTGGGTTTCAAACATGGAAATTTGAAAAACCTCCCAAAAGCTTCATTTTAATTAGACTGACTGATTAATTAAGAAGGATCCATGATTAATTACCTTTTCATTGTCATGTTTTAAACTTGTTTAAATCTTGGTCAAACCTAGGATATATTTGACCAAGATTCAAATGGGCATAAAAATTCAGAAAAAATCAAAAGAATGAAAAACCAAAGCATGAAAAGAAGTGTCGTTTTGGGTTTCAAACATGGAAATTTCAAGAACACATCCCAAAAGCTTCATTTTAGAGTGACTAAGAAGGATCCATGCTTACCTTTTCATTTCATGTTATAGACTTGTTTAAATCATGGTCAACCCTAGGATTAATTTGACCAAGATTCAAGTGGGCAGAAAATTTAAAAAATAGAAAACTGAAAAACCAAAGTACATAGTCTTCTTATGTACGTCATATAGTAAGCATATTCAAGTTGATAAACAAGGTTTGGGCATATTCAAACCATACAAATCATGTATCTACCCCCTAACCCTAAACTCTTTCTTATGAAGTCAAGCATGAAGAGAAGTGGTTTTGGGTTTCAAACATGGAAATTTCAAAAACCTCCCAAAAACTTCATATTAGAGTGACTAATTAAGAAGGATAGAGGCTTCCCTTTTCATTTTCATGTTTTAAACTTGTTTAAATCTTTGTCAAACCTAGGATTTGGCCAAGATTCAAATATATGGGCATAAAATTAAAAAAAACAGAAAAATGAAAAACCCAAGCACATAGTCTTATTGTGTCATATAGTTAGCATTAAAGTTGATAAACAAGGTTTAGACATATTCAAACCAGACAAATCATGTATCTACCCCTAACCCTAAACTCGGTCTTATGAAGTCTAGCATGAAGAGAAGTCGTTTTGGGTTTCAAACGTTTAAGCCAAAAGCCCCTTTTCAAATATTTCAAACTTATTCAAGTTTGGTTCAAATTTGAAAGACATACAAGTTATAGCACACATAGTGCATACATTTTCACACATACTGCACTAGATAGATGCTAACCCTATAGTTTGAGGCCATTTGGATGAGGTAGAAAAAATTCTTGGATTAGAATCGTGTTGTTCGAACCCCGTAGTTGGATTTTTTTGAACCTTGATCTGTAGTACTGGGCAAAACCCTAGTTTAACCTATTTAATTATAGATTCGTATATCGATTTTTCTACCTTTTTATTATTACTATGCAGCACATGTGTGTTTGCCCGTCTAGCTAGTGAAACTCGGAGGAAGAGGGATCACTCATTCACTCGGAAGGTCAGAAGAAGGGAGAGCATTATGGTGTCTCCCCTTTTTCGGGTGACGATGTTGACTATTGTGCAGGGTTTGTCAGTGAGCAGGAGCGAGCGAGTCGAGCGTGGCCGAGAATGAGAGAGATTTGTTTTTTTTGTGTGTGAGAGGGACAACCGAAGGATCCGAAGGACCCAGAGACTTCCAATACGCATCCTGATGCGTCTTCTCTTGACAAAGAAGATGGCTGGGAGTTTGCGTACCTATTGCACGTGACTTGTGCTCACTGAAGTGTGGGACCTCACGCGTGGGCACCACACGTAAGTGACAGATCTGTTGGTGTAAAAACTCGGTTGATTATTATAGTGCATTAGAACAAAGTTTCCTATGGATTCAAGCGTAGGAAATCCAAGTTAACTCATTTAATTACATGACATTATTTTTTCCATGAAGCAAAGTTAACACATCTATCAATTGGTACATTTTGGAGTGACTAAGAAGGATCCAAGCTTACTTATTCGTTTTCACGTGTTAAACTTGTCTAAATCTTGGTCAAACCTAGGATTTGACCAACAAGATTCAAATGGGCAGAAAAATAAAATAAAAACAAAAATGAAAAACTAAATCACATAGTCTTCTTATGTCATATAGTAAGCATTAAAGTTGATAAACAAGGTCTAGATATATCCAAACCAGACAAATCATGTATCTACCCCCCTAACCCGGCCTAAACTCTGTCTTATGAAGTCAAGCATGAAGAGAAGTGGTTTTCGGTTTGAAACATGGAAATTTCAAAAACCTCCCAAAAGCTTCATTTTAGAGTGACTAAGAAGGATCCATGCTTACCTTTTCATTTTCATATTTTAAACTTGTTTAAATCTTAATTTGTCAAACCTAGGATCTGACAAAGAGATTCAAATCGGCATTAAATTCAAAAAAAACTCAGAAAAAGGAAAAACAAAAGCATATAGTCTTCTTATGTCATATAGTAAGCATTCAAGTTGATAAACAAGGTTTGGACATATTCAAACCAGACAAATAATGTATCTCTACCCCCTAACCCTAAACTGTCGATCTTATGAAGTCTAGCATGAAGAGAAGTCGTTTTGGGTTTCAAACATGGAAATTTCAAGAACATCCAAAAGCTTCTTATGTCATATAGTACTAAGCATTAAAGTTGAGAAACAAGGTCTAGACATATTCAACCTATGCAAATCATGTATCTACCCCCTAACCCCTAAACTTTGTCTTATGTAGTCAAGCATGAAGAGAGGTGGTTTTGGGTTTCAAACATGGAAGTTTCAAAAACCTCCCAAAAGCTTCATTTTAGAGTGACTAATTAATAAGAAGGATGATACAGGCTTCCCTTCTCATTTTCATGTTTTAAACTTGTTTAAATCTTGGTCAAACCTAGGATTTGACCAAGATTCTTCAGAAAAAATCAAAAGAATGAAAAACCAAAGCACATAGCATTCTTATGCCATATAGTAAGCTAGCATTCAAGATGATAAACAAGGTCTAGACATATTCAAACCAGAAAAATCATGTATATATCTACCCCTAACCCTAAACTCTGTCTTATGAAGTCAAGCATGAAAGAGAAGTGGCGGTTTTGGGTTTGAAACATGGAAATTTCAAAAAACCCCAAAAGCTTCATTTTAGGGAGAATAAGAAGGATCCATGCTTACCATTTTATTTTCATGTTTTAAACTTGTTTAAATCTTGTTCAAACCTAGGATTTGACCAAGATTCAAATGGGCAGAAAATTAAAAAAATGAAAAAAATGACACCAAAGTACATAGTCTTATTATGTCATATAATAAGCATTCAAGTTGTTAAACAAGGTCGATCTAGACATATTCAAACCAGACAAATCATGTATCTATACCCCTAACCCCTAATTAAACTCTGTCTTATGAAGTCAAGCATGAAGAGAAGTGGTTTTGGGTTTCAAACATGGAAATTTCAAAAACCTCCCAAAAGCTTCATTTTAGAGTGACTAAGAAGGATCCAGCTTACCATTTTCATGTTTGAAACTTGTTTAAATCTTGGTCAAACCTAGGATTTGACCAAGATTCAAATGGGCATAAAATTCAAAAAAATTAGAAAAATGAAAAACAAAAGCACATAGTCTTCTTATGTCATATAGTAAGCATTCAAGTTGATAAACAAGGTTTAGACATATTCAAACCAGACAAATCATATATCTACCCCCTAACCCTAAACTCGGTCTTATGAAGTCTAGCATGAAGAGAAGTCGTTTTGGGTTTCAAACGTTTAAGCCAAAAGCCCCATTTCAAATATTTCAAACTTATTCAAATTTGGTTCAAATTTGAAAGACATACAAGTTATAGCACACATAGTGCATACATGTTCACACATATTGCACTAGATGCTAATTAACCCTATAGTTTGAGGCCATTTGGATGAGGTCGAAAAAATTCTTGGATTAGAAATGGGGTTGTTCGAACCCCGTAGTTGGATTTTTTGAACTTGATCTGTAGTACTGGGCAAAACCCTAGTTTAACCTATTTAATTATAGATTCGTAGGTTGATTTTTCTACATTTTTATTATTACCCGTCGAGTGAAACTCGGAGGAAGAGGGATCACTCGGAAGGAGAGAAGAAGGGAGAGCATTATGGTGTCTCCCCTTTTTAGGGTGATGATGTTGACTTTTGTGCAGGGTTTGTCAGTGAGCAGGAGGTGCGAGCGAGCGAGCGAGCGAGTCGAGCGAGGCCGAGAATGAGAGAGATTTGTTTTTTTGTGGGAGGGACAACCGAAGGATCCTGAAGGACCCAGAGACTTCCAATACGCATCCTGATGCGTCTTCTCTTGACAAAGAAAATGGCTGGGAGTTTGCGTACCTATTGCACGTGACTTGTGCTCACTGAAGTGTGGGACCCCACGCATGGGCACCACACGTAAGTGACAGACCTGTTGGTGTAAAAACTCGGTTGATTAGTATAGTGCATTAGAGCAAAGTTTCCTATGGATTCAAGGGTAGGAAATCCAAGTTAACTCATTTACATGACATTATTTTTTCCATTAAGCAAAGTTAACACATCTATCAATTGGTACATTTTGGAGTGACTAAGAAGGATCCAGGCTTATTCGTTTTCACGTGTTAAACTTGTCTAAATCTTGGTCAAACCTAGGATTTGACAGAGATTCAAATGGGCGGAAAATTCAAAAACAGAAAAATGAAAAACCAAAGCACATAGTCTTCTTATGTCATATAGTAAGCATTAAAGTTGATAAACAAGGTCTAGACATATTCAAACCAGACAAATCATGTATCTATACCCCTAACCCCTAAACTATGTCTTATGAAGTCAAGCATGAAGAGAAGTGGTTTTGGGTTTCAAACATGGAAATTTCAAAAACCTCCCAGAAGCTTCATTTTAGAGTGACTAAGAAGGATACACGCTTCGCTTTTCATTTTCATGTTTTAAACTTGTTTAAATCTTGGTCAAACCTAGGATTTGACCAAAAGATTCAAACATGGAAATTTCAAAAACCTCCCAAAAGTTTCATTTTAGAGTGAGTAAGAAGGATCCATGCTTACCTTTTCATTTTCATGATTTAAACTTGTTTAAATCTTGGTCAAACCTAGGATTTGACCAAGATACAAATGGGTGGGCACAAAATTCAAAAAAATCAGAAAAATGAAAAACCAAATCACATAGTCTTCTTATGTCATATCGTAAGCATTCAAGTTGATAAACAAGGTCTAGATATATCCAAACCAGACAAATCATGTATCTACCCCCTAACCCTAAACTCTCTCTTATGAAGTCAAGCATGAAGAGAAGTGTTTTTCGGTTTGAAACATGGAAATTTCAAAAACCTCCCAAAAGCTTCATTTTAGAGTGACTAAGAAGGATCCATGCTTACCTTTTCATTTTCATATTTTAAACTTGTTTAAATCTTAATTTGTCAAACCTAGGATCTGACAAAGAGATTCAAATCGGCATTAAATTCAAAAAAAACTCAGAAAAAGGAAAAACAAAAGCATATAGTCTTCTTATGTCATATAGTAAGCATTCAAGTTGATAAACAAGGTTTGGACATATTCAAACCAGACAAATAATGTATCTCTACCCCCTAACCCTAAACTTGGTCGATCTTATGAAGTCTAGCATGCATGAAGAGAAGTCGTTTTGGGTTTCAAACATGGAAATTTCAAGAACATCTCAAAAGCTTCTTATGTCATATAGTACTAAGCATTAAAGTTGAGAAACAAGGTCTAGACATATTCAACCTATGCAAATCATGTATCTACCCCCTAATTAACCCCTAAACTTTGTCTTATGTAGTCAAGCATGAAGAGAGGTGGTTTTGGGTTTCAAACATGGAAATTTCAAAAACCTCCCAAAAGCTTCATTTTAGAGTGACTAATTAATAAGAAGGATGATACAGGCTTCCCTTCTCATTTTCATGTTTTAAACTTGTTTAAATCTTGGTCAAACCTAGGATTTGACCAAGATTCTTCAGAAAAAATCAAAAGAATGAAAAACCAAAGCACATAGCATTCTTATGCCATATAGTAAGTGATACGTCTCCAACGTATCGATAATTTCTTATGTTCCATGCCACATTATTGATGTTATCTACATGTTTTATGCACACTTTATGTCATATTCGTGCATTTTCTGGAACTAACCTATTAACAAGATGCCACAATGCCAGTTCCTTTTTCTGCTTTGGTTCCAGAAAGGCTGTTCGGGCAATATTCTCGGAATTGGACGAAATCAACGCCAAACCTCCTATTTTTCCCGGAAGGCTCCAGAACACCGAAGAAGAGTCGGAGAGGGGCCAGGGGGCCACCACACCACATGGCGGCGGGCCGGCCTTGGCCGCGCCGGCCTAGGGTGGCGCCCAGTGCCCCCGCGCCGCCTCTTCGCCTATAAAAGCCCTTTCGATCTAAAAACGCAGTACCAATTGTGAAACTCCGGAAGACTCCAGGCGCCGCCACCGTCGCAAACTCCAATTCGGGGACAGAACTCTGTTCCCGCACTGCCGGAGCGGGGAAGTGCCCCCGGAAGGCTTCTCCATCGACACCGCTGCCATCTCCACCGCCATCTTCATCACCGCCGCTCCCATGAGGAGGGAGTAGTTCTCCATCGAGGCTCGGGGCTGTACCGGTAGCTATGTGGTTAATCTCTCCCCATGTACCTCAATACAATAATCTCATGAGCTGCTTACATGATTGAGATTCATATGAGTTTGTATCACAATTTATCTATGTGCTACTCTAGTGATGTTATTAAAGTAGTTCTATTCCTCCTGCACGTGTGTAAAGGTGACTAGTGTGTGCACCGTGTGGTTCTTGTCGTAGGCTATGATCATGATCTCTTGTAGATTGTGGAGTTAATTATCACTATGATGGTATTGATGTGATCTATTTGGTTATATTGATCTATCTTACACTATAAGGTTACTTAAACATGAGCATTATTGTGGAGCTTGTTAACTCCGGCATTGAGGGTTCGTGTAATCCTACGCAATGTGTTCATCATCCAACAAAAGTGTAGAGTATGCATTTATCTATTCTGTTATGTGATCAATGATTGAGAGTGTCCACTAGTGAAAGTGTAATCCCTAGGCCTTGTTCCTAAATACTGCTGAGTTATTACTGCTTGTTTACTGTTTTACTGCACTACTGCTGCAATACTACCACCATCAACTACACGCCAGCAAGCTATTTTCTGGCACCGTTGCTACTGCTCATATATATTCATACCACCTGTATTTCACTATCTCTTCGCCGAACTAGTGCACCTATTAGGTGTGTTGGGGACACAAGAGACTTCTTGTTTTTTTGTGGTTGCATGAGAGGGATATCTTTGACCTCTTCCTCCCTGAGTTCGATAAACCTTGGGTGATCCACTTAAGGGAAACTTGCTGCTGTTCTACAAACCTCTGCTCTGGAGGCCCAACACTGTCTACAGGAAAGGAGGGGGAACGTAGACATCAAGCAATTTTCTGCGCCGTTGTCGGGGAGGAAAGGTAAAAAACTCATACTCCGGTTCCTGTAAAGTACTTTTCTCGCGCCATTGTGTTTGTGCTCGAAGCTATTTCCTTTAGATCCTGCAATTGCATCTTTTTGTTTCTTGTTTACACTAGTAAGGCATAATGGAAAACATCTGTGAGCTTTTTATTCTATTTCCTGAGTCAAGACATGAATGGTTTAATGCGAAAATTAAAAAACCTATGGAATCTTATTTGCATGCTAGTAGCAATGATATTAGTATGAACTCTTTGAACACCATTGTTGCTAATGATATGGAAAATTCTAAGCTTGGGGAAGCTGGTTTTGATGAGCATGATCTTTTTAGTCCCCAAGCATTGAGGAGAAAATTTTCTTTGATGATACTTTGCCTCCTATTTATGATGATTATAATGATATTGGTCTTTTGGTGCCACCTACTATGGAGAGTGAATTTGATTATGATTACAATATGCCTCCTATATTTGATGATGAGAATAATAATGATAGCTACTTTGTTGAATTTGCTCCCACTACAACTAATAAAATTGATTATGCTTATGTGGAGAGTAATAATTTTATGCATGAGACTCATGATAAGAATGCTTTATGTGATAGTTATATTGTTGAGTTTGCTCATGATGCTACTGAAAGTTATTATGAGAGAGGAAAATATGGTTGTAGAAATTTTCATGTTACTAAAACACCTCTCTATGTGCTGAAATTTTTCAAGCTATACTTGTTTTATCTTCCTATGCTTGTTACTTTGCTCTTCATGAACTTGTTTATTTACAAGATTCCTATGCATAGGAAGCATGTTAGGCTTAAATTTGTTTCATACTTGCCTCTTGATGCTCTCTTTTGCTTCAAATACTATTTCTTGCGAGTGCATCATTAAAACTGCTGAGCCCATCTTAATGGCTATAAAGAAAGAACTTCTTGGGAGATAACCCATGTGTTATTTTGCTACAGTAATTTGTTTTATATTTGTGTCTTGGAAGTTGTTTACTACTGTAGCAACCTCTCCTTATCTTAGTTTTGTGTTTTGTTGTACCAAGTAAAGCCGTTGATAGAAAAGTAAGTACTAGATTTGGATTACTGCGCAGTTCCAGATTTCTTTGCTGTCATGAATCTGGGTCCACCTCCCTGTAGGTAGCTCAGAAAATTAAGCCAATTTACGTGCATGATCCTCAGATATGTACGCAACTTTCATTCAATTTGAGCATTTTCATTTGAGCAAGTCTGGTGCCATTTTAAAATTCGTCAATACGAACTGTTCTGTTTTGACAGATTCTGCCTTTTATTTCGCATTGCCTCTTTTGCTATGTTGGATGAATTTCTTTGATCCACTAATGTCCAGTAGCATTATGCAATGTCCAGAAGTGTTAAGAATGATTGTGTCACCTCTGAATATGTTAATTTTTATTGTGCACTAACCCTCTAATGAGTTGTTTCGAGTTTGGTGTGGAGGAAGTTTTCAAGGGTCAAGAGAGGAGGATGATATACTATGATCAAGAAGAGTGAAGGGTCTAAGCTTGGGGATGCCCCGGTGGTTCATCCCTGCATATTTCAAGAAGACTCAAGTATCTAAGCTTGGGGATGCCCAAGGCATCCCCTTCTTCATCGACAAATTATCAGGTTCCTCCCCTGAAACTATATTTTTATTCCACCACATCTTATGTACTTTACTTGGAGCGTCTGTTTGTTTTTGTTTTTGTTTGTGTTTGAATAAATGCTTGTGTGGGAGAGAGACACGCTCCGCTGGTTCGTATGAACACATGTGTTCTTAGCTCATAATATTCATGGCGAAGGTTGAAACTGCTTCGTTAAATTATTATATGGTTGGAATTGGAAAATGCTACATGTAGAAATTGGTGTGATGTCTTGAATAATGTGATACTTGGCAATTGTTGTGCTCTTGTTTAAGCTCTTGCATCATATACCTTGCACCCATTAGTGAGGAAATACATAGAGCTTGTTAAAATTTGGGTTTGCATGAGTGGTTTCTCTAGAGTCTAGATATTTTCTAGTAAGATGTTTGAACAACAAGGAAGACGATGTATAGTTTTATAATGCTTGTAATATGTCTTTTATGTGAGTTTTGCTGTACTAGGTTCGTACTTGTGTTTGCTTCAAACAACCTTGCTAGCCTAAACCTTGTATCGAGAGGGAATACTTCTCATGCATCCAAATCCTTGAGCCAAACAACACTATGCCATTTGTGTCCACCATACCTACCTACTACATGGTATTTTCCGCCATTCCAAAGTAAATTGCTTGAGTGCTACCTTTAAAATTCCATCATTCACCTTTGCAATATATAGCTCATGGGACAAATAGCTTAAAAACTATTGTGGTATTGAATATGTAATTATGCACTTTATCTCTTATTAAGTTGCTTGTTGTGCGATAACCATGTTCACTGGGGACGCCATCAACTATTCATTGTTGAATTTCATGTGAGTTGCTATGCATGTCCGTCTTGTCTGAAGTAAGAGAGATCTACCACCCTATGGTTAAGCATGCATATTGTTAGAGAAGAACATTGGGCCGCTAACTAAAGCCATGATCCATGGTGGAAGTTTCAGTTTTGGACATATATCCTCAATCTCATATGAGAAAATTATTAATTATTGTTACATGCTTATGCATAAAAGAGGAGTCCATTATCTGTTGTCTATGTTGTCCCGGTATGGATGTCTAAGTTGAGAATAATCAATAGCGAGAAATCCAATGCGAGCTTTCTCCTTAGACCTTTGTACAGGCGGCATAGAGGTACCCCTTTGTGACACTTGGTTAAAACATGTGCATTGTGATGATCCGGTAGTCCAAGCTAATTAGGACAAGGTGCGGGCACTATTAGTATACTATGCATGAGGCTTGCAACTTGTAAGATATAATTTACATGATACATATGCTTTATTACTACCGTTGACAAAATTGTTTCATGTTTTCAAAATCAAAGCTCTAGCACAAATATAGCAATCAATGCTTTTCCTCTATGGAGGACAATTCTTTTACTTTTATTGTTGAGTCAGTTCACCTATTTCTCTCCACCTCAAGAAGCAAACATTTGTGTGAACTGTGCATTGATTCCTACATATTTGCTTATTGCACTTGTTATATTACTCTATGTTGACAATATCCATGAGATATACATGT
Organism: Lolium multiflorum; assembly: GCA_030979885.1. Taxonomy (NCBI): domain Eukaryota; kingdom Viridiplantae; phylum Streptophyta; class Magnoliopsida; order Poales; family Poaceae; genus Lolium; species Lolium multiflorum. The sequence goes on along the minus strand of CM061753.1, from coordinate 243,066,603 downwards.
TATAAGTTGAAAGCAACCGCTGAAACTTAATCTTCCTTTGTGTTGCTTCAATGCCTTTACTTTGAATTATTGCTTTATGAGTTAACTCTTATGCAAGACTTATTGATGCTTGTCTTGAAGTGCTATTCATGAAAAGTCTTTGCTATATGATTCACTTGTTTACTCATGTCATATACATTGTTTTGATTGCTGCATTCACTACATATGCTTTACAAATAGTATGATCAAGGTTATGATGGCATGTCACTCCAGAAATTATCTTTGTTATCGTTTTACCTGCTCGGGACGAGCAGAACTAAGCTTGGGGATGCTGATACGTCTCCAACGTATCGATAATTTCTTATGTTCCATGCCACATTATTGATGTTATCTACATGTTTTATGCACACTTTATGTCATATTCGTGCATTTTCTGGAACTAACCTATTAACAAGATGCCACAGTGCCAGTTCCTGTTTTCTGCTGTTTGGTTCCGAAAGGCTGTTGGCAATATTCTCGGAATTGGACGAAATCAACGCCAAACCTCCTATTTTTCCCGGAAGGCTCCAGAACACCGAAGAAGAGTCGGAGAGGGGCCAGGGGGCCACCACACCACATGGCGGCGCGGGCCAGGCCTTGGCCGCGCCGGCCTAGGGTGTGGCGCCCCGGTGCCCCCCTGCGCCGCCTCTTCGCCTATAAAAGCCCTTTCGACCTAAAAACGCAGTACCAATTGACGAAACTCCAGAAAGACTCCAGGGGCGCCGCCACCGTCGCGAAACTCCAATTCGGGGGACAGAACTCTGTTCCGGCACCCTGCCGGAGCGGGAAGTGCCCCCGGCTTCTCCATCGACACCGCTGCCATCTCCACCGCCATCTTCATCACCGCCGCTGCTCCCATGAGGAGGGAGTAGTTCTCCATCGAGGCTCGGGGCTGTACCGGTAGCTATGTGGTTAATCTCTCCCCATGTACCTCAATACAATAATCTCATGAGCTGCTTTACATGATTGAGATTCATATGAGTTTGTATCACAATTTATCTATGTGCTACTCTAGTGATGTTATTAAAGTAGTTCTATTCCTCCTGCACGTGTGTAAAGGTGACTAGTGTGTGCACCGTGTGGTTCTTGTCGTAGGCTATGATCATGATCTCTTGTAGATTGTGGAGTTAATTATCACTATGATGGTATTGATGTGATCTATTTGGTTATATTGATCTATCTTACACTATAAGGTTACTTAAACATGAGCATTATTGTGGAGCTTGTTAACTCCGGCATTGAGGGTTCGTGTAATCCTACGCAATGTGTTCATCATCCAACAAAAGTGTAGAGTATGAATTTATCTATTCTGTTATGTGATCAATGATTGAGAGTGTCCACTAGTGAAAGTGTAATCCCTAGGCCTTGTTCCTAAATACTGCTGAGTTATTACTGCTTGTTTACTGTTTTACTTACACTGCTGCAATACTACCACCATCAACTACACGCCAGCAAGCTATTTTCTGGCACCGTTGCTACTGCTCATATATATTCATACCACCTGTATTTCACTATCTCTTCGCCGAACTAGTGCACCTATTAGGTGTGTTGGGGACACAAGAGACTTCTTGCTTTGTGGTTGCAGGGTTGCATGAGAGGGATATCTTTGACCTCTTCCTCCCCGAGTTCGATAAACCTTGGGTGATCCACTTAAGGGAAACTTGCTGCTGTTCTACAAACCTCTGCTCTTGGAGGCCCAACACTGTCTACAGGAAAGGAGGGGGAACGTAGACATCAGTAAGCTAGCATTCAAGATGATAAACAAGATCTAGACATATTCAAACCAGAAAAATCATGTATATATCTACCCCTAACCCTAAACTCTGTCTTATGAAGTCAAGCATGAAAGAGAAGTGGCGGTTTTGGGTTTGAAACATGGAAATTTCAAAAAACCCCAAAAGCTTCATTTTAGGGAGACTAAGAAGGATCCATGCTTACCATTTTATTTTCATGTTTTAAACTTGTTTAAATCTTGTTCAAACCTAGGATTTGACCAAGATTCAAATGGGTAGAAAATTAAAAAAGTGAAAAAATGAAAAACCAAAGTACATAGTCTTCTTATGTCATATAGTAAGCATTCAAGTTGTTAAACAAGGTCGATCTAGACATATTCAAACCAGACAAATCATGTATCTATACCCCTAACCCCTAATTAAACTCTGTCTTATGAAGTCAAGCATGAAGAGAAGTGGTTTCGGGTTTCAAACATGGACTAAGAAGGATCATTTTTAAAAACCCCAAAAGCTTCATTTTAGAGTGCATAAGAAGGATCCAGGCTTACCCTTTCATTTTGATGTTTTAATCTTGTTTAAATCTTGGTCAAACCTAGGATTTGACCAATATTCAAATGAGCATAAAATAAGAAATAAAAAAATAAAAAAACGAAAGCACATAATCTTCTTATGTCATATAGTAAGCATTCAAAAGTTCATGAAGAAGGTCTAGACACATTCAAATCAAACAAGTCATCTACCCCTAACCCTACACTGTGTCTTATAAATGAAGTCAAGCATGAAAAGAAGTGTGGTTTTGGGTTTCAAACATGGAAATTTGAAAAACCTCCCAAAAGCTTCATTTTAATTAGACTGACTGATTAATTAAGAAGGATCCATGATTAATTACCTTTTCATTGTCATGTTTTAAACTTGTTTAAATCTTGGTCAAACCTAGGATATATTTGACCAAGATTCAAATGGGCATAAAAATTCAGAAAAAAATCAAAAGAATGAAAAACCAAAGCATGAAAAGAAGTGTCGTTTTGGGTTTCAAACATGGAAATTTCAAGAACACATCCCAAAAGCTTCATTTTAGAGTGACTAAGAAGGATCCATGCTTACCTTTTCATTTCATGTTATAGACTTGTTTAAATCATGGTCAACCCTAGGATTAATTTGACCAAGATTCAAGTGGGCAGAAAATTTAAAAAATAGAAAACTGAAAAACCAAAGTACATAGTCTTCTTATGTACGTCATATAGTAAGCATATTCAAGTTGATAAACAAGGTTTGGGCATATTAAAACCATACAAATCATGTATCTACCCCCTAACCCTAAACTCTTTCTTATGAAGTCAAGCATGAAGAGAAGTGGTTTTGGGTTTCAAACATGGAAATTTCAAAACCTCCCAAAAACTTCATATTAGAGTGACTAATTAAGAAGGATAGAGGCTTCCCTTTTCATTTTCATGTTTTAAACTTGTTTAAATCTTTGTCAAACCTAGGATTTGGCCAAGATTCAAATATATGGGCATAAAATTAAAAAAACAGAAAAATGAAAAACCCAAGCACATAGTCTTATTGTGTCATATAGTTAGCATTAAAGTTGATAAACAAGGTTTAGACATATTCAAACCAGACAAATCATGTATCTACCCCCTAACCCTAAACTCGGTCTTATGAAGTCTAGCATGAAGAGAAGTTGTTTTGGGTTTCAAACGTTTAAGCCAAAAGCCCCTTTTCAAATATTTCAAACTTATTCAAGTTTGGTTCAAATTTGAAAGACATACAAGTTATAGCACACATAGTGCATACATTTTCACACATACTGCACTAGATAGATGCTAACCCTATAGTTTGAGGCCATTTGGATGAGGTAGAAAAAATTCTTGGATTAGAATCGTGTTGTTCGAACCCCGTAGTTGGATTTTTTGAACCTTGATCTGTAGTACTGGGCAAAACCCTAGTTTAACCTATTTAATTATAGATTCGTATATCGATTTTTCTACCTTTTTATTATTACTATGCAGCACATGTGTGTTTGCCCGTCTAGCTAGTGAAACTCGGAGGAAGAGGGATCACTCATTCAGGAAGAGAAGAAGGGAGAGCATTATGGTGTCTCCCTTTTCGGGTGACGATGTTGACTATTGTGCAGGGTTTGTCGTGAGCAGGAGGTGCGAGCGAGCGAGTCGAGCGAGGCCGAGAATGAGAGAGATTTGTTTTTTTTTGTGTGTGAGAGGGACAACCGAAGGATCCTGAAGGACCCAGAGACTTCCAATACGCATCCTGATGCGTCTTCTCTTGACAAAGAAGATGGCTGGGAGTTTGCGTACCTATTGCACGTGACTTGTGCTCACTGAAGTGTGGGACCTCACGCGTGGGCACCACACGTAAGTGACAGACCTGTTGGTGTAAAAACTCGGTTGATTATTATAGTGCATTAGAACAAAGTTTCCTATGGATTCAAGCGTAGGAAATCCAAGTTAACTCATTTAATTACATGACATTATTTTTTCCATGAAGCAAAGTTAACACATCTATCAATTGGTACATTTTGGAGTGACTAAGAAGGATCCATGCTTACTTATTCGTTTTCACGTGTTAAACTTGTCTAAATCTTGGTCAAACCTAGGATTTGACCAACAAGATTCAAATGGGCAGAAAAATAAAATAAAAACAAAAAAATGAAAAACTAAATCACATAGTCTTCTTATGTCATATAGTAAGCATTAAAGTTGATAAACAAGGTCTAGATATATCCAAGACAAATCATGTATCTACCCCCTAACCCTAAACTCGTCTTATGAAGTCAAGCATGAAGAGAAGTGGTTTTCGGTTTGAAACATGGAAATTTCAAAAACCTCCCAAAAGCTTCATTTTAGAGTGACTAAGAAGGATCCATGCTTACCTTTTCATTTTCATATTTTAAACTTGTTTAAATCTTAATTTGTCAAACCTAGGATCTGACAAAGAGATTCAAATCGGCATTAAATTCAAAAAAAACTCAGAAAAAGGAAAAACAAAAGCATATAGTCTTCTTATGTCATATAGTAAGCATTCAAGTTGATAAACAAGGTTTGGACATATTCAAACCAGACAAATAATGTATCTCTACCCCCTAACCCTAAACTTGGTCGATCTTATGAAGTCTAGCATGAAGAGAAGTCGTTTTGGGTTTCAAACATGGAAATTTCAAGAACATCTCAAAAGCTTCTTATGTCATATAGTACTAAGCATTAAAGTTGAGAAACAAGGTCTAGACATATTCAACCTATGCAAATCATGTATCTACCCCCTAACCCCTAAACTTTGTCTTATGTAGTCAAGCATGAAGAGAGGTGGTTTTGGGTTTCAAACATGGAAGTTTCAAAAACCTCCCAAAAGCTTCATTTTAGAGTGACTAATTAATAAGAAGGATGATACAGGCTTCCCTTCTCATTTTCATGTTTTAAACTTGTTTAAATCTTGGTCAAACCTAGGATTTGACCAAGATTCTTCAGAAAAAAACAAAAGAATGAAAAACCAAAGCACATAGCATTCTTATGCCATATAGTAAGCTAGCATTCAAGATGATAAACAAGGTCTAGACATATTCAAACCAGAAAAATCATGTATATATCTACCCCTAACCCTAAACTCTGTCTTATGAAGTCAAGCATGAAAGAGAAGTGGCGGTTTTGGGTTTGAAACATGGAAATTTCAAAAAACCCCAAAAGCTTCATTTTAGGGAGAATAAGAAGGATCCATGCTTACCATTTTATTTTCATGTTTTAAACTTGTTTAAATCTTGTTCAAACCTAGGATTTGACCAAGATTCAAATGGGCAGAAAATTAAAAAAATGAAAAAAATGACACCAAAGTACATAGTCTTATTATGTCATATAATAAGCATTCAAGTTGTTAAACAAGGTCGATCTAGACATATTCAAACCAGACAAATCATGTATCTATACCCCTAACCCCTAATTAAACTCTGTCTTATGAAGTCAAGCATGAAGAGAAGTGGTTTCGGGTTTCAAACATGGACTAAGAAGGATCATTTTTAAAAACCCCAAAAGCTTCATTTTAGAGTGCATAAGAAGGATCCAGGCTTACCCTTTCATTTTCATGTTTTAATCTTGTTTAAATCTTGGTCAAACCTAGGATTTGACCAATATTCAAATGAGCATAAAATAAAAAATAAAAAAATAAAAAACGAAAGCACATAATCTTCTTATGTCATATAGTAAGCATTCAAAAGTTGATAAACAAGGTTTGGACATATTCAAACCAGACAAATAATGTATCTACCCCCTAACCCTAAACTCGGTCGATCTTATGAAGTCTAGCATGAAGAGAAGTCGTTTTGGGTTTCAAACATGGAAATTTCAAGAACATCCCAAAAGCTTCTTATGTCATATAGTAAGCATTAAAGTTGATAAACAAGGTCTAGACATATTCAAACTATGCAAATCATGTATCTACCCCGTAACCCCTAAACTTTGTCTTATGTAGTCAAGCATGAAGAGAGGTGGTTTTGGGTTTCAAACATGGAAATTTCAAAAACCTCCCAAAAGCTTCATTTTAGAGTGACTAAGAAGGATGATACAGGCTTCTCTTCCCATTTTCATGTTTTAAACTTGTTTAAATCTTGGTCAAACCTAGGATTTGACCAAGATTCTTCAGAAAAAATCAAAATAATGAAAAACTAAAGCACATAGCATTCTTATGTCATATAGTAAGCATTCAAGATGATAAACAAGGTCTAGACATATTCAAACCAGAAAAATCATGTATATATCTACCCCTAACCCTAAACTCTGTCTTATGAAGTCAAGCATGAAAGAGAAGTGGCGGTTTTGGGTTTGAAACATGGAAATTTCAAAAAAAAAGCTTCATTTTAGGGAGAATAAGAAGGATCCATGCTTACCATTTTATTTTCATGTTTTAAACTTGTTTAAATCTTGTTCAAACCTAGGATTTGACCAAGATTCAAATGGGCAGAAAATTAAAAAAATCAAAAAATGAAAAACCAAAGTTCATAGTCTTCTTATGTCATATAGTAAGCATTCAAGTTGTTAAACAAGGTCTAGACATATTCAAACCAGACAAATCATGTATCTATACCCCTAACCCTAATTAAACTCTTTTATGAAGTCAAGCATGAAGAGAAGTGGTTTCGGGTTTCAAACATGGACTAAGAAGGATCATTTTTAAAAACCCCAAAAGCTTCATTTTAGAGTGCATAAGAAGGATCCAGGCTTACCCTTTCATTTTGATGTTTTAATCTTGTTTAAATCTTGGTCAAACCTAGGATTTGACCAATATTCAAATGAGCATAAAATAAAAAATAAATGAATCAATGAGATATGACCTCATGTTTATTTTCTATAGGATTATTTCCTATAGGATATGTTCCCATGAATCAAACAACTAGCTGGTGTAGGAAAAAATCCCGTAGAATCAAACAACTAGCAATCAAAAATAATTTATCTCTCATTCCTCTGTCGTGCATGTGGGTACACCAATAGCATATACATGTTGGTCCCATCTTAATGCTAAGGTTCAGTTCATCATACATAGTGGGAAACTTCACAAGATAAATGGGACCCAAGTTATGGCGAAAGTTAATATTATTACTATATATATACACACATAGTTTCATTCGATTTGAATTATAGGTTTGTGAGCAAATATATATTTAGTTTGAACTAGTGCTCGAGTACGTAAGAAGCTATTTAATCACAAGCTTCATAGATTTTAAAACAAGGCATCTACATATTACTGGATTTTTTCAAAATTTTCAGAATAGTTTTTTTAGCTTCGAAATAAGAAATAGTTTGGAACGTTGGATCTCAAATGGATGGTAGATGGTGGCACATAGTCACAATGTATCTTGGAAGCATCAAGTCACTGAAGCTCTGTCCGGTTTCCAAACCAAGCTAAGAAAGGCATTGAAAATGAAGTTCTGCTCTAAAACATCTCTCATTCCATTTTGGTGCTCGCGCAGTTGCATGCTGCCCACGTGTTAAGGTACGTGTCTCTGGCATGTAGAGAACTACGATTATTGGCGAAAAATATATCGAAATGGAAACTGTAAAAAAAAACCTCTCTGGTCAACCTGATGTGACGAGACATCACTGCACCAAACGTCGTCGCAAATTTATAGATGGGTGGCGTGCTAGTATACCAACAGTCAAATCGGCGCCCAGTCGCAGCAGCAGCCTAGAGTACTACCTAGTTTTTGCCCCTTGCATGTCTATCATATTCTTCTTCACCCTCCCAGAATCACGCGCACGCGCAGTATCTCGATCCCCACCACGCCGCATCGTTCCGCTCGCCCTCTCCTCCGAAATCCCCAAGCGCGGTTGCATCCGCCATCCACCTAAATCCATCTTCACGTGATGAATTATTCTAGGCTTTGCCGGGGCGGCGGGGAAGGCCACTGGGAGGCTCTCACCGGCGACAACACCGACCTCATCGCTGCGCATCTGGACGTTACCTACACCGTCCGACTTGCCGCATGTTCCAGGGAGCTCTACGACCGGATCAGCAAGGATGAAGGTAAGATGCACCATTGGGGTGAACCCTGCCTGCTGATGCCTCCGCCTGCTTATTGGTTCGATGAACACTGGGATTGGGCGACAGCATCTCGTCTGCATGATACCGTGTACGACCTGGTGCCCCTCGACCATCCTCGCCGTTCTGTCGCCCTGCCGTTCATGCACGACAGAAAATGGCTTGGCGCGAACGGCGACTGGATCGCCGCCGCCGATCATCATGGGTACCAGTGGTGCCTCGTGAACGTCTACACCGAGCGACATATCCCCCTTCCATCCCTACCTGCTTCGAAGATCGATCATAGTAGTTTTTCATATCAACCTGCATACTCTTTTAACTGGGGTCCAGCAATTGATTTGTTGAAGATTGTAATCTGCCAAGTGCCCACAAAAGGTGGGAGGTACGCAGATTACAAGCTCATCGCCTTGTTCGACAAAACGATTTTCTACCTTGAAGGGGGTGGCGACTGGAGAATGCCCATGCTGGAGGCCCTTACACCTGCACCTGATTATCCAAATTACTGTGATGCCATTGAACTCGGTGGCCACGTTTTTGCGGTGGACGAAACTGACGGCTCCACGTACTTCTGGGACACCGCAAATGGTATTTTTTCAGTCCTTTTGCATTGCATGATACACTGCCTTAACCAATGAAGTTATTAATGAACTACCTTGTTTATATTTTACCTTTCTTAAATGACTTAATGATCACACCCCCTTTTGCTGAATATGAATGAACCGTTGCTTGCAATGAATTAGTAGTACTAATTAGCCACCAACAAACATAGTATGCTCAGTATGTGATTGCATTCCTGAATTAGTAACTCTACGCCAATGCAGAATATGGATGTAATTAACCAGTATCTCAAAAGATAACGTAGCACTATGAAGGCACCCTTTTTGATAACCTTTTACACCCATTGTTTCATATATAACTAATTGATTTTGCCTCCAAAAGGAGGACGAGAGACCCCCGCCATCTGCATCAGAGAGATGCATAAGGACTTTCATAAGTATATGACTTAACGATCACATCCTTTATCTGAATATGAATGAACCGTTGCTTGCAATGAATTAGTACTAGTCAGTCATCAGCAAACATAGTATACTCCGTATGTGAATGCATTCCTGAATTAGTAACTCTATGCAACTGCAGAATATGGATGTAATTAACAAGTATCTCAAATGTTAACGTAGAAACAGAAAAATAGAAGAAAATCGTTTGTAATTACATGCGTAGCTTATATTTTCTAGAGATCGGGGAAAAAGCGTTGATTGGATGTACCTACATGCAGATCAAACAGTTCTTTGTTTATATCGGTGAACAATCTGCAAAATGGTATAATTAATTTTGTGTTTGATACATTATTTCTCCCATTTTCTTGAATAGATTTCAGTTTCCCACAATTATCTTTGATTAGTGATTGTGACGTCCCCTCATTCAAAATAACTCAGGTTATCTTTTTCCTAATCAAGTGTTATTTAAGTTTGAGTAAGTTTACGACTAATATCTACAACCTCATATATATATATAGATTTAGCACCTGCAGGCCTAGCAAAGTTAGCTGCCTGTAGTCCCCTGTATAGTTCTTTCTTTTTGCTTTCTCAGTTTTTCGTAGCCTTGCTACAACCCTGTATGCTCTAATATATAATGATGCACGACTAGGCATGTGTTCGAGAAAAGAAAATCTAAATATCTTTTGTAATATATGAGCCTATATTGATGTTTTAGATGTTGGTAGTATAACTTTCGATAAACTTGAACAGACTTAAATCAGTTTAACTTAGCACAACCATATGGCGTACCTTTTTTAGAACGCGAAAATGAGGTAAAGAAATACCCTGTGTACCCTTAACTATCAATAGTAGAGAAGAGATTATGAACCTTCAACTCTAAAATGCAAATTCTTCTACTGAATGGATAGCTGCATCTGATACCTATTTTGCAAATGTTACCAGACTTGGGGTTAGCTATAAAAAGGCATTTCTTTCTTGTCAAGCTTAATGCACTACCAACACAACCAAAAGTCCGAACTGATCGCAAGGGCGGCAATTTTAGGATAAATTGCGAAAGCCAGGACTCGAACTCGAGACCCTGGCTCTGACACCATGTCAAGCTTCATCGACTAGCCAACGCAACCAAAAGTCCGAACTGATGGAAAGGTCTAGGCAATCCACTTATACAGTTAAACATTTCTTACCCTTCGGGTGGTCACAGGGAAGCTCTCTAATAGATCACTTAAGACAAAGGGAATTAACTACAGCACAGGACTTAAACTTAAGATGATATATATTTGTCAAAATTTGAATCTATCTATATGCTTTCACTGTCTAGATACATCTGAATTTGGACAAATCTCAGACACTTTCGGTGGGACAGAGGTAGTATATAACTGTGTATACACTAACTAGTGTCTAGTTTTGGCATCAATAATAACCTAGATGACACAAATGCTAAAACTGCAAGAATGCTCGATGTCAGTCACAGAAACATTATTGCAGTACCACTTTAGTATGTAAACATCAGTCGAAGTAACAGAAAGACTCAAATAGAGTTAGCTACTGAATTCATTCTTATCCTGATGTAGAGTTATTTTCTATATATTATTGAGACGTTTCTGATGCTTAGTTTCCTGTTGGGCTTTTCATCTGGACAAATCATTAGCTGAAATGGGCAGCTACTATTTTTAGATTATATCAACTAAGGCAGCTGTTACTTTTCTCTGTTCTTACTAATTACTGTTCATGAAACTATAGTTCATATTACATGTGTCAAGGTGAGACGATTGCTAAAGTAGAATTATCTGCATTTACTTTGCCGTGCTTTCCCTGAAAATAGTCTGTTGTTTTTGGCTACTAATTCATACGCTCACATCTTCACATGTTAAACATGGATGTACACTAGACCAGCTTAGATGAGGCAATTGTCCACTTTTGCTGGTGTAGCAATTTTAGTATTTCATCTTACACTCAATTACTTCAGGGTAGCCGTCTTTTGTTTTCAGATGTCTTTTAATAGATCAAATTCTGAGAAGGATGCAATTACCTTCCCACGGTCAGTTTCCTACATGGGGTAGCTAGCTGAGCATTTGGCTAAGTATATGAACTCTTACTTTCACAACTGGAGACATGAACCATCAGTATTAGTAGATGGCCTAGCAATTTAACCGATACTGCACAAGATACACACCAAGGAGTGATAACAAATGGCATCACAAAATTGTGTTCTGTAAAAAATAATCCTGAAGTTGTGTTGTGATCTATTTATGAGTTGCAGCAATATGTGCAACGGATTCGTTCTCTACACATCAGGATTAGACAGTTTTGTTAAATTAAATGTTGATCTCTTCACAGTTGAGATTGTTTCAGACTTCCGGATAGCATGATGTTTGATTGCGTTGTCTCAGGGCTTAGGGAAAGTGGGTATGTGCCTAATATCAGCTCCCTTAACGTTGTAAGGGCAGTTTGAGAATCGGTGAGTTTGAGCATCATTTATTCAAAAAAAATCATGCTACAACTGCTAAACTTCACTTCATGTTGTGCCATCATCATTGCTGATGAAAAGCCCATAAATATTTACAACTGCTAAACATTTACTCCATCTCACAGCTTAAGGTGTAAATAAATTGGCGCTAGGATTAAGTAGGGTTGGCGTGGAAATTAGCTTCCATACTTGCCCCTCATAAATCTCTAATAACTCACTCCTTTTACTCCGTATTTCTCTCTCTTCCCTAAAGTAGCCGCATCAGACTCCTCGTTAACTACCATCTCATGCATGCACCGTATACAACCAATGAGGCACCGGTTTTAGAGGAGATTGACTGGAGGAGCAGTTAATTCAGCGTGAATACCGTGTGCATGCCATAGCTGGGTCAATCGTCTCCCTGTTTTTAGCAAACGAGAAACGGCTGAGAGGGGCATCTTCGGTAGAAATAGGATAGAGTTCACCCTACGCCTTATGCTTTGATCAAAAATCGAATTTATTTTTACGCCTTAAGCTCTGAGATAGAGGGAGTATATTAGTTAGACACGCCGCGCCGATCATTGCTAGTGCCTTACTATATGACATAAGAAGACCATGTGAAGGAGACATGCATCACCTTTTTTGGTGATGTAACTAGTCGTCCTGTAGCCCTTGTCAAATTCCTCTGATACTGATGGGAGGGCCTGCTCACCCTATACGCTAGTACAGTAGTAGTAGTTGCATTTTTTGGGCTCACACCGGCGAAGGGCGCGAATCGGGCGCGTCGGCGCCTCGCGGCACGACGGTTTTCGCGTGTGGGGCCGCCTTGTCAGCGGGAGGACGCGACTGTTCGCATCAAAGGCGACGCGGGAAGGTTGGTAGTCCCCGGCGTTTAATGGTCTCCCGCGCCTAAACCTAGGCGGCCACGAGGGCAGCGGCCGGACACGCGGCGTCCAGTCGCCTACCCCGCCGTAAATGAGGGTAGTTGCCTACCACCAGCATAAAGTACCTACTACGCCGTCCACCCCCGCGGTGCTATCCTCTCATTTCCACCACCGCTTACGCTCCATTCTCTCCTCTCCACCTCAAAAATGCCGCGCCATCGGAAAACGAGGTTCTGTAGGCTTGGCCTCAAAGTCCGCGCGCAGCCTCCACCACCATCGCAGCCGGAGCCGGAGCCGGAGCCGCAGTCCGACGCGGAGTACAGCTCCGATAACGACGAGGACCCACGGTTGAAGGAGGAGTACAGCGAGCACGACCTCCGGATCTTGGAGGCTTCCCAACGGAAGTTCTGCGAGGACAGGGCTCATCGCCATTATGAGGCGTTCGCCCGCCAGCAAGCGATACTCTTCTTCCAGAAGGAGATTTCTCGGCTAAGGACTGAACCGCTGGGACAGCGCCGCCGGCAAGGTCTTTTGACGGCGTCCGCCATGCTCGACCGCCTGAAGCGCGAACAGTGGCTGCGCCAGTGATGAAGTGCTGGGTATTCATTTTCAACCTGTGTATTCATTTTGCCAAAATCCTCATGTATTTGCCAAATTTTTCCCTGATTTATGAGGAAATTCTAAGGTTTTGTCAAAATCTTGGGTATTCAGCTGCATACGCAAGAATACCCCTGGGGCCGCCCCTATCGCGAAGCATGGGACCAGAAGCGGGCACGGACGTAGGCGGCATAGGCGAAGAACGAGGACGAGGCAGACCCGTCGCGCGCCCCAACCGACGTCCATTAGATTAGGATTAAGTTTAAGTTTTATTTAGGCCTCCCCAACCGACGGCATCACTTGTGTTCATGTAGTATTATTATGGTGGTGTACTTGTGTTCATGTACTTGCTTCAGACATGTACTGCTGTGTTTGTTGAAGGAGACATGCATCACCCTTTCTTGGTGATGTCTTCCTGTAGCCCTTGTCAAATTAAATTCCTCTGATACTGATGGGAGGGCTTGCTCACCACACACGTCAGGATGAAGTGGAGAGAAACTACTCGTCCCTTGTTGGACACGGACCATTGGAAACTTATTTTCATTATCAATCCTACGTATTATTTTTGTGGCATATATCTTATATTACACCTTGTCAGTGCCCATGATGATGGACTTGGGTGTCTAGGAATAGGAAGGAGGACACTAGCGAATAAACAAACCGGTCAGCCAAACTGGGCAGCCGATGAAAAGTATGATCAAGTGCGAATCGTCGAAATTGCAATACAATAATTTCCGGGGAAAATATATGTTGATATGAACTTGCAAGTGTGGGCTACCCACAAACTATTTGCAAACACGGGCTATGCATCCACCATGCCATGCTATCTATAGTTCTATTCCTGTTGCTTAGTTTTTTCCCAGTTTTATGAGTTGAAGCTGATATACCGTTCCTACGAAATAGCCAAACTAGATCCAGAGGCATAATGTTCAGATTGTGGGCTTCATAAGTATACCATTTGGGTCCATTTTTGTTGTTGCATTGTTCAGGCAACAAGATCAAGCTTGTAGAGAGCTCATCTTCGAAAAAAAGGGAGCTGCCCTGATGATCAGGCCACCAAACGCCAGTGAGCAGACCCGCCCTGGCAGCTTCTGCAAGTTACTGGATGGGCTCATCCCCAGTGCTTTTAAGCCCTGGTTTGAAGGTTTGTGGCCAGAGACCATCAAGCTGAAGATCTCCACCGATTGCATCTGGGAGGTCGGCCTGAAGGAGGAAGATGGCAAGATTGTTATGGACGCACGCTGGTCAGCGTTTGTCAAAGCACATGACTTGAAGATAGGATACTTCACAGTATTCAAGAGGATTGACACCAGATCCTTGAAGGTGCTCGTATTTGATCACGAAAACTGCGAGAAGGTCATCAAGTGTAAAGGCAATCATGCACCACTGGAGGAACAATATGGATCACAGCTCAAATAAGGTGGTGCATGTTCGGTTCTAATTACCACTTTTTTGTAGAGAGGTGGTCAATAAGTATATTTACCACTCTCTTCGATGATGCATTTGTGGTCAACATGATGGTACTCTTATATACTATGTGCGTGGCTCCTCCACACACAATGTTATGTTAAACATGAAGGCTCAATCTGTACTCAATGTCTCTAGTTACATTAGTTAATGCTTGTGTTGGCTGTATTGTGAAGAACACATGCTGTTCAGTTGTCTGGTGAAGTCAAAATGCTGCATTTGGTTCCTCGCAAACGTATGCATGCACCAACAAACTCCCCTTCCATAGTTTTCCAACAAATAGCAAACCTCCTGCTGACAAGCATATTAGGCGCAAATGTGCAACCTTCAGTAACGATCAGGCTTCCAGCACTGCCCCATGTAACCAGACATTTTTTGTGTGTGAGGCTAACCTTACCAATAGAAAAAAAGTACAACTTCCCCCGCTTGGGCCAAAATTTCCCCTTTTGGGTTGCCGTCTACATGGTAATTGATGTGGGCCTACTTACTAGGACTATAATGCCCAATAACTACAAACGGGCAACTCAAACACTTTCGGCCCCTTTTCTAATACAACACGGATACTATGATTCACCACAAAAAAACAGGGACATTCTACGTACAAGTTGTTTTTAAAGTGATCAAATATCAGGAGCCAAAAATAATTCAAGAAAAGAAACTTGAGTGTACATAGAGGATGACATGCGGGTCCCATTTAGCAGCAGCGGTATCACCGTTTGAGAGGCTGCACGGGATCGAAAGAAAAAGGCAAGTGACCAAATACGAGGTGCCAAAAAATCCAAGAAAAGAAAGTTTTATAGTACATAGAGGATGACATGCGGGTCCCATGAGCCAGCAGGTTCCTCAACGTTTCAAAGGTGGCATGAGATCGAAAGAAAAGGCAAGTGACCAAAAATCAGGGGGTAAAAAAATCCAAGAAAAGAAACTTTATTGTACATAGAGGATGAAATGCGGGTCCCATGAGGCAGCTACTTACTCAACGTTTCAGAGGCGGCATGAGATCGAAAGAAAAAGGAAAGTGACCAAATATCAGGAGCAAAAAATAATCCAAGAAAAGAAACTTTTATTGTACATAGAGGATGACATGTGAGTCCCATTTTGCAGCAGCGGTCTCAACGTTTCAAAGGCGGCATGAGATCGAAAGAAAAATGCAAGTGCCAAAACATCAGTAGCAAAAAATAATCCAAGAAAAGAAACTTTATTGTACATAGAGTATGACATGCGGGTCCCATTTTTCAGCAGTGGTCTTAACGTTTCCAAGGGGCACGGGATCGAAATAAAAAGGAAGTGACCAAATATCAGGAGCCAAAAATAATCCAAGAAAAGAAACTTTATTGTACATAGAGGATGACATGCGGGTCCCATTTTGCAGCAGCGGTCTCAATGTTTCCAAGGCGGCACGGGATCAAAAGAAAAAGGAAGTAGCCAGAAATCGGGGTAAAAATAATTCCAAGAAAGGAAACTTTTATTCTACATAGAGGATGACTTGGACCCATGAGCCAGCTTCCTCAACGTTTCAAGCGGCATGATACCGAAAGAAAAGGCAAGTGACAAATATCAGGTCCCAAAAATAATCCAAGAAAAAACGTTTATTGTACATAGAGGATGACATGCGGGTCCCATTTTGCAGCAGCGTTCTCAACGTTTCAAAGTTGGCATGAGATCGAAAGAAAAAGGCAAGTGACAAATATCAGGAGCCAAAAATAATCCACGAAAGAAACTTTTATTGTGCATAGAGGATGACATGCGGGTCCCATCATGCAGCAGCGGTCTCGACGTTGCCAAGGCGGCATAGGACCAAAAGAAAAAGGAAGTAGGCAGAAATTAGGGGGTCAAAAATAAACTCCAAAAAAAGAAAGTTGATTGTACATAGAGGATGACATGCGGGTCCCATGAGTCACCAGCTTACTCAACGTTTCCAAGGCGGGGGATCAAAAGAAAATCAGAGGGTGAAAAAATCCTAGAAAAGAAAGTTTTATAGTACATAGAGGATGACATGCGGGTCCCATGAGCCACAGGTTCCTCAACGTTTCAAAGGTGGCATGAGATCGAAAGAAAAAGGCAAGTGACCAAATATCAGGAGCCAAAAATAATAATCCAAGAAAAGTAATTTTTATTGTACATAGAGGATGACATGTGGGTCCCATTTTGCCGCAGCGGTCTCAGTGTTTCGAAGTCGGCATAAGATGGAAAGAAAAAGGCAAGTGACAAATATCAGGAGCCAAAAATAATCCAAGAAAAGAAATTATTGTACATAGAGGATGACATGCGGGTCCCATTTAGCAGCAGAGTTCTCAACGTTTCCAATGCGGCACAGGACCAAAAAAGGAAGTAGCCGAAAATCGGGGGTCAAAAAATCCAAGAAAAGAAAGGTTTCAATTGGGTGCATCTGGCCGTCTGGGCCTTCGAACTATCCTGCGACGCCTTTGGACTCGTACGTTTCAGCCCACTCCAAAACAGAAAGTCCTATGCTTCGCAAAACAAAAAACAAGGAGATTCAACATATAAGTTTGTTTATTTAAAAATAAAGATTTTTTTTCCGTTTGCAATAGCTCAGAGCGAAATACACTGTTTATTGTCTGTAAAATAATCAAGATATCACATGTTTTTGTACGGGGAGGCTGACATCGGGGACCCATGAGCCAGCAGCGTCGTCAACGTTTTAAAGACGGCAGAGGATCGAAAGAAAAAATAAACCAAAAATCAGTTTAAAAAAAAAATAAAAATAAACATTTATCGTTCTGAGAGGATGACATGCGGGATCCATGAGGCAGCAGCATCCTCAACGATTCCAAGGCGGCAGGGGATCAAAAGAAAAAAGGAAATATCCAGAAATTAATTAGGGGTTCAAAATAAATCCATCAAAGGAAAGTTTTATTGTTCATAGAGGATGACATGTGGGACCAACCTGCCAACAGCGTTCTCGTTTCAAAGGGGGGGAGATCAAAAGAAAAAGGCAAGTAGCCAGAAATTAGGGGTAAAAAACTCTCAAAGAAAGGAAACTTTTATTGTTCGTAGAATGACATGCGGGACCCATGAGCCAGCAGCTTACTTAAAGTTTCAAAGGCGGCATGAGATCGAAAAAAGGCAAGTGACAAAATATCAGGAGCCAAAGATAACCCAAGAAAAGAAACTTTATTTACATAGAGGATGACATGCGGGTCCCATTTTGCAGCAGCGGTCCCAACGTTTCAAATGCGGCTTGAGATCAAAAGAAAAAGAAAGTAGCCAGAAATTAGGGGGTAAAAAAATCCAAGAAAATAAAGTTGATGGACATAGAGGATGACATGCGGGTCCCATGAGCCAGCAGGTTCCTCAACGTTTCAAACGTGGCATGAGATCGAAAGAAAAAGGCAAGTGACCAAATATGAGGAGCCAAAAATAATTCAAGAAAAGAAAGTTTTATAGTACATAGAGGATGACATGCGGGTCCCATGAGCCAGCAGGTTCCTCAACGTTTCAAACGTGGCATGAGATCGAAAGAAAAAGGCAAGTGCCCAAATATCAGGAGCCAAAAATAATTCAAGAAAAGAAACTTGATTGTACATAGAGGATGACATGCGGGTCCCATTTAGCAGCAGCGGTCTCACCATTTGAGAGGCGGCGCGGGATCGAAAGAAAAGGCAAGTGACCAAATATCGAGCCAAAAATAATCCAAGAAAAGAAATTTTATTGTACATAGAGGATGACATGCGGGTCCCATTTTGCAGCAGCGGTCTCAACATTTCCAAGGCGGCAGGACCAAAAGAAAAATGAAGTAGCCAGAAATCGGGGGTGAAAAATCCAAGAAAAGAAAGATTTCAATTGGGCTGCATCCGGACATCTGGGCCTTCGAACTATCCTGCTGGGCCTTTTGACTCGTACAATTTCAGCCCACTCCAAAACAGGAAAGTTCGGATTTTCTAAAAACAGGAAAGTCCTATGCTTCGCAAAAACACAAAACAAGGAGATTCAACATATAAGTTTGTTTATGTAAAAATAAAGATTTAATTTATCCGTTTGCAATAGCTCAGAGCGAAATACAATGTTTATTGTCTGCAAAATAATCAAGATATCACATGTTTCTTGTACGGGGAGGCTGACATCGGGGACCCATGAGCCAGCAGCGTCGTCAACGTTTAAAGGCGGCAGGGGATGGAAAGAAAAAATAAACCAAAAATATGTTGGTACAAAATCCAAGAAAAGAAACATTTTCATTCTAAGAGGATGACATGCGGGACCCATGAGGCAGCAGCATCCTCAGCGTTTATTGTTCATAGAGGTTGACATGTGGGACCCGTGAGCCAGCAGTCCTCAATGTTTTAAAGGCGGCAGGAGATCGAAAGAAAAAATAAGCCAAAAATCATTTGGTAAACAAAATCCAAGAAAAAAACATTTACCGTTCTGAGAGAATGACATGCGGGACCCATGAGGCAGCAGCATCATCTCAACGATTCCAAGGCGGCAGGGGATCAAAGGAAAAAAGGAAATATCCCAAAATTAATTAGGGGTTCAAAATAAATCCATCAAAGGAAACTTTTATTGTTCACAGAGGATGACATGTGGGACCGACCTGCCAACAGCGTCCTCATCGTTTCAAAGGGGCAGGAGATCAAAAGAAAAAGGCAAATAGCCGGAAATTAGGTCAAAAATAACTCCAAGAAAGCAAACGTTTATTGTTCGTAGAGGATGACATCGGGGACCCATGAGCCAGCAGCTTACTCAACATTTCAAAGGCGGCATGAGATCGAAAGAAAAAGGCAAGTGACAAAATATCAGGAGCCAAAGATAATCCAAGAAAAGAAACTTTATTGTACATAGAGGATGACATGCGGGTCCCATTTAGCAGCAGCGGTCTCAACGTTTCAAATGCGGCTTGAGATCAAAGAAAAAGAAAGTTGATTGTACATAGAGGATGACATGGTACCATGAGTCAGCAGCTTACCCAACGTTTCCAAGGCGGCGGATCAAAGAAAAAGGAAATAGCCAAAAATCGGAGGGTGAAAAAAATTAAAGAAAATAAACTTTTATAGCACATAGAGGATGACATGCGGGTCCCATGAGCCAGCAGGTTCCTCAACGTTTCAAACGTGGCATGAGATCGAAAGAAAAAGGCAAGTGACCAAATATGAGGAGCCAAAAATAATTCAAGAAAGAAAGTTTTATAGTACATAGAGGATGACATGCGGGTCCCATTTAGCAGCATCACCGTTTGAGAGGCGGCAGGGGATCAAAAGAAAAAAGAAATTGCCAAAAATCAGAGGGTGAAAAAAACCCAAGAAAATGAACTTTTATAGTACATAGAGGATGACATGCGGGTCCCATGAGCCTGCAGGTTCCTCAACGTTTCAAACGTGGCATGAGATCGAAAGAAAAAGGCAAGTGAAAAAATATCAGGAGCCAAAAATAATTCAAGAAAAGAAAGTTTTATAGTACATAGAGGATGACATGCGGGTCCCATTTAGCAGCAGCGGTATCACCATTTGAGAGGCGGCAGGGGATCGAAAGAAAAAGGCAAGTGACCAAATATGAGGAGCCAAAAATAATTCAAGAAAAGAAAGTTTTATAGTACATAGAGGATGACATGCGGGTCCCATTTAGCAGCAGCGGTATCACCGTTTGAGAGGCGGCGGGGGATCGAAAGAAAAAGGTAAGTGACCAAATATGAGGTGCCAAAAATAATTCAAGAAAAGAAAGTTTTATAGTACATATAGGATGACATGCGGGTCCCGAAGAGCAGCGGTATCACCGTTTGAGAGGAGGCGTGGGATCAAAAGAAAAAGAAATTGCCAAAAATCGAGGTGAAAAAAAACCAAGAAAATGAACTTTTATAGTACATAGAGGATGACATGCGGGTCCCTTGAGCCTGCAGGTTCCCAACGTTTCAAACGTGGCATGAGATCGAAAGAAAAGGCAAGTGAAAAAATATCAGAGCCAAAAATAATTCAAGAAAAGAAAGTTTTATAGTACATAGAGGATGACATGCGGGTCCCATTTAGCAGCAGCGGTATCACCGTTTGAGAGGCGGCAGGGGATCGAAAGAAAAAGGCAAGTGACCAAATATGAGGAGCCAAAAATAATTCAAGAAAAGAAAGTTTTATAGTACATAGAGGATGACATGCGGGTACCATTTAGCAGCAGCGGTATCACCGTTTGAGAGGCGCAGGGGATCGAAAGAAAAGGTAAGTGACCAAATATGAGGTGCCAAAAATAATTCAAGAAAAGAAAGTTTTATAGTACATAGAGGATGACATGCGGGTCCCAGTTAGCAGCAGCGGTATCACCGTTTGAGAGGCGGCGGGGATCGAAAGAAAAAGGCAAGTGACCAAATTTGAGGTGCCAAAAAAACTCCAAGAAAAGAAAGTTGATTGCACATAGAGGATGACATGCGGGTCCCATTTAGCAGCAGCGGTCTCAACGTTTCCAAGGCGGCAAGGGATCAAAAGAAAAAGGAGTAGCCAGAAATCAAAAAATCCAAGAATAGAAAGAATTTTGGTTCATAGAGGATGACATACCCATGATCCTGATCGTAAACGGCTCGATCGGAGAACGTTGAACGAGATGGCACGATCGAGAAAAAAACAATGCCGCAGAGGCTGCCATCTGGGCCCTACATCCCTCGGCGGTGCGGATTTGCGTTGACTCGGCCGGCGAACCCGAGATTTCGAGATGCACCACGTCCGGCCACCATACGCGACGTTTGGCCGTTTCGTCGGGCTAGGTGGCCTCAAAAACGAGAAAAAAATGTTTTGACATGCACAACGGACAGACCCAAAATCGTCGGCCATGGTACACCAGCAACCACGGCGCGACTTCAACTTCGTCGCCCATGGCAACTTTTCTTGTAGTGAAAGGAGAGATTCCTGAATGGTCTGCACGATGAGATGCAGACAGTCTTAGTCAACATTCCCTTTGCCGACCTTGAAGCCCTGGTGGATTCCGCCATCCAGATGGAGGACAAACTTCACCAAGCAAATGAGAACCGCAAACGCCGCATGATGCACCCGAGTGGGCCCAGCAATACCCCAAGGTATCGCCCCAGCTCAAGCGGAGGTTTTGCCCCGAGAAACAATAAGCCGCAGATGCAGATATCACGCCCCGGTTTTCAGAACCGGAGTGGAGGAAACCCTAGGCCAGGAGGCCACCACAACAGCAACAACAACCACCATGCCAACAACAACAACTTCAACCGCGCCCGATGAGAGCCCCCGGCAACAACAACCCCAATAACACCAACACTGCTCCGAGGACTGGGAGCAACGCTATCCCCGTCACCCCCAAGGACAAGGCCACAATCACCTGCTATGAATGTGGAGTGGTGGGACACTACTCAAATGAGTGCCCCAAAAGGCTAGCCAAGATTGCCGCCAACACCGCTGCACCTGCTCAGCAGCAACGCCGTGTCTCCACCGGCAAGAAGTTCGCCCAACAACCCCAACAACCGCAGCGGCCGCCTCTTTCACATGAACGCCGAAGAAGCTCAGGAAGCACCAGATGTCGTGCTGGGTATGTTTTCTGTTAACTCAGTACCTGCAAGAGTGTTGTTTGATTCTGGAGCATCGCATTCGTTTGTTACTGAAGATTTTGCATGCACTAGTAAAATTCAACCAATCAGTTTGAAGCATGTCATGATAGTTCAAATACCTGGATCAACAACCAAAGCTAGAAAATTTTGCAAAGATGTACCCATTAGAATTCATGAAATAGATTTTTATGCAAACTTGATTATACTAGGAGCAAAAGGTTTGGAAGTAGTACTGCGTATGGACTGGATGTCGAAACATCATGGATTGATTGATTGCGCCAAGAAGGCCATCACCATGACTAGTAGCACCGGAGTGGTAGTAGAACATGTGTGATGGCGCGTGATGCACACGTCCGTTGGGAACCCCAAGAGGAAGGTGTGATGCGCACAACAGTAAGTTTTCCCTCAGAAAGAAACCAAGGTTATCGAACCAGTAGGAGATCAAGGCCACGTGAAGGTTGTTGGTGGAGGAGTGTAGTGCGGCGCAACACCAGGGATTCTGGCGCCAACGTGGAACCTGCACAACACAATCAACATACTTTGCCCCAACTTAACAAGAGGTTGTCAATCTCACCGGCTTCCTGTAATCAAAGGATTAAACGTATGGTGTGGAGAATGATGTTTGTTTGCGAAGAAAAATAGAGAACAGAGATTGCAGTAGATTGTATTTCAGATGTAAATGAATGGACCGGGGTCCACAGTTCACTAGTGGTGTCTTTCCAATAAGATAAATAGCATGTTGGGTGAACAAATTACAGTTGGGCAATTGACAAATAGAGATGCATATACATATCATGATGACTAATATGAGATTTACTTAGGGCATTACGACAAAGAACATAGACCGCTATCCAGCATGCATCTATGCCTAAAAAGTCCACCTTCGGGTTAGCATCCGCACCCCTTCCAGTATTAAGTTGCAAACAATAGACAATTGCATTAAGTACTGTGCTTAATGTAATCAACACAAATATCCTTAGACAAAGCATCAATGTTTTATCCCTAGTGGTAACAGCACATCCATAACCTTAGAACTTTCTGTCACTGTCCCAAATTCAATGGAGGCATGAACCCACTATCGAGCATAAATACTCCCTCTTGGAGTTACAAGTATCAACTTGGCCAGAGCCTCTACTAGCAACGGAGAGCATGCAAGATCATAAACAACACATATATGATAGATCAATAATCAACTTGACATAGTATTCAATATTCATCGGATCCCAACAAACACAACATGTAGCATTACAAATAGATGATCTTCATCATGATAGGCAGCTCACAAGATCTAAACATGATAGCACAAGAGGAGAAGACAACCATCTAGCTACTGCTATGGACCCATAGTCCAAGGATGAACTACTCACGCATCAATCCGGAGGCGGGCATGATGATGTAGAGTCCTCCGGTGATGATTCCCCTCCCCAGGTGCCGGAGGCGATCTCCTGAATCCCGAGATGGGATTGGCGGCGGCGGCGTCGGAACTTTTCTCGTATCGTGGCTCTCGGTGATAGGGTTTTCGCGACGGAGAGAATATATAGGCGAAGGGGCAGAGTGGGGACGCCGAGGGCCCACCCCATAGGGCGGCGCGCCCAGGTGGGGCCGTGCCCCCTAGGGTGTGGCCGCCTCGCGCCCCTCTTCGTCTCCTCTTCGGACTTCTGGAAGGCTCCGTGCAAAATAAGACCGTGGGCTTTTGTTTCGTCCAATTCCGAGAATATTTCCTGTAGGATTAAACCAAAAGCAGAAACAGAACCGGCGCTTCGGCATCTTGTTAATAGGTTAGTGCCGGAAAATGCATAAAATGATGTAAAGTGTATATAAAACATGTGAGTATTGTCATATAACTAGCATGGAACATAAGAAATTATAGATACGTTTGAGACGTATCAATGTGTCAGAAAGACTGCCCAGAAAGTTCACCTGCAACAAAAGTGTAGCCAAGCCAACTTTGGATCAGATCAGGGTCGTTTGTCGATACCCTGATGTGTTTCCTGATGATCTACCCGGTATGCCCCCAGATCAGGATATCGAGTTTATCATCGAGTTAATTGGAACAGGACCTATAGCCCAGAGAGCCTATAGCATGAACCCGGCAGAATTAGTGGAGCTGAAGAAGCAACTGGATGATATGTTGTACAAAGGTCTGATTCGACCAAGTGCGTCGCCTTGGAGATCACCAGTTTTGTTTGTGGATAAGAAGGATGGTGCCAATCGGTTATGTACGGATTATCGTAAACTTAACGATGTCACCATCAAAAACAAATACCCCTTGCCAAAGATAGAAGACCTATTTGATCAGCTGACCGGTGTCACAATATTCTCTAAGATTCGCACAATAGATATCCCCAAAACTACCTTCAACACCCGATATGGATTGTATGAGTACAATGTCATGTCATTTGGATTAACCAATGCCCCCGCTTATTTCATGAACCTCATGAATAAGATCTTCATGAACTTTTTGGATAAGTTTGTCGTTGTTTTCATCGACGACATCCTTATCTACTCCAAATCCGAAGAGGAACATGAGCAACATTTGGAAGTTATCCTAGAAACCCTTAGACATCACAAGTTGTATGCCAAGTTCAGCAAGTGCGAGTTTTGGTTGAAGGAAGTAGGATTCCTGGGACATATCTTGTCTGCAGGAGGAATTGCCGTAGATCCCGCCAAGATCAAGACCGTTACAGAATGGAAAGCCCCAACCACTCAGACCGAGGTCCGCACATTTCTTGGATTAGCGGGATATTACCGTAGATTTGTAGAAGGATTCTCAAGCATAGCCCGACCCATGACTCAACTGTTGAAGAAGGATAAGAAGTTTGAATGGACTGATAAATGTGAAGAGAGTTTCCAGCAGCTCAAGCGCAGATTGACCTTAGCCCAAATTTTGATCATCGGACATCACCAAGCCATTTGACGTCTCACTGTGATGCATCAAGATTGGTGTTGGATGTGTGTTGATGCAAGAAGGCAAGGTGATATCATATCTGTCAAGACAACTGAAGCAACATGAGCAGAATTATCCAACCCATGACTTAGAGCTAGCAGCAGTAGTCTTAGCCTGAAAGTATGGCGTCATTACCTCATGGGTAATCGATGCGAGATCTATTCGGATCACAAGAGCTGAAGTACATTTTCACATAGAAGGAGCTGAATATGAGGCAGAGAAGATGGTTAGAGTTAATCAAGGATTACGATATGGAAATTCACTATCACCCCGGCAAGGCCAATGTGGTAGCGGATGCCCTGAGTAGACTGCCGTGTCAGTTGAACTCCATGATAGCAGAAGAACAACCTAGCCTATACCAAGAGTTTGAGCAGTTTAGAATGGAGCTAGTTAGTGAAGGATTCCTAGCCAGCATAGAGCTACATCCCACCTTGATTAGTCAGATCATAGAAGCACAGAAAGGAAATGCCAGCATTGATGGAATCAAGAGCCAAATAGCTGCAGGAAAGGCACCAGGATTCATCGAAGATGAAGAAGGAGTGCTTTGGTACAACGAACGCCTATGTGCCATCAGATCTGAGTTGAAGCAAGTCATTCGAAGGAAGCTCATGATACCCTGTATTCCATTCACCCCGGAGGTACCAAGATGTATCAAGATTTGAAGGAACAATTTTGGTGGCATGGAATGAAGCGAGAGATCGGAAGCTACATCGCCAAGTGTGATATCTGTCAGAGAGTCAAGGCAGAACATCAACGACCCGCCGGACTGTTGCAACCCTTACAGATTCCGGAATGGAAGTGGGATTCAGTCGGAATGGACTTTATCACTGGACTGCCCAAATCTAGCAAAGGAAATGATTCTATTTGGGTAGCGGTCGATAGATTGACCAAGGTAGCCCATTTTATCCCTGTCAAGACCACCTATCAAGGCCCCAAGTTAGCTGAGTTATATATCTATAGAATAGTCGCCCTGCACGGAACCCCGAAGTCAATTGTGTCAGATAGAGGATCCCAATTCACCTCAAGATTTTGGCAGAAAGTACATGAAGGACTAGGAACCCGACTGAATTTCAGCACAACATATCACCCGCAGACTGATGGACAGACTGAAAGGGTCAACCAGATACTCGAAGACATGTTGAGAGCTTGTGTACTGGAATATGGATCCAAGTGGGAAGACTGCCTGCCTTACGCAGAATTCTCGTACAACAACAGTTATCAAGCCAGCTACAGATGGCCCCCTTTGAAGCCCTGTACGGAAGGAAGTGCCGCACCCCTGAATTGGTCGGAAGTCGGAGAAAGCCAAGTCTTTGGACCAGATGTTCTCCGAGAAGCTGAAGAGAAGGTGCACAAGATCCGCGAGTACCTCAAGACTGCTCAGTCAAGACAGAAGAGTTACGCCGATAAGAGACGCCGAGAGATGACCTTCGAGATCGGAGATTTTGTCTATCTTAAAGTATCCCCTCAAAGGAATGCAGATTTCATGAAAGGAAAGCTTGCACCCGATATGTCGGACCTTCAAAGTTCGAGTCGCCGAGGAGAAGTATCTTACCAACTGGAACTGCCGGAGGAAATGTCGGCGGTGCACGACGTGTTTCACATCTCACTACTCCGGAAATGCTTGGAAGTGCCGGAGAAGACCGAAGTGTTCAAGAACATCGACCATCGCTCGGTGGATATCAACCAGGACTTGACATACCGCGAAGTACCTATCCGCATCCTGGAAGAAGCCTTCAGAACCACCCGCACCAGGAGTATCAAGTTCCTGAAAATTCAATGGAGCAACCACACCGAAGAAGAAGCCACTTGGGAGCGAGAAGAAGATATGAAGAAGGAATACCCAGATCTCTTTAGTACCTAGTTTTCTTTAAGATCTCGGGACGAGATCTTTTGTAAGGGGAAGGGTTTGTAACATCCCAAAATTTCAATAAAGGAAGAAAGGGAAAGTTTCCAAAATGCAAATTTTAGAACCAACAAAGACTTTTATCTCCATATAGTGCTATGCATATAACTCACCTTTTATATTTGTGCTAGTGTGCATTTGCCATGATGATTGCTTGTGTGTGAACAAGTGTGCTAAAACCCTAATCAATGATCACTTGATCAACCAAATAGAAGGAAAAAGAAAAGAGAAAATAAAAATGGAAAAAATCAAACCAACACTCACATATGGTTTATGCCATTTTGCAAATCCTTAACCTAGACCATTTTGGTTTGCACCATTGGTTGTAAATGGTTACTAAACACTTATTAGCACTTATGGAATCAAAGAAACTCAAATTGAATCAAAATTGGAATCAAAACAAGCTCACATACATTAATGGTCACTTGTGACAATTATAGCCTGATGCCTACTTTGAGCCCTGTGATTTAGAGATTTCTAAACTACACCTTGCCAACTCTTTGCACCTCATCCAAGAAAACATCAAGGTGAACAACTTTGCTCAAGAAATCATCTGCAAACTCCTCATGGATTCAAAGATATGATCAAGCAAAGTGAGGACTTTGAAACAGATTTAAGATCATATGCAATTTGTGATTTTGCAAACCAACTCCAATTTGAACCCCAACACCACCAGTAGACTTCAAATTTTATATGATTGCAACCCACCAAAATTCATCCAAAATTTCGAAAACAAATTTCTTGCGGCCATTTCCTCGAACACCTGGTGAGCACAATCCTGCCAACCCTAGACATTGCAAAACCCAGCAGTTCTTTGCCTCCACCATCAACCCTAGGTCATCCAAGGTACTCCACTGACCTCTTTGAACATTGCCAAGCACAGTAGACAAGGATTTGTACCTTGAATCGTCACCATTTTGACCAGATCATCCATGCCGTGGCATGGCATGGACATGCACATGCTCTCTCTCTCTGATCACTCTAGACGTGCACAACCGTGTCCAACGTGTTCCTCTCACTCCCCTGATCGTGCCAGACACGGCCCTCGATGTTTTCGTGCACCGCACTCGCCTGCAAACACGATGCCTAGACGTGCCCAGACGCGCACGCCAGAGCGCGCACGGCGAACGCCACGGGCACGCCCAGACACGCCGACGTCCCACACCCCTGCGTCACCCCGTCCTCTTCTCTCTGCGCCACCAGCTCCGCAACGTCACCAGCCACCGCCTGGACAAGCCCACTGGCCCGCGGGAACGCTGTAGCCGACGACCTCGTTGACGACCACCGCCGCGGTACTGAGCACTCGCGTCACCCTCCTGCCCTCGTCCTTGCCTCTTTTTCACCACAATCAAGCGCCATCGCCCGAGCCGCAGCACCCCTCGCCGCTATAAAAGGATGCCCTCCCGCTCCCAATCCAGCACACCATCGCCTTTCCCTCTCCTCTCTGACCCTCCTCGTCCACTCGCCGCTCCACATTGCCCACGCAGGGCCACCAATTGCTTCCTCACTGCCGTGCTCCGCCGCAGACGCTCGCCGGAGATAGACGCGCCCCCGGAGACGCCACTTTGCTGTGCGCTTCGCCATCGTCGACAACCTCCTCGCGCCCACTGCTAACCCTTGCTGGAGCCTCGGTGAGCCCGCCGACCCCCTTCATGCTCCGTCAGTAGCCTCGCCGCTCGCCGGAGATGACGACGGCCGTGCGCCGTTCGATCCGCTTCTAATCCTACGGCGCAGAAAGGAGCATACCGCCGGGCGTTATGATAGACTGACGGGTGGCCCCCACGGCAGTGCCCACGCATGCTGGACGCGTGGTGGGCTGGCCTTTGCGCCGTTTAAATAGATTGGGCCCAATAACGTTTCCCGCCGGCCCTTTTAATTCAAAATGCGAATTTCTGTTTAATTCAAAATTGCTCACAAATGCTATTTTAAAGTTTGAATATAATCAAATCCACTGGGCCAAATTTGATGAATTTGGTATTGTTGGAAAGCTTATAAAAATCTCTATCCAACCCCACTGGTCTCACCCTTAAATTGTTTGTAAAATTAAAGTGACAAAAATAACAAGGCAGGGACTTTTGTAACTTCAAACAATTATTAAAAATCAACCCTAAGTGATTTTGAGTTGATTCCAACTCTCATAAATCACATTTCACATAATCTACATGTTTATGTAAAAACATCACATAGTTGTTTGTATGATCATGGGCTAGATTAAAATAATGGCTATGTGGCTATTTCTAGTTCATTTAAATCATTGAAAATTATTTTCCAAATAGTATGAGAGGTTCTCTCTCACTTAAATCATAGTCCTAAGCAATTCAAAGTGGTGTGTTGACTTAGTCTATATCATCTCATCTTGAATTACTTAGAGACATTAAATTGTTGTTAAAGTAGGAAGTAAATGGTATGAGGTTAGTACCTCATTTAAATCATTCTCCCAAATGATAGATATGAATTGTTGAACATGATCAACATGAATTCATACCTTATTATTATTTGAGGAACTTAAATCTTAACAAGATTCAATAAGAGGAAATTATTTCTCCAAAGAATTAAATAGCATCACTAATTAATATTTGTAATGAGAGGAAATTATTTTTCTTAAGAATACAACAAAGTCAACCCACCTAATAATCATGTTGTGATGCTAGCCTAGCTTGTGTGACTCATGTGTGTGCTTAGTATAGTGTTTAAGTTTGGTATGGTGATTGTATGTATCGTATTCGTTTTTAGACGCTAGTACCGAGGAGTATCAAGAGGAGGAGGAGGTCTACTTCCAAGGAGAGGAAGACCACTTTGATCAAAACACCAACCAAGGCAAGCTAATATTCTTGCAAAGTGCAAGGCTCTACAAGAGCAAGGCACCACCACATCTTACTTTATGCTTAATGATCCATCCCAAGTTTTACTTTACAAGCTTTATTGATTTTGGTTTATCAAAGTTTACTTTTTGATTCATGATTCACTTGGTCTAGAGTAGACAAGATCATCAAAATTAGCCTAAAGCAATGAAAGCTAGATAGCACCCCTCATGACTAGTTGCTAGTGCTAACAAATAAAATTGACTACTCTAGATGGGAACATGGTGAAATGAAATGACATTGAATGATTTTGAAGGTGAATGTGGCTTGAATAATTTGATGAACTTGATAAAAACTGATGATTGGGTTCGGATGCGATACCATTCCAATTTACAAGTACCCCACAATACCTTATTATGGGTAGGGCTTAACCGGAAGTTTATGTGTCTTAGTATGGGTTCCCTCTAAACAAGCGTCGTAGGGGTTATGCCGAGGCTGCCTCCGTTGTAAGTGAAATGATGTGAAATGATGTGAAATGATGTGAAATGACGTGAATATGAGGTGAATGTCCGGCCCAAGCCCTGTGCAGTTCCCAGGCTGATGGTTTGTCTTCACTGGGAGGCCAAGCTCATGGGGAGAGGTGCCTATACTAGGATATGTAAGTGAAAGGTTATGGTTGATGATCCGCGTACTGAGTTACGATTATTCAGGGTTATCTCTGACGGATGTAATCAAATGTTGTGGCATAAGTGTGCAACCTCTGCAGAGTGTAAAACTATTGGAATAGCCGTGTCCACGGTTACGGACTATTGGAAAGGCCATACTGTTCCGTTGTCAAATGTTTTTCTGAACTGAATGGTGAAATAAATGGTGAAATGAAGGGTGAACTTGAATTGAATCACAACTGAGTTGTAGGAATGACACTAATGTTCCCACTTGAGTTAGTTAGCAAATGAGGAGTCTTTTACTAAATGTTTATGAACTAAAATTGGCTTTATGCAAATAAACCTAGAGCTTAGCATCCACTTAATAAAATTGATAGTAATTACAATAGTATTAGTTTGCGAGTACTTTAAAAGTACTCACGGCTGTGTCCCTGGCTATTCAAATGGCCAGACTATGAAGATGAGCAGCAGTATGAAGATGACGGTCAGCAGGACGTCTACAACAACTAGGAGTTCTTCTGACGTCAAGCGTTGGCCTGTGGAATTAGATAGTCCACTACTACTACTACGCTTCCGCTTTGTAATATTTGTGATGTTCATTGATCTCTAGATCAACTATGGTTGTAATATTGGATCATATGATCTACTTTTGTAAGAGATTATGGTTTGTAATGAATGATGACTTATGATATCAACTGTTATGTCTCGCAACAATACTATTCCTGGGATTGCGATGAACGGCATAATAGGCATCCGGACTTAAAAATCCGGGTGTTGACAACAGGTGAGAGTCTTACTGATCTATTGTGCACATTCAGTTTTTCTTACTCGATGTTAAGTCTAATTCATGACGTCTATATAAACATGTGCAGTTTCCACTGGATTCTGCTAAACATTAAAGTTGATAAGGGAATTGTTGAAGTAAGCGACCCATTGAATAGAGGCCTGGACGGGTTCCGCGACTTGCAGGAGATTCTCCAGAGGTAATTTCAATCATTGTCGCGCTATATCTTTCGTGAGATATCAATTAATCATCCATTGTATTTATTCTATCATTCTTTTACCTGGCAGGGTTTGGACATCTTTCAAGGAGGTTATTACGGGTAACTTCGCAGAGAAGCTAACATTTACTCTTGTACCGTGCGCCCAGCAGCCACAGGGGACGAATCTATGTGGATACTACGTTTGCGAGTCCATTCGCATGTTAACCACTGAGAAGCACAACGATAATAGATTCAACGTAAGCAATAACATTCACAACTTTAATTTATTATCGTCAATATTTCGTTATCAAGATTGATATAATCATATTCATCTCATTTTCCTATATAGGTCGACTACATGCGGGAGAAACTCCAACCACAGGAACACATACTAGGAATTACGGAGGAACTGGCGGGAAATCTGTTGACAGAAGTAATAGACGACAACGGCCGGTTTAGTCCAAAGAGGCGTCGGTAGTAGGGAGCTCCATGTATATATATTAGTTCGAATAGACGACGGGCTTTTGTCCCGGTAGTAGTAAGCTCCATGTATATGTGTAAGGGGAATCTACGAATAGACTTTTGCTTCCAATATTTATTTGCTCGATCTATATATAATAAATGAACGTGTACAACTTGTGGTATTATAGGTGCAACTTTTATTTTAAAAATAAAATGAACAAACCAGGGGCGGTGCCGGTGGCGATGCCTCAAACCAAAGCAGCTTCAGCGCGCGCACGTAGAGCCTTTTGTCGCGGGTGGTAATACCGCCCGCGACAAAAGGGTTGTCCCGCGCCCCGCGCCTGCCACGTGGTGGACCATATGTCGCGGGTGGTAAGTAACCCGCGACAAAAGGGTGGACCTTTTGTCGCGCCTCCCTTATCGCGGCTGGCCGCCCGCGACAAAAGGGTCTTACGACCCGCGACGTTAGGCCTGTTTTCCACTAGTGCCCACTACCTCTTTCAGCCGGTGTAAATACTGCCCTTTTCTTCTATAGCAACTCCGGAAACAAAGATACTCCATCATCTGCCATCTCCTTTAATCAAAAAAAATACCGATAGCTCTGAAAAAACTTGCTTCGTCGTACATCACATATTTTAATCGGTGTGTGTTGTCCTCGCTCCGGGCCTGTGTAGTGCTACTAGCATATTACCCTAAATTTTTTCCAACGACGTACGATAATCCGGTGTTTTTGTCCATACTACCCTCTTTGTTCATCGTCCCATGAGCAAAGCTTCCCTCTTTTCTGATTGTTTTCCTTTGACCACCAAAAATACAACTTATAATAGCAAAGGCTAATTTAAGATGTTTCAAACAAGTAATTTTACACGTTATCCTTCATGTCTTTCCCAGCTAGAGGAGTTTGGTCCTCCCACTTTTGCCTCCTTTTCTCACAAATTGAAATCCTTATTAAGAAAGAATATCTAGCTCATGCCTTTTTCTGAGAAAATCATTCCACTTTTTTTAGCAATACTTATGAACGCTATAAAAAAATTAAACCACAAGAAATTAGACCACGTACAATGCTGCAGTATAAGTTTTACGTTTTTTATAAGTGCTTTACACCATCCCTTCTACGGCAACCTCAGACACTCCATATACCTCAGGTACTCCATATTTATTCTAACATTTCTAAAAGGCTTGTGTTTTCAAAGGTTCAGAAGGCTAAAACCTTTTCTTGATGAAAACACAAGGACGGGTGGATTAAACGATACATTTTAAAAATTGAGGGTAGGAAGTTTGAGATTAAATGATAACACGATATCATTTTAAAAGTTTACATTGTTTTGAGGATTGGAATCTATGAAAGCTTTTCCAAAACACTATAGCAAACAATCTAATAGCTCACTTCAAGAGAAAACAATCTATAGATAACGGCGCGGCAGGCCCCCGTACGTGACAAACTTCCTTGTATATGTTGAAACATATCCAGTATCCTGATGGGTGATGGCCTAATCGACGATTGCTTAACTCCTAGCTTGTTTAGCTTTGACCCATCTTTGAATCTTGATGTTTCTTCTCTCTTTTTGTTTGACCAGTACACTACATTTTGTCCTTTCTTGACTTTGTGTCAGTTTGCCGCCTGAGCTATAAAAGAAGTTTCCCGACGTTCGGTGTTTCTATCCGAACACCCAAACACAAACAACGGAGGTACACGCACTGACCCAAGATGGCAAGCTCTCCTAAGCTTACAGCTCTGGCGCTAGTGCTGCTCTGCGGAGCCACAATCATGGCGGCGTCCTCGACGGCGGCAGAAGACGTCGAGTCCTACAGCTTCCCAGTCTTCAACGTCAACACGACCGACAACCTCGTGGTGGCCACCAACATGTTCAACTCACGCCAGCGTCGTTCTCTCCAGCCTAGCGGCTCCTTCCCGGAGGTCAACGTGTCCGAGGGCTTCCTGCTGCCCTGGCTTCTCTGATCGACTCCTGGCGCGCCGGCGCCGGCGCGGGCAGGCCGGCACACGAGGCGTCCTTCAACACGAGCTTCACGGTGGAGAGCCCGCCTCCCCTCCGCCTCTCTGTCATCCTCCTCGACAGGTTCCCGACGTTCAACAACCCGGTGGGGACCCGCGGCGCCAACGACTCGGCCGGCCGGCGCCGCCGAGCCGAACGCCACGGCGGACGGCCTCGCCGTTGTCGAGGTCGCACGGTGAAGTCGTACGCGCCAGAGTCCCCGACGTCGGCCTCAACGTCACCGTCACGCCCAACGGCACCGCGGCGGCCGCCGTGTGGATCGAGGCCACGACGCCGTCGCGCACCTCCTGCACGTGTACGTCGGCGCCGCCGGCGGGGAGCCAGGCCGCCGAGAGCCCTGCTCGACACGCCTCCTCCCTCGCCGGGCCAAGGCATTCGGGCAGACCTCCCCTTCTCGGGTGTCTTCGTCGGGCCAAGGCACCTGACGGAGACCCGCCAGCTTCGTCGGTCTTCGCCGGCAAGGTCCGCGATATCTTCGTCGGCGTCCGTGACTGGGACCACGCAGGACAGGCTTGATGGCAAGAAGAAGAAGGGAACGTCATGGTGGGTGATACTGATCGCGGTGCTCGATCCGCGGGCCGCCAAGACCGCCATCGTCTCCTGGTGGCGTGGTGCTTCGTGTCGAGGCGCTGGGCGCGCAACATGGAACCCAAGCTATAGGTTACTAGAGTTGGAGGTGCGCCTTGGCGCAACATCCCGTAGATCTTATACCAATGTTTATTTTATATAACAGCAAATTTTACTGCTAATATGATAATAATAAACTATGTCTTTGCAAAAGTTTCATTTGCCTAAGCAAATTTTTCTGCAAAATTTTCTAATAAGATCGTACAATACTAGCTTGAAGACTTGCACATATGCCTGGTCGCTGGAGTTGCACCACGTGAGCTAGATCGTACGGAACGTGTCTTCTGCTTAAGCTTCTCGATCAACACACAATGGATTTGATCCGGAAATTGTATCGCACGCGAGCCGCGATTGACTGAAGATTTGCAAACTTAGGATAATGAGACTGCATCTGATTAAACTACTACCTCTATGTAGAAAAGAAGGTCGTGTTTGATAGCGCCTCTATCTGGGGTTCACTGGGGCGGCTTCATGGGTCCGGAGCCTGTTGCAAACGAATTACATGTTAATTTTATGAGTTGTTTGAATGCTAATTTTATTTAGTTGCTCAAAAATAAAGGGGAGGGTGTTTTAAAACATGGAGCATATGCTCCTTCTATTTTCAAATGCATCTTACACATATTTTGAATTTCAAAAAAAAAATTGAAACAAAAATTTCGCACGTAATCTTCTTGTGCTACACACTTACAAAGTTGTTTCATAAAATCGACTTATAAAAGATATGTGTAAAAAAGAAAAACTCAGTACTAAAAATAATGCTTTTCACAAGATAAGTTTTCTCTTTTTTATATAGACCACAAAAAATATTGGTTTTTCGTGAAACTTGACGAACGAACATATATTATGAATATGTACATGTAAATTTTTTGCTAATTTTTTTCGACATTTTAAAATATGATTTTTTGGTAGAGGGAGCATATGCACCCGGGAGCCAAATTGAATTTCCGCATGCATATGACACTACTCTATGTTACTACCTTCATAATGCATAGTAACTTAGATGTAGTACTATCATGCATGAGTGGAGTGCACACGGGACGGTGGTACGCGGAGTTACCCAGCTTCGGAACACCTGCACGATGACAGGGCCTACTGCTGTTTGTCCGAATTATCCGGGGGCGTCGCGTTGTTACAATGAGTTGAGGTTGTGCCTCTAGGGCTCCCAGGATCCGGTTTTAAAGGCGCACGGATCTCGGGTTTACATGGAGAGTCCTAGCCGGGATTACGCATAGCCTAGCTACTTGCGTATAACATCTTGTCGTGCACGTCACGGATCCGCCTTCCATACACGTCGTACTGGATCCGGGTTCCTCACGGGCCTCCGCGGATCCGGGTTACTCCTAATGTCGGTACGGATCCGGCTTACTGATCCTGGGCCGGACTTCTTCCTTCATGATCAACAGCAACTGGGCCGCCCGATGGGCCACATGCCTCATCACCATCTGTGGGCCCCCCGGGCTTGCCGGATCTAGGCACTGTCGATGGTACACCCATGAAGTATACCCACAACAGTAGCCCCCAGAGTTCTCCGAGTTTCGCCTGCAGTTTCCGCCATGCTTGCACCTTAGGTTTCCGGCATCGTTGGTAACGCGGAGAAATTTGAAGAACTCCAACTTCACATTTTCTTCTTTCCTAACCTTTAGTCAGAAAATCCCCCATCCTGCGGGACTTCATCCATCGACAGTTTCAAACATGTCTCCGGGTTACTCCCCTGCTTGTGAATGAGAATTACTTATCTTCACGCTTTTACCCGGAATCTTAATAGACTCAAACGGTTCCGCCAATTCTGGCGCCATTTTCGCGCGATTTGTGCGGTAACTTATCTCTAGCCATTTTTACCGTTAGGGTTTGGGACACGTGTCACGCATCCAACGGCGCGACGCTTGCGTTCCGACCACAGGATGCGGAGCACGAATCTCATCCCTCAGCCTATAAATATCCACCGTCAACCCTAACTCCTCATTCACCCCCCATTCTCACCTCTCCACGCAGCGCCGTCATGAAGCTCTCTTCTCCACCGCTAGCCGAACCCACGGAAAAGCCACCGGAGCACCACCGATGTAGAGTTCACCACTGTGTTGTTCTTCAGACTCTTAACTCCGGCGAGCCACTGCACGAAAAGCTCGTCGCGCGACCCGACCACCGCGAAGTCCATTACGGTAAGTTCTCCGAGCTTCGATCCTTTGCCGTAGTTGGTAGGGATGATCGCTAGGTTGACGATGTGGATCCGACTAAATTACGTTTTCCGCCACTGCTTTTCTCTTCAGATGTCTTCTGTGACTCCGCCTCCAACCTCCGAGCCCATCATGGCAACTCCCATCTCCTCCGCCCCTCCACCCTTCGCCCCGATCAGGCTGGATCCCACTAAGGATTCCGGCAAGGACACCGAAGGAACTTCTGCTAACCCGGAGAAAGCCTCCGGGGAGGAAAAGGCGAAATGAAAGGCGGAAGAAATCGCCGCCAAGAAATCCAAAGCTCGTCAACGAGACTGGGGTCAGCGGGGAAATGGTGGCCGGCACCACCACCGACACGGAGCTAAAGAACTTGGAAATGTATGTTTTCTGCTTCCCGGAAGCCGGCGACAGCCTGGTTCCCTCGCGGGTTCAGCCACCGGATGGCGAGATGGTGGTAACAAAGGCGCTGGTGGAGCGAGGTTTCTCTTTTCCGCCATCGGATTTCTTCTCGGAAATCCTGAAGGCGTACGGGCTCCAGCCCCACCATATCGCCGAACAGCGTCCTGGCGATCAGCAACCATGTCACTCTCTGCGAGGGCCACCTCCGGGTAACTCCCGAACTTCCTCTAATACTACTTTTCTGTCAAGAAGGAGAAGATCCGCCAAACCTCCGAGTTGGCGACTTGCGGATCCATCACCTTCATGCTCCGCCCCGGCCGCGTCTACCCCCATACCGACCGCCACGAATCCGCTGCTGCATATCCGGAGGCTTTTCTACCGAAGGACGTTTCGGACAAAGTGGCAACAGAGACTTCCATTGTTCAAGAACAGCCCCCGCCGTTGAAACTCCTGCATGGACACAAGAGCCCTTAATTTCTCCGATCGCTTCGCCTGACCCGCGCTGTTGAAGTGACTGCAGCAGCCTCACGGAGGGGTCGACGGGGAAGGACTTAACCCTTTCCTGGTTCACCAAGCGGATCCAGCCGTCGCAGCGCATCGAGACCGCTTGATGTTCCACTACACGGGGCGCGACCCAATGCGCGCCACCAAAGACAATCTCTCCGCCGACGCCATCGACAAGAGGATCCGGGTCCTCATCAAAATCCCACGTGAACTCCATGTTCACGTGTGCAACAAAGACATCCACACAAATGGATCGGAACCGCGGTACGTCGTCTTGACTTTAGTCTATTGTTTCTTCAAACTCTTTTGTCTAAGTGTTTAACTTTGCATTAGCTCGAGGCGCTTGAGGAACGAACTCGGAACTCTCCTCCGGGTTCCTTCCACCGGCAACACGGACCGGAAGCCGCATCGGAGGCGGAAGCTCCCGAGGCCCCACGCCCCGCTAAGAGGAAGAAGCCAGCTCCTTCCAGCCCCTATGTTAAACGCGCCCGTCATGCTTAGCACTGCCACCCGGAAAGCAAGAGAGATGGAAAAGAAGCGCCCTTTCAATGTATCAATACGAGCAACAAGGGGCAAA
This sequence comes from Lolium multiflorum, assembly GCA_030979885.1. Classification (NCBI taxonomy): domain Eukaryota; kingdom Viridiplantae; phylum Streptophyta; class Magnoliopsida; order Poales; family Poaceae; genus Lolium; species Lolium multiflorum. Next base: position 243,028,359 of record CM061753.1, on the reverse strand, counting down.
CATCCAAAGATTTCTTCAAGCTCTCCTCCGGTAAGCGCGTACTTCCGAGATCCAAGTTCCCGGTTTTACGCTCAAACTTTATACTTTTATGTTTTTCTGGAAGCTCCGAAGCGCCCCCAAGGCCCCAAGGGTCTCGAAGAAGAGAGCCAAGCCATCTCCGGCTTCCATACCTATTACTCCCGAGGTTGAAGTTCCGCCCAAGGCTTCATCCGCCACTGTGTCGGGATCCAAAAAGATGTCATCGACCTTGATGACCTTCCTGAGGATCCCGCTCACCATGGCGACTCCGCCAAGGGGACCTCCTCCTCTGTTCCTCCGCAAGATCAGCCAAGCTCCGCTTTCGCGGGGCCCACAGGAGAAGAACAGGAGCAAAAGGCAAAGCTCCTTCAAGTTACCAACGCGACTCGAGTCAACCTCCAACCAACTCCGTCCCTTCCAGAAGCTCACCCTTTCACAGCGTCTCGCGGAAGTTTCCGCCATGCTGAACAAAGTGTGGGGAAGGCCGGACGAGGAGGTGCGTGAACTCGCCGACCTGGAGGACAGCCTGAAGGATTTTTTCGCCAAGCACAAGGAAGTGCGGCAGGTGATACTAGCCCCCAAGCATTGGGTGATATATTTCCGTGTAACATGTATTAGCCGATGCTTTCCCAGAATGTACCTTAGACGGAAATTTGAAATTTTTATCCCGAGACTTTGAATTCTTCGCTAGCCCCCCAGATTTTAATATCCGACTAACTCTTTGCTGCTTCGCAGACCCGGAAACTGCACGAAGACCTGCGCGTGCACGTGCTGGAGCAAATCACGGAAATCGAGGGGCTGCGCCAGCACGCGGAAAATAGCAAAAAAGATATCCAGCTGCTTGAGACCCGCCTTCAAGGTACGAGATCCGGGTCTTCACTTTTTGTGCTGACATAGTTGTTCAGGATGCATAATATGTGCAACTTTCTGCCTTCAGAAGAAACTGCCAAGCACTCCTCGTTTGATGAGCTTTCCGCCAAGGTCAAGGTGCTTGAGGCGGGAGAACGAGTCCCCAAAGCCTCATCCAAGAATCATCCAGTAAGGAGATCGAGGCAAGGAAAGAACTCTGGAGAAGCATGCCCGCGACTGCGTGGAGCTGAATGAAAAACTCGGAGAGAAGCTAGGTCGCGTGATTCTCCTGTGGTAGCCAAGAACAAAGTTCTGGAAGCGGAGGCGGAGGCCATCGACAAACTTATCTTCCGTAAGCATTTTTCCGTGTCGTTGCTCCGACTATCTTATGCTTTCTCTCTAACGGAACTGGACCTTCTTCCACAGCAAGCCTTGGCTTCGAGTGGTCAAAAGAGTCGAACCTGAAGAGGACGGAGGCATACGATGAAGCGCGGATTTCAATTGACGCGTTATTTGAAGCCTGTCGCTGAATCGCCAAGACTCGTCAAGCAGCAAACCACGATCATCGAAGTACAATCAAACTTATGGGATTGGTGCCGGATTTCATCAAGGACTGGCAGAAGTCTTCAGCACGCGGAGTCGCCTCCCTAGTCTTGGCCACCTGCAAGGCTCACTTCCCCTCGCTCAACCTGGCGGATGTTGGAGCCCCCAAGGGTTCCGACATGGGTGCCATCCTTGCGGAAACCCAAGGCTATGAGCAGCTGTTTGTCAGCGAAAGGGATCACCGTTTCGTATAACAACACGATCTCGCCCAAGGGATTTTCCTGATGCAGGAGGAGGAAGCAGGTAGCGAGTATTATGGAGAAGGCCTGTCAAGCGGCAGCACCTGGAGGAAATCGTACGATCTGCCGGGATCTGGTGACAGCGACGACGGCTCCACCTACCAGCAATCTGAAGAAGAGGACTCCGAGTAGAGTTCCTGTTTTAGACAATGAAACAAATTGCATCATTTTGGCCCCGGAGTGGGTTTGTAATAAGACTTAAATTCTTAAGTAGGTAGGAACGAAACGATTATGCATGGGGCGGAAACACTTATCCTGCTATCCGTTAATGTTATGTGCATGTTTCGTTTTGTGTCGGAAAGGATGTCGTTGTTTTCCGGCTTGCTCGCTTGACCTTCCACGAGCCGGAAGACCCGTGCCGGAAACGCTCGCCAGCGGCGACGAAGCCCAATGGCAATCCGTCAATAACCGCGGAAACAAGCCCCCAAGCATAGGTGCCGGAAATCGCTACTAGGAATCCACGAGTTCGCAACAGATAACAATTTAATCAGAAAACTTAAGCTTACGTCCTAAAGGACGATTTTTGAAAATCACAACTTTCATACACGCCTAGGCGGAAATATCCAGCTCTGCGGTTTTAGTCGGAAAACATACATGATCTAAAAATGAACAAGTAAAGGAGGTAAAAGACTCAGAGAGTGAACCATAAGCTTTATTTCATTGATCATGTATAACTATTACAGAGTTTGTAACTCGGAAAAAATATGCTAAGTGTAGAAAGGACGTAGCTGTGCGATGTTCCAAGGGCGATCTGTCTCATCGTAGATGTCATCCGGATCCTCACGCTTGCGTTTCCGGCGCCAATTAGCAGGTCTATCCCTCAGCTCGCGGAAATCAAAGGTAGTACGACCCGTTATGAAGCACTTTACTAACGACGAAGGGTCCTTCCCATGGAGATTGCAACTTATGGTCTTTCACCTGTCGAAGGCGGAGGACCAGGTCTCCTGCCATGAAGGAGCGATTCCGAACTCGACGACTGTGATAGCGTCGGAGCTTCTGCTGATAGATGGCGGAGCGCTGGTCAGCTAGGTTCCGAGCTTCCTCGATCAGGTCCACAGATAGCTGTCTGGCCTCGTCACTGCTTTTTCATTGTAGGCGAAACCGCTGCGAATCGTGATGATGTCGGAGGAAACACGGCTTCGGATCCGTATACCAGAAAAAATGGGGTAAACCCTGTTGATCTGTTAGGGGTAGTTCGTAAACTCCATGTACGCTTCAACTCATCACCAAGCTCCAGCTGCTCGTCGCAGCGGTTCTTCAAGGCGTGGCTTAATTCCTGATAATATTAGGCCGTTAGCCCTTTCAACTTGACCATTGGATTGTGGATGAGCCACAGATGCAAGGTCCAATCGAATCCCCATGGTCTCACAATAATCCTTTAATTCTCCCTGAGCGAAGTTTGTGCCATTATCTGTTATGATGCTGTGTGGGATGCCGAATCTCATCACGAGGCTGCAAACAAATTTTAGTGCCGTAGCACCATCGGCTTTTCTCACTGGCTTTGCCTCGATCCACTTACTGAACTTGTCAACAGCGACCAGGAGGTATTCAAAACCGCCAGGAGATGATCTTTTTAACTTACCAACCATATCGAGCCCCCAGACCGCAAATGGCCAGGTGATAGGTATGGTCTTCAGCTCTTGGGCTGGAGCGTTTGGTTGAGTAGCGTAGTACTGACAACCTCGGCAGGTCTTGACTATTTTGTCAGCATCTTCTTTAGCTGTAAGCCAATAGAACCCTAACCGAAAAGCTTTTGCAACGAGTGATCTGGGAGCGGCATGATGCCCGCAATCCCCTGCGTGGATCTCTCTGAGGATTTCAATGCCATCTTGATTGGAGACGCATTTGAGAAACACCCCTGCTGCACTTCGTTTGTAGAGCTGTCCATCAACAATTGTGTAGGTTCTCGCTCGTCTGACGATCTGTCGTGCGAGGACCTCGTCCTCTGGCAACTTCTGATCGATGAGGTAGTCCAGAAAGGTCGTGGTCCAAGCTTCGAATGATAGCCATCACTTCCTTAGCCGGAGATACTGCCACCTCTGGGTTTTCCGGGTTAGCGCCCTTCACCGAGGGTATCCGAAGATGCTCTAGGAAAATTCCAGGCGGAATTTGCTTCCTGCCGGATCCGAGCTTGGATAGCATGTCTGCCGCTGTGTTATCGTCTCTCCTGACGTATTTGACTTCGTATCCGAGGAAGCACTTGGCGATCTCATCAACTTCGTCTCTGTAGGCCGCCATGACGGAATTTCTGGCGTTCCAGGTTCCAGCTACTTGTTGTGCCACCAGGTTGGAATCTCCACAACATATGATGTGCTTGATCCCAATTTCCTTAGCGATGCGCAGCCGTGTAGTAGAGCCTCGTATTCGCCATGTTGTTTGTAGTTTCTAAGGGATCTCGCGTAACGTAGCAGCTCTTCTCCGGTAGGGGACTTCAGGGTGACTCCGGCTCCTGAGCCTTGATGCTGTTTGGATCCATCGAAGTGTATGACCCATGTTTTCGTTCCCGGCCTGACGGTATCCGAGCTTCAGTCTAAT